>CM076573.1:4443244-5100565 GCA_034641835.2 Pinus albicaulis | reverse complement strand
ATGGAATAGCAAAGCAAATAAAGGATTGAACAACAATTCTGAAATAGAACAGCAAGTCTAAAATGGAACAGCAATTGAATAACTAAGTCCCGCAGGTTGTAACCAAACTTAATCTATTAACTCAAATGCATTCTTTGCAATCAAATAACATTCTTTCACTCTAAAAGCAATTCACACAAATCACACTAATGGAACAGCAATAACTATTAATGAATTATGGAACAGTACTGATAAATCAGAAACGCGCACAACACGAACGTTTAGTATAACAGCTCTGTAACAAAACAGTAAGAACATGCAATTAACTCTTGAAAGGATTAATAACTTGATGCGGAGTCAACACACGATTCTATCTGTAAAAAACCTCAATGATTCAATCTTTAACAAAGCATGTAATATGAACTTATAAAGCATATCAAATTACCAAATAACAATGATAAACAAACCACACAAAAGTCAAGTCGTAATGGTACAGAAGCAAGTGTCCTTCGGGGCCGGGCCCTTAGCCTCCAAGGATACACCGCTTTAAGTTAATCCAGACGCAGAGATGAAATAATCACCAAGCTTTTATTAATGCATCGGTCAAAAATACATTGAACCAGTTCTCAACGAGACTCAATAATCAAAGTTGATGTTTTACAGAAAATTACATAAAAGCGTATCCTATCTATCAAGCTAACAGTGTTGTCCCTTTATATAAAGGTGATGGCGGAGATGTCCAAGTAACATGATAAATAAAGCAGCGATCCCTCAGGATCGAAGATCCTGAGGGATTCGCCAAACTGTTAATTCTTCATCCTTTCCTTTCTTTGGCGCCGAGCTGGTGTCTTCTCCTTCTTTTCCGAGCCGATTTGCTGTAATCTATTTAGCCTTGTTTGCATTCGGTTCTCGTTCAGAGGGACAGCAGTTATCTCGACTTTGTCCTTTCCTTTGGAACGGAAATTCCTCGTTTTCTCCTTTTCCTGTACAGAAAATAACCATTATCAGTGGCTAAGTCTTGCATATCAATTCTCACATGTTTTGTTATGGTTCCTTATTACTTTCCAAATTCATGATACAAAAAGGTTCACAAATTCTATTAAAAAGCCACTGAAATAGTCATCAAAAGCATACCAGAATAGAACACCACAAGGATCCCAACAAGTGCCGCAAAACCCCTGATCTTTCCTTAGCCAAAATATGAAAAGTATGTACAATAGTATCAAAAGTATCCCAAGAGTCCAACCTCTCCAACTTCTGAAAATGATTGAGAAATTACAATATATAGATCACTCTAACACCTTTCCCCACCTCTAGGGGTCAAATTCCCTCTTCAGGGATCAGTTTCAACCAATTCTAATCATGGAACTACAATCTAGGCAGCTAACCACTTGCCTCTAAAAGAGTGGAAACTGATCCATTACATGATTTTTTACTCATTTGAGAGTGAATCTTCTAGAAGAGATAAAAACAAGCCAAATTTACATGCCAAACATGAATTTACATCATAAAAACCCAAAAATTCTATCCACAAGAAAAACTGGTCCATAATAGGCGAAATACTGAGCTGGCAGCTGAAAATTTAGGAAAAATTCCAGGTGGGTCGCTCCTGAACTGTGTGGGTCGCTCATGTTCCAGGCTGAATTTGAGGTACTTCCCGGCATCAAAATTGAGCTCATGATAGCTCGTTGGAAAGCCCTGGATGTCTACTTTCCAACCCAAGTGGAATGTCTGAATTTGGAGTTGATTTGACCCTCCAAAACCTCATTCTCCCAGAGGTACTTCCTGCTGGTGCAAAAGGTGGCAGCAAGGTGATTTTCATGGTGTTTTTGAGCTGTTTGACCATCCAGATTTTGTTGAAATGCTAAGTTGACTTCAGAGGATACATAATTAACCATGAAAAATCCAAAAATGTAAAAATATCCTCCAGCAAGTGTCTCAAAAAAATGCGAGCGCATGAGCGCGCGACCCACGTAGCTGCAAAACCTGTTTTTTAGACCAAAAATTTGAAAATGACAAATTTTTCTCCGAATTTGCCCAAATTCGGAGCGGAGGTCCTCCATCATGTTTCCTGCCCAGTCAATGAAGCCTCGGCCAAAATCCAAAGTGGATTAGGCCTTTTCCGCCGTCGAAGTGCTTTGCGCAACCTCCTCTTCATGATCTTCATCCTCGCCTTGCAAACATGCATGTGAGCCCAGTAATGGCCTTTCATGTGGCGTAGCATGTCTTTGTCTCGATTGGCATTCGCCAACAACTTCTCCAGATGTATATTCACCCGCGTGAGTACAGTATCTCTGTCAGCTGGTGTCATGTCACCGGGTCTCTTTCGATTCCACTGTCTGTCCTCACGGATTTGGCGCACCTCATAAAATGTGAGCTCATCCTCAAGATGTTTGTTGCGCTGCTCCAAATAGTTAATCACCCACTGAGCCTTCTGCAATTGGTCTTTCAGCTGGTCATTCTCGGCCCTTTGCTCCTGGATGACTTCCCTCAGCTTCGAGCTAGGAGAGCCGGTATCAACATCAATGACTGTCATATCGGTGTCCCGGCCTCCTGATGGGCCCTCATCATGCATGGGCCTCTTGCCCCTGTCTTGTACCTGTACCTGCACTGGAGAAGAAAACGAGACCCTTTCCACATCACGTGGAGATAGTACTCGTCGTGTCGATGAAGTCGGCAGGACCCCTTCCACCTCACGTGGAGATAGTACCCGCCGTGTCGCTGCAAATAAGGCCCTGTGGCCTCGCTGATATGTCTGAACCAAAGGAGTGCTGATATGCTCAACCTCAACTCTATCCGGCTGGTGTGAAGGCTCTCCTGCATCATGAACTGTCTCAGGAGGCTGCTGTGGCACTCTGAAAAAGTCTCTAGAAATGAAATCCTCCCAAGTGATGCCCTGCTCTGCCAACTGATGTGACACCAAGATTTTGATCAAAGTGAAATGATATATACTCCTGTACTGCTGCACTGGGCTCGTCTTCTTCTGCACAAATTTCACCATCCTCTCTATGTTGCGGTGTATGAAATACGGAATATTCATCATACGCACCCTTGTGAAGTGCATCAGCAAACGAACATGGTATGAGAAAAGACGAGCATACCTGCCCTCACAACTAAAATATTGAATAATGAGCCTCATGAGCGGTGCATACTCATCTCTCAAGAATCTGAATGGAAAAACTCTACTCAAGTAAGCTTTATATCCAGTTTTAATGTATGGCTCATAGTGAAATTTCTCTAACTGCTGACCCTTGTTCCATTCCTCGCCCATGTTCGGAATACCAGTGGCTTGAGCAATAGTCAAAGGTGACACAATGAAATCAACCCCAGCAAGGCTTACCCGATCACCCCGTAAATGAAGAACAAACAGACGTGCTAATTCACGATGAGGCCGGGTTTGTGCAGCCATCTCACAAAATCTGAAACATGACAAGAATCGAAAACAATCCATAGCTAATGGACATGCCTGCAATCGAGCCAAAGAAGTAGGCTCCTCTCTGCGATGATCACCGCTTCTATTTTCTCTGCGGGACCCCCGTGGCACATTACCTTCAGTCACCGAATCACTGCCTGACCTTGGCTCATATTCTGACTCTGTCTCCGACATGGCTATGACCAAGCTTTTGGCAATGTGTATACTGATATGAAAGCAGTGCAAACAAAGTTAGGATGTATGTTTCAACACCCAACCAATATTCCCACCGTCAAAGCAACCATCAAGGAATCAAATCATGGATAAAATCTCTGTTTTAGATGGATTGGAAAAGGCACAATCTCTGTTTTGAATGCAAGTGAAATTTTGACCAAAAGGAGCGGGCAACTTTCAAAATTTTGAAAAAGTCTAGTCAAAGGGAGGGCATGGCATCAACAAAATGTGTTTGTCTATGAGTAATAACCACAAAGGTCTCAATGGGCAGTTTGAAACAAAGTCATGAAAATGTTTTTGCATTGGGCAGCGAGACTCATTACAACCATAGTCACCATGAAACAAAGGGTTTTAACATGGTATAATAATAGCAATGGTCAAAATGGCAAAATGGGCATAAGAGCAATATGGTTTTGATATTATATGCAAAACTGGATGTATCACTGCCATGAGATAGCAAACAAACTCATTCAACCATTCATTTTCATTTTAAAACCCTGAAAACAAGAATGCTATGTCTGTGGGGTTTTAAATCCTCCTTTTGAACATTTGAAACATCAACGATGCCACCGGTGCATTTAAAAAAACATCAAGCAATGATAGAAACCTGTTTGAAAGCCAGTTGCATCGATTCCAAGCAAGGCTGGGCGCTTAGAATGAATTTCGAAACCCTGTGTCTGCGTGGGTCGCGCAGCCTCTGCGTGGGTCGCTCGGCCCAGGTGGGTCGCGCCCCTTGCAAACCTACACTGCTGAACTGACCTGCGTGGGTCGCTCTGCCCAGGTGGGTCGCTCGGCCTCTGCGTGGGTCGCTCGGCCCAACAACACTGCCCACGCAACTTAAAACTTTGAAATCGGCCCTCCCATCTTCAAATCACGATTTGGGTGCTGTGGTTTGGTTTCAAATGAAACTTGTTTGGCTTTTATACATGTCACAAATATCTTCACAATCAGATTTTATTTCAAATCTAATTTCAAACCCATATTACAAATGTTTTTGTATTTTTCACTTTTGGCTTTTTCAAATACAAACTTCCTTTGGCTTTTTTGAGGTCGATACTAATGATTTTGCTGTCTTCTTGCAGGGATATGGCTATCTTGGCTAGAGAAAAGACCAGGGGTCTGCTTTTGACAATGTCTTCATAGCGGAACAATTACAATTTATTACAAAATGATAATGACAAATTTCTAGTTCCAAAACAGAGTTTGGACTAGAAATATATTTTTTTTTAAATGATGATGATAATAAAATAAAAATCACAAGTGCTGGACTTTCCTCACCTTGCAGGCTTTATGACTAGTATATAAATGACTCAAAAACCCTAGACACCAAGACCTAGGACACTTATTGACATTTTTAATGACCATATATGAAATGACAATGACTTCGAGTGATTTTTTGAGGTAAATTTTTAAAATAGCACTGCAGGTGTAAATATGAGGAAACATAAGACGACAGACCCCTTCGTCAGTGCATGGCATGCTCCTAGTGAAATGCAACAAAGTGGAACAAGCGAGACACCTAATAATGAATATGCAAAAGATGAAATGATCACTGACGGAGGGCTGCAAGGGCCGACTCTAATGTTCTACTCTTATTTCGAGGCATACCAGGCGGTGTAGACAAATTCTGAAGCACATATAAAATGTCAGCATACCAAGGAGAAGAAACAAAAATATCGGATACCTGAACTGACGTACTTTCCCCATCTTCATCAGACATAGCAGCAATCAAATTTATGTCTAGAGCATGCAGATTTGTTTCAGCCATGAGCTTGGCGAGTCCTTGTCCTTTGATCAGCTTGGTCGGTTTAATCTCCACATCATATTCTAACAACGCAGCGATCCACTTACCTCTTCTTCCTTCTGGATCTGCTTGTACCAAAACATCTTTAACTGCTGCGTTAGGAACGTATGCTGTAATGTGGGAATGCAATATGTACACACGGAAATCCTTCAAAGCCTTTACAAGCGCAAGTGCTTGTTTCTCAATGATATTATACTTCAATGCTCCATCTCTTATGATCCGACTGAAAAAAGTGATGGGCTTCTCAACTCCATCCCTTTTTTGCATCAAAACAGCTGCCAATGTATGCTCAGAAGCGAAAGAAAATAAAATGAAGTCTTGTGTGTAATCGGGGCTGATTAAAATAGGGGTTGAAGAAAGAGCTATCTTTACCAAATTGAATGACTTTACTACCTCTTCTGTCCATCTTACCTGACTGTCCTTTTTCAGCATGTTCGTGATTTCTCTAAGGTGTTCTGCAAGATTGGGAATGAAACGACGCAGAAAATTCATTTTACCATTAAATGACTGTATCTCTTTCTTGTTCCGAGGCTGTTCAATTTGCTGAATGGCTTCAACACGTGCAGGATCAACTCGAATGCCATCTTTCGATATGATGTGGCCAAGGAGCTTTCCTTCATCCATGGCGAAAAGGCTCTTCTTTGGATTCAGCGAAATGCCATATTTTCTGCACTTCTGGAAAACAATTTTCAGATGATATAAGTGTTCCTCATCAGAATTAGAAAATACAGTTAGATCATCAAGGTAAACAACCAAAAACACATCTTTCTCATTGGCAAAAGCCATGTCCATTGCACGCTGAAAGGTAGCGCCTGCATTCTTTAAACCGAACGGCATCTTTGCGTAATGAAATGTTCCCCAAGGAGTAGTGAACGCAGTCTTGTCACGATCATCTTCCTGCACTAAAATCTGATTATAACCTGAGTATCCATCGAGTAGTGACATCCTTGATGCTCCAACTACTCGCTGCAATATGTGATCCATCTTTGGCAGCGGATAATTGTCCTTTAATGATACCTTATTCAGATTTATGAAGTCAATACATAAACGGATCTCACCTGTCTTCTTTCTCACGGGCACCAAGTTTGATATCCAATCTGAAAATCGAATAGGCACAATGATTCCTGACTTATACAACCTATTTACCTCTTTTTCGATTGATGGTAGCAACTTTGGATTGATCCTCCTCAACTTTTGACGAAAAGGCTTCTGATTTGGTTTGATGGGAATAGTATGCTGAATGATATTGGTATCATATGTTTTAAGATCTGAATAATCCCACGCAAACACATCAGAAAATGAAGATAACAATTTCACATATTCTGCTCTTACCTTTGGTGACAATGACTTTGACAATTTCACCATCTTGGGATTCTTAGCTGTCCCAATATTTACCTCTTCGACACCCTTCTCTGTTGGTCTCAATGTAGGCTTGCGAGCTACATCGTCTTGATCAAACAACTCTTCCAAAGGAATCAATCCCTTAGGAATGATGTTATCCTTCAGTTGCAGCACATCCATTTGATTTATCTGTATGTCATCAATACCATCATCAAATTCTGTATCTATGGAGGTATCTTTAAACTTACCTTTATTCTGCAGAAATTCACTAATCTCCTCATCATCCTCAAAAACTTGCCAACATCGCTGATTGTCTGGAACGGTGGGCCGGTGTTTCACATGTATCTCAAACTTGTTGTTGGAACTCATTGGAATCTTAAGATTGCTTGCTGCCTTAGCAAGTCCATCAGCAACACCATTTTGTATGCGGGGCACACATGTCAAAGTATGATCAGAAAATAACTTCAAAATATCTAAAACTGCATTTCGGTAAGCCCTCATGCGAGGATGCTTAGCCTGAAACTCACCTTTAACTTGCTTTATCACTAATTCTGAATCACCATATACCGCAATCCTTTTCGCATTCAGCTTCTTGAGAATCTTAAGACCAGCAATAAGAGCCTCGTATTCCGCTTCATTATTAGAACAATCGAATGCCAGCTTGTAAGAACACACTCTCACATTGCTCGGAACTTTATCGGGAGCGGAAAATGGACTTCGAATCCACACACCAATCCCAGCACCATCGCTGCCCACTGCACCATCAAAATCCATGGTCCAAAGACCATCTTCATCGTCCTCTAAATGCTGAAACTGTGCCGGCTCTGTTTTTCCTGTTTGCTGCCCATTGTCTTCAGCTGATTGCTCCAAAACAACTTGTTTTTCTCTTCTTTATTTTTGCAAAACTTCTCTAAAATTCTCATTGATCTCTGGTATGTATTCTGCCTGAACTAGTTGACTTTCTACATCATTAAAACTATCAGCAAGCAACACAAACGACTCTAAATCAGTATGTACATAGTTCACAGGATGATTGACTGGCTTCTCTTTGCTAGTTATCATATATTTCATCTTCTGCTCACGATATAACTTTCTCATTTGACCGAAGACTGGAATTGTAGCATAAGAGAAATCTAACTGAAGTGTACCTTTCAACTTAGCCCCCCAAGATCTCGCAAGGAGCATCCCGAACCGTGGAGGAATATCGGCAACCACCACATCCATTAAAACATTCTTTGCTGGGATTTGATCTAAACTTACCACCAAATATTTGATGAGTCCTATACACTTTACCCGGCTGGAATCGAATGAATACAAATCATGATACTCTCTTGTAATGTCTAATCCCAACTTTTCCATGATTGCCTTTGGCATCAAATTGTGCGAAGCACCCAAATCAAGCATAGCATTGTGCAATATATATTCATGCAACCTCAAACTGATGTAAAAAGGAGGAACATTACTGTCAGGAGACTCACCATTTAATGCAGGACCAAAAATCAATTCCGGCTGATCATCCTCAACATTTACTGTGTCAATCATTGGATCAAAGTTCAGAATTTTGGTGACTTGACTACGGTAACTGCTGTTCTTCATAATCTCCGTCAAAGGAATAGATATTTTTAGTTTGGAAATTTCATTTTCCAAGCTAAATGCTGAAACCTTCTCAACCTCTTTGACTGGAATTTCCTTCTTTTCAGCCTTGTCTTTCACTATGTTTGACTGATTTACCTTCTCAGCTGATGATACTTTACTTGCTGCGGGGTCAATTGTCTCTTTTCCTCTTTTCTGTGGTATTGGTGAATCCGTCTTCGGTGCTGAAGCTTCTTTTCTTTTCTGAATGGGATTTATAGGCACATCTCGATTTCTCAATGAATACTGCTTCTGCTGGGCAGTCAATGCATTCAAATATCCTCTTTGGTATTCATCTGACTCTTCCTCTAAATCAGCATCATTTGTTAGGATAAAATCCTCATCTTTCCGAACAACTGAACTTTCACCATACTCCTCATCCTCAGTAATATAAATAGGCAAATCATCGGGAGTGAAGAAATGATTTTGCTCACCTGACACATCATCATCATCATCGGAATCATGACTCACAAAATTCTGCAAAAGAGGGGTCTTGATCTGCTGTTGGGCTGCTGGCTCTTGAGCTCTTTGTTCACGCTGCTTAATTCTGAATTGTGGCTGCTGCTGGCCATGGAAATTTGGATTTCGAAACTGTGTTTCTGCTTTGTCGAGATTTATTCTTCTTAAAGCCTTTTCCAACTCACGAGCTAAGTGCTGTTCTGATATAGATGTGGAAGGCTCTTCCTTTATTGTCACTCTTTTCTCTGCTTTCAACCGTGCTCTTTTATCATTCAGATTTGCCTCAACACTAACAGCGACCTTCTGCATATCTTCTAAAGTAGGTGGATCTCTATCACGAAGAGAATAAGCCATCTCCGGATCAAAGCCATCCGGGAATTTAAGGAGAGCAGACTTTTTGGAGGGTCTCAAGTCATCTGGAATAGCATTATACACTGTATTGAATCTAATGATATAATCCTGAACAGACTCACCAGGATTACGTTTGAGGTTTGTATATTCTGAAGTAATCTGCAACGGATCCTTTTTCATCTCCCATCGATCTAAAAACTGCCTTTGAAGTTCTGCCAATGTATCGATGCTTCTTTGTGGCAAGGCTCTGAACCATTTCCTTACCTCTCCTCCAAAGGTTTGCACAAAAAGCCTCATAGTCACATTTTCTTCATCAATCTCGAAACGATCAAAGAAATCTGCCATATTGTCTACATGTTGTTGTGCAGGAAGACTCTGTGGAGTGCCATCAAATGTCGGGATCTTGCTCTGATAGTCTGCGGGCATATCATTCAACTGCTGGGGTAAAACAAGAGGTGCAAAACGAGCAACCATAGCTCTTGGTGGATTGAAGACAATCTGTTGTCGAGGAGATACAGGAGGAGTAGGAGCAGTAGGTCTACGAGATGTATTCAATGGAAACGGAGAAATTACTATTGATTGCTGATCAGAAAACTCAGGCTGAACCGGAATGGTAGGGATAAAGGGAGGCTCAGTAGGGATCCGTGAACTTGATGCAATCTCAGATGGGTCAAGAACTTGTGAAGCAGATTCAGTAAATTCAAAAGTGTTAGTATCCTCAATAGAACTTTGCAGCTGTCTATCCAGGTACTGTGAAACAAATCTATATTGCAAATCTTCAGTAAACAATGGATCTGGGACTAATCTTGACAATTCAGTTTCGGAAAAATTCACAAACAAGGATGTTTCAAATCGTGCATCAAAAGGGATTTCATCAACATATATGATTTTGACAGGACAGGATGCAGATCGGGTAAGCACTCTGGAACTCTCAAAACTCAATTGGCTTTCTCTTTCAGAACTCTCTTGACTGCCTTGTTTTCTAAAGGTCCTTGGAATCAGATTCGGATTTTCGAATATTGTTGGTGGATCAGGGTCAGGATTCGCCCTAGTATTCCTTCTTGAAGCCAGTGTATTGATCTTCTCGGGAAAAATTTCAAGGAACACAATCAATTATTTTCAGCCTTTCGACTTCTAGACTCAATCATCCAAAAGGTCTAGAACGAATAAGTATACTAGGGTGATTTACAAATCAAGTACACACAAGCTTACCGGAGATCGACTGAAGCAGCTTTTATCTACTTCCGCTTATGCATAACAAAAGCGTTTCGAAAGCTACCTGGCGTGACTTCAGACTCCGTCTAAGACTCGTGGAACAAACACATCAACAAGCAAACCATTGAGATTAGTTCCCCAGTATGGTCGCCACTATGTTAGCACTCAAATCTACCTCAGGCTGAAATGAAGTAAAACTCAAGGCTACATCAAACCACGCTCAGCCTCGTAGCTAGCCCTACGAGGACAGGAGAGGGCTCTCTCCGTCAATCTCGAGAAAATAAGCAATAGGATGCGAGATGACTTACAATAAGAACTGATTTTAGGCTAGTAAAGAGATAGGTATGTTTGATTTTTGGTTTTTTGGGTTTTCGCTGGAGAAATGGGAAAACAAATTTTGGGTCGGGGGATAAGGTCAGACCTTTGCAGAGTTCAAGCTGGGGCGAGGTAGGTGATGATCTTGATGCTTTAAATTGGATTTATGGATAGATTAGACCGACGAGGAGCTGAAGAGGGCAAAGAAGAACTTGGATCCTCTCCAATCAGCTGAAAACATATAGAACTAACTGAATTCAAAGGCTAAGCACTGTAAACAATGGATTCAACCTTATTTCACTCATTCAATTTAGTTCAGAAGCATAATGAAAGGATGGCAACATTAAACATGAAGAAACTTACAGTAAACAAAGGAAAAACATCATCAAGAACAGAACACCACAAGGATCCCAACAAGTGCCGCAAAACCCCTGATCTTTCCTTAGCCAAAATATGAAAAGTATGTACAATAGTATCAAAAGTATCCCAAAAGTCCAACCTCTCCAACCTCTGAAAATGATTGAGAAATTACAATATATAGATCACTCTAACACCTTTCCCCACCTCTAGGGGTCGAATTCCCTCTTCAGGGATCAGTTTCAACCAATTCTAATCATGGAACTACAATCTAGGCAGCTAACAACTTGCCTCTAAAAGAGTGGAAACCGATCCATTACATGATTTTTTACTCATTTAAGAGTGAATCTTCTAGAAGAGATAAAAACAAGCCAAAGTTACATATCAAACATGAATTTACATCATAAAAACCCAAGAATTCTATCCATAAGCAAAACTGGTCCATAATAGGCGAAATACTGAGCTGGCAGCTGAAAATTCAGAAAAATCTCTAGGTGGGTCGCTCTTGAACTGCGTGGGTCGCTCATGTTCCAGGCTGATTTTGAGGTAGCTCCCGACATCCAAATTGAGCTCATGATAGCTCGTTGGAAAGCCCTGGATGTCTACTTTCCAACCCAAGTGGAATTTCTGAATTTGGAGTTGATTTGACTCTCCAAAACCTCATTCGCCCAGAGGTACTTCCTGCTGGTGCAAAAGGTGGCAGCAAGGTGGTTTTCATGGTGTTTTTGAGCTGTTTGACCATCCAGATTTTGTTGAAATGCTAAGTTGACTTCAGAGGATGCATAATTAACCATGAAAAATCCAAAAATGTAAAAATCTCCTCCAGAAAGTGTCTCAAAAAAAAGCGAGCGCATGAGCGCGCGACCCACGTAGCTGCAAAACCTGTTTTTTAGACCAAAAATTTGAAAATGACAAAATTTTCTCCGAATTTGCCCAAATTCGGAGCGGAGGTCCTCCATCATGTTCCCTGCCCATTCAATGAAACCTCGGCCAAAATCCGAAGTGGATTAGGCCTTTTCCGCCGTCGAAGTGCTTTGCGCAACCTCCTCTTCATGATCTTCATCCTCGCTTTGCAAACATGCATGCGAGCCCAGTAATGGCCTTTCATGTGGCGTAGCATGTCTTTGTCTCGATTGGCCTTCGCCAACAACTTCTCTAGATGTATATTCACCCGCGTGAGTACAGTATCTCTGTCAGCTGGTGTCATGTCACCGGGCCTCTTTCGATTCCACTGCCTGTCCTCACGGATTTGGCGCACCTCATAAAATGTGAGCTCATCCTCGAGCTGTTTGTTGCGCTGCTCCAAATAGTTAATCACCCACTGAGCTTTCTGCAATTGGTCTTTCAGCTGGTCATTCTCGGCTCTTTGCTCCTGGATGACTTCCCTCAGCTTCGAGCTAGGAGAGCCCGTATCAACATCAATGACTGTCATATCGGTGTCCCGGCCTCCTGATGGGCCCTCATCATGCATGGGCCTCATGCCCCTGTCTTGTACCTGTACCTGCACTGAAGAAGAAAGCGAGACCCTTTCCACATCACGTGGAGATAATACTCGCCGTGTCGATGAAGTCGGCAGGACCCCTTCCACCTCACGTGGAGATAGTACCCGCCGTGTCGCTGCAAATAAGGCCGTGTGGCCTCGCTGATATGTCTGAACCAAAGGAGTGATGATATGCTCAACCTCAAGCATGTCCGGCTGGTGTGAGGGCTCTCCTGCATCATGAACTGCCTCGGGAGGCTGCTGTGGCACTCTGAAAAAATCTCTAGAAATGAAATCCTCCCAAGTGATGCCCTGCTCCGCCAACTGATGTAACACCAAGATTTTGATCAAAGTGAAATGGTATATACTCCTGTACTGCTGCACTGGGCTCGTCTTCTTCTGCACAAATGTCACCATCCTCTCTATGTTGCGGTGTATGAAATACGGAATATTCATCATACGCACCCTTGTGAAATGCATCAGCAAACGAACATGGTATGAGAAAAGACGAGCATACCTGCCCTCACAACTAAAATACTGAATAATGAGCCTCATGAGCAGTGCATACTCATCTCTCAAGAATCTGAATGGAAAAACTCTACTCAAGTAAGCTTTATATCCAGTTTTAATGTATGGCTCATAGTGAAATTTCTCTAACTGCTGACCCTTGTTCCATTCCTCGCCCATGTTCGGTATACCAGTGGCTTGAGCAATAGTCAAAGGTGACACGATGAAATCAACCCCAGCAAGATTTACCCGATCACCCCGCAAATGAAGAACAAACAGACGTGCTAATTCACGATGAGGTCGGGTTTGTACAACCATCTCACAAAATCTGAAACATGACAAGAATCGAAAACAATCCATAGCTAATGGACATGCCTGCAACGGAGCCAAAGAAGTAGGCTCCTCTCTGCGATGATCACCGCTTCTATGTTCTCTGCGGGACCCCCGTGGCACATTACCTTCAGTCACCGAATCACTGCCTGACCCTGGCTCATATTCTGACTCTGTCTCTGACATATCTCTGATCAAGATTTTGGCAATGTGTATACTGATATGAATGCAGTGAAAGAAAAATTAGGATGTATGTTTTAACACCCAACCAATATTCCCACCGTCAAAGCACCATCAAGGAATCAAATCATGGATAAAATCTCAGCTTTAAATGGATTGGAAAAGGCACAATCTCTGTTTTGAATGCAAGTGAAATGTTGATCAAAAGAAGCGGGCAACTTTCAAAATTTTGAACAAGTCTAGTCAAAGGAGAGCATGGCATCAATAGTAATGTGTTTGTCTATGAGTAATGACCACAAAGGTCTCAATGGGCAATTTGAAACACAGTCATGAAAATGTTTTTACATTGGGTAGTGAGACTCATTACAACCACAATCACCATATAACAAAGGGTTTTAACATGGTATAATAATAACAATGGTCAAAATGGCAAAATGGGCATGAGAGCAATATGGTTTTGCTATTATATGCAAAGCTGGATGTATCATTGCCATAAGATAGCAAACAAACTCATTCAACCATTCATTTTCATTCTAAAACCCTGAAAACAATAATGCTATGACTGTGGGGTTTTAAATCCTCCGTTTGAACATTTGAAACCACCAATGATGCCACAAATGCGTTAAAAAACATCAAGCAATTGATAGAAACCTGTTTGAAGGCAAGTTGAGTCGATTCCAAGCAAAACTGGGCGCTCAAACTAAATTTCGAAACCCTGTGTCTGCGTGGGTCGCGCTGCTCCTGCGTGGGTCGCTCGGCCCAGGTGGGTCGCGCACCTTGCAAACTTGCACTGCTGAACTAACCTGCGTGGGTCGCTCTGCCCAGGTGGGTCGCTCGGCCTCCACGTGGATCGCTCGGCCCAATCAACACTGCCCACGCAACTTAAAACTCTGAAATCGGCCCTCCAATCTTCAAACACGATTTGGGAGCTATGAATTGGTTCAAATGAAACTTGTTTGGCTTTTATACATGTCACAAATATCTTCACAAATCAGATTTTATTTCAAATCTAATTTCAAACCCATATTACAAATGTTTTTGTAATTTCACTTTTGGCTTTTCAAATACAAACTTCTTTTGGCTTTTTGAGGTCGATACTAATGATTTTGCTGTCTTCTTGCAGGGATATGGCTATCTTGGCTAAGAAAGAGACCAGGGGTCTGCTTTTGACAATGTCTTCATGGCGGAACAATTACAATTTATTACAAAATGATAATGACAAATTTCTAGTTCCAAAACAGAGTCCAAAACAGAGTTTTGGACTAGAAATATATATTTTTTAAAATACTGATGATAATAAAATAAAAATCACAAATGCAGAACTTTCCTCACCTTGCAGGCTTTATGACTAGTATATAAATGACTCAAAAACCCTAGACACCAAGACCTAGGACACTTATTGACATTTTTAATGACCATATATGTAATGACAATGACTATGAATGATTTTTTGAGAAAATTTTTAAAATAGCACTGCGGGTGTAAATATGAGGAAACATAAGACGACAGACCCCTTCGTCAGTGCTACTTTTTCATGATGAGAGCCATTTGGGAATTTTACCAAAGGCATGCTTATACACACGGGAGGAACAACTTGAGGCATATTGTTGAGAAGGCATCTTGTTCTTTGGAGGAACATATCATTTGAAGATGCTACAAGAAGAAGAGGAGAGGCTCTTTAGTTCTATCCTTACAGTTGCTTGAGGACAAGCAAAATTTGTGAGGGGAGGACTGTAATATTCCTAAATTAGCCCAAGCCAATAGGAATATTCAATTTTTCTTTGTTTTTATTTTCTTTTCATGTTGATGAATAAAAATGTAAAGGAGGACATGTAAAACTCCTAAAGCTATGAATAAATCAATGCCCCATGTGAACAAAGACATATCTGGGCTATTTACATTAAAACACCCTTAGGTGTGAAGGGGATTGAACTATTTGACTGGGTCAACATGACAAAATCACAACATTGTCTAGATTCATCGAACCTCCTAGATAAACAACGCAGATCAAGTTGGAGACTGTTCATGTGAACAGGGCTAATTCATTTGAGATGATTTAGGGTTTGCAAGGACTCTATCTTATAAAAGGAAGAGAAGGAAAACAAGAGAGGGTTGTTGATGACCATATGATTTCGTAAGATATTTTCTGTTTAGAAATTTCTTATTCACTTGGCTGTTTAGCAGAGAATAGTGTTGTTTAGCACTTGGGTGTTCCTGATCTGGAATCCCACCTCTTCCATTGAGTAGCTCTTGGAGGAACCGTACATTTATTGTCCACTATCAGGCGTTTAGCCAAGCTCTTCTTCCAACTACAAGCAGATCCTATTGAGGGTTTGGTTGTATTTGTAAGCAACAACAGGTGGGGGCTAGATCTATTCAGATCTAGAGTATACTAGTGCCTCTTCTCAGTGAGTGAGTCTTTTATTGTCCTGGAAGAGTGTATTAGCTGATTGGAGATTTAGATCTACATCTTAGCATCAGGCCAAATAGTGCATCAAGCCTATAATGTAGTTTCTATCCCTAGACTGCGTTATTTGCAAGTGAGAAGTTGCAGGGTGTTTTGGAAACTATTTGGAGGAGAGATCTCTGGTGTTAAAGAGCCTTCCTTACACTGTGGTGATCCATGGATTGGCCATCCAATCCATGTATGTTTTAGATCTGATTTTTTTGTTGATATATCTGATTCAGAATTTTTGAATCATTCTGCAGATCTGCTGCAGTAGATCTTAGGTCTACTCTTGTACATTCATGTTTTGCTGAAAACCCCAAGGGGATCTGGAAGAGGAGCCTTTTTAGTGTACATATATGATATGGATCTAAAATTTTGTACACAAATCTGCTCTAGATCTAATATGTAATCACGAGCTGCTATATGCTTAAGAAAATCACGCTGTCAAGGTTTTACAGTGAAATACAATTGTTGCAGCACCTCTTTTAGAGGGTTTTTCTCATTAAAGTCTTCATTCTTCCTCTTATACTGTATGAGAAACACTATGAATCTGATTTACTAATTTTTATATCATATTTCATCTAGCACCTTCAGAAAATCATGCTGCATAAGCTTCAATAATTTCTGCATACCACAAGTCATGGGGATTGGGTGTTTTTAAGCCGTATCGGGAGTGGGATATCTGTTTAACATAGCTAGAGTCTTTTTTTCGGCTCAAATTTGGTATGTAAGTCCCTCATGACCTAAGCTACGAGATCGCACCATCATTTTCCCTTATTGTTATGCACATATCTATAATTAAGCTTTTTAGGGCATAAATCACTTCTTTTCCCCATCTTTTGGATTATAGATCAGAATATAAGTTCCTTATTTACTTCCAAATGATGTATATGTGTCTATTGAACTTATTTAAAGCTTATTCATCATCACAAGACCGTTATACAGTTTATGTATAGCTGAATCCCTCTTTTGGGATATTATAAGGAAACACAAAATAACATAGATCTGCATACATATGGCTGATACAATGATGGGAGAGAATATCTATGCTCCCAATCACTACCTCAAGGAAATCCTAGAAGGATTGGCTGAAATATGCAAAATTGCACAAATGCCGGAGTTGCAAGGTAGCAGCTATAACTCAAGAACTGGAAATGGAAGGAGAAGGTTGAAGATGCTGCAACAGATGAATAAACCTCCTCCAATGGATCTCTCAAGTGAAAGGCTGATCCTATCATTGAATATATTACCCTCCAATCAATCTACAAACCCCCACTGCAAATGCTTACTAGAAATAACGTAGTCACTAAAGGAAACTGCATTGTAGGGGCAAGGAAATGAGTTGGCCAAATGCCAAGATCTACAATAAAATTTGGAACCCTCCTCACTGATCTCCCAAAGGAATGGAAGCTCCCTCCTTTGAAAAATAGCTCTAGAAATGGTGTTGTGGGATCTCCACTGCAACACCCTGCAACACAATGTTATACTTGAGCAGAAATAACGTTGTAGCTGAAGGAGGTGGCTTGGCCTTGAGCCTGAATGTGGAGAATTGAAGTGAAAAACCTCAAGAGGCCTCTCAAGAAGGAGAAGGAATCCTAAGCAGGAATCCCTTGTGCTAAACAACACTGCAACTTTGCTAAACAGCAGGATACTGCACAAGAGTCTAAACAGGCCATAAAATCAATAATACATAACATGAGTAACAATGGCTGCCTTGCCCTCATTTTAAACAAGTGAGAACTCTCTCCCATGGGGCCCACTCCTTAGGGTTTCTGTTAGGTCCCTATATTACTAATATAGTCCCTTATTGTTGTTAGTGTAACCCCTTATTGTTATTATTGTACCCCTGTAACCCCCATATTGTTATTATTGTGCCTGTAAATTATTATTGTTAAGTCGGTTAGGATTACATTGTGGTCCCATGGACTCCTATATATTGAAAGGAGGTTTTGTAATTTTAATCATCCAAAATTTTTTCATTTATGTAATGTATTGGAGGTTTCCCCCTCGAAGTGGCTTATTTCTAAGGCGTTGATATCTCTTTTCTTCTATTTTTGGAGCTAGTTTCACAACATTTGGTATCAGAGCTTTGGATTCTAGGGTTTCGCTGCTCCAAACAGGTCATCGTGGAATTTGTGCTATAAATTTTTTTCTACGAAGGTTTAGAAGCTGAAATTTTTAGGGTGTGAAGCCAAAATCCTGAGGAACATCATCACAAAATTTCATAGCTTCATTCACAATATTTGGGGAGATATGATCTGTGGAAGGTAGGGCTTTTTTCAGGCTCCTGAATTTCACTTAAACAGGTCATCGTGGAATTTTCGCTATAACGTTGTTTCTACGAAGGTTCAGAAGCTGAAATTTTTAGAGTGCGAAATCGAGATCCTAAGGAACATCCTCGCAAGTTTTTAGAGCTTGGTTCGCAATATTTTCGGCGATATGATCTATTGAAGTTAGGTCTTTTTCAGGCTCCCTAATTTCATCTCAAAGAGGTGATCGTGAGAAAATATTCATAACTCTCTCTCTGAGCATTGGATTGGAATTTTGTAAAACATGGCAGGAAGTACCTAGACTGTATTTTCCTGTCTATCAATTTTAGAGCCAAAGGAGAAAACAATGACACGTGGCAAGTCGTACAAGTGCGCTCTATTGAACTAGTCCATAATTAGGTCATTGTGTGACATTGGACATAACATTACCTTGAAGAATCCAAATTAAGTCAGACCTGTGGCATTTGAAAGAAGCTTCAGGGGACTACTACAGGGCCAAATTTCAGATATTGAGGATCTGCAATTATAGAGATAATTCAATTTCAATATAGAGCTTTGCAAAAGAAAGTAAAAGGTGTGTATTTTTTTTTCCGAATTGTATAAGTCTTGTTTGAAGAATCAAGTTGAATTGATTTCAAGGGCATATTGTAGAATAGATATCAGTATTGGTTTCTAAAATGGCCCCTAAAAATAATTCAACGCCCATTAAGCCTTTATAAGGCTCTACTATGACTCATGAAGACGAAGAATGGCAACATGACATATCAAAATTACAAGAGCAAGTGCAACAAATTTCGCTCTCGCAAAGAGCAACAAAAATTGACATGGAAGTTTTGAAAAAAGATGTGGAAACTAAGATGGATGGTTTGAAGAAAGGCGTGGAATCTAAGATAGATTGCATGGAAGCTAGCATGGAATCTAAGATGGATGACATGGAAGCTAAGATCGATGAAAAAATGGAAAACATGAAGAATGATCTAAAAGCAAACATGGAAGGTTTGACAAAGTTGATACAAGAAATGTTTCCTAATGTTGAAAAGATAGTAGAGGAAACTCATGATGAGAACAAAATAAATGTTAATCGTGATTTCATAAACTCTAATTTTGGTGGGAAGAACCACCATATTCCAAAAATGGATATGAGGAAGTTTGATGGAAAGGATCCTGTAACATGGATACTACAAATGGAGCAATATTTTGATCTCCATAATGTGCAAAAAACACAAAAGGTATGTATTGCAACTTTACATTTAGAAAAAAATACATTTGTATGGTATCGATGGCTTTGCTCCCATAAAAAAATTGTCACTTGGTCAATTTTTATGGAGGAAATGATAGCACATTATGAGGATACAAAGAGCAACACCTTCTTTTGCCAATTGATAGATCTCAAACAAAAGGGTTTAGTGGGGGAGCACATTGAGGACTTCCAAAAATTGAATATAAGGGTAACTGATATTCCATAGGGAAACATGATTGATCTCTTCATAGGTACTTTAAAGGATAACATCCAACATGAAGTTCGCGTTTTGGAACCTAATTCATTGGAGAAGGCATTCAGGTTGGCAAGAAAAATTGAATGTAAAATTATGGCGACAAGGAAGCCTACCACTCACTTCTATAAATAAGGAAGTGTTGCTACGCCTAGATTTCCACAACCTACAAGGTTGACACCACAACAATTGGAAGAAAAAAGAGCAAAAGGGCTTTGCTACAGTTGTGATAGCAAATACACTAAAGGTCATAAGTGTGCTGAGAAGAAATTATTTTACATAGATTGTGAAAAGGAAGAAGAAAATGAACAAGAAGAGGATATACACCAGGAACCAACCCTAGAAGAGGAAGAAATGAGTCCGACCATATCGTGTAATGCATTGTCAGGAATTACCACTCCTCAAACTCTCAAGATAGAAGGACATATCAAGAAGAAAAAGGTAATAGTGTTGATTGATTCAGGTAGTACCCATAATTTTATTCATTGTAAGGCAACCAAGGAATTGAATTGTTTCCTATACCCAACACTATAATGTCAAGTGATGGTTGCAAATGGAGGAACTATAAATTGCTCTGGAAAATGCCATAATATCAAGCTAACCATGGGGGAATATGTATTGAATAGTCCAATGCTTTCCATTCCTATGGGAGGTGCTGATGTTGTACTAGGAGTACAATGATTACAATCTTTGGGGACGGTAGCTTTTAATTTTCAAGAACTTTTCTTGAATTTTTTTTCAGAAGGAAAGGAAGTCGAATTACGGGGTATTGAAGGGAAGCCGGGAAGGATAATAAGCTCTAATGTCATGACAAAGCTTCTAAAGAAAGAACAAAGAGGTGTAATTGCACAATTATGCTCACTAGAAGTCCCGACATCAAAATCATCTATTTCTGCAGATCTCCAACAAGTCTTGGACAATCATTCCAAGGTGTTTGAGACTCCCAAAGGACTCCCACCTATTCGTGATCATGATCATGCTATTCATTTGATTCCGGGAAGTGTTCCTCCAAACATCAGGCCTTATAGATATCCTTATGTCCAAAAGAGCGAAATTGAACGTATGATTGCAGAAATGTTAAAGGCGGGTATAATTCAACCTAGTCAAAGTTCTTTCTCTGCTCCTGTAGTATTGGTACACAAGAAGGATGGATCATGGCGCATGTGTCCAGATTATAGGGAGTTCAATAAGCTCACCATTAAAGATAAATTTCCCATTCCTGTGATTGATGAATTATTGGATGAACTACATGGAGCAATTTATTTTACCAAATTGGATCTTCGTTCAGGGTATCATCAAATTAGAATGAAGACTGAAGATATTCCGAAAACAACACTTCAAACTCATGAGGTTCATTATGAATTTTTGGTCATGCCTTTTGGCCTTACCAATGCATCTTCTACATTTAAAGGGTTGATGAATTCCATTTTCAAACCCTTAGAAAATTTGTGCTAGTATTTTTTGATGATATACTAATCTACAGCAGGTCTTGGAAGGATTATGTTCAACATGTTGACAGGGTGCTCAAACTACTGTACGAGAAACAATTATATGCGAAAACATCCAAATGTTTCTTTGGAGTACAAGAGGTGGAATATATGGGTCATATTGTATCTCACGAGGGTGTTAAGGTAGACCCTAACAAAATTTAAGCCATTAAGGAATGGAAAGTCCGCACAACCATAAAGAAGTTGCAAGGATTTCTCGGGTTAACAGGGTATTATCGAAAGTTTTTTAAGAATTATGGGAGAATAACATCACCTCTAACAATTTTTTTGAAGAAATATGCATTTTCATGGACTCCTGAAGCAACTAAGGCCTTTGAACATCTTAAATAGGCAATGTGCCTAGCACCAGTCTTAGCCATGCCAGACTTCACAAAAACCTTTATTGTGGAATGTGATGCCTCAGGAAATGGAATTGGTGTTGTTTTAATGCAATAAGAAAGACTCATTGCTTTTGAAAGTCGTCCAATCAAAGGAAAGTATTCATACAAACCTATTTATGAGAAGGAAATGTTAGCAATACTGCATGCACTAAAGAAATGGAGAACTTACCTAATGGGAAGACACTTCAAGGTAAAAACTGATCATGATAGTCTTAAACACTTTTAGATTAAGGAGCTATCTTCATAAAAAGAACAACAAAGGGAATTATCACAAAGATGTAAGCGAGACTTTTTATAAATAATATTATAAAAGGAAGAAAGTCGAATGTTCATTCTGAATCTATCTCATGGAAAAAATAAAAAATGGAAAACTTATTACTAATATGAACAACATTCTGTCTGACCACAGTTGGATAATCTACATCACATCCTTTTTTATCAACAACATAAAGATAAAGTATGAACCTCATTCAAAATTTGTAATATCTGGTGCCTCTGCAATTAACATTACAGTTGAAAAATGATTCATATGGTATAAAGATGAAACATATCTGTAATTCTAACTAAAAAAAATTCTTTGTTCACACTTCTCCTTTAGGACAATCAGGATTTTTATGAACTTACCATAGGGTGAAGAAAGAATTTTTTTGGGATGGCCTTAAATCTGATATTCAAAAGTTTGTGGCAGAATGTTTGGTTTGCCAGTAGAATAAAGTTGAGACAATTAAGACCTCGGGTCTTCTACAACCTTTATCCATTCCAAGTCAACGTTGGGAGGAGATTTAAATGGATTTTATCGTTGGTTTACCTAAGTCCAAAGGAAAGAGTGTCATCATGGTGGTAGTTGATAGACTTACCAAGTATGCACACTTTTGTGCATTATCTCATCCATTTAAAGCAAGTACAGTTTCTACTACATTTATGGACACAATTCAAAAGCTACATGGAAACCCAAGGGTTATTGTGAACGACAGAGATCCCATTTTTACTGGAAATTTTTGGACGGAGTTATTTTCTTGTTTGGGTACTCAATTAGCTCATAGCTCATCTTATCATCCTCAATCCGATGGTCAAACTGAGATAGTAAATAAATGTTTGGAAGGATATATTCGTTGTTTTGTATCTGATAAACAAACGCAACGGGTCAAGTGGTTACCTCTCGCTGAATGGTGGTATAACACTTCCTTCCATACTGCAGCAAAAATGACCCCATTTATGGCACTTTATGGATATCATCCACTATCCATCACATCATATTTAAGAGAAAATTCGAAGGTTCAAGCAGTGGAAGATCACATCGAGCATCAACAAGAAGTTCTCCAACTCTTAAAGGACAACTTGAATTTGGCACAAAATCCAATGAAACAACAGACAGATCAACATCGCAACGAGAGAAGTTTTGATGTAGGAGATTGGGTATTTTTACGACTACAACCATACAAACAAATGTCCCTCAAGCAAGCTAAGAAGGATAATAAATTCCCTTAAATCTTGAACTAGGCTTTATGGGAAGTGAGTGGTAGGCTTCCTTGTTGCCATAATTTTACATTCAATTTTTCTTGCCAACCTGAATGCCTTCTCCAATGAATCAGGTTCCAAAAACCGAACTTCATGTTGGATGTTATCCTTTAAAGTACCTATGAAGAGATAAATCATGTGTTCCTCTGAAATATCAGTTACCCTTATATTCAATTTTTGGAAGTCCTCAATGTGCTCCCCCATTAAACCATTTTTTTTGAGATTTATCAATTGGCTAAAGAAGGTGTTGCTCTTTGTATCCTCATAATGTGTTGTCATTTCCTCCGTAAAAAATTGACCAAGTGACAATTTTTTTATGGGAGCAAAGCCATAGATACCATACAAATGTATTTTATTCTAAATGTAAAGTTGCAATGCGTACCTTTTGTGTGTTTTTCACATTATGGAGATCAAAATATTGCTCCATCTGTAGTATCCATGTTACGAGATCCTTTCCATCAAACTTCCTCATATCCATTTTTGGAATATGGTGGTTCTTCCCACCAACATTAGATTTTATGAAATCACGATTAACATTTTTTTTGTTCTCATCATGAGTTTCCTCTACTATCTTTTCACCATTAGGAAACATTTCTTGTATCAACTTTGTCAAACCTTCCATGTCTTCTTTTAGATCATTCTTCATGTTTTCCATTTTAGATTCCATGCCAACTTCCATGCCATCTATCTTAGATTATATGCCATTATTCAAACCATCCATCTTAGATTCCACGCCTTTCTTCAAACCATCCATATTAGTTTCCACACCTTTCTTCAAAACTTCCTTGTCATTTTTTGTTTCTCTTTGCGAGAGCGAAATTTGTTGCACTTGCTATTGTAATTTTGATATGTCATGTTGACATTCTTCGTCTTCATGAGTCATAATAGAGCTTTCTAAAGGCTTAATTTGTGTTGAATTCTTTTTAGGGGCCATTTTAGAATCCAATACCGATATCTATTCTACAATATGCCCTTGGAATCAATTCAACTTGATTCTTCAAACAAGACTTATGCAATTCAAAAAAAAAAATACACACCTTTTACTTGCTTTTGAGGATCTCGATATTGAAATTGATTATCTATATAATTGCAGATCCTCAATATCTAAAATTCAGCCCTGTAGTAGCCCTCTGAAGCTTCTTTCAAATGCCATAGGTCTGATCTGATTTGGATTCTTCAAGGAAAAGTTATGTCCAATCTCCCACAATGACCCAATTATGGATTGGTTCAGTAGAGCGAACTTGTATGACTTGCCACATGTCATTGTTTCCTCCTTTGGCTCTAAAATTGATAGACCAAAAACTACAGTCTGTGCACTTGCGGCCACTTTTTACATAATTCCAATCCGATGCTCAGAGAAAGAGCTATGAATATTTTCCCACGATCACCTCTTGAGATGAAATTCAGAAGCCTCAAAAAGCCCTAACTTCCATAGATCATATCTCCAAAAATATTGCGAACCAATATCTGAAATTTTTTGATAATGTTCCTCAGGATTGTGGCTTCGCACTCTAGAAATTATAGCTTCTGAACCTTCGTAGAAAAACCGTTATTATGAAAATACCACGATGACCTGTTTAGGTTAAATTCAGGATCCTACAAAATGACCTAACTTTCACAGATCATATCTCTGAAAATATTATGAAACAAACACTAAATTTTTTTGACGATGTTCCTCAAGATTTTGGCTTCGCACTCTAAAAATTTCAGATTCAGAACCTTCATAGAAAAAAATTTATAGCGAAAATGCCACGCTGACCTGTTTGGAGCAGCGAAACCCTAGAATATCAAAGCTCTAATACTAAATGTTGTGAAACCAGCTCCAAAAAGAGAAGAAAAGAGATATCAACGCCTTAGAAATAAGCCACTTCGAGGGGGCAACCTCCAATACATTACATGACTGAACAATTCTTGGATGATTCAAATTACAAAACCTCCTTTCTATATATAGGAGTCCATGGGGCCATAATGTAATCCTAGTGGGGCCACAATGTAATCCTATCCGATGTAACAATAATAATTTAAGGGCACAATAATAAAAATATGGGGGTTACAAGGGTACAATAATAACAATAAGGGGGTTACACTAACAACAATAAAGGACTATACTAGTAATATAGGGACCTAACAGGGTGTGGCTGCATGCTCACATTTCCCATAAGAAAATTTAGAGTTTGACTCAGTTTCAAACCCTCTTGGAGATTTTGTACACATCTCCCTTCTTACCTTCTTGAAATTTTCATGAATGCTCTGTACAGATCTTGGAAGAATTTGTGTGAGCCTATCTTCCTTTCTTTCTCCACATAATGGAGTCTTCATATTTTATTTTCTTGATAGCATCATGGCTAAGATCCATAGGCTGAGCCAAGATTATGCTTTGATACCACTGGAATATCCCAAAATAGGGAATTTCTACATTATTGGGAATATCTTAAGATATTACAAATGTGGAGCAACAACAATATGTAAACAAAAAATGGAAATAGCAATGAAAAATCATCATACCAAGATGTATGGAAACCATAAAGCCATTTTATTATATCAACAGCAAATAAGCTTAATACACATCAACTGATCAAGGAAAACAAGCCTCCCATGAACACATATGTCAAAAGTGAAATGCTGCTACATAGCAGAATGTCTATGGATCAAAACTGTGCAGTCATGGATAGAGTACTGCTACAGGAAACAAAAAACAACATAGATCTACATACATATGGCTAATACAATGATGGGAGAGAAGATCTATGCTCCCAATCACTACCTCAAGACAATCCTGGAAGGATTGGCTGAAATATGAAAAACTGCACAATTGCCAGAGTTGCAGGATAGCAGTTGCAACTCAAGAACTAGAAATGGAAGGAGAAGGTTGAAGATGTTGCAACAGATGAATAAACCTCGTCCAATGGATCTCTCAAGTGAAAGGCTGATCCTATCACTGAAGATCTTACCCTCCAATCAATCTGCAAACCCACACTTCAAATGCTCACTAGAAATAATGCAACCACTAAAAGAAACTACACTGTAGGGGCAAGGAAATGAGTTGGCCCAATGCCAAGATCTTCAATAAACTCTGGAACCATCCTCATTGATCTTCCAAAGGAATGGAAGCTCCCTCCTCTGAAAAACATCTTCGAAAATGGTGCTGTGGGACCTCCACTGCAACACCCTGCAACACAACGTTATACTTGAGTAGAAATAACACTGTAGCTGAAGGAGGTGGCTTGGCCTTGAGCCTAAATGTGGAGAATTGAAGTGCAACCCCTCAAGAGGCCTCTCAAGAAGGAGAAGGAATCCTAAGCAGGAATCCCTCGTGCTAAACAACATTGCAACTCTGCTAAACAATAGGAGACTGCACAAGAGTCTAAACAGACCATAAAATCAATAATGCATAACATGAGTAACGATGGCTACCTTGCCCTCCTTTTAAAAAAGTGAGAACTCTCTCCCATGGTGCCCACTCCTTAGGGTTTCCTACACCAAGGATACTTCCTCCCATTCACACTGCGTTGTCTCTCCAAGTGGTCTCCACCTCTTATCCTAATGCTGTTGACTTAGTCAAACTTGGCCTTGTCCTCATGCAAATGTCCTCTTTCATACTTGAGGGTATGAAATCCAGTTCTTTTGAATCTTTCCTTTCATATTATGAGTGGTTTTATTCATTCTTCTGCAATGTATGGGCCTCCTTACCCATTTATTTACCTCCTATGTGTAAACAACAAAATTTAATATTCCATTTAGCTATGTGCTAAAGTGGGAATATTACATGCCATGTGTCACTGTTTCTTTATTTGGATTTGAAATTGATATAGAAAAAACTAAATTCCATGCACTATCTGCCACTTTTTATAGAATTCCAATCCGATACTCAAAGAGAGAGTTATGACTATTTTCCCAAGGTCACTTCTTTGAGATGAAGTTCAGGAGCATGCAAAAACACTGACTTCCAGAGATCATATCTCCGAAAATATTGTGCACCATGATATGAAATTTTTTCAGGAGCTTCCTCAGGATTTCAACTTTGCGTCATAAAAATTTCAGCTTCTAAACCTTCATAGAATAAATGTTAGAGTGCAAATTCCACGATGACCTGTTTCAGGTAGCAAAATCCCTACATAAGGAGGATATGAGGATCACAATTTATATAAATGCTTAGTTTGAGAGGGGCTTCAACAAGTCAACATGGGAGGGATTTTAGGAGCTTTAAAGTTATTAATAATTTACTTTTCAATGACCCATGCCACAACCCCATGGGGTTTTAGCCCACTAATTGGGGTTACAAACTTCAAACATGAATATGTCTCAAACCATGAAGAATTATATGATGTGCCATATATCAAAGAAAACATCTCGACAGGTAGAAACCATAAAAATAATTATTGACCTAGAATATAGAAATTTGGTAGGTCAAAATTCCCATGCAATATTGGGGTAGCCCCTGGTGTTGCTTGGGTTGACATGAATGACAACCACTGATCAACACTTTCTACATTAGCCTAAGTATTCATAATCAAATTTTACATAGTGCTATGCTAGATTCATGAGCCTCACACAAATTGATGCCAAAGGAAATCATGGAAACATTGAATCTAGATATCACAAGACCATATAAAGATATTTTCTCTTTTGATTCTAGCAAAGTAAAATGTCTTGGCCTTATAAACGATTTGTGAGTCACTTTAGTCCAATACCTAGGGAAAAGTATAGTCATGGATATTATAGTAGCTGATATCCCTCCAAAGTATGGAATGCTATTATCTCGCTCACGGGGAGAAAAATTGCATGGATCTCTACAATTAGACATGTCTTATGCCACAATTTCATTATTTGGTCAGCCAAAAAAGATTTACAGAGAGACTTTAATGAAGTACATGGTCAGTAGTGTAGAAAGACCTCGAAACTATCCTATTTATTATGTACCTGTTGATATGGACTCTTTCATTTTATGTAATTTAGAAACTGGCATAGATAAGAACATAGTTGTAAAATAGAAACATAAGGAAGTTGACAGTGGTAACATATTTCATGAATAAATGGGGCACTTAGACTTTGATGGCTCAGTGAACAAACTAGGATTAGGAGCAGGAGTTTGGATTCATAACATGGAAAATAATCATTCTGAAGGTCATGCCTTTAGATTAAAATTTATATGCACAAACAATATGGCAGGGTATGAAGCTTTAACCTTAGGGCTGCAGATTGTTAGAAATTTAGGAGGAAAATTAGTTTCTATCATGGGAGACTCTGACTTAATCATAAAAAAAATCAGAGGAGAGTATTGTGTATAATCCTAGATTAAGCCAATACAGAGAAACAGATTTAGATCTGATTAAAGAGTTGCTTGAAATTGACTTTGATGTAATTCCTAGGAGACAGAACATGCAGGCACACAATTTAGCAAATTTTGCTAGCACTTGCAAACTGCCTTTTTATCCAAATCACCAATACATAGCAGAGGTAAGACACAGACCTACTATACCAGACAACTTAAAATATTGGCAGATATTTTCACAGGATGCTCAAATTTACACCTTTATGAATGCCGAGGGAGAATTCTAGAATTGTAACATAGATACAGATTGTACAGTAGATGAAACGAGAGATAGTGAGATAGATGTAAATAATTTATATTTGACTGAACCCACTAAATTCACTCAAGTAGAGATAGATAAATTAGAGAAAGTAGAAATAGAAGAAATAACAAATGATGATTCTGATATTTTAAACCTTAAAAATAATTTTTTTCCCAAGGGATTAGCCCCATTAGAAGATATTTTTGATTCAAATGATGTAGCAAGAAAACCAAAAATGGAACCATTAAGATCAGACATAGAAGAATGTAATATAGGAACAGAACAAAAGCCTAAGCTCATTAAATTATCCAAAGCATTACCTCAAGAAGAAAAGCTGAAATACATAGCTCTATTTAAAGAATTTCAGGATGTGTTTGCATGGAGTTATGAAGACCTTAAATCTTATGACACCAGCATCATTCAACACAAAATACCTATCAAAGAAGATCAGAAACGGTTTAAACAAAATCTTAGGAGAATCAATCCTGTTCTTATGCCTTTGATTGAAAAAGAGGTAAAGAGGATGTATGAAGCACAGATTATTGCACCTATCAGTTGTTCTGATTGGGTTTCAAACTTAGTTCCCACTGTTAAGGTCCTATAATAATAAGATTCATAATTTTGAATTGACTATGATTAGCCTTGTAATATGTACATACTTTTCTTTTTGCAGAATTGTTTTCCCATATTAAAAATAAAAAATGTAAAGAGGGTAAAATTCCTAAAAGAAAAATCAAAGGACTGAAAGAAAAAAGATCAAAAAGAATATAAAAAATGAACCAAAAAAAGAAGAAGATAAAAATAGATCATGAAAGTGATGTAAATTTAAGTGCCACTACTTTTTACTTTTTACCACAAAATAAGATTGTGTGCAACTTGTTAAAAATGCCACAATCCATGAATGTCAAATTGCTTAATCTTGACCTTTCATGCTTTAAATTTTACGTTGATAGATAGAGAATAAATATCTAGCCAAACCGTTTAATTTTCGTAGATCAATAGTTAGGTAGAGAATAAAAAGGAACTCAACAGTTTAATCTGAGCCCTTGGAAGAAATAACGTTAGAATTAGATAGTTTTTTGTTAAAAGAAAAATGAATAAGGGTTTGCAAGCTCAAATGCACCCAAAGAAATGAAGAAAAAATGTTAGGATAGATGATGGGTAGGCAGAAGTAGTTTTCATAAGGCATGTATAGCAGAAATTGGTCATTTCACACTTACTAATTTCCCTTCAAAATCATTTCCCTTGTAAAAATACCCCTTCCCCTTCATTTTTATTCTTTCCCCTTACTTCACTCTTTTTTCCCCTACAAAAAACCCCTTTCCCTAGTTTAAAAAACATTTATCCTTTGGAAAGTAATTCTCCCCTTACTAACTCCCCTTTTCATTCACAAATACCCCTTAAAATACACTTATCCTAAGTTTTCAAGTTTAAAACATTAATATTGGGCCCCACTATGAAAATCCCACCCTGATATTAAGTTTTAACACTATCCTTAGTGTATTTTATCTCCCGCATTATATTTCATTATTAACATTTAACTTTATGTATTAATTCCCATTATATACATTTATTCATATTTTATATTAATTTCTCACTTATATACGTTTCCCCAAACCCCTTTTTTATTTATAAACTATAGTTTAACTCCCAAACATTTGATTTATTTTGGGCCCACATATTATTTCCCTACCTATTATAAACCCCAACCTCTTATAATATAAAACCAATGCATATATTACACATAACCCGTAATTGAATTTTAAACTCGGGTCCCACCTATCTAATTCCCGACGGATCTATCGCATTCACCCAACCGTCATATCTATATCAATTAGATCCCATGACTGATGAGCCTTTTCACATATCCGAAAGCCTGATCTTTAACGAACCCGAGACCTTGCGAAATGCGTAGTTTTCGAAATCTCACTCCCTGCAACATGTCGCGATTTGAATGCATCGCATCCTTAGGAATTATATCTCTTGACCTCTTTCGCTCATGCGAAAACCATTCAGTTGAATTAGGGCCTGCTGCAAAAACTACTCCTTCTTTAATTAACCCCCCGCATTCAATGTTTTAATCACTGTTGATTAAAAACCCATATAGCCACCCTTTGCAACCTTTTTTACGATTTCTGTTACAAACTCGTGCAAAGAAAGACTACTGACCTATTTCCGAGCAACCAGATCACTCTGTCGACCTTATTTCAAGTCCTTTTACTAGAATTCAACACTCTTTGCTGTCAAAGACACTATATAATTCATTTGAAGCACTATAAAGACCAATGGAGCTTCATAAAACTACCGCAACCTCAGAACCCCTTTTGCAAACTTAAAATCTTCATTTTATCCAGGTATTCTTCAAAGCAAAGAATTATACTTAATCTAAAGATAAAGTAATAAGTAATTGAATCATTTAGGAGCCTCTGCAGACCTGAAGAAAGCCCTCTTGCCTTCTAATCCTCTTTTGCAGACCCTAGTCTTCTTTTCATAGAATTCTGAGGTCATAAGACTGTTTTTGAACACATAAGAGTACAATTTGATCAGCTTAAACCTTTGAAGACCATAGAAAGTCCTCATACTGGGGAAATTAGAGGCCAAATTCTATTTCTGGTGACCATACTGGGGAACTAACCAATCCTCAGTGTTTAAAATAAATCTTAAAGGAAATAATTTTACTTATCTTTTCACCTTAAGATTGTTTTAAAGGGTTGTGAGTAAAATTTTCATTAAAAAAATTGAAATTCTGGCTTCCAAAAGAATCTACTATACCAGATCTAATCTAGATCTAGAACCTGCTGTAATAGAAGATAATCCTGACATAATTTTAAAGAAAAAAAAAAGTAGAAAGTTTAGGTAATAAAAATTCATTGATCAAGGCAAATTCTCTTCCCAATAAACTATCAAGTTTACAAGACATTGAATTTGATTTAGCTTTTGAGTAATCTTTGTTTAAAACTAAATAAAAAAGTGACATATATAATAGTGTAATAGATCCTGATTTCATTTCATTTATTGAAACTAAGAAGGAAACTGTTTCACTTGATTCAGATGAAAAATCTCTAGAAGTTTATGATAAACTTGATGCTTTAACTGTAACTTTGATTAAGGAAATTGATTAAACTTATTTTCAACATTCAGTTGAATTAACCGCTTTATCTGCCTATACCCCTAAGCCTTCTACTAGTCATTTAGAGTATGTAAATTCAAATTTATTTAGTACCACCTCATCTATTATTTCCACTACACCTCATTCCATAGAATTCTTCATTGCTAAGCTTCCTCTACAACCTATAGTTTTATTTCCATCCCCAAATACTGCAAGTTCATCGTCTAGCACTGCTGCTGCATTTTCAATCACTTCCACCACATTTCCAAGTACATCTTCTACTGTACCAACTTCATCTACAATTACCTCAACCTCATCACAAAGAACCACACATTTTCCTCCTAGTCCAGCCAGAATCTTAGCTATGGATGCCAGATATTCTCCTTTTGGTCCTACCAGGGCAGTTACATAACATGCCCCAAGATTATCAAAGCAAAATCCCTCAATTTGATGGAACCAGTCAATACACTGCACAACAACATGTTAACAAAATGAAAAAGTATTTTGAACTACATGAGATTGATGAATATGATGTCAAAATAGACTATTTGCCCAAACTTTAGCTAGATAAGTAAAAAAATGGTTTAAATCTTTACCTGCAAATCATATTGTTGATTTAGAAGCCTTCCATAGATTGTTTATCGGTAGATGGGAGAAAAAGAAGAATCCTTTACAAATTTTGTCTAAATATGAACATATAAAGAAAGGACCTAATTATTCATTTCAATACTATTGTACTAGATTTAATAGTATCTATAATGCTATTCCACTAAACATTAAATCCCCACCAGATCTAGATTTACTCAAATTTCCTGATGGTTTTGATATGGATATGTCATACCAATTGAGGAAAAGGAACCCAAAAACACTAGAACAAATGCAAAACATAGAAGTTAGTGTAGAAGCTAATTTGTTAGTCAAGGGAGCAAGAATGAGAAATGAAAGAAGGGTAACAATAAAAGAGGAAACATCTACATCAGATAGAAAAATAGATAGTTTAGCAAAAGCCATGGAGAAAATGATGTATAGACTAGAAATTATGGAAAGAAAACCACATTAGGATAATCAACAACAAGGCCCTCAAATAAGAAATCCCAACTTTAGAAAAAACACCAACACTGGTAAATCTAGAGAATCAACACCTAATCAAACAATAAGACCACCTTTCCAAGAAAACTATGCTGAAATTTCTCATCAAAATGAAGATGATGAAGACACTCAAATCAATATAATGGGAATTAATGATGATAATACCATTTTTCTTACACAATAAGAACAAGAATTATATGAACTACAACAATTACAATTATAATCTGGGGAGTCTTTTGATTACAAGCAAGGTTATGAGTTTGCCATCAATGAAGTTCATAAGCAATATAACCTTAGGAGTAAGAAAAATGTAGAAGCTCGTATTAAGAAATCTGCCCAAACTCAAACAAAGAAAACAGTAGAAGCTCCTACAACCAAAGTACTGCAAATTCTACCTAGGGAAACCTAGCAAATTCAAATCCTAATCAGAAAATTTCTAGTCCTAAAATTGTCGACATTACAGATATTGATGTTCAAACATCAGCTGATCCTCAAAAATCTGTTACTGCTAAGACAAAAACTTCTACTAAAACAATAATTTCTGATCCTAAACAATTGTTGCTGATCACCAATTAGTTGATCCCAAAACAGCTACTACCAAAAAAGTTGTTGAAACTTCCAAAAATGCTAAATTTACCATGGCACCTCAAACTGTTCCTGAAAAGAAGATAAAAATAGTAAAACAATGGAAACACAAATAGAAAATGAAAAACCAACTGTAGAGAAAGAAGATAAACACACACAAACTACAATTAGTAAAGAAGAAGTCATTCAGTTAAGAAAAACACAAGTTCCATTTAACATCCAAACTGAAATTGCCAAACTGAAGATACCAATTCCTTTAACAGAGTTGGTTAAGCATGATTTATACAAATCACAGATCATTGACACATTAAACATGAATGGAGGAGAAGACTCTGTTAATTTGAGTGATGACCAACCAGAACTAATATTTGGTCCTGAGGTAAATGGAAAACACCAAGAAGGAGGAGTTCCTCCTTTCTACATTAGCTTGACTGTTCATGATCAAATTTTACATAATGCTATGCTAGATTCAGGAGCCTAGCATAATTTAATGCCAAAATCCATTGTGGAAACTTTGAATTTAGACATCACTATACCTTATAAAGATATTTTCTCATTTGATTCTAGTAAAGTGAAATGTCTAGGCTTAATCAAAGATTTATGTGTCACTAACTCCAATACCTTGGAAAAAGTATAGTCATGGATATTGTAGTAGCTGATATCCCTCCTAAGTATGGAATGTTGTTATCTCACTCATGGGGGGCAAAATTGCAAGGATATCTACAAATAGACATATCTTATGCCACTATTTCAGTATTTGGTCAACCCAATAAATTTTACAAAGAGACTCTAATGAAGTACATGGTTAGTAGTGTTGAAAGATCTCGAAACTATCCTATTTATTCTACACCTATTGATATGGACTCTTTCATTTTATGTAATTATGAACTGGCATAGAGAAGAACACAGAATTAAAACAGAAAAAATAAATACCCAGACAATGAGAACATATTTCATGAACCAATGTGGCACCTAGACTTTGATGGATCAATGAACACATTAGGAGCAAGAGTAGGAGTTTGGATTCATAAAATGGAAAACAATCAGTCAGGAGGTCATGCCTTTAGATTAAACTTCAAATGTACAAACAACATGGCTGAATATGAAGCTTTGATTTTAGGACTGCAAATTGTTAGAAATTTAGGAGGCAAAAGAGTTTCTATCATGGGAGACTCTAATTTAATTATAAAAAAAAATAGAGGAGAATATTCTGTATATAACCCTAGATTAAGCCAATATAGAGAAACAATTTTAGATCTGATCAAAGAATTGCTTGAATGTGACTTTGCTGTAATTCCTGGAAAACAGAACATACAAGCACACAGTTTAGCAACTTTTTCTAGTACCTGCAATCTACCTTTTCAACCAAATCATCAATATATAGCAGAGGTAAGACACATGCCCACTATACCAAACAACTTAAAATATTGCAAATTTTCACACGGGATACTAAAATCTATCATTTTATGAATGCTAAGGGAGAATTCTAGAATTGTAACATAGATATGGATTGTACAATAGATTATAAAATAGACAATGAGATAGATGTAAATAATTTGGATTTTAAACCTTAAGAATAACTTTTTACCTAAGGGATTAGCCCCATTAGAAGATCTTTTTGATTCAAATGACGTTGCAAGAAAACCCAATATGGAACCATTGAGATTAGATATAGAAGAATGCAATATAGGAACAGAACAAAGGCCAAAACTCATCAAACTTTCCAAATCATTACCTCAAGAAGAAAAACTGAAATACATAGCTCTATTTAAGGAATTTTAGGATGTATTTGCATGGAGTTATGAAGACCTAAAATCTTATGACACTAGCATAATACAACATAAAATACCTATAAAAGAAGATCAAAAACCTTTCAAACAGAAGCTTAGAAGAATCAGTCCAGTTTTAATGCCTTTGATTGAAAAAGAGGTAAAGAGAATGTATGAATCCTAGATAATTGCATCTATCGGATATTCTGATTAGGTTTCAAACTTAGTTCCCACTAGGAAGAAAACAGGGGAAATCAGACTTTGTGTTGATTTCCGGAACTTAAATAAGGTGTTCCTAAAATATAACTACCCTCTTCCCAAGATGGATCATATTTTACAGAGGGTGGTTGGTTCATCCATGATTTCATTGCTTGATGGATTCTTTGGGTATAATCAAATTTTAGTTCAGTTAGAAGACCAACCAAAGACTACATTTACTACTCCTTGGGGTACTTTCATGTATGTGAAAATTCCTTTTTGATTAATGAATGCAGGAGAAACCTTTCAGAGAGCTATGGATATAGCTTTTGCTAAAGAAATTCATGATTTTCTAATCATTTATCTGGGTGATATAACTGTATTTTTAAAAACTGACAATGAACATCTAGATCATTTGAAACAAGTGTTTATCAAATGCAGGAAATTTGGTATTTATTTGAATCCTAAAAAGACTCTCTTTGGAATTGAATAAGGAAAACTATTAGGGCATTTAATATCAAAATAAGGAATTAGGATAGACCCAGCTAGAATAGAGGCCATTTTGAACATAAGCCATCCTAGGAATATTAAGGAATTGCAGGCTTTCTTAGGTAAAATTAATTTTCACAGAAGATTCATTTCAAACTTAGCAGGGATAATTAGAGAACTCAATAACATGTTAAAGTAAGACTCAACACTTAAATGGACAGTAGAGGCCAAACAATCCTTTGAATAAATCAAACAAGCCCTTACAAGAACACCAATCGTAATAAGTCCTGATTTCAAAAAAGATTTTATTATTTTTTATTTTGGTTCAGAACATACTATTGTTGTAGTTTTACTGAAAAAGAATGATCAAGGCTATGAACAACCCATTTCTTTTTTCAGCAAATCACTTAGAGATGCCACACTAAGTATAACATAACGGAAAAGCAGGCACTAGCTTTAGTGAAGGCTATCAAAGACTTTAGAGTGTACATCTTATATTAACACATCATTGCTTATGTTCCAAATTCAATAGTGAAGGACATTTTGACTTAGAATGGGCCTGATGGTAAGAGAGGCAAATGGATTGCCACCATTTTGGAATATGACATGGAAATTAAGCCCACCAAACTCATTAAAGGCCAAGGTTTAGCCAAACTCATGGCTGAATCAAATATAAATTGAATTTCCCAATTAGATGATCAGGAAGAGATGCAGACTCCACAGATCAGTGAAGCCTTTTCAGATTCACCATGGTATGCATATATCATATTTTTATTACTAAAATTACAAGATCCTCTTGGATTATCAAGAACTAAAGCTAGATTTTTAAATTTAAAGGAAATGAAATTTTGTATCATAGATAATGCTCTATTTTGGAAAGATCATGGTGGCATTTTATTGAATTGTTTGCTTAAATATGACGCTGATAAAGTTATGGAAGAGTTTTATGCAGGTGACTGTGGAGGAAACCTTTACTGGAAGTCAACTGTAGATCAAATCTTGAGGGCTGGTTTTTACTGGCCTACACTTTTTGCAAATGTAAGAAAGTATGTGATCTCCTGTCACAAATGCCAAATCATTGAAGGGAAGAAAAAACTACTACCTTTACCCCTTAAACCCATCTCCACAGAAATGCCTTTTCAAAAATGGGGTCTAGACTTCATTGGTGAAATTCACCCACCATCCTCATCCCAACACAAATGGATTTTGACAGCCACAAACTATTTCACCAAGTGGATAGAAGTCATTCCATCTAGGCAAGCCATTGATTATGTCATAATCTCATTCCTAGAAAACAATATAATGTCTAGATTTTGATGTCCCCAAAAGCTCATTACTAATAATGCAGCCGCTTTCAAGTCTAAAAAAATGATTGACTTCTGTAACAAATACCACATTAACATTGGCCATTCCACTGCCTATTACCCTAAAGGTAATGGTCTTACTGAATCATCCAATAAAATCCTTGTTAATATCATCAAGAAACTACTAGAAGACAATAAGAAAACCTGGAACAAAAAGTTAGTTAATGCCTTATGGGAAAACAGATTCACCACAAAGAAGTCTATTGGTACATCCCCTTATCAGCTTGTATATGGGATGGATGTTGTTTTTCCATCCTCTTTAGGAGTACCAGTGATAAATATGATCCAAGAACTGCATGTATAAACCAATGATATCCAGAGAAGGATAAATCATACCATACACTTGCAGCAAACCAGGGAAGAAGTCTATGTCAAGTCACAAGTTGTTCAAGATAATATTAAAAAGATATTTGATAACAAGACTAAGGAAGATGATTTTTACAGAGGTTGTTCTTAAATGGGATTCCAGGAGAGAAGAGAAAAGTAAACATGGTAAATTTGATTTCCTATGGAAAGGTCCCTATGTCATTTATGATTACAGAGGTAACAATGCATTCTTTTTGAAGGAGTTGGATGGTTAAGATCTTCCAGGTGGACCTATCAATGGTAGAATGCTGAAGCATTATTATTCCCAAGAATAACAGTAGTTCACATTGTTTACTTTTCTCATTGTACATAACATTGCAGAGTTTAGATTGGATTGGATGTTTTTCTTGCAAATTTGAAGCCCAAAGAGAAGGCCCTAAGCTTTGAAAGACAAAATATCATAAGTATGAATAATGCAGAGCTCAGTAAATAGTTTTAACGCCACCACAGTCAAAGTTCAAGACTACTGACCTTAAATTTCTTGACATTTCATCAGTAAATGCCATCCCCATGTGGAGCCACTGTTAAGGTCCTATAATAATAGGATTCATAATTTTGAATTGACTATGATTAGTCTTGTAATATGTACATACTTTTCTTTCTAAATTTTTTTTTTCCATATTAAAAATAAAAAATTTAAAGAGGGCAAAGGTCCTAAAAGAAAAATCAAAGGACTAAAAGAAAAAAGATCAAAAAGAATATATATAATGAACCCCCCCCCAAAAAAAAAGATCATGAAAGTGATGTAAATTTATAAGATTGTGTGCATCTTGTTAAAAATGCCCCAATCCATGAAGGTCAAACTGCTTAATTTTGATCTTTCATGCTTTAAATTTTACATAGATAGATAGAGAATAAAGATCTAGCCAAATAGTTTAATTTTGGCAGATGTTGTGTGGATTAATCAATCTTGCAGACAAGACCGATTTCCCTAGTACCAAAAGTTAATCTAGCAACAAACAGCCAAATAAATCTATCTTTCTCTAAACATATATGATTTACAAAAAACACTATGGAGGTTGTTAGCGCTCAAATCTGCCTCAGGCTGAGGAAGGCAAAACTCGAGGCAACATCAAACCAAGCTTAGCCTCGTAGCTAGCCCTACGAGGACAGGAGAGGGCTCTCTCTGTCAATCTCGATAAAAATGAACAATAGGGTGCGAGATGACTTCTAAAGGGAACTGATTTTAATTTTAGGCTAGTAAATGGATATGAATGAGGTTTTTAATAAATGTTGGGTTTCTGGGCGGTGTGGGGCAAAGACAGCAAGAGCAGAGATTAAATGAAGAACGCAGATTATCTCCTGAGGAAAGATAAGAATGAAGTTTAACAATCAAATTGGACTTATATGGAGTGAAAGACCGCTGCGAGGTTGACAAGGGCAATAATTGAATCCTTATCAAACAGAAGAAATTACACAAAACATGAAAGCTTCTCCAGGGCAGAGCAGCAAGCTGAATTCTGCCCTTCTCACTTAGAAACATTCAATATTGAAATGGCGATTAATGAACTGTGAACATAACGATGACATATGAAACAAAAGGAAAAAAATTTGCTAAATTTCAAGCCACAAGAATCTCAGGAAACAGAGCTGTATTTCTCCATTAAAATCTCTGTCAAACTGTACAATAAAAGCTCTGTTTTTCTCCTACACTAACTCTCAGAATTCTCTCTCTACCCTTACAAATGATTTCTCAACACTTTAAATAAACTATCATAGGAGAAAACAGATTGACCCAACAGCAAGGGCACTGTTTCAACTAAACTGATAAAGATAGAAAGGAGAACAACATTCTCCATAAAATTCTCTGATGACTAAACAAATCTGGAGCGTTCTCCTTAAATTCCTCTGATAGCCAATTTGGATATTTAACTGAAGTCATAAAGATATAAAAGGATCATCTATCTGCTCTAAAGATAGAAAAACCTCCAAATATTCCAGCTGAGGATTTCTAATGACCTGGAGCGTAGACTAAAGGCAAAATAGGTAATCGATATTTGACTGCCACTTTGCACATCCCTATACACCTACCCTCAAAATGCGTTTGCCATTTCACATATATTCTTTTAACTTGAAGATGAATCTAATACCCGAGTATTGCAATGACATCTTCGGATCTAAATAACCTGCTGTTCCTTTTACTTGCGTATAAACATGAGTTGTGGCACTATTTTCTGGAGAAATGCACGACAAGTCGAAGTTCGCTACTATGGCCCTGAAATTTTCTGTGAGTAAAGTGTTGGAGGATTTAATGTCTCTGTGGATTATTACCGGGTCTGTATACATGTGAAGGTAAGTCGCTGCATGAGCAACATCGATGGCCATATCCAGTCTTGTAGCCAAATCCAATACAATTCCATGTATACAAACTAAATGCTCCCGAAGAGTTCCATTTGGCACATACTCTACAACAAGTATTCGTTCTTGTTCATCTTCAAAGTAGCCAAGGAATCTGACCAGATTGAGTTGTTCAATACTTGAAAATGTTCGAATCTCACTTTGGAATTCAACAGATAGATGTTTGTCAAACATTATGAAATCGCAAATCGATCTCATTTTCTTGACTGTCAATTATTGCAACGAACCCACGATTTTGACTTGCTCCAAGCACTGTCCACTGCTGCGTTTCACAATTAGCAGAGATATTAAAACCTTTAACACCCACAGTCCTCAACGCAGGACCATTTTATGCAACTTGCAGAGCCTCAATCCTCTTAATAATGGCGTAGATATCTCCACAGATGTCTTCCACGATCACATCCATGTCTGCTTGTTGCCGAAGCAATTTGGCTTAAAGGAACAACTAGAATGACATAAGTTTATGCTCAACTATGTCCACCTATTTTCAAATGTAGACACACATGGCACGAGAGGCATCCAACAACTTGTCTAAGACCATGCCAACCTCAAAAATATCATTAGGAACAAAATAATGGGAGATAGCCATCGCAAAGCGTAAAACCTGTTTGGTAGCTGCTAGAGTTGATTCGAATCGAAACTGGGTGCCAAACGCAATTTTCTGAGTTCTGTTTTTAAGTGGGTCGCATGCGCTCAAGTGGGTCGCATGCGTTCAAATTTACACTGGCCAAAACGCACAGGTGGGTCGCATCTGCCAAGTGGGTCGCATGCACCCAAGTGGGTCTCGTGCCTTCCAGACCCTGTCAACACTTCTGCAAAGCACGATTTTGGCCTCCAAACAAGATTTCGACTTTACCTTGGCGAATTTTGTTGCAATTGATTTATGCTTGCCATGTTTATATATGAAATAAATATCTCATGCAATCAGATCTGACTTCAAATGTGTTTTGAGAACCCACTTTATAATGTTTCTGCACTTTGTCATTTGGCTATTTAATACAATGTTTCTCCTTTGGTTTTTCTGGATTTTGAACTGAAAATGCTTGTTGTCTTTTGCAGGGATGGAAGCTGCTGAAACTGAAACAAGATTGAGGAGCTGTAGAATTTGAAACATTTTGACGAATCACATCTTCTAAAAAAAAAACACATTTAATGATTTCTTCTTCAAAACAGGGTTTTGAAGAAGAATCAATATCACATTATTGATGATGACATCCCTGAAAACTTACTGAACCTTCCTCTAGCCTGCGAGTGTTATTGAAACATTCTGAGAACAAGCTCTGCAAACATCTAAATTACGGTGGGTGAAAGCTGATTGCATTTTGGCCTGCATATTGAACTGAGACTTCGACAGCTACCCGTCTGCATTTGACTCTGACAGAGGACTAGACAAGACGGAGTCTAACAGAGGTGTCAAAGACTTACCGAAGGTCCAATGCTTGTTCAAAGTAGTTGTTGTCCCTCGTGCACTTGAAGGAGTTATCTTCGTAAACCTGTAGTCACAAACAAGCAAACATTAAATAGCACCTATATAGTAAACATCATAAATCATGCTTATCATGGTGATCAAGGAATCCATGAAATAAACAGTTAACTAACAACTTATTGAGAAAAATGAATTCATTTGTATTAACTTTAAAAGAAGGAAAACCTTACAACCTTAGCCTTGATGTTGAACAGGCCTTCCCAGGATCCGAAGCAGGAATCTCCTCTACTTTGATAAGTCTTGCACTCTTCCTCCAGGAGCACATAGAGGTATGTGATCTTTCCTCTCAAAAGCTCAGCAGAAAGAAGTCTAAATCTCAACAACACTTCAACTCAATCACACATAAAGCTTGAACTCCCTTTGAGGCTACCCAATGCCTCTTTTTATAGAGTAGATGAGGAGGTTAGGGTTCCACCTTTGAAGGGATAGAATCCTCCTTCAAAGGGATAGGATCCTCACATCAAGGGATTAGTTCCTTAAGGTGAGGGATGCATGAACCTTACTAAAGCGTACTCATCCCCAAAAAATCTTATCTAGAACCTTCTAGAATTGACCTCAAATCAGCTTTTTGACTTTAATTTCTCACTTTTTTTACTTTGAGAAGGGTACGCAAGCATTACAAGGGAAAACTGCATTCTGGAATGCAGGTAAGCAGCGTATTACTTGCGTACCCAAGCTAGGAACGCAGGTGAGCTTCATGTTACCTGCGTACCCAAGGCATTTTGAGTTTTTAGGGTTTTTCCTCTAGTTTTAGGGCTTGGAACGAGGAACAAAGGTTGTAAGACTTGTAGAGGAGGCATGTATGAGTGTTAAAGAGCTCATACAGTCAACAAAATGTCAAGGTGATAGTTTTTAGTGCAACAGATTGCCCCTTAAAGTGTGAAGTTTGGAATAGATGAAGATGAAGTCTGTCATATATGAAGAGTGAAGTACTTTATCATTTCAAGGATCATCCAGTGGACACCCCGGTCAGAACCTGTAAAAAAATTCAATGAAAAAAATATATATGTAATCATATCATCGCCGAGGTAGGCATTCCCATACTCAGTTCAAAACTAACTAGAAAACTGATTTAAACTATTCTGATACAGGAATGATTTTCAATACATCAACAGTATAGACATATGTAGACATAGCATGGACGCAGCCATCTGTTTATGAATATTCCACTGTATAAATGAATAACAAAAATTCCTCGTAGCCTGGATGGTGGAAATTAGATCCAGGGTCTTGATTTCCGCTTCTCGAACCAGTACGATTCTATCCATGTGAATGAATGTGTTGAAGTCGAACATGGTAGAAACCACTTGATTACCAGTCAATAATGTAAATTGTTAACAAGTGTGAGAGTAACCACCAGTAATGTCAATGGCTCTCAAAGTACTCAGTACAATCCATGAAATGTGAATGAATGAGCTGAAGTCAAACATGTCACGGAATCATTCGATCAAAGGTAAATGATGCAACCTGTCGTCGAAGGTGAGAAACCTGCCATTGAGGCATGCAGATTTCAAGGTACTGATAATTTCTAGATCAACATCCTAGATAATGAGCTATCGTCAATAGAAAGTGATTTGCTGTAGGTAAGCCCACAACATGAAATAATAGATCAAGTTTTGAAGAAATATATTGGCAAGGACTGACTCAGGGATGGTCAAAATGGATGGCAGATATTTTGCATATGAATGGTTTGTTTGAACTATCCTATTGAACACATAATGACACTGCAGATGGTTTGGTGACAATTGACCCAAAGATAATACCCAGAAACATTTTGAAGACTTTCAAAATGGTTTGATTAACTGTTAGGCAAAGGATTCCCCAACCCGGGTGAACAAAAGTGTCGTGTTCAAGAGTGGTTAATGGTTTTTTGAATAATTAAAATGTAACAAACAGGTTCATTTTTCTCTCTTTTCCCCCACCATTTCTGGCAAGTACCTATTTATTTTTGACAAGCTTGAGGAGGATAACATTTTCTTGTTTATAAGCTTATCCTTTGGATGATTCCAACTTAGTTTAAGATTCGAACCCTAAGAAGGAGTGGTTCGTTCCTGTTTTGAAATTGTACAGGTCCTTTACTGTTAAATTTTAACGAGTCTAGTATAGGAGAAACTCGGTGTTTTTTCAATTTTAGGGAGTCAGAAGAAAAAACTTAAGAAGACTCCATGGGTGTAATTTTTCATAAATTTAGTCTCTCGAGCCTGAAAAAGGATAAAATAATGTGGGAGAGAACTCTATTAACTGTAATTAGTCAACGTATACCTTTTTTGTAAATAGTCCATTTCAGTCCGTAAAAGAGGTAAACTTATACTGAAGGGACGATCATTCATTTACTTTAATGAGTTCGAATAATCAAGTGCTTGATAATCTTTTCATTTTTAGAGAGTCTGAAAAGGGCTTAAAAGAGAACTTCAGGGTTTCGCTTTTTCGTAATTTTTAACAAGTTCGAAAAAGGGATAAAAATATACTCTTGTGGCCGAATTTCAATTTAATTTATGAGCAGGAAAAGACAGAAATAACTCGGCATTTTCATGTGTTTTACAAGAATGAAAGATAGAAAAATAATCTCAGGATTTTCATGAGTTTAACGAGTCTTGAAAATAACCGAAATTGACTCAAGATAGGTTACATTTTTACAAAATCTTGAAACAGAGAAAAACTATGCTTCAGAGTGGTTTCATTTTTGCACAAGCTTGAAACAGAGAGAAAACTATGCTTGATGCCCCCTAAGCGTAACTGCTAGAGCGCATGCCCCCCCAGCTTCATTTCATTCAACTAAGTACACTGCTGGTAATTAATAGCTGGATGGAATGAAGGTTCATTTATGAGATCATATGAAAGACCCGACCTAAAACTGTAAGAAAATTATGCAAAAAATGAAATAACTAACCTAAATATATGACTTAACATTTACGAGATCTAGTCAAAGACTCGACTCAATTAGGGGAGGATTTGTTTCATTTTTTAATGAGCTTGACACAGGAAAAGAACTATGCACATGGAAACATGTTTCATTTTTTAACGAGGTTGACATAGTAACAGGAACTATCCTCACCTACATGTTTCATTTTTTAACGAGGTTGACACCGTAAAAGAAACTATCCTCGTATCTACTTTCTACAATCTACCTACTGATTCATTTTTTAACGAGGTTGACATAGTAAAAGGACCTATCCTCGTACTCACTGATTCATTTTTTAACGAGGTTGACAGAGGAAAAGGAACTATCCTTGGAATCACTTCTTCATTTTTTAACGAGGTTGACACAGGAAAAGGAACTATCCTCGGACTCACTGATTCATTTTTTAACGAGGTTGACACAGGAAAAGGAACTATCCTCGGACTCACTGATTCATTTTTAATGAGGTTGACACAGTAAAAGGAAATATCCTCGGAAAACACTGATCATGGCTTCCAACTAGAAGAAACACATGTGAATGGACACACCTTGATCATGGCTTCCAAGAGGTCTTCTTCAGAAGGAAGAATAGTTCTTTGGAAGGAACACATGTCAAGGGAATCAAAAGGGATAAGAACATCACGTTCAAATAATCCCATAGAGTTTTCCATGTCAATTACCAGATCTAAATCAAAGGAAGATGAGCAAACAACGAGAGGCTCACTTACATTGGTAACTGAAAACATGGGACTAGTTGCCACATAATTAACCCGTGGCGGGGTAGATACCACTTGCGTATGAGGAACATTCAGGGGTGTCGGATTATTGGTAGTAGAATCAAGACTAGGGAATGAAATCTGGTCTACAGTCACAATATTGCCATTATGAGGAAAAGACATCATGCGAAAGAGTGTCGATACGACAGCTTTCATTGCATAAACATAGTCTCGCCCAAGGAGTAAATTGAAATCCAAGGGACCTTGAACTACCATAAGATCAATATAGATATTTTTACCTTCCAAAGTAATAGAAAACTTAGGAAGGATACCTAAAGGTTCACTAATGGTTCTGTTAAAAGCTTTCAGATTCTGCGTAATAGGCACAAGCTGAGGGGAACCCAAAGCTTTCCAAGCAGTTGAGGATAAAATACTAACAGAAGCACCTTCATCTACTTGTGTGCGGTGTATGTCCCTACCACCAAACTTCACAATGATTTGGAAAGGGATGGAGGAAGGAAGACGAGGTTCTGTCAGTCTATTCCAATCAAAGGAAAAGACCTTAGTACTTGGAGGGGGTTCTGTAGAAACAGGTGAAATGCCCCCCGGCGTAGAAGAATCTGATGTAACAAGAAGAACCTGAGCAGTATGAAGTTCACTCTCTACAGGGAGAATGGGATTGACCGAATGTGAAATCGAATCGACCACTTGATCAACTAATGGATCATCAACCTGAGTGATATGAGTTTCACTCTCCAATGGAAGAGTGGGATCGACTGTACTTTAAATTAGATCAATCACTTCGTCAGTTGACGGTAGGTTGGGAGAAAGTTTACGGTAACCAGTTGGAAATTTTTGCTGTGGAATAGTAAGGTTTTCCAATAATTTTGAAGCTTCATCCATGTGAGGGCAAATGTGATTTTGATGACTCCCTTTTCATAACTTACAAGGAAACCTAACTTTACCCTTTTTCCCAGGAACCTGACTATCACTGGTTGATGGATCAACAGAAAGTTGATGAGATTTTTCTGACCATACTTCCAAGACCTTCGGAATACCAGGAAAATTGATAAGGAAGTGGTCACCCTTACAAAGCCTGCAAGGGTATTTGGGTTCAAAATGCATGTTGGAGGTTTCCTCAACACAACTAACACTTACAACCATGGTTGGTTGGTTGACTTCTTTCTTATCTTGCTTCTTCTTCTCTTCTTCTTCTTCCCTTTCTTCTTCTTCTTAGCCACCTGGTTACTAGCGTCAAGGCTTTTACCAAGCGAAGAGGAAGAAATGGAGGAAGAAATATTAGGCAAAGAAGGTAAAGGGTCAACAGAAGGTTGGTGATGTTGAGATGGTGAACTCTACTGAAGTGAAGAATCCGGTTGAGGTGGAAAAATTGGAGTATTCAGGGCCAACGAAGTTGAAAATAACCATATCGGTAAACCTATTGTAAATCCAGGTAATGACAAAGTAGCCATATAAGGAGGATCAACATTTCCAAAGTAAGGAAAAGTACTAGGATTCTCATTAAGAGGGGTTCCTTGGTTGGTAAATTCCAGAACAGTTGCCATTATATTCAACTTCAGTGAATTTTATTAACAATTTAAAACTAAAATTAACAATTCACAATTCACACCTATGGTCTCTAAAAGTAAAAACAAACAAATTAACACGCGCTATCAAATCTAGGAGTCACACCACACACAAACAGTAACTTCCCGTACTAAAAACACTAGTTGGTGATGAAATCCAACTTAGTAGAAATTTAATACAGAAAGGGCGGTTGGCACAGTTACCCCAAAAACCTTCTTAATGAAACAGACTGGCACAAGTTTCTTCACAAAACCATCTTGAGTGAAGAAAACCCCCCAGAGAGTCCAAGTGAGTCTAGTCGACGTCTGCTCCAGGTACAGTGAGATCTTTCCTTCACCATCACCTTAGGAAATAATCTTAAGCTTATGGACACTAAGGTTACCAACAGTAACAAATATAACTGGGGGAACAGTCTATGATCTTATTCCATGTGCAAGGACAGAGTAACAAAGCTCAATCCCCTTGAAGGCTCCTAGACATGGTCAATCCGAGGTTTACCGACAAGTGACCCCAGGCTCCTCGACAATGGTTAATCTGAGGCTTACCATTTGTAATGCGCGTAGATCTTCTATCTTTCCCAATGAAACAAAATTGATTGTCTCAAAGGTTCGAACATGATCTCGTGATTAACTCCTTTAAGAGAAGCTTCCTAGAATGTACCAGTTACAATTGGATTTATTTCCTACCGCAAGATTTATCTACTTGCTTGTTTTAGTTGCTTTGGAAAGTTAACTACAACCTATTCCAAAGCACTAATCCTAAGCTAGATTGGTGGAAAGAGCCCTAAAAATGTAAAAATTACTAGATGAATTTTAATTAAGCGTTGTGTTATTGAGGCTGTTATTAATCAAAAGGGTAAATGGATATGAAACCAATGGTGTTATGACCCAACCCAAAACTAAATGCAATAGAATATGATATTGTAGTATTTTCAATTCGATGAATCCTAACTAAAGTAAGGGAGAGTTTCCATTCACTTCCAACAATGCAAAATATTGATCACTAAGAGAAAATATAACAAATTCTTCAACCCACTAATTTCATCAAGAAAAACTAATGCAAATCAATTCCAAAACAATTTTTTATTTTTGTGTTTTAAAAAAAAATCATAAAAACATCTAAATTTAAAGCAAAGAAAACTGATCTAAATCTACGATTGATTTTTCAGAATGTAAACTATGAAGTTGTAATCTATGCACAATTCACTTGAAAAGTATGCAAATGTAATATATGCACATTTTTCATTCATATTCTGAAAATGAGAATTCTAATTATGCAAATGTGATCTATGCAAGAGAATTCTCAAACACAAGATGATTCTAATGTAATCTAAGAACCAATCATGTGCAAGTCAAGAAAATAGGGTGAGAGTTCCAAAGATCAAAAAACACTCAAAAGCGATTAACACTCATACACAATTTAGGGAATTTTTTTTGCAAAAACAAAAGCAAAAAGATGTAAAATTGTGAAAATACTGAGACAAACCTCCAAGTAATGACCAAAGGAAATCAAATTAATAATTTCTCAAAAAAGAGACTCAAAGCACCCAATAAACTTAATGGAGATTGATGAGATGAAAAATTTGCTGAAAGAAACTCATAAACAAGAGATTTTCAACAGAAAACATACAGATTTGGGTAGATACTAAGAATCCTAAATCAAATCTAAACTAAACTGAAAAAATAAATCTAAGTTTTTCAATACTTTTAACAGGGTTTGCAACAATGTGAGGTCCCTAGAAAAGTTCAAGAAAAACAAAAAATACTTCAAAACTTTGAAAGCAAAGTAAATCTAAGTTACCCAAGCCCGTACAAATCAATAAAAAATCAGGAAAAAAGCATTTTCTCAAATCAAAACAAAGGAAAATCAAAACAAGTTCTTTCCCCAGTGGAGTCGCCAATTTGTTGTGCAGATTAATCCATCTTGCGGACAAGACTGATCTCCCTAGTACCAAAAGGTAATCTAGCAACAAACAGCCAAATAAATTTATCTTTATCTAAACATATATGATTTACAAAAAACACTATAGAGGTGTCAAAGACTTACCACAGGTCCAATGCTTGTTCGAAGTAGTTGTTGTCCCTCGTGCACTTGAAGGAGTTATCTTCGTAAACCTACAGTCACAAACAAGCAAACATTAAATAGCACCTATATAGTAAACATCATAAATCATGATTATCATGGTGATCAAGGAATCCATGAAATAAACAGTTAACTAACAGCTTATTGAGAAAAATGAAGTCATTTGTATTAACTTTAAAAGAAGGAAAACCTTACAACCTTAGCCTTGATGTTGAACAGGCCTTCCCGGGGTCCGAAGGAGGAAGCTCCTCTACTTTGATAAGTCTTGCACTCTTCCTCCAGGAGCACATAGAGGTATGTGATCTTTCCTCTCAAAAGCTCAGCAGAAAGAAGTCTAAATCTCAACAGCACTTCAACTCAATGACACATAAAGCTTGAACTCCCTTTGAGGCTACCCAATGCCTCTTTTTATAGAGCAGATGAGGAGGTTAGGGTTCCACCTTTGAAGGGATAGAATACTCCTTCAAAGGGATATGCTCCTCACATAAAGGGAATAGTTCCTTAAGGTGAGGGATGCATGAACCTTACTAAAGCGTACTCATCCCCAAAAAATCTTATCTAGAACCTTCTAGAATTGACCTCAAATTAGCTTTTTGACTTTACTTTCTCACTTTTTTGAATTTGAGAAGGGTACGCAGGCATTACAAGGGAAAACTACATTCTGGAACGCAGGTAAGCAGTGTATTACCTGTGTACCCAAGCTAGGAACGCAGGCAGGCTTCATGTTACCTGCGTACCCAAGGCATTTTGAGTTTTTAGGGTTTTTCCTCCAGTTTTAGGGCTTGGAATGAGGAAAAAAGGTTGTAAGACTTGCAGAGGAGGCATGTATGAGTGTTAAAGAGCTCATACAGTCAGCAGAATGTCAAGGTGACAATTTTTAGTGCAACAGTAGATCAGTAGTTAGGTAGAGAATAAAAAGGAGCTCAACAATTTAATCTGAGCACTTGGAAGTAATAAGGTTAGAACTAGATATTTTGTTGTTAAAAGGAAAATGAATAAGGGTCTGCAAGCTCAAATCCACCCAAAGAAATGAAGAAAAAATGTTAGGATAGATGATGGGTAGGCACAAGCAGTTTTCACAAGGTATGTATAGCAGAAATTGGTCTTTTCATACTTTATATTTCCCTTCAAAATATTTCCCTTGTAAAAATACCCCTTCCGCTTCATTTTTATTCTTTCCCCTTACTTCACTCTTTTTTCCCCTACAAAAAACCCCTTTCCCTAGTTTAAAACACATTTATCCTTTGGAAAGTAATTCTCCCCTTACTAACTTCCATTTTCATTCAAAAATACCCCTTAAAATACACTTATCCTAAGTTTTCAAGTTTAAAACATTAATATTGGGCCCCACTATGAAAATCCCACCCCAATATTAAGTTTTAATACTATCCTTAGTGTATTTTATCTCCCGCATTATATTTCATTATTAACATTTAACTTTATGTATTAATTCCCATTATATACATTTATTCCATATTTTATATTAATTCCTCACTTATATATATTTCCCCAAAATCATTTTTATTTATAAACTATAGTTTAATTCCCCCAAATTTGATTTATTTTGGGCCCACTTATTATTTCCCCACCTATTACAAACCTCGACCTCTTATAATATCAAACCAATGCATATATTACACATAACCCGCAGTTGAATTTTAAACTCGGGTCCCACCTATCTAATTCTCGACGGATCCATCCCATTCACCTAATCATCAGATGTATACCAATCATATCCGATGATTGATGAGCCTTTTCACATATCCGATAGCCCGATCTTTAATAAACCTGAGACCTTGCAAAATGCGCGGTTTTCGGAGTCTCACTCCTGCAACGTGTCATGATTTTTTTGCGTTGCATCCTCAGGAATTATACCGCTCGAATGCTTTAGCTCATGTGAAAACCATTCAATTGAATTAGGTCCCATTGTGAAAACCACTCCTTTTTTAATTAACCCCGTGCATTCAATTTTTTAATCACTGTTGATTAAAAACACATATAGCTACCATTTGCAACCTTTTTTACCATTTCTGTTACAAATTTGCGCAAAGAAAGACTTCCCACCTATTTCCGAGCAACCAGATCACTCTGACGACCTTATTTCAAGTCCTTTTACTAGAATTCAACACTCTTTTCTTTCAAAGACATTGCAACATTCATTTGAAGAACTATAAATACTAGTGGAGCTTCAAAAAACTACCGCAACCTCAGAACCCCTTCTACAAACTTAAAATCTTCATTTTATCCAGGTATTCTTCAAGGAAAATACTTGTACTTAATCTAAAGACAAATTAATAATTACTTGAATCATTTAGGAGCCTCTGTAGACCTGAAGAAAGCCCTCTTACCTTCCAATCCTTTTTGGTAGACCCTAGTCTTCCTTTCACACAATTATGAGGTCCTAAGACTATTTTTGAACACAAAAGAGTACAGTTTGATTAGTTTAAACCTTTGTAGACCATAGAATAGTCCTTATTGCCTCTTAAACCCTTCTGCACATTTTAAAAATCTTTCACAACATTCCTGAGAGGCCAAAGTCTATTTCTTGAATCAAATATTAATTAATTGAGTAAAATTAACAAAACAATGGCTTCCAAAAGTATTGTATCTGTAAATCCCTTGCAACCTCCAGTTGTAGATGTGGAACATACTCCTTTAGCAGATAGAGAATTTAAAATTAATGACACAGTCACTGAATTTAATCTTCTTGAGCTCCACTATTGGAGCCATGACAAATCCATAAACCAAGCTGATGAAGTTTTCTTTTGGGAGTCTAATCAACCAAATGCTGTAGATCCAACTTAGACCAAATGAAACCCCTTTTCCATTGAAAACCTTACCCAGTTGTATCTGAATCTAGATTTCCCCAAGAAGTTCCAGATATTCCAAACTTTCATGCCTTCATCTGTAGAAACTCCCAAGACAAATCCTCCATACCCATCTGCAATATTTTCTGAGAGAACCATACACATCATCACAATGTTGTCCTACATTTTGGGTTATTTTACTGATGAGAATGTTGATGCGTCAATCCTGGGTTTCTTGTCTACTTTCACACTTGGTTAGCCTCCTGCTACCATTTTCAATTTTTCCTAGTACCTTGCTGATAATATTCATGAATAGTTGGTAAAAATGCCTGAAGAAGGTGTCTTCAAGTATTCTTCAGTTCTATTCCAACTGTTTCTGTACTTTCAATCTCAGAAATTTGCCATCAACCTTCAAAAGTTTGATGTTGAAGGTAACCCACAATCAGTTATATTTTGGACTCCATTAATCGGAAAAGACTCCACATAGTCCACATACACAGAATTCATTGGTTCTTTCATTCATCCAATAGTCAATATGCTAAACAACAGCACTAAAGCAAGAATCAGTGAGGAAATTAAAAAGGTCCTGTAATTGTCAGAGCACAGTAGGATAGGAGATTGGTACTTGTATCAAAATTTTACAAATATTAGGGTATATGGATCTAATCTTCTTCCATATAAGCTTCCCAAATACCTCCCAATGAGGTTATTTTCCCTTGAGTATATCAGGCATATCCTTAATTCTGATGGGATCAATTTCTTGGGAGCCAAAAAGAAGACACAATTTAATATTAAGAATCAGATTGGCTCTTTTATTTGTAACGGTAGAGATGCAGGTCCACAGGCAGAAAATTTTTTGCAGGAGTTTAAGTTTAGTTAGATCTTTCAGTGGTATTATGATCTTCTAGGAGTAATAAGAAAACTAAGAGTTAAATGTAAATTAACTCCTTATGTACATGAGAAAAAAACAGACATTGAGAAATACTCTAATCGATCTAAATGGTTGGAGAACACTTTGATAGAGGCAGAGAAGAAAGGTGATACTAGTCAAATCTTGCAAACTCCAGCCCAAGAAGATAGAAACTCAAAAATAATTAGAGAAGAAGGATCATACACTATAGAGACTGTTAGACTCCGTCTTATCAACTCCTCTGTCAGAATCGAATTCACCAAGGTTCATAGTCATGGATGGAAAAGAGTCTTTAATAGTTTTAGGTCTAGGGTTTTGTTGACTTAGCCGCATGAAAGGTTCAGTTTCCCTTGCTAAGTTTCATAGTCAATAAGGCTTGAGATTGATTCTTCTTCAAAACCTTGTTTTGAAGAAGAAATCATTAAATGTGTTTTTTTTAGAATATGTAATTTTTCAAAGTGTTCCAAAGCTCTACAGCTCCTCAATGGCAGCCTTGTTTCAGCTATAGCAGCTCTATACCCTGTGAGACAAACAGAAATCCATCAATCAGTTGATCAGAAACACAATACCCAAAGCAAGAATAAGCCACTAACTCTGGATTACAGAGTTTCCTTCTTTTGAGAAAACTGGGAAGAAGATATCACCTTGGTATGATATTTTATTGCAAATGGTGTTATCAATTTTGTGGTTAAAATACCAGAGGAAGTTTCAGTGAGTTAGTGTTTCAGGAGTTTGTAATAAGTATTTTTTGAAGTCTTCCCTCATGTGACCCACTGTAGAGGACACTTTCACAGTTTCTTCTTGTTGTTACAGCCAAAGATAATACATGACCTGTACCACCATGGATTGTAATGTATGATATGCTTCTTGAATTATTTGACACCGCCATGGAATTAAAATCACAGGAGCTATCAAAATCCAAACAACTCATTTGGTTTCGGTGATTTCATTTGGTTTTCAACTGCAGGGATCCATCATAGCACTGGGAGGCTGAATTCACGGTGTTAGAACCAATGTTGCTTCATAGAAAACAAGTTTGCAGTTTGCATTCAAAATTATGGTGATACAAACCGAGGATAAGCATTGGTATATTGTTTGAATCTTTTGTGGACAGGCACTAGAGGTGGGCGCTACCCATACGAGCTGCGCGCTACCCACTTGCCGGGCGCTACCCATATAACGCCTACAGCCAGTGTTAATTAACACGGGCGCTGCCCACTTGAGGGGCGCTACCCATTGGGCAGGGGCACTACCCATAGAGAAACAGAGCTTAAAAAATTTGTCTTGCGCCCAGTTTCGTATCATCTGTCAAAGGTGAATGTTGGCGCGTAGTTGTCATTTTGCTGGCATCTTGTTATGCCAAATTGGCTGGTGTGATCTGCACAGGAATATAGGCTACGATTACTTGAAATGATTTGTTTTCATTGCGTCAAATAAAACATGAAGGTCCTGCAACAATCGGTTCTGAAGGATGAGTGAAACTCCAGGATCGATCCACCAATAGCAAATAAGAAACCTGGAAAAATACTTAATGAATTCTGAAAATGTTATTTCAAGGAACAAAGATCGAGATTTGCACCCAGTTCCAGTTACGAATTTGTATGGATTTTTATCAGCTAGTAAAGGCATTCCAATTTTGATGAGGTAGTGCTAGATGGAATCACAAAACTCGGCCAAAATCGGTCTAATAGTTAAGAAACATGGGCATGATTTCATTTGATTGAACATAAATATTCAGTATCCAGATGGAAAATCCACCGATCTCCAGGGCACTTTGAGCACGCACGATAACAAATTTTCCAATTTTATATTATGATGTTGCTCAAATTTTGGAAAAAAAAAAACAGTTTCTGTTAAGAAAGTTAGAGAGTAGAGGACCCCGCTTATTCTGAAATATATTTAACTTGAATTTAGCCTCTGAGCAGAGGAGAAGGGTTGTGATCCACGCAACAGGGGATTCGAATCCATAGGAAATGAAGCAGAAAAATAGGAGTGCATTGCCTATTTTGTCTTCAGTCATGATTTTACAGAATCTACAAATCCAGCGTTTGTCTTTTAATAGGTCATCAAAGCATTTCAAAGGGAGCGATGTTCTGTATTCAGAACAACTAATTGGCTTTCCAGCCTTGTGTGTTAAATGATAATTAGACCATTCCTTATTTGGGTCGATTTGTTATCCCACCTCTAGGTGTATATATTGTATTGAATAATCATTTGTAAAGGGGAGAGTTCTGAGAGGTGTGTGTAGGAGAGAAACGAGCTTTTGTTATGCACAGGTTTTCAACCAAATTTTAATGAATACGACTCCGGTTCTACGAGATTCATGGTATGACATTTGACATATGTTTCTTCTTTGTCTCATACGTTCCTTGTTATTTTATTGTTTCATTTCATAATCATTTCTATGTGAATGCTTTTAAGTAGAAGCCGGAAGTCCGGTTCTGTACGCCTGGAGGAGCGTTCGATATTTGTGTATCTTCTTACGTAGAAGGATACATTATATATGCCCTTTCGGCCTCGGTGTCTTTCACTCCATATAATTCCAATTTTGATTGTTAAACTTCATGCTTATCTTGCCTCGGGAGATAATGCGTTTTTCATTTAATCTCTTGCTCTTCTTGTCTTTGCCCCACACAGCCCGAAAACCCAAAAAATCAAAATCAAACTTGCCTATCTCTTTACTAGCCTAAAATCAGTTCCCTTTTAAGTCATCCGCACCCTATTGTTCATTTTATAAGATCGGCCCCGGAGAGAGCCCTCTCCTATCCTCGTAGGGCTAGCTACGAGGCTGAGCTTGGTTTGATGTAGCCTTGAGTTTTGCCTTCCTCAGCCTGAGGCAGATTTGAGTGCTAACATAGTGGCGACCATACTGGGGAAGTCCTCCCCGGTAAAGGATAACAAAGTTCAGATCTGATTGCTGATGGTGGACAATAGTCAGACACCACAAGGCTGAAATCATTCACCGGCAACTTCATTCACTGAACAATCCAGAAATCAATGCTTCATGGCGACCTCACTGCTGACGAACCGGATTGCAAGAAGATACGCTCCCATGAGCCGAGATCACATCCCAGGTTTTCCAAATAAGATGCCCAAGGTGGATTGGCTTCAGAATTTTCCTATGTTCAGAAATGAGGAAGGTAATGATGCTGCTCTTCATCTGGTGAAATTTCACATTCATGTGCATAAATTTAAGATCAGTTTTCCTGAAGACTGTTTGATGAAAATGTTTATGGCTACTCTGGAAGACAAAGCCCGATCATGGTATGAAAGTTTGCCAGCTGCTTCTATTTACTGTTTAAGGGATTTTCATACCGTGTTCTTTGAAAAGTATAAAGAATCATATCCATCCTTGATTTTAGTTCAGAACTGTTGTAGCCATGTACATAATTTCATTGAAGATCTAGAGAATTTTTATGGTGATAATGATTTCATGGACGGAGAAATCATGGAGGCTCTGTACGAGAATCCATTTCAGCAAAATGAAGAGAACCTAGAGGATACCCATCAAAATGCTCAGGAAATTTTGCAGCAGAATCAAGATCAACAGGTTGAAGATCATATGGCTGAAAGTGATGAAAGAGGAAGTGTCATTTCAGATCTGCCCACAGAAGAAGACAACATGCAGATTGCAGATTGTGATAATGTCCAGTCAGCTACTTCAGATTCAGAGCCAGATCATGATGACCAAGTATATCTTGTGTTGAAGCCCATCAAAGAGAACTCTGCTGTTGAAATCATATGGAATGCAGAAGACACAGTAATGGATCCAAATGTTCTCAGTCATACCGTCAGTCCATCATTAGAACACAGCCTTCATGAAGAAGCAATCCAGTCAGTTCATGAAAAACAGAATGAGATCTTTGTGCAAGTAAGTGATAAAACTCCTTTCAATAACTCAGCAATAAATGATAGTTGGAATGCCCTGTCAAATGAAGATAATTACTGTTTAAGCAGAAGAAAACAAAAAGCATTGTCTCCTTTGTCTGAAGATGAGATAGATCAGCTTTTGAAAGGTCTTGTTTCAGCCGAAGCTACAGCAGATTTGCAGTGCACACATAGTCAGGAAAGTGTTGGTGAAACTTCTTCCTCTTTTGAAAAAGATGATTTTCTTGTAATCAGTTTTGTAGATCAGCAAACAGATAATTTTTTCTTTCACAAAGATGATAAGGCTATCATGTTTGATAATATTGAAGATTGTTTTTTGTTTAAGCATGACTTAGATCATGAAGTGGAGGAACATGAGCTTGAAAGAGATAATATGCCAGAATTCCTCTTAATCAAGGAACCTACAGCTAACACTCAGATGGCAGATACCTCTCTGTGCATTTCTATCCCTCAGAAATCAATTGCTTTTTCAGATCAGAATGGAATGAACACTTGTATTTTTGCAGCTAGATCTCCAGATAAGCCAGTGCTTCAGGATTTTCAAGACCCCTTCAGCATTCTTCTGCAAGAATTAGAAAGGATAAATATTTCCTGGTTCATTATCATAAGCTTTGGTTTCAGTGGTTATTTTGAGTTGCCTACAGGTTCATCATTCCGCCTGCTCAAGGAGAGTAAGAGCAGAAATTTGGGGTGTAACCATATGCTGGATTGGTTACATTGGAAAGCCAATTATACATGATTGTATATTCACATCAGTATGCAGGTGGTTGCCATCATGATTTTAAGAGCTTGATGGACTGCTTCCCTTTTCAAAAGTTTTTTTTCAGTCATTTCAGTTTGCCTCAAGTCAGTTTGAGTTGATTTTCCAGTTAATAAGTGGAGTTATCAGTCTTTAGTGTGTTTGTCAGAATAATGATTCCATAGCCCAATGGATGGAGGCACTGTCTGGTCTCCCAAAGCTCTGCGATTCTTGGCACCTCCAAGAAGCAGCAGCTGCCATCCCCATTGGAGCCAATGTTAGACTCCGTCTTATCAACTCCTCTGTCAGAATTGAATTCACCAAGGTTCATAGTCATGGATGGCAAAGAGTCTTTAAGAGTTTTAGGTCTAGGGTTTTGTTGACTTAGCCGCATGAAAGGTTCAGTTTCCCTTGCTAAGTTTCATAGTCAATAAGGCTTGAGATTGATTCTTCTTCAAAACCCTGTTTTGAAGAAGAAATCATTAAATGTGTTTTTTTTAGAATATGTAATTTTTCAAAGTGTTCCAAATCTCTACAGCTCCTCAATGACATCCTTGTTTCAGCTACAGCAGCTCTATACCCTGTGAGACAAACAGAAATCCATCAGTCAGTTGATCAGAAACACAATACCCAAAGCAAGAATAAGCCACTAACTCTGGATTACAGAGTTTCCTTCTTTTGAGAAAACTGGGAAGAAGATATCACCTTGGTATGATATTTTATTGCAAATGGCGTTATCAATTTTGTGGTTAAAATACTAGAGGAAGTTTCAGTGAGTTAGTGTTTTAGGAGTTTGTAATAAGTATTTTTTGAAGTCTGCCCTCATGTGACCCACTGTAGAGGACACTTTCACAGTTTCTTCTTGTTGTTACAGCCAGAGATAATACATGACCTGTACCACCCTGGATTGTAATGTATGACATGCTTCTTGAATTATTTGACACCGCCATGGAATTAAAATCACAGGAGCTATCAAAATCCAAACAACTCATTTGGTTTCGGTGATTTCATTTGGTTTTCAACTGCAGGGATCCATCATAGCACTGGGAGGCTGAATTCATGGTGTTAGAACCAATGTTGCTTCATAGAAAACAAGTTTGCAGTTTGCATTCAAAATTATGGTGATACAAACCGAGGATAAGCATTAGTATATTGTTTGAATCTTTTGTGGACAGGCACTAGAGGTGGGCGCAACCCATACGAGTTGCGCGCTACCCACTTGCCGGGCACTACCCATATAACGCCTATAGCCAGTGTTAATTAACACGGGCGCTACCCACTTGAGGGGCGCTACCCATTGGGCAGGGGCGCTACCCATAGAGAAACAGAGCTTAAAAAATTTGTCTTGCGCCCAGTTTCGTATCATCTGTCAAAGGTGAACGTTGGCGCGTAGTTGTCATTTTGCTGGCATCTTGTTATGCCAAATTGGCTGGTGTGATCTGCACAGGAATATAGGCTACGATTACTCGAAATGATTTGTTTTCATTGCGTCAAATAAAACATGAAGGTCTTGCAACAATCGGTTCTGAAGGATGAGTGAAACTCCAGGATCGATCCACCAATAGCAAATAAGAAACCTGGAAAAATACTTAATGAATTCTGAAAATGTTATTTCAAGGAACAAAGATCGAGATTTGCACCCAGTTCCAGTTACGAATTTGTATGGATTTTTATCAGCTAGTAAAGGCATTCCAATTTTGAAGAGGCAGTGCTAGATGGAATCACAAAACCCGGCCAAAATCGGTCTAATAGTTAAGAAACATGGGCATGATTTCATTTGATTGAACATAAATATTCAGTATCCAGATGGAAAATCCACCGATCTCCAGGGCACTTTGAGCACACACGATAACAAATTTTCCAATTTTATATTATGATGTTGCTCAAATTTTGGAAAAAAAAAAAACAGTTTCTGTTGAGAAAGTTAGAGAGTAGAAGACCCCGCTTATTCTGAAATCTATTTAACTTGAATTTAGCCTCTGAGCAGAGGAGAAGTGTCGTGATCCACGCAACAGGGGATTCAAATCCATAGGAAATGAAGCAGAAAAATAGGAGTGCATTGCCTATTTTGTCTTCAGTCATGATTTTACAGAATCTACAACTCCAGCGTTTGTCTTTTAATAGGTCATCAAAAGCATTTCAAAGGGAGCGATGTTCTGTATTCAGAACAACTAATTGGATTTCCAGCCTTGTTTGTTAAATGATGATAAATCAGTTCCTTATCTGGATCGATTTGTTATCCCACCTCTAGGCTTATATATTGTATTAAAAATCATTTGTAAAAGGGGAAGAATTCTAAAAGCTGGTGTAGGAGAAAAACAGAGCTTTTATTGTACAGTTTTGACAGAGATTTTAATGAAAAGATACAGCTCTGGTTCCTGAGATTCCTGTGGTATGACATTTGACATATGTTTCTTCTTTGTCTCATACGTTCCTTGTTATGTTTATTGTTTCATTTATATGTGAATGCTTTTAAGTAGAAGGCCAGAATCCAGTTTACTGCTCTGCCCTGGAGGAGCGTTCAGTATTTGTGTATCTTCTTCTATCTGAGAAGGATAAATTATATATGCCCTTTTCGGCCTCTCAGCTATCTTTCACTCCATATAATTCCAATTTGATTGTTAAACTTCATGCTTATCTTGCCTCAGGAGATAATATGCATTTTTCATTTAATCTCTGCTCTTGCTGTCTTTGCCCCACACAGCCCAGAAAACCCAAAAAATCAAAATCAAACTTACCTATCTCTTTACTAGCCTAAAATCAGTTCCCTTTTAAAGTCATCTCGCACCCTATTGTTCATTTTATCGAGATCGACTGGAGAGAGCCCTCTCCTGTCCTCGTAGGGCTAGCTACGAGGCTGAGCTTGGTTTGATGTTGCCTCGAGTTTTGCCTTCTTCAGCCTGTGGCAGATTTGAGCGCTAACAGAGACTACCAATGAAAATAAATTTAAATTGATGTACAGGAAGAAGCCTCAATTAAATCCTATAAATGAGGAAGAGGAAAAAATTGAAGTAATTGATACTGATGCAGTAGTGAAAGAGAATGCTCCTCCTGCAGTTTCTAAAGAAACACACTAGCCTTCAACTTCAGAAAACTCAAATGATTCAGAAATAGCACAGTGTTGAAGTGTCCTCATCCAGCAAACCAGCAGACAAAGAGATGGATATTATGCAGAAGTATAAAGAAATCAAAATCAGAAATGAGGCCTTAAAGGCTGATACATACACACAGTATTGGAAACAGTCACCCAGTGACCAAAGTAGATTGCTTTCTGCTTTTGACTACAACACTAGGAAGATGCAAATGACCTTCCTACATCCAAAATTAAAGCATCCCAAATCATCATAAGATTACAAAAATACATCATATGAAGTTCAAGCAAAAGATCTTCATCCAATTGACCAGATAGAATGTCACAAACAAGCTAGTGAAATGCTTTATTCAACCATGACAAACAAAGCCATGAGTGTATAGAAACTCCAAAACACTCTTGGAAACATCAGAGATCAGCTCAAATTATAAAAGGCATCCTCACAGGCTAAGGATAATAGAATAAAATCACTGGAACATTTGATTATTGAAGTAGGATATGATCCTAATAATGTAAAAGTTGCAGATGAACTAATTAAAAAGAAGAATGCAGACATTGATGCATTAAAGAAACAATTAAAACTGCCTCCTACTGAACATCCTCAGGCAAAGGAAGTGTTACACGATGCAAATCAGAAATATGAGATGATGAATCTTATTCTTCAGTTGATTGCCCAAATAAAAGAAATGGAGAACGAAATGGACAAGTTAGTCTAGAAGAAAAATGCCAAAACAGAAGAAGTTCCTGTCACTGTCATTCCTGTAGTAACTATTGTTGTTCCTTCCACATTAGCAGAACCATTGACCCCTATATTACCAATGGCTACAACACTTCCTGTCACCTCAGCAACAAATTCAGCAATAGAATCATCAACAACAACAGTACAGCCTACAGATGTGTCAAGTAAGTTAGTTAAAGCAATGCATGACATGTTATTCAGACAAATGAAATCAACAGACTTAAAGAACAGCTGAAAATTCTGGAGGATGAAAAGAAACTTGCTCAGATTATGCACAATAATGAAGAACATAAAGAAAATAGGTTAATAGAAAAATTGAAGAAGTTAGAAAAAGATCTAATGTTGAAAGAACCAATGGCACAAGCCAAGCAGTAGCTATGGGCCAATATCATTGAATATGTCAAGGATATTTGGTCATGAATCTAGGTTATTTATGAACAAAAAGATCTCATTAAAGCAACAGGAGAAGCCATCCAAAAAAGAAAAGAAGAACTTGGTAAGAAACCTAAATAGGCTAATGAAATCATCAAATTCCTCAATTCCAAGAATAAGAAAGAACTAGAAGATATTGGGATTAGTGACATAATATATACAATTCTTGAAGTCAAGAAGGTAATGTCAAAAAGGAATTTAATGATTCAACTAGAAGAAAAATGTCAGAACATGGAGGTTGCCATAACTAGATTTATGATGAAGTTTGACATTCTGAGGCAGAAAGGCCTTCCAAATCCTCTGGTTATTGATGAAAAATTGATGAAACAAGAGGATTATGATAAGAAAATGAGAGAAGTGGCCAAGGATCAAAGTAACCTTCCTTCTTCACAAGGAATTCCAATAGGGAAAGTTCTCTACAAGAATTTTGAAAATCTTTTTTATCTGCAACATGAGGTAAAACACATATTTGTCAACAAGCCTACATTTTAAAAATATACAGAGGTAGATGAAATATTTAGAAGGATGGTGAAGATCAAATTACCAAATACAGAAGACTGGGAAAAATTGACTGATTTACTATAAATATAAAACAGTAAATAGAGTAGTCAAAAGGTTAAAAATAGCAGTGACAGTTTCAAGTGAAAACAGAGACAGTTAAAGTGCATCAGATTTAAAGTGTATCGGGTAAAAGTCAGAGTTAAAGTCAAATCATAGATGATAAATAAGAGTGAAATATTTCCAGCATAAAATACACTACACTGCCTAACAAACAACCTTCGTTGAGCAAACAACAAAGAGATAAATCAACAACAAATTAAAGACAACAGACAACAAATTCAATAAAAGCAGGGACAAATTGCATTAGTTAGATAGTTGTGTTTATCTTCTTGCAAGAAGATATTTATTTTTCCATGAATAATTCCTAATTTTTTTTAGGATATTTTGTAAGAGTTTTTGTATAAATACTTCTCATTGCGAAGTATTGAGTGTGGATGAATTGCTAAACATTTCTATAGTTGTACTGAGCTGAAACCTGAGGGTGTTTTGTCTCATTTTCAGACCAACTGATTAGATCAAGCAATAAAGCATCATATTACAAGATTCATATGTTGAGCCACTTTAGTGAAGTATTTTCACTTGTTCTTTGTCAATTTCTTATGTTTTTCACATGCTTATATGTTTTCTTAATCTAAATGATATAACATGAATGTTATTACATAATATGTTTAATTACACTCTGTCTTGAATTTTTTTATCATTTATATGTTTTCTTCTAATATGCAGATTAGGGAATTCTTAATTGCTACCTATTTTCGATTGAACTCTATCTTTTCACTCATTATCTGGATATGAGAATCCTTAGCTGCTCTCTCAACCCGATTAAAACCATTTCACCATTCAGCCTGAAGATCTGAAATGACCCAGCTGTCTTGCCCTGTAAACATTTCCTTTAGACCTTGATTCTGTCCTACTGCTTAACACTTTGACTCTATTAGCCCAATGGAATACATACCTACATCTATCCATATGAACTAGTGATTCTAACACCAAACCAAACCAAAACAAATCCAAAATAAAAATCCCAAGTAATCCTACTTAACTAGCCTAAAATCAACTACAATCAACAAAGATAAATCGTATAGAGAGACCCCTCTATGAACATTAGGAAGGCTAGATCCTAAGGCTTAAAAGTAGGTTTTTGGTTACCTCTAATATTATTTAAACCAAAATATAAACAACCCTTGAGAATTATTGGAGTGATAACACCCACTAGGAAGAAAACAGGGGAAATCAGACTTGTGTTGATTTTTAGAACTTAAACAAAGTGTCCCTAAAAGATAAATATCCTCTCCCCAAAATGGATCATATTTTACAGAGGTTGGTAGGATCATCCATGATTTCATTGCTTGATGGATTCTCTGGGTATAATCAAATATTAGTTCAAAAATAGGACCAACCAAAGATTTCATTTACTACTCCTTGGGGTACTTTCATGTATGTGAAAATGCCTTTTGGATTAATGAATGCAGGAGCTACATTCCAGAGAGATATGGACATAAATTTTTCCAAATAAATTCATGATTTTCTTGTCATTTATCTAGATGACATAACATTATTTTCAAAAACAGACAATGAACATTTAGATCATCTGAGACAAGTGTTTATTAAATGTAGAAAATTTGGTATTTATTTGAATCCCATAAAGACACTCTTTGGACTTGAAGAAGGTAAACTTTTAGGACACATAATCTCAAAAGAGGGAATTAGAATAGACCCAGTTAGAATAGAATCCATTTTGAATATAAGTCATCCTAGAAATATCAAGGAATTGCGGGATTTCTTAGGTAAAATTAACTTTCTTGAAAGATTCATTTATAATGAAGCAGAATTAATTAGAGAAATAAATAACATGTTAAAAAGAGATTCATCACTTAAATGGACAGTAGAGGCCAAAAAATCCTTTGAATCAATCAAACAAGCCCTTACAAGAACTCTTGTCCTAATAAGTCCTAATTTCCAAAAAGATTTTATTATTTTTTCTTTTGCTTCAGAACATACAACTGTTGCAGTTTTACTGCAGAAGAATGATCAGGGTTATGAATAGCCCATTGCTTTTTTTAGCAAATACTTAAGAGATGCCACACTTTAGTACAACATAATGGAAAAAAAGGCACTTTCTTTAGTGAAGGCTATTCAAGATTTCAGAGTGTATATTTTATACTCACACATCATTACATATGTTCCAAATTCAGTAGTGAAGGAAATTCTAACTTAGAATGGGCTTGATGGTAAGAGAGGCAAATGGATTGCCACTATTTTGGAATATGACATTGAAATTAAGTCTACCAAACTCATTAAAGGCCAAAGTTTAGCCAAACTCATGGCTAAATCAAACTGTCAGGCCTTAGATATAAATTTTATTTCTCAATTAGATGATTAGGAAGAGTTGGCGACTCCACATATCAGTGAACCTTTCTTAGATTCACCTTGGTATGCAGATATCATATTTGTTTTACTAAATTTACAAGCTCCTCCTGGTTTGTCTATAACTAAAGCTAGATTCTTAAAGTTAAAGACAATGAGATATTGTATCATAGATAATGTTTTGTTTTGGAAATATCCTGGTGGAATTTAATTAAATTTTTTACTAAAAAATGAAGTTGATAAAGTTATGCAAGAGTTTCATGTAGGTGACTATGGAGGACACCTTTACAGGAAATCAATTGCTGATAAATAATTAAGGGTTGGTTTTTACTGGCCCACTCTTTTTGCAGATGTAATAAAGTATGTGACCTCCTGTCACAAATGTTAGATATTTGAAGGGAAGAAAAAACTATTACCTTTACCCCTCAAACCCATCTCCACAGAAATTCCATTTCAATGATGGGGTTTAGACTTCATTGATGAAATTCACCCACCCTCCTCAGCCCAACACAAATGGATTTTGACAGCTACTGACTATTTCACTAAGTGGATATAATTCATTCCTTCTAGACAAGCCACTGATTCTGTCATCATCTCATTCCTGGAAAACAATATACTGTCTAGATTTGGATGCCCACAAAAGCACATTAATAATAATGCAGCTACTTTCAATTCTAAGAAAATGATTGAATTATATAATAATTATCACATTACCCTTGGCCATTCCACTACCTATTACCCTCAAGGTAATGGACTTGTAGAATCCTCTAATAAAATCCTAGTAACTATCATCAAAAAGCTGTTAGAAGACAATAAGAAGTCCTGGAACAAAATCTTAGTTAGTTCCTTATGGGAAAATAGATTAACTACAAAGAAGTCCATTGGTACATATCCTTATCAACTAATATATGGAATGGATGTTGTTTTTCCATCCTCTTTAGGAGTGCCAATGATGAAGATAATCCAAGAGCTGCAGGAAGAACCCAATGATATCCAGAGAAGGATAAATCAGACAATACACTTGCAGCAAACCAAGGAAGAATTCTATGTCAAATCACAAGTTATCCAAGATAAAATTAAAAATATTTTTAACAAGAAAACAAAGGAATATGATTTTTACATAGGTGGTAAAGTGCTTAAATGGGATTCTATAAGAGAAAATAAAGGTAAACATGGTAAATTTGATTCCGATGGAAAGGTCCCTATATCATTTATGGTTACTGTTTAGTCAATTTAATGTCCTAAATTGCTGTCCTTAATTATCAAACGAGGTTTGTAAACTGATGAAGTGTGGTGCACTGTATGTGCTTAGTTAATCTATTTCTTACTTTTTTGTTTTGTATTTTATGTTGTTTTGGGGGGGTTTTTGTTCTTTGTCTAAGGATGTTTAGTCTAAATGAATCTAATGAATTTTAGAAGGAAGAAAAGGAAGTGTTCCTAAGTTAGTCTAATTTTCATAAAAAACAAACCAAAAACTATTGGCTAGTTAAGACCTAATTTGGAAAACAGAGCATCTATTTTATCTTATCATTAGTTCTATTCGATGGATCTAATTCTAAAACTAAGATTGAAACTGAAATGCATGTCTTAAGTAAAAGCAGAAAATGAAACAACTAATGTACTTCTGGTTATTTCAGCATTCAATTATGAGGTATGACCTTATTGAGATGATGTTAAGTAACTGTCTGTAGTTTAATCTTCTAATGTCCTAGCATAGTGAGCCAAGAGTGTAATGAAAACATATAATGTATATTTAGTTACTTCCAATATTCAATTATGAAGTGTGATCTTCTTGAGATAGTGTCAAGTAACCAATTACACTTAATGAACTAGAAAACTAAGTAAAGTCTGCAAAAGGTAACTCAGTAATTGCACTCATTAAACATTCAACCATTCAATATTGAAACATGATTAAATCAATCTATTTTAGAATGATCTTTAGGAATATCAGTGATGCAATTAAGTGAGGATCTGAAAGAAAAATATGAAAGCATGTAAAACTAACTAAAAACAACTAATGTATATTTGAATTTTCTGCAACATTCAACGTGAAGTGTTAACCTCTTGAGATGCTATGTGAGAAGTCAATTATGCCTTAGTCTCTAAGTTTCTAGAAAGAAAATGACAATGTGCAAATTAAATTCAACCACTGTATGAATTAGACATTTAACCATTTAGTTTAGGATCATCATATTGAAATGGCTTTTGAAAAACATCTGTTGACATAGTTAATTGACAATTCTGTTCTAAGGAAATAAATGAAAAAACAGTAAGGAAAATAGGCAAATATGTAATCTTGTTACTCCAATCTTAATTCAATTATGAAAATAGAGTTATCTATCTTCACAAAATATCTTAGAAGAACAAGGCTGCACAATTGTGATTTAATGTTATGCTATTAATTAAAAACTGGATTAAAACATCAATCTAATTAGAAAACATGTTTGCTGAAAATAGAGTAATGGGAATTGAACTAAAAACAACAAAGGAAAAACCTCTTCAAGTGGAGGGGCCCTCTGCAACTGATTCAGATGAACCATCAGTTGGTTAAAGCTGCACTTAAATAGTCATTGGCAACACAAATGGTTGGACACCTTATCCTCTATGGGTAGGTGTGGAAGGCGAACAGTCACAAAGGAGTCCAAGTGACCATGGAATGTGGAATCCAAGAGTCACACCATTATATTATAAATGTACATATATGGTGAACAATAACATAGCTCACACTTATCTTTTCCCTTGTGTGTTTACTTTCCTGTTTACCATGCGTATGTTTAACATGGTATCAGAGTGGGCAATAGCTGGCCTTGATCCAATTTGAGAGCCACTTGTTATTTTGTGGCTATAATGTTCCAAGTTAGGAAAATGCTACAACAATGAGAATATCTCAAGATATTCTAATGTTGGAGACCCAGCAATATGAAAACATAACAAATGGAGCAGTAACAACACTCAATTCATAGAAATGTGAGAGAAATCCATAGCCTTCCCATTAAATAATAGCAGCAACAAATACATACAAGATCTTGAGGAAATGTTACACAAGATAGGCAAGGTTCAGCCTCAAGAGACAAGTACATGAATCATAACAAACTACTGCTATACATGCAAGCTCAAGCTATGACAACACAGTCCATGAAGGGAAACTGCTGCATAATTGTGTTAATACACAAATATGTCAATATGCAGCTCAAATACAATAGGGGGAGAAATATCTCAACCCCTGGAAACAATAATGCACAATCCTTAGAAGGATTGGCTGCAAAACATACAAAATGGAAATTCTACAGAAATGCCAGAGTTGTTGGGAAGCTACAGTAACTCAAGAACTGGAAACAAGTGGAGAAGACTGAAGATGCTGCAATAAATGAAAATATCTCCTCCAATGGATCTTTAGAGTGAAAGGCTGATCCTCTCACCAAAGATCTTACCCTCCAATAATCTACAAGAGCCCCACTGCAAATGCTCCTCTCAAAATAACGCAGTCCCTGGATGGAACTGCGTTGTAGGGCTAGGGAATGAGTTGGCCTTGATGCCAAAGTCTGCAATAAGCTCTGGAATTCCTCCAATCTGATCTCCCAAAGATAAGGGAGACTCTCCCTCTGAAAAATAGTTGATGGAGGTGGTGTAGTGAACCCTCACTGCAACACCCAGCAACACAACATTACTCTGCTGCAGAAATAATGTCGTCTTGATGGAGGATGCTTGGCCCCAAGCCTAGATGTGAGGAAAATCAGTCCAATCCCTCAAGATACTTCTCAAGAAGGAGAAGGAATCCTAAACATGAATTCCTCCTGGAAACTCTTGCTAAACAACAAGGGATGCACAATTGTCTGAATAGGCAATGAGATGAATAATACAAGCATGAGAAACAATGGTTGCCTTGTCCTCCTTTTAAACAAGTGAAAGCCCTTCTCCATGGGTCCCACTCCTTTTAGGGTTTTCTCCACCAAATAAACCTCTTCCCATTCATACTGCGCTATTTCTCTAAGTGTGATCCACCTCTTGGCCCAGCGCTGTTGACTTGGTCAAACTTGAACTTATCCACTTGAAAATAACCTTGTTCACACATGAGGGTGTGAAAACCAGCTCCAATGATGATCCCCTTTCATACTATGAGGTATTTTATTGATATTATCACTATTCATGGGCCTCCTTACCCATTTATTCTCCTCCGAGGTGAAATCAGCAAAAATTAATGTTCCAAATTATTGTCGGAAAATTTGGGAACATTACAGTCCTCCCCTCCCAAATGTTGCTTGTACTCAAGCAACTGCAAGGACAGAATTGGAAAGCCTCCTCTCAAGGCATGGAGTCTAATATGTGTTGAGGAACATCTTCCTCATGTGGATCCTCCATCCCCAAGCAATCATCCAAACAAAATGGGTCACCTCCCAACATGGCAACTCCTGAAAATCTCCTTCCACCTCCAGCTCCGGAAATGAAGGTGGGCTGAAAATATGAACATGGTAAGCATCATAGCTTACCCCAAGATGTCCTTCTCTCTACTTATGATAAGTGTAGAGTGTGTGTTGATCATGGGCTGGAAAATTATTGCCCTCAAATGGAAAAGTGAAGAACAATCCTCCAAAGAGTTCTCCAACAATGAAGAACAAGCTGGCCTAAAATGTCTTATCCATGATGAATGGGACAAGATCATCATAGAGTATCCCAATGAGAAGTTTTCTGCAAGTTTTACATGATAGTGCATGATACAAACAATAGCTCGGAAGGATACAACATAGTCTCATCCACTGCAACATCAGAAAGTAGCATGGCAAGTGATGTACAAAATCCATCACATCTACTAATGGATAGTAAATGGTTGAATGTGTCAATAATACATGATCCAATACTTGCCCATGGTTATACAATGGATGAATATCAATATCATGGCCCGCCTCAAAAGAGAACAAACATGTGGCTGTGGTGGCCATACCTCCTCTCATGCTCCCATTAGAACATGTAGTGCAGAAAATGTGGGAGTTTCCTCCCCTCAAGGACACATCCAACTCATGTGTCAATCTCCCAATCATGCTCTCAACAATGATAGAAACAATATCAGCAAATGAAGACATGATCAGTACAATAATTAAGGAAATAATGATGGCTTCAGGTGGTTCTTAAAGATACCAACAGTCTCCTAAGCATGTACAACGCAGTTTTACAAGCTGCTGCTTGAGAAAAGTACAAGGAAAAATGTTTCTTTTTACATGGTTAATCATGCATGTATTCATATGGTACATGTTTGAGTGCAAAAACTGAACATACATGGGATGATAAAACATTTTCCCAAGGCCACATAAGAGATGGCTACCTCCATCATGTAAATTGGCCCAACAATGGTCATGGAGCAATGTGACAAGCTTGCCCTCATGTGAAGCAATGCACTGCATAGTAATGGTAAGAGTATGAAAATAAATGAATGTATAAAAAAAATTCTTACCATATTTCGGAAGTAAGATGGTACGTGGATTCATGAATGCGTTATCCATAGTGTTGTGGCATGCTATGAAGAAGAATGAACCATGTGCTGCCAGAAGATAATCTTCCTCATGCTTGGAAACCCAAGTCAAGAAGAGTTTGCCATAGTGATAGATGTCTCTATCCACCACTCTATCATCATCACTTCCTACTTTTCCACAAAGTGCATCCAAAGTGAAGTGATCCTGGGGACACTCCATCCATAAATCTCTGCCCCAGAGTGACAGCGCTGTGAGCTCATGCAAATAAGCTCTCGTCAATACAAAGCTCTGTTCTTTGACATGCTCCTTGTCAAAGACTCCTCTAATAAGGCTGCAATACTTAAGAAGTTCCTCCCAAGGTGGAAGCACCTCTCTATCATCAAAATCCAAGGAGATAATGCCATATCCTCCTCCTACAACATCATGCAAAGTGTGAGAGAAAATATGTTCTTAATCTCCCAAGCAAAGAAACAAAATATTTTGTTGCCTCCCCATACTTCCATCATACAACTCAGGTGATGAAGACACAATGAATGATATGAGTATCACATCAACACCATGCATCCATACTCTATGCTGTCTAATGATGCAGGTATCCCACCATCTCTGCTCCATCCTCCTACTCTTAGGAAGAGTGTATGCCAAGTGATGGCCAAAATATTTCAAGAGTAACCAGCGTAGCCAAGCCTCATGCTGCCCGGTATCATAGATTTTCAAGTAGCCTCCCATCTCCTTGCTCATCAACCACATCCACTCAATCACTTGTGGATGATTTCTCCTTTTCTTCCTCTTGGTACTCCTCCCATGAGGGCTACCATTCTCCCAAACCAAATCTCTGTCTTTGCACTTCATGAGATCTTGAAATGAAATCTTCTCAAGGATTAATGAGACCTTATAAGGACCCAAATAGGTGGTTGGAAAAAACCTCCCATCATAATGTGTATGGCTCAAGGAATGTCCAGCACAAGCATGAGAGATGTTATCCATCTGAAGATGTCCTCCATCTTCTATCTGCTCCTGTGAGAAAGGAAGAAAATCATTGCACTCCATGGTGCGTTGAAGTGCACCTTTAATGAGATCTCTCCTTGAGACCTCCCTCTCAACAATAGTCTTCCAAAACCAATGAGGTCTTGGATCTGCCGAAAGTAGAAGTTCCTCTTTGAGCTGAGAGGAGCTCATTGAGAAAGTGTCATCTTGAAAGGGGAAAGGTTTTCTCACTCCAAGATGTCTACTATCATCCTTCAAGTCTTCAAACCCCAACCTCAAGTGTGATGTACAATCCAACAATGGCTCATGAGAATGGTGGTTTTCTTCCTTCTTGAATGTTTCCAAGTTGCACATCGCAAGGCAACCAAGCTGCTCTATGGTAGTAGTGTGATTTGACCCTTGGTCACGAAAAATTAAATCTCCACATTGATCAAAAGAATTTGCTGCAACAATAGAACGTGTAAACCTTTTCATACCTTAATGATATTTTGGAACTTCTTGTAGGGCTGCAAGATTTCCTTCCTCCAAAGTGTTGGCTGCCCCAACTATTGATGCATGTAGTTGCTCCTCCATGAGTGTGACATCGTTAGGACAAATCTCCTCAAGTGGTGTGAGCTTTTTCTCCTTTGTTCTTTCTCCATCAAAGGCTTGGATCAACCTTTGAGTGAACTCTGCAAAAGCCTTCACCCTTGCATGGCTCCAGTGGCTGCACCACCAAACATAGGCTTCACCCTCCAAGTGCAGCACTGAGATTTCAACAGATTCTTCCTCCACTACAGGATGTAGCAGGAAAAAGGCTTCCAGCTTTCTTACCCAAGTTCTTGCTGTAGATAACCCATCAAAAGCAGACAATAGAAATCTATTGCCTCTAATTTCTCTTCTACTGCAGGGTCTCTTTTCTTTCTTCAACTAGATGAAATGAGGGAAATCTAGAGTCTCCTTGAAGGCTCTAGGTTGAGATCTATACTCAACAAGGTAATCACTCAGGATCTCATAATCCAAGTGTCTTCCATGCTCAATGTCTTATTCTTGATAGGAAGTGCATGATCCTTCCTCTTCTCCTCCTTCAATCTCCTTGACCTCCTTTGAGAGGTCTCCTCTGGATCTGAAAATAGATGAGAGTAAACTCATCTTCTTCATCATCTTGATATTCTATGGCTAAGACTCACAGGCTAAGCCAGAGATCATGCTCTGATACCACTGTAATGTTCCAAATCAGGAAAATGCTACAACAATGAGAATATCTCAAGATATTCTAATGTTGGAGACCCAACAATATGCAAACACAACAAATGGAGCAGCAAAAACACTCAACTCATAGAAATGTGAGAGAAATTCATAGCCTTCCCATTAAATAATAGCAGCAACAAATACATACAAGATCTTGAGGAAATGTTACACAAGATAGGCAAGGTTCAACCTCAAGAGACAAGTACATGAATCATAACAAACCACTACTATACATGCAAGCTCAAGTTATGACAACGCAGTCCATGAAGGGAAATTGTTGCATAATAGTGTCAATACACAAATATGTCAATATTTGGCTAGAATACAATAGGGGGAGCAAGATCTCAACCCCTGGAAATAATAATGGACAATCCTTAGAAGGATTGGCTGCAAAACATACAAAATGGAAATTCTACAGAAATGCCAGAGTTGCTAGGTAGCTACAGCAACTCAAGAACTAGAAACAAGTGGAGAAGACTGAAGATGCTACAATCAAAGACAAGATCTCCTCCAATGGATATTTAGAGTGAAAGGCTAATCCTATCACCAAAGATCTTGCCCTCCAATAATCTGTAAGAGCCCCACTGCAAATGCTCCTCTCAAAATAGCGCAGTCCCTGGATGGAACTGCATTGTAAGGATAGGGAATGAGTTGGCCTTGATTCCAAAGTCTGCAATAAGCTCCGGAATTCCTCCAATCTGATCTCCCAAAAAATAAGAGAAACTGTCCCTCTGGAAAATAGCTGATGGAAATGGTGTAGTGAACCCTCACTGCAACACCCAGCAACACAACATTACTCTGTTGCAGAAATAATGTTGTCTTGATGGAGGATGCTTGGCCCCAAGCCTAGATGTGAGAAAAGTCAGTCCAATCCCTCAAGAGTCCTCTCAAGAAGGAGAAGGAATCCTAAACAGGAATTCCTCTTGGCAACTCTTGCTAAACAACAAAGAATGCACAATTGTCTGAATAGACAATGAGATGAATAATACAAGCATGAGAAACAATGGTTGCCTTGTCCTCATTTTAAACAAGTGAAAGCCCTTCTCCATGGGTCCCACTCCTTTTAGGGTTTCCTCCACCAAATAACCCTCTTCCCATTCATACTGCGTTGTTTCTCTATGTGTGCTCCACCTCTTGGCCCAATGATGTTGACTTGGTCAAACTTGACCTTGTCCACTTGCAAATAACCTGGTTCACACATGAGGGTGTGAAAACCAGCTCCAACGATGATCCCCTTTCATAATCAATTAGGGGAATTTTGAGGTCTAAAATGGGCCTCCTAAGGAAATTATAAAATAATAGTGGCAAAAATCAAATAAGATTTGATGACATCATCAAATTTTAGAGGGAAAAATGAAAAAACTATTTTTTCAACTCATATTTTCAACTTATCTCCCAAATTTTTTACTGAAATTTTGAGTGGGAGTACTCGTTGGATGCGAATTTTAATTCCTCATCCAATGAGTACCCATGTTGCATACTTTCGATGGGTTCTACTACACGAAAAATGAGAAATACATGAAAAACCTGATTGTAATCATGTTTTTTTTTATGTATTTCTCAATTTTCATGTAGCAGGGTTCATCGAAAGTATGCAATATGGGTACTCCTTGGATGAGGAATTAAATTTTGCATCCAATGAGTACTCCCACTCGAAATTTGAGTAAAAATTTTGGGAGATAAGTTGAAAATACGAGTTGAAAAAGTAGTTTTATTATTTTATTATTTTTTAAATATTTTTACCCTTTTATTTAAAAAATAGTAAATCATCCCCCACCATCCTCGCTACATTCTCCCATTATCTCATGCCTGCATTAACGCAATCATAATATGCCATTAACGCCTCTCTAGTATCACTCCTCTGGTATCTGCATGACCTTTAGCACGCAAAAATACACCAAGCAACCTCTACTCCCTCTTCACACAATCCATGACTTTGTCTCCCTCTGATAAGAATAAGGCTGCTTTTGAGACACATCTTTTGGAGTAGGTTCAGTAATATTTCTCGATATGGTGTTTCATTGACATGATTGTTTTGCGAAGATATGTGTGAAGGAAATTTGAGGCACATTTTTTAACAAGTTTTTTCGGCCTACTTGTGGCACAATTCGGCCTCCCTAAGGCACAAATTTTAGTCTTCCTGAGGATTGAATAGAAGCCCTTTGAGACTATTTTTTGACCTGCTGAGGCTTGCTTCAAGTTATTTCAGTTTAATCAAACTACATAGAGGAGGCCCCCAATTAGGGTTTGTTGAGACCATGGGTCTGTGGAAAACTCATTCTTGACCAAAGCATGTTATGAGGTTTTTAGAGGCAGACGCGAGCTCCTAGACAAATCAAATTTTGAAGTTTTCTAAGGTAAAGGCAAATCCACGATCCTGAAGCAGACCTAGGCCTACCTTGAATCTATTTTTTCAGCCCACTTTGAGGTGAAGCAAGCATTAAGGTTGATTAGACGAGGTATGCTTTTTTCTTTTGGTCTGTATTGAAAATTAAAAGTCAAAATAACAACAGTATATATTTTGGACATTCAAGGAGCAGACCTAAAGTTGTAAATGACTTAGAAGAAATAGAAATAAGTTATTGTAATTGGGTCACTATCCCTAATACGAGAGCCCAAGAGTTGTTTTTCTACTTTTCTTTGTAAAGGATGGCAAAGTGGTGCTAGATTGAGCTTTAAGCATCAGAAACTGTACTCGCATTTTGAATTTTTTAAATATATCTAATTGGTGAAGTATTAGAGTTTCTCAAAACTCTGATACAATATAATGTCAAAGACACAGTTAAAATCAGCAATGACACCCTTTCCAATATTCATACATGTCTACAAAATGCACAAGAAAACATTGATTTTTTGCAGTTTGAATCTCAGCTTTAGCAAGAAGAATTACATCAGTGGAGTCATAATTTCGAACTTGTTTTTGTTCAGAACACTGAGAAAAACTCCCATTAGCAACAAGAAATTACAGATGCAGTACCCATTATAAGCGCAGATTTTCAGAAAGAAGAAAATATCTAGCCAGCATCTCCCAAGCCCATCATTAGACCTTGGGAATAGCTTGTCCACAACAAGCACAAAAATGCTCTTGGATATGACAAGGAATTGTCCTTTCATATTTCAGACTACTCCAAGCCTATCAAATTTCACAGTGCCGGATTCCTTTATGAAAATTCACATTCAGCTGTTCCAAATCTTGCTCCTCTTCCAAAGCAGTAATAACAAATTGTAAAATGCCAGCACTGTGATCGAGTTGGCCATATGAAAGATCATTGTTTTGATCTTCACCCATGCAAGCATTGTGATCACACAGATGCTTCAGAAACAAGCCTTCTGCAAGAAAAAATATTCATCTTGGATGGATCACTTCTTGGCAATGGGCATCAACAACTAAGAAGATGTTTAATTCACATGTCAGAACTTGTTCTAAAATATTGAGCAAACTTGTAGTTGATTTTTCACCATCATCTCACCTTGTACCTGATAGGGGGGGAAATGGTGGTCATCTACAAGCTTCAAAGTCACATCAAGTGAGCTTGAGCCACAAACTGTCATTCTAAATTCAAAGTTGTAGCCAGAGACACAGTAGTTCAAGCGAGCCTGAGCCACAATTTGTCATTCCAGATTCAGAGTTGTAGCCAGAGACATAGCAGTTCAAGTGAGCCTGAGCCACAATCTCTCATTCGAGATTCAGAGTTGTATCCAGAGACATGGATGCCCATGAGCATGCATTTGGTTGGTGGACAGCCTTAAACCATCTATGTGAGGTTCATATTCTTCCTCTTCAAAGAATTCATGACCCTTCCTCTAGCAGAAGACTTCAGCTTCTTGCCAGCTTTGGTGGAGTTTCGAGAAATTCATTAAGCATTCCAGTGTTAGTGGTCATCCTTAAACCATCACAGGTTGCAGACCTCCCTTCTTCTAGGTTGAAGGTCACCCTCTTCAAATATGAGCGACACTTCCTCTAGCAGAAGCCCTCAACTTCTTGCTAGATTTGGAAGAGTTCCGAGAATTGCAATAAGCATTACAGTGTTAGTGGTCATCCTTAAACCACCTATTTATGCCAACATTTCAGAGAGTTGACTCATCCTAAGTGTTTCCATGCATAATTTGCAGATTTGTATTACAAATCTCTTCTTGGACTCACACATACCCCTTCGAATTAAGGGGGGGGAATGTTGGACACCTAATCCTCTATGGGTAGGTGTGGAAGGCGAACAGTCATAAAGGAGTCCAAGTGACCTTGGAATGTGGAATCCAAGAGTCACACCATTGTATTATAAATGTACATCTATGGTGAATAATAACATAGCTCATGATTATCTTTTCTCTTATGTGTTTACTATCATGTTTACCATGCGTGTGTTTAACACAAACTTTGTATTATGATAAAATGAAGTCTGAATACATAATATCAGCAGAAAGCTTAAAATTAACACTTAAATTCTAAACTGTCTTCTCGGCCTTCTACAACCGATATTTAAAGAAAAATACATAACATTTTGTGAGATAAACTTGCTACAGGTGGCTTAATTCGAATTATACTTGCAATAGGACTCTTAGACTCTTGATTTGCTATGATAGAGCAAATCAAGAGTGCTACTGCTTTCGGATAACATACTTTGACCATATGTTTGACCATGATCTTAGGCCTGCTTTTCTGTCGATCTGAACAAAGTGAATGTGATAGAATCCATGTAGAGATGATTCTAGAAATGCCCATGTGGCCCATTTCTTCATTTGACACCTAGAACTTGCCAAACCATGATAGTAGCTACGGAATCCACAGTTAGCTGCAGAACAGGCTGCATTATGTAGCTAAATTGCAAAAATATATCCAAATATCAAGAACATGAGAATATAATATGGTAATAATTTTAATGCATCCTTAAGACAAAACCAAGCATTTATCATTGATTGGGGTCTGTGATCTTATGAGAAAGTGATGGAAATAGGTGAGAAAAACTGTCAAAGAGAGGGTAATTATGAGGTTCAACAGTTACATAAGTAACAATGCATTCTTTTTTAAGGAGTTAGATGGATAAAATCTACCAGGAGGACCAGTCAATGGTAGGATGTTGAAGCATTAATTTTCTCCAAAATAACCATTATTTCTCATTGTTTACTTTGCTCATTGTACATAACATTGTAAAGCATAGATTGGATTGGATGTTTTTATTGCAAAGTTGAAGCTTGGAGAGAAGGCCCTAAGCTTTGAAAGACAAAATATCATAAGTATGAATAAAGAAGACCTCATAAAATAGCTCCAAGGCAAGCACAGTCAAAGTTCAAAGGCTACTGATCTTAAAGTTCTTGACATGTCACCAGGAAATGCCATCCCCATGTGGAGCCATTTTTAGGGTCCTATAATAATAGGATTCATAATTTTGAATTGACTATGATTAGTCTTGTAATATTGTACATACTTTTTCTTTCTGCAAAATTGTTTTCCCATATTAAAAATAAAAAATGTAAAGAGGGTGAAGTCCTAAAAAAAAAACCAAAGGACTAATAAAAGAAAAAGATAAAAAAATAATATAAAAATGAACCCCACCAAAAAGAGATAAAAATGGATCATGAAAGTGATGAAAATTCAAATGGCACTACTTTTTACTTTACTTTGCAAAATAATATTGTGTTAAGCTTGTCAAAAATGCCACAATCCATGAAGGTCAAACAGCGTAATCTTGAATTTTTCATGCTTTAAATTTCATGCTAATAGATAGAGAATAAAGATCTAGCCAAATTGTTTAATCTTGGTAGATCAGTAGTTAGGTAGAGAATAATAAATGAGCTCAACAGTTTAATCTGAACCATTGGAAGTAATAAGGTTAGAATTAGATAGTTTGTTGTTAAAAGAAAAATAAAAAGGGTCAGCAAGCCTAAATGCACTCGGATAAATGAAGAAAAAATGTTAGGGTAGATGATGGGTAGACAGAAGCAGTTTTCACAAGGCATGGATAGCAGAAAATAGTCATTTCATATAACTGACTTCCTTCTTAACTAATTTCCCTTGTAAAAATACCCCTTCCCCTTCATATTTACTTTTTCCCCGTTACTTCACTCATTTTTCCTTACAAAAATCCATTTTCCTTAGTTAAAAAACATATTATCTATGGAAAAGTAAACTCACTTTATTAATTTTCCTTTTTTCAAAATACCCCCTAAAATACAATTATCCTAAGTATTTGTTTAAAATAATGTCGGGTCCCACATTGATAAATCCTTCCCGATATTAGTTTTAACACTATCCTTAGTGTATTTTAAAATCCTGAATTTATTAACATTTCATTGTATATTATTAACCTACATTATGTATTAACTCCCACTTTATATATATCCCGACTCCTATATTATATTAACCCATGTACATTAATCCAACCTATGTTTTATGTTAATTTCCGGGTCCCACTTATAACTCTACTTATATAAACCTTTGCCCATATACATATAACCCTTTGTATATACATAAAACCCCATCGCATTGACTTAAAACCCGGACCCCATGCATATCAAATTCCAGACAAATCCCTCCCATTCGCTCATCCTTCGGATCTAGAATGATCAAATCCAATGGCCAATAGCTTCTATCGCACGCCCGAAAGCCAAATATTTAACAGTATTGAGACCTTGCAAAAAGAGATGTTTTTGCAGCCCCACTCCCTACTACGTGGAAAATCCCAATTCCTTCACATCCTCCAAAATAATACCGCCTAACCACTTTAGATCATGCAAAAACCACCAAATGGTATTCCTTCCTGTTGCAAAAAAAACTGCCCTGCTATTTGAATTTAACCTACACATTAATGTTTAACCATTGATTGGTTAAAAAGCATAAATTCACCCTTCCAACCCTTTTCACCATTTTTGTTACAGTTTGCGCAAAGATAACTACTGCCGACCTATTCCTAAGCAAAATATTACTCTGCCAACCTGTTATTAAGCCATCTCAACCAAAATTCAAACCTCTTGATAGTCAAGATGCTGCAAAACCTGTTTTGAGTAGTATAAAGACCATTGAAGACCAGCAAAGCCTTTGTTGCATCTAGAACCTCCTTTGCAAACAAAAATTACCCATTCCAGGTATTACTCAGTGCAAAGGCTCGTTCTTAAGCAAAGAAAGTAACCTGTTAATTAATTGAACCAGTTAGGAACTTTGCAAACCACATAAAATTTATTATTGCCTCCAAACCCTTTCTACATACCCAATTCATCTGTTAGCAAGTATTCCTGAGGTCCTAAGTTTATTTCTTGATCACACAGAGATTATTTCATCAATTGAAGCATTGCAGACCAAAGGAAAAGCCACATTTTTCCTCCCAAACCCTTTTGCAGATTGTAATAATCTTTCAGAGGTGCTCCTAAAGGCCTGAGCCTATTTTTCTAAGCCCTAAGAGTAAATTAATTGAATAAAATCAAACAAACTATGGCTTCCCAAGGAATTGTAACAGTCAATCCCCTACAACCTCCTGTTGTTGATGTGGAACACACTCCCTTAGCAGAAAAAGACTTTAAAATTAGTGACCCTGTCACTGAGCTTAACCTCCTTGAGCTCCACTGCTGGAGCCATGACAAATCAATTGACCAAGCTGATGAGGTTTTCGTTTGGGAGTCAAATTTTTCCAAGTATGTTGTCCCACAGACCTTCCAGTGTCCAAAGGTTATCAAACTCTGTCAAACTAGCCATATGCCTGACCAAAGAGCCCTTGTAACCCCTAATAAAGATATTTTATTCACCATCACAGCTAAATCTATAAACCAAATGCTACAAATCCATCCTAGGCATGATGAAGCTCCACTGTCTATTGAGATCCTTATCGAGTTATATTTGAATCTGGACTTCCCCAAGAGGTTCTAGATATTCCAACATTCACTCCTGCATCAGTAGAAGCTCCCAAGACTAGCCCTCCTTATCCAGTAGCTATATTCTCTAAGAGAACTAGGCATATCATCACAATGTTGTCTTGTATTTTGGGTTATTTTATTGATGAGCATGTTGATGCTTCAATCTTAGGTTTTCTTTCTATTTTCTCCCCTAGTCAGCCTCCAACTACCATATTCAATTTTTCCCAGTATCTATCTGATATAATTCATGAACAGATTGTTAAAATGCCTGAAGAAGGTGTCTTAAAGTATTCATCTATTCTATTCCACATGTTTTTATACTTTCAATCTGAAATATTTTCTATCAACCTTGAGAAACGAGATGCTAAAGGTAATCCACATTCAGTAATATTTTGGACTTACTTAATAAGGAAAGGCTCAACAGAATTCACATACACAAACTTTATTGACTCATTCATTTATCCTATTGTCAATATGCTGAACAATAGCATTAAACCAAGAGTTAGTGATGAGATTAAAAGGGTCTTGTAGTTATTAGAACACAGTAGGATAGGATATTGGTACCTTTATCAGAACCACACAGAGATTAGGGTATATGGATCTAATCTCTTTCCATATAAGCTTCCCAAATACCTCCCAATGAGGTTATTTACACTTGAATATATCAGGCAGATCCTGCACTCCGATGAAGTAAATTTCTTATTAGCCAAAAAGAAGACACAGGTTAAGATAAAGAATCAGATTGGTCCTTTTATTTGCAATAGTAGAGGTGCAGGTCAACAAGCAGAAAAATATTTGCAGGAATTTAAGTTCTGTCAAATTTTCCAATGGTATTATGATCCTTTAGGAGTTATAAACAAGTTAAGAGTTAAATTTAAATTAACTCCTTATGTACATAAGTCTAAGCCAGACATTGAGAAGTACTCCAATCTATCTGAATGGTTGGAGAACACTTTGAAAGAGGCAGAGAAGCAAGGTGATACTAGTTCCATCTTGCAAACTCCAGCCCCACAGGATAGAAACTCCAAAAGAGAAAGAGAAGAAGGATCATACTCAGCTGAAACTACCACTGAAACTAAATTTAAACTAATGTATAGGAAAAATCCCAAATTAAATCCTGTAAATGAAGAAGTCGAGACTATTGAAGTGATTGCTACAGATACAGTGGTAAAAGACAATGCACCTCGAGCAGTTTCAAAGGAAACTCATCAGCCTTCAACATCTAACACTCAGATTATTCAAAAGCAACATAGTGTTGAAGTTTCTTCATCCATTAATCCAATAGATAAAGAGCAGGATATTATGCAGAAATATAAAGAAATAAAGCTTAGAAATGAGGCAATAAAGGAAGATACATATACCCAATACTGGAAGTGGTCACCTAGTGACCAAAGCAGATTTATTTCTTCATTTGACTACAAGACCAGGAATATGCAGATGAATTTCTTACAACCAACAGTGAAGCATCCTAAGTCATCAACAGATTATAAAAAGACATCATATGAAGTTCAAGCAAAAGAACTTCATCCTATAGACCAGATATAATTTCACAAGGAAGATGGTGAAATGTTGTATTTTACCATGAGAAACAAAGCCATGAGTGTACAGAAGCTGCAAAATACTCTTGAAAAAATCAAAGTTCAGCTAAAACTAGAAAAAGCATCCTCACAGGCTAAAGGTAACATAATTAAATATCTGGAAGATCTAGTTATTGAAGTAGGATATGATCCAACAAATGTCAAAGTTGCAGATGAAATCATAAAATAAAGAATGCAGATAATGTTGCATTAAATAAACATATCAAATTTCCTCCTACTAAACATCCACAAGCCAAAGAAATATTACAGGATGCAAGCCAAAAAATATGAGAGGTGAACCTGATTCTTCAGTTAACTGCCCAATTGAAAGAAATGCAAAATGAGATGGATAAGTTAGTGCAGGAGAAAAAGGCCAGATCAAAAACAATCCCTGTCACTGTTATTCCTATAGTCACTACAGTTGTTCCTTCTACCTTAGCAGAATCATTGGCCCCATCAGTTCCAGTAGCTACAACACTTCCTATTACATCAACAACTACATCAGCTACAGAGTCATCTACAACAGTAGCATAGCCTAATGATGAAGCAAGTAAACTAGTTAAAGCAACGCAAGATATGTCTATCTAGACTAATGAGATAAATAGGCTTAAAGAACAATTGAAAGGTCTAGAGGATGAGAAAAAACTAGTACAAATCATGCACAAGAATGAAGTGCATAAGACAAATAAATTGAATGAGAAATTGCAGAAGCTTGAGAAAGAGTTGACATTGAAAGAACCACTTGCACAATCCAAGAAGCAGCTAGGGGCCAATATCATTAACTCTGTCAATGATATTTGGCCATCCATTCAAGTTATTTATGAATAGAAGGATCTTGTCAAAGAAACAAATGAAGCCATTCAAAAAATAAAGGAAGAACTTGGTAAAAAGTCAGAGGAGGCCAATGAAATCATTAAGTTTATTAATTCCAATAATAGGTAGGAATTGGAAGAAATCAGTGGTATTAGTGACAGGACAGAAACAATTCTTGAAGTTAGAAAGGTGATTTATAAAAGGAACTTAATGATACAACTTGAAGAAAAATTTCAGAACATGGACCTTTCCAAAACTAGATTCATGGTGAAGTTTGATATTTTGAGGCAGAAAGGCCTATCATCCATTGGTTATCAATGACAGATTGATGAAACATAATGATTATGATAAGAAAATCAGAGAAGTGGCAAAGGAACAAGCCAAAAATTCTTCCATGCAAGGAATTCCAACAAGGAAAGTACTCTATAAGAGTTTTAAGAACCTCTTTTACCTACAACATGAGGTGAAACATTTATTCAACAACAAGCCTACATTTGCAAAATACACCAAAGCAAATGAGATATTCAGAAGAATGGTGAAAATCAAGTTACCTAATGCAGAAGATTGGGAGAAGTTGACTAATTTAATATGAAAGGATAAAAGTAAAACATATCAGTCAGGATAAGGGTAAAAGAGCAGTCAAAGCGAAGATAAAGTGGGAAGTTTAAAGTAAAAAACAACAGTTAAAGGTTAATGTAAAACACAACAGTTTAAAGAGTATCAAAGTTTAAAGTGTATTAGGTGAAAGAAAGAGTTTAAAGTACAAATCAGAGTTGAAACTAAATGAAAAACCAACGTAAAGGACATTCAAAAACCTAAAAGATAGCCTTCGTTGAGCAACAGTCAGAGACAAATCAACAAAAGATCAAACAACAAACAAAAAGATCAATAAAATCTGGGACAACTTGCATTAGTTAGATAGATGTCACTATATTCTTGTATGAAGATATTTATTTTTCCTTGAATAAATCCTAAAGAAGTTCTTAGGATATTTTGTAAGAGTTTTTGTATAAATACTTCACATTTCGAAGTATTGTGTGTGGATTGTGGATTGCTAAACATTTCTATAGATGTACTAATCTGAACCAGAGGGTTCTTTGTACAATTTTCAAGTCAGCAGACTGGATTGAGCAATAAAGTCATTATATTACAGGATTCATGTGTTGGGCCACTTCAGTGAAGTATTCTCAATTGTTCTTTATTATTATCTGAAGTTTTTCACATACTTGCATGTATTCTAATCTAAATGTATAACAATAATATTATTTCAGAACTTGTTTAAAAACACTTTGTCTTGAATTGTTATTTCATTTTCATGTTTTCTATTGATATCCAGATTAGGGAATTCTTAATTTCTCCCTAGTTTCAATTGACCTTTGTCATTTCCCTCATTATCCAGATCTGAGAAAACTTAATTTCTCTCTCATCCCGATTGAAACCATTTCATCATCTAGCCTAAAGATCTGAATCAGTTTAGCTACCTTGCCCTGTGAACACGTCCTTTAGACCTTGATCCTGCTTCTGTTGCTTGATACATTGACTCCATTATCCCAATGGTAAACAAACCTGCATCTATCCATTTGAATTAGTGATTCCACCACCAAACCAAATCAAAATCAAAACCCAACCAATCTCACATAACTAGCCTAAAATCAACAAAAATCAACAAAGTTAAATCATAAAGAGAGAGCCCTCTTTCAGCCATATGAAGGATAGATCTTTAAAGCTTAAAAGTAGGTTTGTGGTTAACTCTAATATTCTTTAAACCAAAAATATTAACAACCCTGAGAATTATTGGAGTGATAACAATACCTACGATAATGAAAACCCAATTTGTATGCACTCTATCAACCGCGTCTAGTTCCACCACGTCGATGATGGAATCCTTCTCGTGTCTGTCAACCAGCTCTGTTCGGACCAAACCTTTTCTGCACAACCATGCGTAGAACCATTCCCCCTTAGGATCCATATTTCACTCATATGAAGACATCCTAGAGGCGATGAAAGAGCCGGATTATCCATGGGATGCAATGCATCACCACTCACTTTTTCTCCCATTAAAAGTGTTCAGTTTAGAAAAAAATGAATCAAAATATTTCCTCCCATCAGGAAGGGTCGATTGGTTCAAGAACCCCATATCTTCACCTGATGCGTTTGAGGAAGGAAACATGTCAAACATCACATCTATTTTCAAGGTGAATATATCTCAAAATCTTGGAAAGGTCGAAGAAATATCACTTGGGGCAGCATGCTCACCAGATGAAATAACCTCTTATACCCAATTTCTATAAAATTATAGAGATATCTTCACATGAGACTACTCATAGATGCATGGGCTTAGTCCCACTATTGTAGAGCACCATATTGACACATGGCTTGACGTACCTCCAATACGCCAGAAATAGCGTCAACTACACCCATCAAAGGCAGAAGCAATAAAACGATAAAACGACAAGCTTCAAAAATCTGGGTTTATCTACCCTATCGCTTACACATCCTAGGTTTCCAACATTGTTCCTGTCATGAAAAAACATGGCACCATACGTGTTTGCACTAATTTCCTTGATTTGAACAAAGCATGTCCCAAGGAAAATTACCCTACCCCATTCATCAACCAGTTCATCGATGCTTTTGCAAGTCACGATGTCCTCTCCTTTATGGATGGGTTCTTTGGGATAATCAAATTCAAATCTGCCATACCGACCAGTAAAAAATTGCGTTCACTACCCCTTTGGGCACATTCACATACAAGGTAATGCAATTTGGCTTAAAAAACGCAGGAGCCACCTTCCAGAGGGCCATGAATTACATATTTCATGACTTGGCGGACCTTATCCTCGCCTACTTGGATGAACTAGCCATATAATCCAAGAAGCACTTCGACCACCTCGAGGATTTGCGACTGGTATTCCAACGATGCCAACAATACAACCTACGCTTGAACCCCCTGAAGTGTGCCTTTTGCATCATAGCTGGAAGACTTTTAGGTTTTATCGTGTCCCATCAGTTAGTCATCAGTAATTTTTGTTGATATCAAAAGATGACTAAATGATGATCCTTGATTTCTAGAAACACGATTTGGGAAATATTGCGACTTCTAGAAATCACACTGCCTTCATTATCCTAAGTTTAACTATTTTCACTATATTTTCTTCTCTGCCTCATAAAAGGTCTACCCCCACTACTGCAAAAAGGGATTTTTCTCATTTCTTAACATGTTTGCCTCATTTAATCACCTCACCCTCTCCCTCATTCATAACCCTCTTCCTCTGAAAAGCCCACTTTTTCCCTTCTCTCAAAACCCTCATCAGTCCCCTTCATCTCATCATTCTTCCTTTAAACATATTTAACACTGTATAAACCCTCTTTTTACATTGTTTAAAACCAAATTTTATCCTATCGGGTCCTTTAAATTATACATAAAAACTATGTTTTATGTGTAAAACCCGTTCTTTGTATAAATTAGGCCTTAATCCCCTCTCTGCTTAAGCCATAGCTCCCTTCGACTACATAAGACCTCTTCCTCTGCTTATTCATTAGCCCCTTCCTGGTTTTTATAAAACTCTACCCCTCCTGTTTTATTAAAACCCCCAAAACCTTATTATACATACCCCTTAACCTTTGAAATATTAAAATGCGGGCCCATTTTCCCTCACCCTATCTTTCATTTCACCGAGTCATCTCCACCATTGATTGGGATATGTTCCCCTGATCCAACATCTGTCACATCCCCCACCTTGCCCCGCATTGATATAACCCCGCACTACCTGACAAAGGTCTCCACGTCACCTCACCCTGGGTCCCACCTTCCACTACCCCCGACCCTATTCACATTGCTCCACCTGTCCCCGGGCTCCACCTCCCAAATCCACTCATCGCTTCTCTGATCATTCCGCACCGTATATCTCATCATCCGAGATTTGACGGCCCAGAATGCATATCGTATAGAAAATTGTGATGGATTTAAAGTTTCGCAACCTGCGTGAAATGGATGGTTTTTTCCCTGCCACTCAGCAGTTGCTCTATGGTATCGTGTCCATTTCACCCCAAACCACTTACTGCCCCCAATCCACGCGATAAACCACCCTGGTTTATCAAAACCGATTTTTACCTCCACACCAAATTAAAAGTTCTTCCCACCTCCGTTTGAATGCTGCCTGGTTCTACCTTCGAAACTCTTCCCCCTGCACCCTCTCCTACTCTGCAATTTTCTCCCGATAGCTTCAAACCTCGAAAAATGCATTAAATCCCTCTCGAAGGTTTTAAAGACTAATGGTTCATGTTTTGTGCAGGTTTTAATGGCGAAGAAGGGCCAACATACACTCCCATGGTCCATGAATGACGGATGAAACCCTGGGTGATGATCCAGGGGTCTTAAATCTAGAATTAGGGAGATCAGAGGCTTTCTCAGGGTTTGATCGACGATGAAGCATGCTCATCAATGGATCATAAACCCTCTAGCATACAATAAGCAGCCTCCCCTGCACACAGAAGACACAAAACAATCAAGAAACATCAAAGGAAGAAAGCAAAAGAGTTAAAGGGCTAATCCTAATTAATAGACAAAACAAAAGGATTAGCCAATTAAAACATAAGATTAAAGAAAAGACAGATTGATAAAGGTCAAAGGAAAGAAAAAAGATAGTAGAAAGATGAAAAGGATAAAGGCAAAGGATCAAAAGAAATAATCAGAAGATTAAAAGAATTGAACAAAGATCAAAACAAATTGAAGAAAAGTGATAAAAAGCAGACAGCAAAGCATAAAGACAGAGTTTAAGGCTTAAGACAGAAATTAAAGACAAACAAAGGATAGATTGACCCAAGACAATTTCAAATGACTCAGTTCACAATAGTTATTCCTATCAAAGATATTTTTTAGCCACCTAAGTGCTTTGTTTCCTTCCAGAAAGCATTAGACAATTATTGAGCCGAGTCAGAGATATTTTATTTGTTAAACAGTTATTGTAAAAGTTATGAATAAGCCTTAAAGTCAACACCTTCACCTATTTTTCCTTAGAAGTTAAGATAGAAGTTATTAAAACATAGAAGTAGCTGCGGATATTCTTGCCTTGAGCCTTGCATGGTCTTCAAGGCTAGGAATGTACTTACTCTGTAATAAATGATACTCAAACCCTATCTTAGGCTTCACCTCCTCATTTGCAGCATAAATATTGCATCTGAACTCATTATCTTGTTGGCATTTTATGAATCTTTGAAGTAATACATAGTCCCTTGGAAGTTGAAAAGAAATTGAAGTCTTAGAACTTGTGGATGTCCTGATTTGTTTGTTGATGGAGGAGGCTAGATCACTGGATCCCTGAGCTTGGTTGTCGGTGAAGTGTTTCTAATCTGTTATTGTTATTTCCTATTTTCATTATGTTTCCACCTTTCTACATTGCAGTAGAATAATTTTTTTAGGCTAAGAAATGTCTTTTGAAAGCACCTTAGTTCTGTTTATTCTTCACTGCCTTAACGTTTTCTTTTGCTAGGAAATTTTAGAGAATTATTAATTGCTCTCTGGACCCCCTCAGCCTGTTTATTTCATAAATAGTTGGATACATTTGGTTTCAAGCATGATTTATGGTTTTCCCTACTTACTTGTTGCCACTTAAACACTATTTTTTGAAGTCTCTCTCTGAAGTACCATTCTTTAAAGTCTGCCAAAGAGGTTTTGTTCCGATCATACCCTTTGTAATTGCTTAACTAATTGTTTTAGATATCTTCATAACTACTGTTAGCCACCTATGAAATTTGTTATACCAAAAGGTGGCTAAATCATTTTTGGAGCCTTCAAGGAACAAATTTTATTGCAAAAAAGTGTTGACTCTTGAAGACTCTAGAAGGCCTCATGCCTCTGTCCAAAATCTTCACGGCTGTGCTCATTTTACACTCAGAAATCATGTTGATTTCCAAGACAAAATACTGCTGCAAACACCATTTTCCCCTCCCCCCTCTTCCAAAACTAACCTCATTTTTATCCCTTATTCCCCATTAAAATCCCTCATTTTCATGCTTTTCCCCTTTCCCCTTCATCAAAACCCCTTTGATAAGGTTTAAGACTCCTTATTTGCCTTATCGAAACCCTCAAAACCATTGGAAAAACATTGAAAACTTCATAAAAAATACATATTTCTGTGTAAAGGTTTAAGCCCCCTTGGGCTAAGTCTTTAACCATTTCCACTACACATGCCTTGGTGCTAGAACCAGGCGCTAAGCCATTTGGGCTCTTATCGCATTGGAGGAAACGCAGCGTGCAACTCTTCCCCTTTATTGAAATCTCCGATGCTGATTAGCCCTATGCATAAAACCCCCCGATCATATTATCTTCCATACATCCATGGCCCCGCAGATGGGCGCCAAGCCAAAACGTGAATGTAAAACCCTCCCGACAACAAACTTTTTTTTATATTAAATTTTTGGTTTTAAATGTTTTTGTCGTTATATTAAAAGAAAATTGGGAAGAATTCATCACACCACTTTTGAGAGGGAGGTGGTTTTTTCCGTTTGGTAGCGATCAACGCCGCCGGCCGACACGTGGCCTTGGGCGGTATGGCCATACCATTTTCCCCGGGCATTAAAAGTTAGATATCGGCTTGGCGTGATATTGACGTGCGCCGTCCGATCTGAGGCTAGCTCATCGGACGGTGATCGTGCTCTGAAGAGGCCTGTAAGATAAACGTGGTACGACGTGGTTATTTAAAGACATCTCCGCCATCGATCTGATTTGTAGATCGACGGTCGACACCTTAGCGCCACGTCAGCATCCATGCAGCAGATTTTAATTGGAGCGGATCTCCATGGGTTCCTTGCATAGTCACCGAATTCAGACCCGGGAACATTATACAGCGTGGTTTAATTAAAGGTTTTGAAGTCTGGGGCATGTTTCTAAGGTTTTGTGGTACCCGATCTCCACCGTTGATCACGTGGGCCGATCTCATCCGAAAACCCACGTTCGTCCCGAGCTCCCCACTCATTTTTCAACCATTTTTTTCCGAAACAAAGGTTTTAAACCTTTTTCTCTACTTTTTATTTTATTTTTCCGAATAATGTGACCCCTTCACGTTATTTATTCACCTCCACTCCCAACCGTCGATCTCTGCGCGATCGACAGTTCCGATTTAAATTCTTCTTCCACCTCTCCTTTGACCTCCTCTAATTAATCTCAGCTGTTGGATGATGCCATCCAACAACCATGCTCTCTCCACGTGCCTTCTGAAGCAGTAAACCTATATATGCAGGATTTTATAATGTTGTTCGTATTTTGCAGGGTTAAAATGGTTTTTCCGCTATACTGAAGAAAATTCAAAGGCTGAGGGTGATGATCCTCCCACCTTTGATTCATCAAAGGGAATCATTCGTAGGGTTTGACTCCAAATTTCATCAATAATTCATGAGGCATTGATGCCACACGACCCCTGCGTAGCCCTGCACACAAAAAAACACAGTGAATCAGGCACAAATCAAAGAGTATCAGTGTCGAAGACAAGAATGTGTGGGGATTATGGCTTAGATGGATTATCAAAATCCTAATCCCCAATTAAGACACAATTAATAGAAAAATCGTAAAGGTTCATTAGACAGAAAACCTCCACCGCCACAGCTGAGGCAAATCAATTCCTCCCAGCTACCATAGTGCCACCTATGCCTCAAAGCATTCATATCAGAGGCCAAAGTTATTGATCAGGATCATATATTTGTCTCAAGCGTAGCCAGAGAGTAAATTCTGCAAACAAACTTAATGACAAAATATCAGCAGCGTTACTTTAACACCACATAGAGCCTCAAAAGTCAATAAGAGCTCCCACCGAGGTTAAATCTTAATGTAAATAATTTAATACAGAGGAAACCTATGTAAGTTTCTTCATCGAGCCCCCCAAGGGCCGAGGAACCATTAAGTATGTATTAATTATCTTTGGATATCTTTTATCAGATCTCACCTCCTCATTCTTCTATAAATACTACTGCAGAAGATGAGAGAGGGGTTGGTTGATTTGGCTACTGAACATTGAAATGTAATTGAGTTTGAGATTTCTATCTGTAAATAGTGTTCACTGGCTCTTGGAGCTCTGCTTGTAATAGATAAGTTAGTCTGGGAAGTGTAGGTGATTGCTAAACTAAAGCATTGGACTTGAAGTTGTAACTGGTTTGGAGCATCAATACAAGCTGATTTATGGGATCATGGTCTATGTCGACAGTGATGTTTTTCTCCTTGTAACTTGTTATTTTGTTTCTGTTTTCACTGTGTTCATCTTCTCTTATAAAGAACAGCATGCATAGAGTTAGGACCTACTGTATATCAGTACCCTTCTCTGACTGAAAACCTTTATCTTCATGTTTTCCTCCAATCTGTGTTATTTGGGAATGATTTAATTCAGTTTAAGCATAGGAATGCTGGCGTTCCCTCATCTTATTGTCTTATCTGAATATTATTCTTAAATGTTATGTTCAATATTAGTTAAGTAGAGATGAAATAAGGAAGATATGGTGTGCCCTGGTCCTAGTTTTATCCCCAAAGACTGTCTGAATGTTTCCCTTGGAATGAGTTGAAAGCTGGCTAGTTTCAAAGCACTTACCAGATCTTAGACCATTATTTGTTATCATTTGTGTTTCCCCTATTTTTTAAATGTTTTATATTGAAAGTGTATCAAAGGTTTGCTAGTTTAAAAGTACTTACCAGATCCTAGTTTACTTTCATGTCTTTCTTAAGTGTATGTCAAAATAAGGCTAGTTTAGAAGTACTTACCTGATCTTGGGCTGCTCTTTGTTCTTCATCTGTTTAATTCCCCTTCTTATTGTTTCATTTCATTCCATAAATCAAACTTTAAAGAGATCCTTAGACATAGATGACTTGCCCCATCGACCACTCTTGCCTTTTGATGTTACAATTAAACCCTATTATGACTCCATAGCCCAATGGACTAAAACCTGCAATTATCTATCTTCCTGGCCAAAGCTTGTTCTATTTGCTTGCAACTTCTCACCTTTGAAACTCTTTGCATTTAGAACTTTCCACCTCAAATAGTAATCAGGCTCAACCATCCAAAAACAAAAAAAACCCTCAGCCTTCATAACTAGCTTAATATCATTTACCCAAGACTTCAAAGACAAATCCATCTTTGCACTTATTGGAGAGATCCCTCTCCGGATTCAGGAGGGCTAGATCCTAGAATCCCAAAGTGGTTGAAACGATGTTGTCTCTATGATTGGACTTTGCCAATCTTGCTGATTACAGATTCCTAACAACTAAAATCAAGGATGTTTAGGAGTTCCCTCTTCTATGATTGTAGTTATATGTGTGTCTTAAGTGTTTTTTGTCCTTGAAGGTGAAATCACTAGAAGTTAAATGAGTTTCTCGCCTTCTATATTTCATTGTAAAAGTTTGTCTTAAATTATTACTTATTGAAGTGTGGATTGTAGAATTTATGGTTTTCCCTGTCTATTAATTTCCTCTTCATGATTTTGTGATATTTAAGTCCCTTTGTTGAGAAGTACATATGATAAAGGATTATTAATTTCCCTTTACCCTACTTTTCATTGTTACAATTGATGTCCATCTCATAAACCCCCTTAAAACTTGAAGATCCACTGGCCAAGTTAGATTTTCCCTATGATACTCCCCGATCCATTGATGAAATTATCATGACTTCCATTTTACTCCATTTCCCAATGACTTAGAGATATCCTCATTCTACCTATGCTTCTTGATCATTATGCCCAACCAAAACAAACAAAAAAACCCCACACTTAATAAATAGCCTAAAATCAACCCTTTAAAGCAAACAAGTTCATATCCTTTGCAAAAAAATAGAGAGATCCCTCTCTGAGTCCAAGAAGGCTAGGTCCTAGGGCTCCAAAGACTGGTTCCATGTTGCCTTGTCATTTGCTATACCAATCTACCAAATCATGGGACACCAAAATTCTAGCGATCACGATGGGAACTTCTGAGTAAATTCATGCTTAAAACACCCTTAAAAGATTCAGTAACCCTTGACTGATAGTATCTGGTGATCTATAGCCACCTCATCACTAGGACCAATGTTACACCATTTTTTGGTCATCTAACCTATTATCATTAGATGGACCCAAGTACACCATGTAAGACCAATTTTACCCTAAGTAAAATTTCCTTCACTATGTAAGATCACTTAATAAAACACATTTATTAGGTTGTTTATGGTCTAAACAGGAAACCCCAAAAGGAAATATTAAACAAACCTATATTTGTTTGATTTTCCTGGTCATGTTTAACCCAAAACAAAGAAATTAATTAGATAAATCTTTATTTATCTTATTTTTTTCTAGGAATAATTATTTAAATCTTATTTAAATAATATTCCTTGTTAAATATGACTAAATCACTCATAAATAATTAAATAAATCATTATTTATTTGATTATCTTTTAACCACCTCCTTAAAATGATAAATAAATCATTTATTTATTTATTATTCACAAATAAAGGGATTTGACCCAAGTCAAAAACTTTTTCCCTCCAACAAATATAATAAAATATTCCATAAAAGGTGGATCTAGATTTGGTTAAATCATGCACCAAGATCTAGAATGACCCAATATTTTGTTATAAATAGGAGGGTTTTTCCTACCATTCTTCACCTTTTGTTGCCTATTAGATCACTCTGGATCTAAACTCTTGTTCTGACTTTGAGCCATTATCATTTTCATATTCTCCATTATTTGCTGTGTGAGCTCCCTTTGAGTTCTATCTTTGTCTGGGTTTTCTACACCAATAGGAGAGAGAAATGCTAGAGCTGAAGTGCTGAGGACTTCCAAGAACCCATACCATTGAAGAGAATTGGAAACACCTTGTTTTCCTCCCAGGTGCCCTTAATACAAAAAATTCTTTCAAAAATTGTTCTTGTCTTGTCTATTGGATATATGGAGCAAAACCTTCTTTTTACTGCTTAATGTCTTTTAATGCATAGATCTGGTTTTTGCAGCACTTTTCTTGGTCAACTAACTGCAGATCTGAAGATATTGGCAGCCATATTTGATGTTAGGGCTATTAGTTATGCATAGCTAAAGTGGTCTTTTTTCGTACACTTCGACAAAAGATTCATACTAACAATTGGCAACTCCACACGGGTTTTCAATTACGACCGCTGTCGTTTTTCATATTCCTGCATATCTAGCTACTTCAGACCCTAGGGTTTCTTTTCAGCTTTTTTGTTTTCCTATTTTCATGTGGTTTTTCACCTATAAAACCCTAAAACATTAAAATTTCTAACTTTCGCGTGTTTCTGGCCCTATTGCGCAGGTGACAGACATCAGCCGCACCTGAGACGGCAACTTTTCCGGAAATCTGCCGCCGGGACACCCGGAGCTTCAGGTCACACTTTTCAGCCCAGAAACTGTGACCTAGACCTCTAGGTCCCACTTTTCAGCCCATTTTCTGTGACCTGCATAGAAAACAGGTCAGAACCTGCGACCTGCCAATTTTTCTGCTGTTTTTCTGCAATTTTTCTGGGTTTTTCTGAAGCTTCTGTCAGGGTTTTCCAGCCTCTGTCTCAGCCCGTTTCGACCTGTTTCTGATCTTTTTTGCTCATCTAAGTGGGAACATAGCCCCCTAGGGCTTCAATACCCTCCACTTTTGGTGGAAGAACTTTTATCTGTTTTAGGTCTGTTTTTTCAGAGTTTCAGCCCCCCCTTTTCCAGATCTGATACCTCCTTTTCAGACCCCTTTTAATCAGCTCTTCTCCCTTTCAAATCACCTCCTAAAGATTTTTTTGGATCTACCTTTAGGGCCTCCTCCTTGCCCCTTCTGATTTTTGCTGATTTCCCCCTTTTTTCCAGCCACCTCGCCTTTGCCTCTTGGTTGTGATCTGCCCCTCTTTTCAGCAGATTTCTCCTTTAGATCCCTGTCCCTTTCTACCCTAGATCTATTGGCCTCTGTTTAGTGTGTTTTTACTAGATTTTTTCCCTCTGTTAGACTAGTTTTGAGAGCCCCGCCTTTTTGGGTTAGATCGATGCATTGATTAGCTGTTAATTTTATGTTATTTCAGCATTATATACTGTTCTCTGCAGCATTATTTTCAGTTACGCAGCACACTTTTTCTCTTGATCTCAAAACGAAAAGGGTTTAAAAATTAAAATCAATGCACGCCACACACTCACCCTAAGCGAAGAAGAGCCTGGTTTACACCACCAGGCAAAGACTTTAAAATCAATTGACACTGCACCTTTCTGCCATTGTTTTGACATTGTAATCACTTGATTCTGCACCTCCCTGCCTTTGACAGTCGTTCTTCTTCCCCTCGTGCCATGTTTGTGTTGTCACCATTGCGCCCCCAAAGCGCACATCCCAGAGACTTCTTGGCCTTCACCCTCAGTTTCCGGTCGGTCGACCTACTCCTTCCTGCCGTCGTTGAGTTAGTCCTCCTCCGAGTCCGCACTCCGACTCCTCTTCTGATTCATTGGGTTCTCCTTTTACTTCTGGTTCTCCCCCTGTCACCTTCACTATTTCTGGTCCAGGGCCTAACACTAGCGGTAATCCCGACCCTAATGCCGGGACTACTACTAGCGGAACCACCACAGGAACTACCTCGGCTGCACCTTTGCTCCCTTACATGGCAGGCCTCAGCCTTCCCGATTTCAATCAGTTGATCAATGACCCTATCCGCCACGATGTTGGTTGGCCTGCTATGCCAACCAAGCTCCCCTCCAACATCCCTAAGTTCGAAGGCCTTGCTGGAGAAGATCCAACCAACCATGTCTGATTTTTCCACATGTGGTGTTCCTCCAATTCCATTACCGATGATTCCATATGTCTTCGGTTGTTCCAATGCACGCTTACTGGCGAAGCTTCTAAATGGTATGTTGACCAAGCCACCTATTCCCATACCACCTTTGCGACCATTTCCCAAGCCTTTTTATCTTATTTCCATCTCCCTCTCCGATACGATACTGGTACAGATCTTTTGACTTCTTTCAAGCAAACCTCTTCGACCCGCCTTTCCACTCATGTCTAGGACTGGCGGAGAAGACGGAGCTTATGTCGCGCTCCCCCCTTTGAAGATCGGGTTTATATGGACTGGTTCCTTCGCACTCTCTTACCTCCCATTGGCAAAGATGTCGCCTCCCATTTCCCTCAAAACGAAGAAGCCGCCCTCCAAGTGGCCTTGAAATATGACCTGATCTACGCTCAGTCTGGTTATGTTTATACCATCCTTCCTGACCTCCCTAGGCCCGGTGGCGCTAATGCCCCGGGGGCATCTCATTTCGCCGACGGTATTGTTGGAGCCCTTTCTCATCCGTATGCTCAACCTCCTATGGGCTATGGTCTCCCTCCGGGAGGGGCCAGCACCTCTAGCACTTTTCCCCCTCTAGGTAGCATGTATCCAGGATACGGCATGCCTCATCCTTTTGCCCAACCTCCTTCTTACCTCAATTTTTCCCAACCTAACCATTATCCTTATCCGCAGCCTGGTGCGCCAGCTCCTCCAGCATATGCGCTTCCACCTCCCTTGCCTCCTCCGCCCCCGCAATAGCACCTACAGCCCCTTCCAAGGCAAGTCTTTACACAGCAAGGCACGACTAATCCCCCTTCTCAAAGAAGGCGGAGAGGCAATCCAAATCAATCTTCCCCTGGTACCCGTGGACCCAATCCTACAGGTACTAACCCTAACACTGCTAACCAGCAACAGGGCACTCAGCCCAAGACGGACAAGCCTCTTCGCACCAATAAGCCTTGTTCATGTTGCGATGTTTATGGTCATTACACCCACGATTGTCCCCTCTTACCAAATATGTGGCAGATGTGGGAGTCTCAAACCACATTGCGAGGACAACATGCCTCCCCTCTTGCTCCCCCTAATGTGACCACTACTCAACCAGCTGTATTTATTGATCCTTTCCCTCAACAAGGATTCGTGGCTGCCCAACCACCTGACGGACAGGTCGCCACTCAACCCTCCCCTTCTGGTTCCTCCGATTACCAGATCCTCATGATGAACTCTGATCCATCCCCAACCATCGACCTTCACCTTCAAACTCGGTCTCGCCAGTACCCCAAGCCTTCTGCTCATTCTACCTCCGAGTCCCCTTCTTCAGGTTCTAAAAAGCCTCTGTCAACATCCAATGGTCCATTACATATCCCTCAACCCAAAGTTGAGGTTCATACCAAGATTCCTAAGGGACCATTACATCGAAATGCTGCTTTTGGTCGAGCTGCTCATTCATATAGCATAGTAGATGATTTGGCGCAATCTCCTGCTGCCATTTCCATATTGGAACTCCTCCAGTTGTGCCCTTCCCAAAAGAAGGCTCTACTATCTTCCGTGGGCACTGTAGATCCTGCCGATGACCAAATGATTGTTTTCAACGCCCATCAATCAGAGCATCCTCCTCTTCTTGCTTCCGTCGCCTTCCAAATCCCAGTCAAAATCCGGAATGCCAACGTTTCTCGGTGTATAATTGATGAGAGGGCATCCACCTGTGTGATGTCCGCTTCGGTTTGGAAGCAACTCGGATCTCCTCAGTTGGCCCCTTCCACGATCACCCTTTGAGCGTGGGACGACCACGCCTCCTAGCCCATTGGCCTTTTCCGTAATTGTCCTATCACCCTTGCAGGCAAGATTGTTTGCGTTGACGTCAAAGTCATCGACGTCCCTCTAGACTACAACATTCTATTGGGGCGAAGCTACACCTATGCCATGTCTGCTATCCCATCCGCAGTTTTTCACAAGATGTCTTTTCCTCACAATGGAAAGATAGTCACCATCGACCAATTGACTTATCATGAGCCACCGTCTCAGACCTCCCCGGAGACGACCATCTCTTCTGTAGCCAATAAGCAAACTGTCGATTCCTTGACCAGTGTCTCCCCCGGTGTCTACAAAGACTCCTCCCTGCTTGGAACCTTCCCTGGTCTCCCTCCTCCTCATATCTCTAATCCCAGCTTATCGAATTTTTTCATGATGCAATCGTCTCGGGCTGCCCTTAAGCGACCCGTTTCGGCTAGTCAGCAACCTCAGACTCAACCTCGCCCACCGCAACCTGCTCCTAGTCATTCATCTCAGCCAGCCGGACCTCCTCCTTCTGGCCCTTCTCCTATAGCTGGTATCCCTGAACCCCTCTATCCTCCTGGGTCGGTCCCCCCAGGCCTCAAACATCTTGGAGCCGTCCCTCCTGGTCATTATCCCGCTGGTCAGATACCTTTCCTGGCTCCCCCTCCTGGAGTCTATACGGTCCCTGTCATGGCCACCCTCTCTCTCCCTAACCTGACCCTAGGCATACCCGTCTGGTACCTTGACCCTCCAGCCGCTACCCCACCTGGTCACCCCAAACCCTATCTTGCTTTGACACCGGTTCAACTGGTCCCCCTCGCTTCCTCCGTTGCCACCATGCCCCCCGCACCTCCCCAGGACCCTACCCCTATGGCGACAGCTCCAGGAAAGAAAGGAAAAGCTCGCTAGGGGGCATCTAAAGACAAGGTCACCCCGACTGACCCGGCTCCTCCTCCGCCCGCAAAGCCTTGTGCCTTGTGTGATGTCGTCGGTCACGCCAACCATACTTGTCCCAAATTTCCCCGCATTCAACCCATGGTTAAAGTTGTGTTCCCTGAGTCTACGGTCCCTAACCCCTCTCTCCCGTCCTCGTCCGTAACCAAGAACCCAAAGACTATTCACACCAACAAACCCTGTGCTTTGTGCGGTGTCCATGGCCATTATTCCCACCATTTTCCTCACCTGACGCATTACTGCGCCTCTTTAGAAGTAGTCTGCGAGTATGAGGTGGAACAAAACCAGTCCGCCTCTCCCATACTTGCGCAGTATGCTTCAGGCCAGCTTGAGGATCCCCCCGCTCCCATTGACATCACCCCCCCTGATGTCCAGATGACGAAGTCTACTACCACCATTCTTTACCTATCATCCTCTGTGAGACCCTTGGAACACGTTCCCTTTGAATCCTCCCCTGTTGTTTCGCTTGACCCCCCTTCAGCGACCACCCTGGGCTTAACATCATTCAACCATTTGTTTCCCGGTTCTTCTGTCATTCCCCGTGACGATTCGTATGCAAGCCTTTCTTTCTCTACGGATGATTTAGGTAACTTTGCCGCATCATGTGGTTTCCCTTCCACTCTTCATCCCCTCTTTTCCCATCCAGATGCCTCCTTGGGAACCCTTTCCACCCTTGACCTCCTCCTTCCCACCCATACACGGGATAACACCACCCGTATCTCTGTTGACCTCCGCAACCCGAGTCCCAGCCACCCCTCCTATAGCCCTCATATACCACCATCTAGTTTGTATATGCGTCATAGCCATCTTGCCCATCTCACTCCCTCTTGCAGTTGCCGCTCGATGTCTACTATACACTCACGCTGCCGTCATTATACCTCCTCCCCCCATTTTTTGTCTTGTAACACTATTCCGCAGGAACTCCCGTCCCCACCCTATATCGGTTACGCCGATGGTGCAAGTCGTTACTCCCGGAATCTAGCCTCGGCAGGTTGGGCCATTTTCACCCCCTTGCATGCCCTTGTTCTCTCAAACGGGGTCTGCATTGGTACTGCCACCAACAATCAGGCCGAATATGATGCAGTGCATGGTCTCTTAGCCGATGCCCTTTTTCATCGCATCCTCCATCTGCATGTTCGTTTAGATTCCCTACTTCTTGTCATGCAACTAAATGGTGTCTATCGTGTGCGTAATCCTGTGCTGTTTAGACGATATTTACGAGTGAAAATCTTGATACGTGAATTTGAAACCATAACTTTCAACCATGTACCTCGAGAACAGAATCACTATGTAGATAGCATTGCAAACCATGTTCTAGATTGGCATTTATCACACGCATTTCATACAAGACAATAACATTCATAATCATTAAAAAGATGCATGTCCATAATATGTGTTTAAAAACATGTGTTTAGAGTCCATCTACTCTGATACATTTGACATGCCCATAGCATGTTACAAAAAACTCAAAACTGGGGGCACCACCTGCCCCTACATACACACTAGGGGGCACCACATGCCCCACACCTAATCACTATCTGGCGGATCCCGAGCCAATGGCTCTGCTCCTGCAGCTCATAGATCACGTATTCCTTGACTGGCCATCACCATGCGCCGCATGACACGTCGCCATTCCGAGGGTAGACCAACACATGGCTCTACGTATTGGTCGTCTAAGTCTTGCCACCCGCACTCTGAAACACTGGTCAGCAACTTCTCGCATCTACGACGGATGTCCTCCAAGAGGGCGGCCGCATCCTCACCCTGCACCGCTCTCGATCCACTCAGGCCTGCAGCTCCTGATGCTGCCGATCGTCCCATGTATCCGGCCGGTTTTACTGGAGCTATGTCTGCATACCAAAAGTACATGAATCAGTACCCTATCTACTATTCAATAAATTTAACATGCCCATAAAAGAATATTAATTTTTCACTTACCATCGGGCCCCCATACTCGACCAGGCGGAAGTGGCAGGTCCGGATCTCCACAATAACTCATCCCACTATAGGGATAGTCGTCTATATATAATGGCATCTGATCCCAATGGGTAAAGAACTCAGGACGAAACACCTGTCCGACCGCCCCTCCTCCTCCTCTGCACAGTAGGCACCCCCACCGGCGCATCCTGGGCTCTCTCGGGCCCCCATCTGGGAGTTGTATACGAGGTCATAAGGTCGGGATCTTCTCAAAAAAGAAGGAACACAATAAAGCCCCATACGAGCAATCGTGGTTCACTTGCCGCTTGCACAGCGACAGCTGTCGTTTTAACGACACCAAAATCATTTGGGCCCACCCATAGTAGGTCCCACTCAACACACTCTCCACAATCATCATCTGCCCCCCAGTGATGTGATGGAACGCCTGGTTGCCCAGGATCTGCAGCACCGCTGCGGCCAATGCACGGGTCTCTAATCTCTCTAAGTCCCCGATCGATATCCGAGTCCCTTTGACTTGGAGACCCGGTCGACAATGTCGCTCCACAAACTCCATGATGTTTCACCCCCGCGATAACACTAGTTGCGTATTTCCCACCATCCCAAGTGGCGAGAGACTAGTCAGAAAATACAGGTCCTGGACTGTCAATTCGATCCTGTGCCCCTGCACTATAAAGACCTCATGATCTGGATCCCTATAACTGACAATCCAGGCCAACAAGGTCTCCCCAACTCTCATCAAAGGGTTCTCCAAAAACTTTAGAACCCCAAACCTCGCTAATACACGACGGACACCCTGATCTGCCTGGATCTCTGTCCGTAATGTGCCCAGGTCTCTCTCTCTCCAGTTGACCCGTATATCTGCCATATCTGCACAAAAACATCATCTTTGTCAGTATACAGATAAGAAACACTGTAACCAATCACAAAAACCCAAATCTCAGCCCTAACACAGCACTGAAATCTCCTTCATCCTCCAGGTCGCACTTTTATGCCCAATCCTGGGCTAGGTTGCAGTTTTTGGCTCAAAACCTGCATCCCAGGTCACAGTTTTTGGCCCAAAAAGTGTGACCCAGCCGTAGAGATGAAAGAGGGTCTGTTCCTGAGATTCTGGGCCCTAATCTGAACTTTCAATCCATCAAAATGAAAGAGTAAGGTTAGGCCTCTTACCTGCAACTGACGGATCTCGATTCCAACAGTCGGTTTGCCTACTACGCTTGCCACAAGATTTAGGGCCTTCTCTCCTCTCTACATTCACCACAAAAACACTAGCAAATGAGTGGATTTGGAGGGAAAACTACCTTATTAAAAGAGAACCCTTGTTTCTTCTTTCGCCTTCTGCGACCATACCGTAGCTCCGTTTGACAAACTGTCTGCACCATTGGAACGCTCTCACTGAGCCCTCAAATGGGTATCTGTTAGTTTTTTCTGATTTGATATTTCACCAGGACACATTTTGTCCAAGATGGGTCACTTCACCTCCCCCCAAAATCGAATTTCCTCACTTACAACACTTGTACTTGGGGCACCACTTTGCCTCCATACTTGTCTTTGTTTGTGTCGATTTTCGTCATGAGATATCATCTTGTACTCATGTTTTTCGGGTTCCCCATGGGCTCTTTTCTGTGTGGCAGCACCATCAAGTCGCCCTTGTTTAGAGCATCCAAGTTGAGTCATCATCGCATTCATGGAGTCTATCCCGAGTCCCTTTGTACCCCGCTATAGTCCTCCATCCTTCATTGCTTGATCCCTCTCTTATGTCGCACATTATGGCCTTCCGTCCCACTGTCCCCTATACCTCATGATATTGTGTCAGTCGCTGCCATGTCATTCCTGCCCTTTATGCTCTAACAAGGGAAGTTGTCCATTCGCTACTCAGTCCCCTCCATTTCATCATCATCATTGGTATTAGTCTGTCAGTCGCTCGACTATTTTCTCTCGTGCCTTAGTTGAGGATCTCTCATTGCCTCACCTATGGTGGACCTCCTTCTGTCGACATCAGCTCATTATTTCTAGAAGACTGGTCTAGAGGGCAGTGTACCTTGGTTCCAGCTTCCACTCTTGTTCGGTGCCTCGGATCAGGCAAAGGGCTTTCTCATTACCCTTTGACTTGATTGTTTCTCAGCTCCAGCTCCTTTCAGCATGATCAAGATCTGTATACTTGATGGTTTAGTGATGCAGCAACAGCTCTTGGTGATTCCCGGGTGTGTGTGAGATGTCTCAGCCCTCATGAGGGGGTTGCCCTGCAGGTAGCCCCCCACATTCCCGGATGACCTCTTCATTATAGCCTTTGATGTAGCTCCATATATTTGATGATGCCGGCCTTAGCCGCTTGCAGTTCCTCTTTGATTTGCATGTATCAGTCAGATTTTGCGAGCCCTTCCCCATTTTCAGGGGACATTTGGGTTGTATTTGTATCTCATGTACTCAGATATTATTGCATAATTCCTGGCTGTTATCCCAGGCACAACATGTATGTGGGATCCCTCATTGTATTTCTATCTGGCTCATGTTTATGCCGGTTGTACTTTATGGTTCGGTCCCTTGTTTACTGGACACACTATTCTTTTGTACTTTGTCTCGGTGGGCATAGGTATGCCTCCCTGCTTAAAGCCTTTATATGAGGCTTCCCTCTCATAAAAAAAGAGACTTATTTACACAGCCAAGTCTCATCTCCTCGAGTCTAGTTCTTGGCTTTTTGACTAATTCTACCCATCTCTCTCAAGACCTTACCCCTTTTGATGTGGTGGGTGTGAGTTCTACAACATACTTCGGTCATACGATTTGCTCCCTACTTGCTCATGTATTTGGGGGGCAATCTGTTACACCATTTTTTTGGTCATCTAACCTATTATCATTAGATGGACCCAAGTACACCATGTAAGACCAATTTTTACCCTAAGTAAAATTGCTTTCACTATGTAAAATAACTTAATAAACCACATTTATTAGGTTGTTTATGGTTTAAACAGGAAACCCCAAAAGGAAATATTAGACAAACCTATATTTGTTTGATTTTCCTCATGGAATAATTAATTAAACCATAATTTAATTATTATTCCTAATCATGTTTAACCCAAAACAAAGAAATTAATTAGATAAACCTTTATTTATCTTATTATTTTCTAGGAATAATTATTTAAATCTTATTTAAATAATATTCCTTGTTAAATATAACTAAATCACCCATAAATAATTAAATAAATCATTATTTATTTGATTATCTTTCAACTACTTCCTTAAAATGATAAATAAATCATTTATTTATTTATTATTCACAAATAAAGGGATTTGACCCAAGTCAGATACTTTTTCCCTCCAACAAATATAAATATTCCATAAAGGTGGATCTAGATTTGGTTAATGTTATTTTAATCATGCAAGATCTAGAAAGAATGACTAATATTTTGTTATAAATGAGGAGTTTTCCTACCATTCTTCACCTTTTTGTTGCCTATTAGATCACTACGGATCCTAAAGCTCTTGATCGACTTTGAGCCATTATCATTGTCATATTCTCCATTATTTGCTTTGTGAGCTCCCTTTGAGTTTTATGTTTGTCTGGGTTTTCTACACCAACAAGAGAGAGAAATTTTAGATCTGAAATGCTGAGGACTTTCAAGAACCCATCCCATTGAGGAGAAACGGAAACACCTTTCTTGTTTTCCTCTCAGGTGCCCCCTTTTAATATAAAAAAATCTTTCAAATACATTGTTCATGTCTTGTCTATTGGATATATGGAGCAAAACCTTCTTTTCTTTGCTTAATGTCTTTTTATGCACAGATCTGGTTTTTGCAGCACTTGTCTTGGTCAACTAACTGCAGATCTGAAGATATTGGTAGCCATATTTGATGTTAGGGCTATTAGTTATGCGTAGCTAAAGTGGTCTTTTTTCGTACACTTCGACAAAAGATTCATACTAACAACCAACATTCTGGCGATCACAGTGGGACCTTCTGAGTAAATTCATGCTTAAAACACCCTTAAAATATTCAGAAACCCTTGACTGATAGTATCTGGTGATCTATAGCCACCTCATCCCCAGAACCAACATTCTAGTGATCACAGTGGGACCTTCTAAGTCAATGACAAACTAAGTACACCTTAGGACTCCAAAAACCATTATCAATCATAGAAAACTTAGCTGATGGCCATAAGGTAGACTTTTTTTGTTTCATCATCTTGGCTAAATAATAATTTAGGTGTAGAAAACTCTTAAAAAACTTATAACTATAGAAAAGAAACTTAGAAAACCCCAAAAACATCTCTAGATTGGTTTTTTGTCAATTATTGGTGGTGGACCATATACATTTACCTTCAAAAAAGTTAAAAATTTCCACCTGGCGACTCCAATAGTACTTTTAAATTTTACTTAGGATTGTATCAAATCATTCCGAAGAATTCTAAAAGCCTAGTCCCATATTTTAGAAGTTTTTTAGACACCATGAGAGGTTAACCTTCTAAAAAAGTCCTAAAACTTTCAGCCTCTCCAAATTTTGAATTTGAAATCTAGCTTCCAATGAGATCAATACTAGATCTCATCCAGACCCTAATCCTTGTACTATAGTTGATAATCCAGAAAATATTTTGTGGCAAACTTCTAGATCTAGAAATTTAACTATTAATAGGACTATTCAAAGAACAAGATCTATCCCTGAAAACCTTACAGTCTTGAAAGATACTCACTTTGACTTGTACCGTTCAAAGAACTTATTTAGAACCAAGTCACATAGTGATATTGACCAATATGACCTTGAGCCCACAGATTTGCAGCAGAATTTTAGCAGAGAAGCATCTCCTTCCACTCCTCCTGATTTTCAACTTCTTCACCACTTCAGTTCTTTCCATAACAAATATGCTCATAATCAGCTTGTTGGTCCAACTAATTCCACTGTAGGTTTTAACCCTGAACGAAAATTATCTACACACAAATCTTATAACATAAAATAAACAATAGCGAGAGCATAAAACATAAAATAGATAAACACAGAGATTTTCCCTTGGATCCCAAATTGGGATGACCAGCTTGATTTTTCATTATATTACTTTTAGTGTTACAAAACATATATATACATGCCGAAGCATACATAAACCCCAATCCATTAACCCTGGATTAGAACATAACCATAGTTCCCTTGAATAGATCTACAAAAAATACCAGGGGCCAAAAACCATTGTACCCCAAAACCATGTGCAAAACCATGCACAAAACCATGGGTGCGGACTACCCACTGGAAATTAAGGACCAAAAATTTTCACCGGGGCACTGCCCTGGACCTCGACAAGGGGGGCTATCCCCCCCCCCCCTCGTGCGTGCTTAGTCGTGGAAAGAATATAACACATACCCAACATTCTCCCACTTGTTGTTTTCTTTCCACAAGGGGCCATAGGAGAGCTTAGTCATTGGCCCAATTCTTCAACACCCATTGTTTCTCTACACGAATCGAACTTCTGAGTGCTCACAAACTTCGTCAATGCATCTGCAACATTCTTCAAAGTGTCCACCTTTACTAGCAACACCCTTTTAGCCTCAACCATATCTCTAAAAAAGTGATATTGAACATCAATGTGCTTTGTCTTTGAATGATAAGTAGGGTTCTTGGCCAATAAAATTGCACTTTGGCTATCACAGTCTATCCTTATAGCTTGCTGCGCCAACCCCATACTTGAACACAATCTTTGCAACCAAATTTCTTCCTTTCTTGCATGAGTGGCTGCTATGTATTCTACCTCTGTAGTTGAAAGAGCCACTACAGACTGTCTTTTACTCATCCAGCTGACTGTGCCTCCAAACAGGCTAAACACATACCCACTTGTAGATCTTCTTTGGTCCAGATCTCTAGCCTAGTCTACATCAACAAAACCATGAATTTCCAACATTCTTTCCAATCCTGGTCTTCCTTGGTGGCACAAGCCATAATCACTAGTGCCACGTAAATATTTGAAAACCCGCTTCACTGCTGTCCAATGCTCCTTTCCTGGGTTTGACATAAACCTGCTCAATACTCCCACTGAATGTGCAATGTATGGTCTAGTACATACCATTGCATACATCAGGCTACCCACTGCACTTGCATATGGAACATGAGACATATACTCCTCTTCTTCTTGTGTCTTGGGACACTGTTCAACAGACAGCTTTACACCTACAGGAATAGGAACATTCACTGGTTTATTATCCTGCATATTGAACCTCTGCAATATAGTTTCGACATACTTCCTCTGGTTTAACCAGAGCATCCTCTTTGCCTGATCTCTCTTAATTTCCATGCCCAAAATATAGTTTGCAGCACCAAGATCCTTCATGTCAAATTTGGAGGATAGTTGGGTCTTCAAATCTTGGATAATTTCTTTGTCATTTCCAATCAACAACATATCATCCACATACAAGACCAAATAAATAACACGGTCACCAATTAATTTAAAATAAACACAGTGATCCTCCTTGCTTCTGGTGAAGCCAAGTCCCCGTATATAGGTATCAAATTTCTGATACCACATCCTTGGTGACTGTTTTAACCCATACAGAGACTTCTTCAACCTGCATACCAGTTCTTTCTTACCCTTCACCATAAAACCTTCAGGTTGCTTCATGTAGATCTCTTCTTCTAGATCCCCGTGAAGAAATGCTGTCTTCACATCCATCTGTTCTATCTCAAAATCAAATGCAGCAGCAACAGATAAAAGTAATCTAATAGAAGTAACTTTGGCAACAGGAGAAAAATATCACCAAAATCAATTCCCGACACCTGGGAATAACCTTTTGCTACCAACCGAGCTTTGTATTTCTCCACCTTGCATTCTACATTCATCTTCTTCTTAAACACCCATTTTCTCCCGATGGGCTTCCTTCCAGCTGGAAACTCCACCAGATCCCATGCCTCATTTTTGTGCAAGGATGTCATTTCATCAACCATGGCCTCCTTCCAGAGTTTTCCATCCTCAGAATCTACTGCCTCCTTGAAAGTTCTAGGATCATCATCAATTATAGTTAAGGCAAAACCTAAATAGAAAGCAGATGGACTATACCTTTCTAGTTTCCTTCTTTCTCGAACTGATCTTCTCAAAGCTAGAGTTTGTGGCTCTTCCTCTTCTTAATCTTCTTCTGCTGTAGAGTTTGATTCATACTCCTTTAGCTCAAACTCTATCTTCTCAGGTTCCTTTGGTATGATTTCATGTTTAACAACATATTTCACCTCTCTAAACACCACATCTCGGCTATACACAACCTTCCTTGTTTTCGGGTTCCAAATCTTGTAACCTTTTAAACCATCCTTATACCCAATAAAGATGCACCTTTCAGATTTATTATCCAACTTGGTCCTTTTCTCCTTTGTAACATGTACATATGCATCACATCCAAATACCTTTAGATGTGAAATAGAGGGTTTCTTACCAGTCCATACCTCATGTGGAGTCTTATCCTCCAACACTGATGAAGGTGATTTGTTAACCAAATAGCATGCAGTCTCCACTGCCTCTGCCCAGAATTCTTGTCCTAACCTGGTACCACTGAGCATGCTTCTTTCCTTTTCCATCAGTGTTCTGTTCATTCTTTATGCAACTCCATTTTGCTGAGGTGTGTATGGATTAGTATTATGTTGTGCTATACCGCACTTCTTATAGAACTCTTCAAATTCCTTCTTGTAGAACTCCCCACCATTATCTGTCCTCAGCGCCTTTATCTTCTTCTCTGTCTAGTTTTCCACCAGAGCCCTAAATTCTTTAAATCTGTCAAAAGCTTCAGATTTCTTCCTCAAGAAATATATCCATGTATTCCTTGAGAAGTCATCTATGAATGAAACATAGTACACAGACTTTCCCAGTGATGGAACTGACACAGGTCCAAACACATCATTGTGTACAAGTTCTAATATCTTGTTTGCCCTCTTAGCACCAGAAGGAAAACTCACCCAATTATACTTCCCATATACACAATGTTCACAGAAATCAAAATCCAGAGAGCAATTAGACATACCTTCTACCATACCATTTCTATGCAGTATCCGAAGGCCCCCTTCTCTCCAATATGTGCAAAAGCCTTTGATGCCATAACATAGTCTTTTCTCCGAAGGCAGTGGGCTTTCCTCCACTTTCAGGAACCATAGAACTGTTACACCCATCAATAAAAGTGCTACCTTGTAGCTTGTACAGAGTTCTAGTCCAAACTCCCTGCATTAATACCAGTGCTCCCCGAACCATCTTGCAGGCATCTTTCTCGAACACTGTTTTTACACCTGCATCATCCATCTTGCTTACAGAAATCAGAATTCTGGCCAATGTAGGAATATGCAGAACACCAAGAAGTGTTCTAATCCTTCCACCTTGCATATTTAGCTTGACCTTTGCACGTCCAACGATTTTGGCCTTCCTATCATCACCTAGGAAGACATCACCATCATATTTTTCATACTGGCAGAACCACTCCCTGTGGGGAGTGAAGTGAAAGGATGCACCTGAGTCAATCAACCATGACTCATGATCTACATATGTATTTGAAGAAGAAGCCAAATACACATCCCCACCTTCATCCAAGGTGGTTTTTGCCTCTGCATAAGGAGCATCATCAGATCCCTTTCCTTTCTCAGGAGCTTTAGATCTGCAGTCCTTTTTGTAGTGCCCTTCCTTTCCGCATTTCCAGCACACCTTTACAAACTTTCCAGGAGATTTAGATCTCCCACTTGAAACCTTATTATTGTTTCTGTTCTGGGACCTTCCTCGTACAGATAAGGCATCTCCATTCTGACCCTCCATATTTCTCCGTCTCATTTCCTCCGACAGCAAGGCTGAGACAATCTCATCAAAATTCAAGGTAGTTGTGTTGCTACCTATTGCAATAACCAGACTGTCCCACGAGTTTGGTAGAGAACACAACAAACTGATGCACTTATCTTCATCTGAGATTTTAATATCAACAGATGACAGCTGACTTACCACAGTATTGAAGGCGTTCAGATGCTCTGTCACTGAGTCTCCATCCTTCATCCTCAGGTTATACAACTTTTTCCGTAGGAACAGCTTATTCACCAGAGACTTAGATTGGTACAAATTCCCAAATTTTCCCCACAAATTCTTCGTCATAGCTTCCTCAGATACATTCAAAAATACTAAATCTGAGACACACAATCATATTGTGCTCTTTGCCTTCTGATCCAGCTTCTTCCAGTCTTCTTCTGACATTGTCGTTGGTTTAGTACCTGGATCTACCGCGATCCACTGATATTTATCCACCAGCAGATCCTTGATCTTGAGCTTCCACAACTCAAAACTCTGACCATTAAATTTCTCGATCTCTATCTTTCTGCTGCTCGCCATCTTCTTTCACCGCAAGAATCGATCCCGCAGATCTCCCACTGAATAGGGTCTACCTCAGGCCCGAGAAAAAAACCCTCAGCAGCAAAGGCATCCCCTTGAAGCCGAAACAACTCTAATACCAAATGTAGGTTTTAACCTTGAATAGAAATTATCTACACATGAATCTTATAATAGAAAATAAACAATAGCGAGAGCATAAAACATAAAATATATAAACACAGAGATTTTCCCCTGGATTCCAAATTGGGATGACCAGCTTGATTTTTCATTATATTCCTTTTAGTGTTACAACACATATATATACATGTCGAAGCATACATAAACCCCAATCCATTAACCTTGGATTAGAACATAACCGTAGTTTCCTTGACTGGATCTACAAAAAATACCAGGGGCCGAAAACCATCGTACCCCAAAACCATGTGCAAAACCATGCACAAAACCATGGGCGCAGACTACCCACCAAAAATTAAGGACCAAAAATTTTCGTCAGGGTGTTGCCCCGGACCCTGACAAGGGGGGCTATCGCCCCCCCTCTTACCCCCCTGTGCGTGCTTAGTTTTGGAAAGAATATAACACATACCCAACATCCACCACTCCCATCCACACATCCACTATTCAAAACACTCCATTTCATCCCACTTTCCCTTCCACAAATCCACCTCTTGTAAATCCCCCATTTTCTCCCACCATCGCAGCATGGTATGCCCCATTAGTGTTACCACAACCTCTGGTTCCTTTGCCAAATGATTATCAATCCATAATTCCCCATTTCACTGGAACTGAATCTACTACTGCCCAACAACATGTAGATAAAATGGATGGTGCTTTCGATTACATGGAAATAGAAGAAGAGACCATTAAGATGAGAATCTTTGCCCAAAGTTTAGGAGGAGAAGCCAAAAAATGGTTTAAAAGCTTAACTCCTAATAGCATAAATGATCTCCCTTCTTTATACCAAACATTCATAAAAAAATGGGAAATTAAAAATAACCCTCTCAAAATCCTTTCAGAATATAGCAACCTTAAAAGAAATTTTGGGGAAAGTGTCCAAGATTATTGCACTAGATTCAATAGTGTTTACAATGCACTTCCCCCAAACATGAAACCTCCACTAGGCTTAGCTTTAGCAAAATTTCCTGAAGACTTTGACCCAGATATGGCCTACCAGCTAAGAGAAAGAGACCCCTTGACTTTAGAAGATATGCAGAGGGGAGCTCTAAGTGTAGAAGAAAATCTGATTGAGAAAAGAGCTAGGTTGAAATCAGAAAAAAGAGTTACATATAAAGATGAAACAATGGCATCAACCTCATCATATGATGCCAAAATTGATAACTTAGTGAGGGTAATGGAAAGAATGCTATAAAATATAAACTTAAATGATAGAGTGCCTCCTAGAGAAAACCAAATCAATCCCCAAAATAGAAATAAAAATCCCAATTCCAGAAGAGATCCTATTCAAAATAGACAAAGAGATAATGACCAAAAAATTAGGCCTCCTTTCCAAGAAAACTATGTAAACGAAGAAGAAAGGGAGATAGAAAGGTTGGAAGAAAATCATGTGAATTTAATAGGATCTGATAGTGAGGGTGATGCTTTCCTCACTGAAGAAGAAAAAGGATTCTTCTCCTCAGAACAAACTGAAAACAACCATGAGGATTCTGAAGACTAACAATTGGGGTTTGAAAATGCTATAATGGAGGTCCACTGAAAATATGATCTTAGAAGAAAAAATAACCCCAAGAATAAAAACACAGACACTGCTATTAGGAAAACTTCAGAAAATATTCCAAAAAAGGTAGCAAACAACAATAACACTTTTACTAAGAAAACTGACTCAAACAAGGACAAAACCAGTTAGCAAAGTGCTGACCCGAGCTACCCTAGTACCTCTACTAGTGGCCTTGAGAAATCTGTCCAAAATAATAGTCCTAATAAAACACAGCAAATCAGAAATATTGAAAAGACTATGATTGAAAAATCAGATGTAAATATGTCAAAAACACTAGTCCCATTCAACCTTGAGGGAGAAATTGCTAAGATCAAAATTAGCATACCCTTAGCTGAACTAGTAACTCAATATGTATATAAAAATCAAGTTTTGAAAGCTTTGAATATAGACAATGATACTGATACTTTGAATTTGATAGATGATAAACCAGAATTGTTGTTTGGTCCTGAAGTAGAAGGAAAATACTAGGAAGGAACCACTGCTCCATTTTATGTCAGCTTAAATATACATGATAAGATCTTACACAATGCCATGCTAGACTTTGGTGCCTCTCACAATCTCATGCCAAAAGTAGTGATGGAGAGATTAGGCCTAGAAATTACCAAACCTTATAAAGACTTGTATTCCTTTGATTCAAGCAGAGTCAAATGTTTAGTCCTAATCAAGGATTTATGTGTCAATCTGGCACAAATTCCTGCTAAGGGTCTAGTTTTGTACATAGTTGTTGTTGATATTCCCCCAAAGTGTGGCATGCTTTTATCCAGATCATGGGGAGCCAAACTTCAGGGGAACCTTCAAATGGAAATGTCTTATGCTACCATTCCAGTTTTTAACTAGACAACGAGGTTATACAGGGAATCTCATATGAAAAATATGGTAAGAAAAATAGATAGGCCAAACAACACTCATGTTTATTCCATTCATTCAGATCTTGATTCATTTATCTTTTTTAATGAAGAGGAAATCAGCACACAAGAAAATGAAAATAAAAAATATTTAAGCCCACTTAAACAGCCAAAACTGCCCTCAAATGAAAAGCATAACAGCTCAAACTTTAGCAACCTTGAAAAGCAAAATAAGGATGAATATAGATAGAAACACTTTGAAAATGAGCTGATGACTCTTATAGAAAAACAAAAGTTATGGAGCCGAGTATGGATACATAATACAAACAAAGGACATTCCTACAAAAAATTTCCACGCACTAATAACATTCACTTATGAAGCTCTTCAAGCCTAAATTTGCTCAAAGATCTAGGAGCCACGAAAATATCAGCCCAAGGAGATTCAGAGCTAATTATTAGGCAAATAAAAGGGGTGTATTCAACCAAAAAACCAAGATTAAGAGAATATAGGAATGCCGCCCTAGAACTCCTAAATTTTTTTGAAAAATATGAACTCACTTTCATCCCTAGAGCTCAAAATAACCTTGAGAATGAGCTTGCCTTTGCTGCCAACAATTGTCAAATACCTCAAGTAAATGAAATGTTCACTGTTAAAGTAAAAAATAGGCCTACAGTTCCTGACAATGAAAACTATTGGTAAGTGTTTGAGGGAGATAAAAAAATTCATGATTTTCTAGAATCTGAAAATGATTTTGCTATACCAACACTTAACTTAAGCCATGAAGAAGATTGTTTTGATGAAAAACAAACCCCTAAAATAGAGCTATCCTCTACTGCTGATATAAACCAATTCGAACATCTTTATAAGGCAGAATTCTTTAACAAACCAGATCAAAAGGACCTTGAAGTTTTACAATGAAAAGACGATACAATACCAAGGGGCCTTACACCATTGGAAGAGATTTTTGACTTCAATGATGTAGCTAAAAAACTAAATATGAAGCCTATAGAAACTAATGTAGAAGAAAATAACATAGGAAGGATGAATGAACCTAGAATGATCAAGTTATCTAGCTCTTTTCCTAGTCATATAAAACAGGAATATATTTCACTTTTCAAAGAGATTGGAGATTTGTTTGCATGGGGATACAAAGATCTGAAATCATATGATACTAGCATTATTCAACAAAAAATTCCTCTTAAGGAAAATCAGTAACCTTTCAAACAAAAACTAAGGATAAACCCTGTTTTATTACCTTTAGTTGAGAAAGAGATCAAAAAGATGTATGATGTTGGCATTATAGTTCCCCTTAGATATTCACAGTGGGTTTCCAACCTTGTATCTGTTAGGAAGAAGACCGGGGTAATTAGGATTTGCATTGAATTTAGAAATCTGAACAAAGCCTCTCTGAAATATAATTACCCCTTGCCTAAAATGGATCACCTAATCCAAAAGGTGGTTGGATCTAAGAGAATATCACTCTTGGATGGTTTTTCAGGCTATAACCAAGTGCTAGTACTCCCAAGTGATCAACACAAAACTACTTTCACCACACCTTGGGGTAAATTCATGTATGTTAAAATGGCATTTGGTTTGATGAATGCAGGGGCCACCTTCCAAAGGGCCATGGACATAGTTTTTTTAGAATACATAGGATATTTCATAATCATTTACCTTGATGACATCACTGTTTTCTCCAAAACTGACAAAGAACACTTAGTCCATTTAAGAAATGTTTTTGAGAAATGTATGAAATATGGCTTATCTTTGAATCCCAAGAAAAAAATCTTTGGACTCCAAGAAAGAAAGATCCTAGGCCACATAATCTCTGAAGAAGGAATCAAAGTAGATCCCAAAAGGATTGAAGGAATATTGAAAATCATCCATCTTAGAAACCTCAAAGAATTGCAATCTTTCATTTGGAAGATCAACTTTTTGAGAAGGTTCATCCCTAACCTTGCTGAACTTTTGAAAAATATCACAAACATGCTCAAAAAGGAAACATGAGTTAAATGGACCTAAGAATCCAAACAGTCATTTGAACTAGTAAAAAAAGCTCTCATGCAAACACCAGTTCTTATCAGTCCTTATTTCACCAAGGATTTATACATTTTTTTCATTTGCCTCTGAACACACTATTGCTGCAGTATTATTGCAAAAGAATAACATGGGCCAAGAACAACCAATATCCTTCTTCAGTAGAGCCTTAAGATATTCTCCACTCAAATATAACATCATGGAGAAACAAGCATTAGCCTTGATAAAAACATTAAAAGATTTCCGAGTCTGCATTTTACACATATCATTGCTTTTGTCCCACATACAGTTGTCAAGGACATTCTAAATCAAGACCCTGATGGTAAAAGGAGAAAATGGATTGCTATTATCTTAGAATATGATTTAGAAATCAGGCCTACCAAGCTGATTAAAGGACAAGGATTAGCAAAACTCATGGTAGAATCAAATTTCCAAGCATTAGACATGAATATGGTTGATGTTTTAGAAAAAAAAAAGAATTCACAGCTCCATACAATGAAGAAATTTTTTTGAATTCATCTTGGTATGCTGATATCATTTATGTGCTTCTATATCTTAATACTCCTTCTTTATCAAAGACTAAAGCTATATTCTTGAAATAGAAAGCTTTAAATTACTGCATTTTAGATGGAGTGTTATATTGGAAAAATGTTGTTGGCATATTGCTTAAATGTTTGCTTGAGGATGATGTAGGAAAAATGATGCATGAGCTGCATGAGGGAGAATGTGGAGGCCACCTTTACTGGAAGACCATAGCAAACAATATTCTTAGAGCTGGCTACTACTGGCCCACCCTTTTCCCTGATACTAAAAAAATAGTCATGAATTGCCATAAGTGTCAAATTTTTGATGGCAAGAGAAAACTCCTACCTTTACCTTTGCATCCCATCGGTACTGAGGCTCCCTTTCAGCAATGGCGTTTAGACTTTATTGGAGAAATTCACCCAACCTCATCTACCCAACATAAGTGGATCCTTACTGCCACATATTACTTTACCAAGCGGATAGAAGCTATCCCTTCTAGAAATTCTACTGACTCTGTCATTATCGAATTCCTTGAGACTAACATATTGTCCCAATTTGGTTGTCCTAGAAAGATCACTACAGATAATGCTATTGCCTTCAAATCCAAAAGAATGATTGACTTCTGCTATAAATACCATATTAACTTAGGGCACTCCATAGCTTACTACCCTCAAGGAAATGGACTTGCTGAATCCTCCAACAAAATCCTGATCAACATTATCAAAAAACTCCTGGAACAAAATCAGAAATCATGGCATAGTAAGCTAGTTCATGCTTTATGGGTTGATAGAATAACCACCAAGAAATTAATCAATAAGTCTCCCTATCAGTTATTATATGGCATGGATGCAGTCTTCCCAACATACTTGGAATTCCCAGTCATGAAACTTCTCCAAGAAGTGCAATCAGAAGAAAATGACATGCAGATAAGGTTGAATCAGACCATTCATTTGCAGCAGACAAGAGAGGAAGTTTACCAAAGAACACAAGAAGTACAAAACAGTATAAAAAATATCTTTGACAGAAGGACCAAAGTTAATAATTTCCAAGTTGGAGATGCAATTTTGAAATGGGATTCTAGGAGGGAAGATAGAGGTAAACATGGAAAATTTGAGAATTTATGGAAAGGACCTTATATCATTCATTCAATTAGGGGTCATAATTTTTTCTTTTTACAAGGGTTGAATGGAGAAGAATTATTTGGAGGTCCTGTTAATGGCAGGGTGCTCAAACACTATTTCTGTCAAGAGTCTTAGCTTTAAAGCTTTCAATCATTGTATATAAACATTGCATGAGAAAATCTTGAGAAAAAAAATACAAAAACAATGAAAGAAAGGAAAAAGAGGGAAAATTCAAAAGAGGTATAGCCCCATACCCAAAAAATAGTACTACTGAAAGTGTGCAAGCTTAAATGCCACTACTGATTCAAAATGATATATTGTTCAGTCATCTAGCCTAATCATGGCTGAACATGCTTTAAATTTATGTTGATAAGTTTGTAAAAAAAATGATTGTCAAGATTATTTCAAACTTGACTTATAGAAAAAGATAGATTAGGGAATATAAGATACTGGTTCCACATGCTCAAAACAGAACCAAAGAGGAAGATAAGGATGCATTACAAATGATAGATCACAACCTTATCTTTCTAAGTTACTTTTTATGCAAAATAATGTTTGTGTGTAGCTTGTTCCAATTCCACAACCATGGTAAATCAAACTGCTTAATCCTGATTTGGAACATGCTTTAAATTTTTGTCAATAGTTTAGAGAATCAAGACTGCCAAACAGCTTAATCTTAGCAGTCAAATAGTTTTAGGTAGAGAATAAAAAAAGTTCATCAGTTTAATCTGAACTCTTGGAAGCAATAAGGGTAGAACTAGATAGTTTACTTCTGTTTTCAAAATAAAAATGTCAAGAGTTTGCCAGTTCAAGTGCACTCAAAGAAGAGAAAATTTTAGGACAAGTAGATGGGTAGGTAGAAATGTTGTTGAAATAATCACATGTTGTATATTATTGAGATTCTTACTTCAAAATAATTATCAACAAGTAAAAAGAAAGAAGAAAATCTGCCCAATGGAAAGGCCACTAGTCTGCAAAAACTCAGAGATTGATAAACTGAAAGTTATGGACACCTCCAAAAGGGAGCTGCCCTCCCCAAGTGGAGGCACTGTAAGTCATCGGTAATTTTTGCTGATATCAAAATATGACTAAATGATGATCCTAGATTTCTAGAAACAAGATTTGAGAAATATTGTGAGTTCTAGAAATCTCACTGCCTTCATTATCCAAAATTTAACTATTTTCACTATATTTTCCTCTCTGCCTCCTAAAAAGTCTAACCCCACTACTGCAAAAGGGATTTTTCTCATTTGGCCTGTTTACCTCATTTCATCACCTCACCCTCACCCTCACCCTCATTCATAACCCTCTTCCTCTGAAAATCCAACTTTTCCCCTACCTCAAAACCTTCATTAGTCCCCTTCATTTCACCATTCTTCCTTTAAACATATTAAAAAAATGTAAAAACCCTCTTTTTGCATTGTTTAAAACCAAATTTTATCCTATCAGGCCTTTAAATTATACATAAAACCCTATTTTATGTGTAAAACCCACTCTTCGTATAAGTCAGGCCTTAATCCCCTCTTTGCTTAAGCCTTAGCCCCCTTTGTTTGCATAGAACCTTGGCTTCCGCTTATTCATTAACTCCCTTCCTCGTTTTAAATAAAACTCCACCCCTTCTGTTTTATTAAAACCCCAAAAACCTTATTATACATACCCCTTAACCTTTGAAATATTAAAAGGCGGGCTTGTTTTCCCTCACCCCGCCTTTCATTTCACCGAGCCATCTCCACCATTGATCAGGATTTGTTCCCCTGATCCAATGGCTATCGCATCCCCCACCTTGCCCTGCATTGATATAACCCCACGCTACCCGACAAAGGTCTCCACGTCACCTTGCCTCGGGTCCCACCTTCCACTAGCCCCCGACCCCATTCACATTGTGCCACCTGTCTTCGGGCTCCACCTCCCAAATCCGCTCATCGCTCCTCTGATCATTTCGCACCGTAGATCTCATCATCCGAGATCTGACGGCCCAGAATTCATATCGCATATAAAATTGTGATGGATTTAAATTTTCGCAACCAGTGCGAAATGGGCGGTTTTCACCCTGCCACGCGACATTTTCTCTATGGTATCACGTCCATTTTTCCCCAAACCACTTACCACCCCCAATCCATGCGATAAACCACCCCGGTTTATCAAAACCGATTTTCACCTCCGTTTGAATGCCGCCTGGTTCTGCCTTCGAAACTCTGCCCCCTGCACCCTCTCCTCCTCTACAATCGTCTCTCGATAGCTCCAAACCCGGAAAAATGCATTAAATCCCTCCCGCAGGTTCCATGTTGCCTTGTCATTTGGTATACCAATCTGCCAAATCATGGGACACCAACACCAGCAATGAATTCAAGTGGACCCCCTCAAGGTACAAGCCATCAAAGAGGTACCTCCTCCTCGAACCCTTAGGCAACTACAAAGCTTACAAGGAAAGGTGAATTTCCTGAGATGTTTCATCCCAGATTATGCCACTGGCACTCAAGGGTTAATACGACTCCTTCTCCAAGACATCCCATTAAAATGGGATGACCATGCCCAAAAAGCATTCGACGCACTGAAATACACATTGTCTTCAGCGTCGTCGATTAGTCCCCCAGACTATAACAAAGATTACATCATGTATCTATTAGCATATGAGACCACTTTGGCTGGAGCATTGATCTAGGAGCGCCCAGATGGGAATGAGCACGTAATCTACTATGTCAGCAAAACCTTATCAGGCCCTACAATAAGATATGAAACTGAAGAAAAGACTTCCTTAGCGCTAATTCATGCAGTCCAAAAGCTTTGCCACTACATCATCTTAAAGAAAAAAATGGTCGTTGAGAATATCAACCCCATCAAATATCTACTCATGCGTCTTCTAATGAACCACAAATAAGCCCGCTGGATAGTCATTCTACAAGAATACGACTTGCAATTTAGCTCCACCAAGAGAAAAAAGGCGTTAATCTTAGTAGAATTCATTATAGACTTCCCAAGTCATACCAAAGGATCACCAGTAAACGATTCACTACCAGATGAACATATCTTCCTCGTACAACCAAGAACCCTTGGTACAGAGACATCCTCCTCTTCTTACGAACCCTAAAGTTTAGACCCCACCTCACTTGAGAAGACCGTCGGCGCATTCGCCATCAGGCCCCCCGATACCTCCTTATGGGAGATGTCTTATACCGATGGGGCATCGACACCATCTTACGTTGATGCCTCACCCACGACCAAGTAGAGCAAGCCCTTAATGACTGCCACAATGGAGCTTACAAAGGCCACCTTCCGGAATGGCCACCGTTACACAGCATTTTGTCATCGCACTGCAACCTCCATCCCGCATATTGGAGGATAATTTCTAAGGACTAAAACAAAGTGTCATGCCTTGCAAAGACCATCATTTCATCCCTTTCCATGAGCACAACATTCCTTTTGTTGACAATTTCCTGAACAGACCATCAGAAACACATGTTTTTGCCTTGGCGCTAGTAGACCATTATGCCCTTGCGCCAATCGGGAAATTAACACTCGGCCCTGCACCCATTGGCGCTCTGTCTCAGTGATCTATCCGCACCAACCTGTTTATGGAATGTTTTTTTAAAAATAGAGGCGAAGTTTCCATCATAACAAACTTCGTGGGTGAGTCATCTGGAGTGGCCTTACTCCTTTGGCCTATTGTTTCCACCTTTTCGGGAAACCTCCCAAGGGATAAGGCCTCCCTTCCACTATTGTAGGGATCCCGACCTCCTCCTCTCCCTCTATAAATATAACCATCTTCCATTGATGTGCCAGCTGAACTAAACATATTATAGCTGAAATTCTGAAGAGATTTCTTTACATTTTGTTAGAAAATATAGAATGGAAGAGACCCTCATTGAGAGAGCTTAGACTTGTGTCTTCATCCCATCTGAATTCCCCAAAGATTCATCAAAACATGCTTCGAATGAACCCCTCTGAAGGAGGCTACGATGTCAAGGCTCCGAATGTAACTCTTTCTTCTATTAATACATATACATGACTATTGTCTGGTTCCCATCTTGTGTAAATGTGTTTTATTTGATGAAATATGCTTAACCCTCCTTGACTGGTTAGTAATTATGAATGAGATCATTTTTTCGTATGCTGCTCTTATTTTTTGATCTTCGTGCAGGTATCCAAGCATCGTTGCAGAAGGATCGTGAGCTGTCAAGATGGAGATCAAGAGGCCGCCACCACGTCAGCCATGACAACATCGTTCGACTATAGGTAGGTCAATCTACCTTTTTATTTTTCATTCATTAATTAGGAACTTACACTTTAGCTTTTTCCTTTGTTACTAGACCCACTCTAGGGCTAGATGGATCGTCTATGTCCACAGAGAGGATTTACCTGCATATCAAATTGGTGACTCCACTGGGGATCAGTGTGAGTTTTTCGTTTTGCCCTTCTCGAGTCGACTTCGGTTTTTTGCTTGCTTACTTGTCTTTTCTGACTTGCTTGATTGTGTTATCACAAAATTAGACCTGATAGGCTGTTGATCAAATCAATCTCATATAACTATTTCAAACCAGTCTTTTGATTGAGGCTTAACCTCCTCAACCTAAGAGGGCTCTCTCAAGGGTTAATTATTTTTGATAAAAATTTAGATGGCTAACTCTATGTGGGGTAATAATCATATAGATGATAAATTTAGGTTGAAAATCACATCAACAAGTACACATTGGGCTTATGGAGTCAAAATAGTTTCAAAAAACCAATCAATCTACCTAACATGGAAGTTAAGGCATATCAGAGTTGTAGTCAAGAGATACACATGTGAAACTGTAAAAAACACAGTCAGTTTGTCTATATAGGAAGTCAAAGAATCAAATATGAATTTTGAGTAACATAGGAAAACACCACTGCAATAGGATAGTAAAAAGATGAAAATAGAACAAGAACACGCTAAAAATCCTTTTGAATCCCAAGTTGGCTAAGTAGGAATCTTTGTATTTAGCTGAAAACTAGTCACTTACAATAAACGCAGTCTTCTGCCAAAAAATGTCCAACCCCTTGCATATTCGACTTCTTGATCTTTTATAGATCATTTACAACAGAAGATAACCTTATCTGATGCTAGATACATCGAACTCCTGACTCTTGACACCTTGTCTAACCATATTACATGGTATTTATTACAAAAGGATAGCTAATCTATTAAAGAGTCCTATTACAAATAGGATTCAAACTCTTAATCACCTATCTATAACAACCTTATCTTAAATTACATCCTTTGCCAAATGTATTACACCTGGTCGAATCTAGATGATTGCCTTCAAATCTTGATGACCATAATGCTAACCTCCATCAAAGTAGGAAAATGTCCCCTGTTTTCTAGGCATAGGGTCCCTTGCAGTTTTGAAATGTTCTGACCATAATGAATTCATTATTTCGAGGTCCTTTTATTTTAGGAACTGAAGTAAGACCTACCAAAAATTCTCCCTAAGCTCCAGCTATGCCAAACCATCTTTACACTGTTCAAATGTGTGGTAATAGATTGTGCTACGAAAACAACACAGTTTCGTAGCGCTTTTCGTAGTGCAACTCTTTTACCCTTTCTTCTTCAAAATTTTTATTTCTTTTGTTGGGAAAAATACTGAGAGGGGGGGGTGAATCAGTATTTAGGGCATACTCAAAATTTTTTACTTTTTCATGCTCTAAAACCCATACGCTACTTTACAGAACCAGACACGCGTATATACGCAGATACCCTTCACAAAACTCTCGTATATACAGAAATCTTATTATGCCATTAATTCTTTACTTAGATCTATGCAACATTCATTCTTCTGATGATTAGATAACAGTAAGCATGTGCAGTAATAACAGAATAAACCATCACACATAAGCATCACACAAGAACACCAGGATTTTAGGTGGAAACCCAAGTCGAGAGAAAACCACCGCTTCCGTTGTCTCAGCCTTCAATATTTTATTATAAAGAAAACATCTTACAAATATGTGCTGGCGCAGACTCATACCATCACGCAGGCACCCACATGTGCTCATTTACCAGCCTCTCCTGGAAGGGAGCTACGACCCCCTGCTCTCGTTTACCAGCCTTTCCTGGAAGGGAGCTACGACCCCCTGATCTCGTTTACCAGCCTCACCTGGAAGGGAGCTACAACCCCCTGACTGAAGGCTACAACCCTCAGCACCACCATGGACCATGTTTCATCAATTTTCACCGGATCCAAAGCTTCCTTTAGGACACAACTTGCAGGCCACGTTTCATCATATTTTCAGACTGGACCCACTCCACACATTTAAGCTCAATCATACAACCAAACTGACACAGACAACTCAGAACTGTAGAATACAGATAGCAGTAACACAACATAACAGATTAGAAATTTCATACCCCATGCTTCAGCAGAACCTAGTTTGCATATGCGCTTTCCTTTCACTGATCCCGCGTATATACGTGCATTCTACCATAAAAACCCGCGTATACTTCTGTACATATTACAGAGCTAATTTCACTGCACATACGCGCTTTCTCTTCAGCGAAGCCGCGTATATACGCGCTTCTTCTGCGTCTAACTAGCGTATAGTTCTTCAGACATTTAGGTCATTGCAATTCATCAGAACAGATACATCACACAGATTTTACCCTTTACTTCAGACAGATGTTCGCCTCATCTCAGATCTAATCATTCCAGAAACAGATCTAGCAAATACAAATACATTTCAGATCTAGATACCCTTCTTCATCATTTTCTTCATTGGTGCATCATACAATTAGATCTATCGTTCAACTATAACCCTTTCCATTCAGATATACTTCAGAGAGAAGTATTCATTCAAGCTCAGATGTCTTGCACCCACACTTATGATTTGCACAATGAATTTCTTCTCTTTATATAGGTTTACCCTTTTTCAATACCATGAGCCAAAACTACATTGCTTCCGATGGTATTCCTGGATGGGGTCACATAGACGAATCATTACTCAATACAATGGGTCAATACCATGGTGGTTACCCCTGGTTTTTCACTTTATGAGCGCTTTTTTCCCATACGCGACTTGGCACGTTATTTACCACGTGCATACGCGACTTCTCCTAGACAAAACCGCGTATGCCTTGAGACATACTCTTTTCATCATAGATCTAGCACTTACTGAATTCCTTTCTTCATTTCCTTCTGTACTCACTGTAGATACATCAGATTTACATCATTTAACAGGTTCATCAAGTAGGTTTCCATCATCTTCATCAAGTGGATTGCCATTCAAGGACATCACTCTATCAAGTGGGTTGCCATCAAGGACAACACTCTGCAACATATTACCAACCATCTCCCCCTTTGGACTTGATGGCAACCACGATGGTGTTTGATTACTACAACAGATAGATACATTAAGAACATAATGACACCATGTCACTCTCCTCATTCTTTGACACCATTCTTTTCCTTTATTCAAACACCATATCACTCTCCCCCTTTGACATCAAGGGCAAAGGGCGGATCAAAACCAGCACAAGGTTTTTCTCCTCATATAGAAGGAAGCGTTCTGCAGATTTGATGTACACTGAAGTGACCAAGCTCCCCCTGAGCTCATGCTGAATCTTCAAATAGATTTTTCAATGAAGTACATGATTCTATGACCTTCCTATCACCAAAGACTCATACTTGCATCAAAGATCCAACCAAGTGGATTTACATAGGAGACTCAAGTACCCAACCAAGTGGGTTTACATATTTTGATTCAACTACCCAACCAAGTGGGTTTACAAATTTGACTTAGCTACCCAACCAAGTGGGTTTACAAAATTTTGACAAGTCCTTACATGACTGAATATTACAATTTTACTTTATGGGTCTCAACATGACCTTCTCATCAAATTACAAATATGACTTTTCAATACCAGAAAGACTTCAAGAAAAAGAACATATTTCAGAACCATTATAATGCCAACAATGCATTATACTCAGCAAGGCTAATGCTCCCCCTAAATATGTGCATCCAAGCATCCTTTCCATATGACTAAGGCTCCCCCTTATTTTATGCATCCTGAACACTTTCAACCAATCATCAAGGCATATTTATCAAAACATTGAAACAGTATTATAAGAACTGGAACACCACCAGAGATACCAGAGATACCAAACAGTACTGCAGCTGTGCTGAAGAAAGCTGACCCCAAGCAGAAATTTGTCATCAATCAAACATACGCGGTTTTATGTGAATGAACTCGCGTATATACGCGACTGTGTTTCATGAAATCCGCGTATCCAATACCATCTTCTATATTTTAACCAAATCTGATCCTCTGTGAGGCAAAGACAGTGTTCAACTTATTTCTGAGATATTTGAATGCTTCCCAGAACGACATCTTCAAATATGTGTCAAGCAATCATCCATGTGGTCCAGTATCATCAAGATTCTTCAAGATTTAACATGATGTAACATATGTAGGGAAAAAGGTCTCAACCATAGTAACAAACTCTTCATGATCTATTTTTATCATAAGACTTCCAATCTCATCCAACTTCAGCAAACAGTAAACAGGGCTCATTCAAAGCCTCATCATAATAAACAATGTATCAAGTCATCATTATTTGGGCATGAGTATCATAGTAACCAAAGACTAAGCAGTCATAGTGCCAACAATGCAATCATTAGTATTCAACCTGCTGCTCCCCCTGAACTAGTGCTCCTCCTTAACTTGTGCAACCTAAACACCTTCATCAGCAAGTCATCAGCAACAAACTCTGCATGATCTGTCCATATCTCTGAATCATAAGACTTCCATCTTATCCAACAGATACTCTTCATCAAGTAACAATTCGGGCCCATCCATGATCTTCAACATAAGAAACCAAGTATCATTTCTTCATTATTTTGAGCTGAGAAAATAAGTTGATACAGAGTCAATAATGCAGTTATTAACAGTCAGACTGATGCTCCCCCTGAACCTCTGCTCCAGATCTTCAGCTATCATATAAATTCTCTTATCAGCAATGAATACGTGATTGTGTCTGCTGGAACTCGCGTGTATACGCGACTTTTGTTCATCTAACCCGCGTATGGAAAGTGAAGCATAGAAATTTTCACATTCCTTCATCTCCCACTGAACTTGTCCTTCCTGTACCTGTCTTCTTCATATCAGATGCTCAGTCAGAAATACATATAACCAGAATAATTAAATCAATCATGAGAGACATCATACATTGCTCCCCCTGTGACGATACATTACTAAATCTCATAATGTATCCCACATCATTCCTGCAGTCAATCAGAGAAGTAAGCTTCAGAAGCGGATGACTGCAGTAGGGTCAATATTCCCTACGTTTCTGATCGGTCCTCCATCTTTTTCCATATTTGTTTGAACTTTCTATTTGTGTGCTAGAAGTTATCCAATTTCTCATATCTGTTCAACCTGCATTCCTGTTCTACATGTCCATACTTGTTACAAGAATAACATCTCATGTGTCCAGAGAAATAAGCATAAGAATCATAATGAGTATTTCTAATCTTCCTCCTTTTACAATCAGCTGCTTTATGTCCATACTTGTTACATGAAAAACAATATCCCTTGAAGTTACCAGAGTACCTTTCTGAGTAGAATCTGTTTGTTTGTGGCTGAATTGTTCTGCTTCTGCAATTTGCTGCAACATGCCCATAATTATGACATTTAAAACATTCAATGTTCTTGAATGAATTCCTTTGAGAGTTCATGATTGTTGGTTGATCTTTTGTCTCTTTCAACACTTCAGGTTTCGTATTGACATCCTCTGAATTTTTAGCACTTCCTTGTGAGCTAGATTCTCCTTTAACAGTTTCATGGAAACCAAGACCAAGTTTGATAGCAGGAGACCTTTGATTACTCAGAATATTGTCCAAAATATTAGTACTATCTTGAAACCTCAAAAGTTTAACCTTTTCTTCTAACTTACCTTTGAGAATGTTTACCTCAACCTCCAGGGCTTGACATTGCTTTTTCATGCTTTCTTCTTTCCTTCTTCCATCTTCTACTTGATCCTTCAGATTTAGAATCTCTTCTTTCAACCAATTTTCATTTTCTTCACATGTTTGTTGCAGCTCTTCATTCTTCTTATTTGATTTTTCCAGATCTTCTTTGAGAGAGATGATTTCTGCTTCAAGTCCTGCATTCTTCTTATTTGATTTATCCAGGTCTTCCTTGAGGGAGATGATTTCTGCTTCAAGCCCTTCCTTTTCAAATGATTGTAGAGGTTCCTCATTCTTCTTACTCGATGCTTCACGATCTGCTTGTAGAGAGATGATTTCTGCTTCAAGTTTTTCCCCTTGATTGGTTGCATAAGCGTACAACCCTTGATACTTGTCTATCTTTCCATTTAGTGTTTCTATCTTTTCATTCATCCTAGAGATCACATCTTTGTAGATAGATTCCTTTCTTTCAAGTTGATGCCAATCATTACTTTCATCATTTGCTTTCTCTAGACTTTCACTCTCCTTGGATGATTTTTGTCGATCTTCAACTTTAATCTTACAAATTTTCTTCAGATTCATATTGTTACTTACACTATCTTTGCCTTTGTATGAAGGTGTAAGTTAAAATACAAGAACAAACGATCAATACCTGTTTTATCTTCTTCAATTTCTGCTATACATGATTTCTGAGGTATCTCCTTTCCTTGAGTAACCTTCTTCTTTTGCTTCTTTGCCATGAGCACTTGTAGAGCTTGGTCAGAATCTTCTTCATCTTCACTGGACACTTCATCATCATCTTCATTTGCATAATAACTCTTCCTCTTTTCAAATTGTTTCCCTTTACCATGTTTTTCTCTATAAGGACATTTAGCAACATAGTGACCAACTTTTCCACACTCAAAACATTTGAAGGGAAGCTTACCTTTGAATCTTCCAGTACCTAGTTGGAGTTTTCTCACAAAATTTGCTTCTTCTTCTTCGGATATATAGCTGGATTCTTTGACAACTTCCTTTTCTTTTCCTTTTGAAGATACCTTAAAAGCAGCTTCTTTGATTTGAGAAGGACCTCCTTGTCTCATTTCAAAAGCAGTCAGAATACCATGTAATTGAACAATAGTAAGAGTTTGCAGATCTTGCCTTTCTTCACTAGCTGAAACTTTAGAGTCAAATTTTGAAGTCAAGGATCTTAAGACTTTTTCCACCAGAGTAGTATCGGTTATGGTTTCACCCAAATTTCTCATTCGATTTACAATATCATCTAGACGAAGAAAGAAACTGGCAATAATTTCATCACTATGCATCCTTAAATTTTCATATTCAATTCTGAGAGTTTGGAGTTTTGCACTTTTTACCTTTGTATCTCCTTCATAGCTCAGAATGATTTTGTCCCATATTTCTTTTGCTGAATTTAGCCGCATCACTTTAGCAAATTCTGGTTCAGACATGCTTCCTAATAAGACATTCACTGCTTTGGCATTGATTTCATACTTCTTCCTTTCTCACGTATCAAGAGGGAATATCAGCTTGATACCTCCATAACCTTCTTCCACGATTGCCCATAAGACGGAAGACTAAGACTTGCAGATATGCTTTTGTTCGTACCTTCCGTAATATCTAATGTCCACTCAATAGAGGGCTTGCAGAGAGGAGTCCTTCAAGACTTCCCATTGCGACAGATCTCCTTCAAGCGATCAAGCTTCTGCAGAAGAACCTGCTCTGATACCAATTGTTGGGAAAAATACTGAGAGGGGGGGTGAATCAGTATTTAGGGAATACTAATTTTTTTTTACTTTTTCATGCTCTAAAACCCTTACGCTACTTTACAGAACAAGACACGCGTATATACGCGGATACCTTGTAGCTTGTACAGAGTTCCAATCCGAACTCCCTGCATTAATACCAGTGCTCCCCGAACCATCTTGCAGGCATCTTTCTCGAACACTGTTTTTACACCTGCATCATCCATCTTGCTTACAGAAATCAGAATTCTGGCCAATGTAGGAATATGCAGAACACCAAGAAGTGTTCTAATCCTTCCACCTTGCATCTTTAGCTTGACCTTTGCATGTCCAACGATTTTGGCCTTCCTATCATCACCTATGAAGACATCACCATCATATTTTTCATACTGGCAGAACCACTCCCTGTGGGGAGTGAAGTGAAAGGATGCACCTGAGTCAATCAACCATGACTCATGATCTACATATGTATTTGAAGAAGAAGCCAAATACACATCCCCACCTTCATCCGAGGTGGTTTTTGCCTTTGCAGAAGGAGCATCATCAGATCCCTTTCCTTTCTCAGGAGCTTTAGATCTGCAGTCCTTTTTGTAGTGCCCTTCCTTTCCGCATTTCCAACACACCTTTACAAAATTTTCAGGAGATTTAGATCTCCCTCTAGATTTATATCTCCCACTCGAAACCTTATTATTGTTTTTGTTCTGGGACCTTCCTCGTACAGATAAGGCATCTCCATTCTGATCCTCCATATTTCTTCGTCTCATTTCCTCTGACAGCAAGGCTAAGACAATGTCATCAAAATTCAAGGTAGTTGTATTACTACCTATTGCAATAACCAGACTGTCTCACGAATCTGGTAGAGAACACAACAAACTGATGCACTTATCTTCATCTGAGATTTTAATATCAACAGATGACAGCTGACTTACCACAGTATTGAAGGCGTTCAGATGCTCTGTCACTGAGTCTCCATCCTTCATCCTCAGGTTATACAACTTTTTCCGTAGGAACAGCTTATTCACCAGAGACTTAGATTGGTACAAATTCCCAAATTTTCCCCACAAATTCTTCGTCATAGCTTCCTCAGATACATTCAAAAATACTAAATCTGAGACACACAATCATATTGTGCTCTTTGCCTTCTGATCCATCTTCTTCCAGTCTTCTTCTGACATTGTCGTTGGTTTAGTACCTGGATCTACCGCGATCCACTGATATTTATCCACCAGCAGATCCTTGATCTTGAGCTTCCACAACTCAAAACTCTGACCATTAAATTTCTCGATCTCTATCTTTCTGCTGCTCGCCATCTTCTTTCACCGCAAGAATCGATCCCGCAGATCTCCCACTGAATAGGGTCTACCTCAGGCCCGAGAAAAAAACCCTCAGCAGCAAAGGCATCCCCTTGAAGCCGAAACAACTCTAATACCAAATGTAGGTTTTAACCTTGAATAGAAATTATCTACACATGAATCTTATAATAGAAAATAAACAATAGCGAGAGCATAAAACATAAAATATATAAACACAGAGATTTTCCCCTGGATTCCAAATTGGGACGACCAGCTTGATTTTTCATTATATTCCTTTTAGTGTTACAACACATATATATACATGTCGAAGCATACATAAACCCCAATCCATTAACCCTGGATTAGAACATAACCGTAGTTTCCTTGACTGGATCTACAAAAAATACCAGGGGCCGAAAACCATCGTACCCCAAAACCATGTGCAAAACCATGCACAAAACCATGGGCGCAGACTACCCACCAAAAATTAAGGACCAAAAATTTTCGTCAGGGTGTTGCCCCGGACCCTGACAAGGGGGGCTATCGCCCCCCCTCTTACCCCCCTGTGCGTGCTTAGTTGTGGAAAGAATATAACACATACCCAACATTCCACCACTCCCATCCACACATCCACTATTCAAAACACTCCATTTCATCCCACTTTCCCTTCCACAAATCCACCTCTTGTAAATCCCCCATTTTCTCCCACCATCGCAGCATGGTATGCCCCATTAGTGTTACCACAACCTCTGGTTCCTTTGCCAAATGATTATCAATCCATAATTCCCCATTTCACTGGAACTGAATCTACTACTGCCCAACAACATGTAGATAAAATGGATGGTGCTTTTGATTACATGGAAATAGAAGAAGAGACCATTAAGATGAGAATCTTTGCCCAAAGTTTAGGAGGAGAAGCCAAAAAATGGTTTAAAAGCTTAACTCCTAATAGCATAAATTATCTCCCTTCTTTATACCAAACATTCATAAAAAATGGGAAATTAAAAATAACCCTCTCAAAATCCTTTCAGAATATAGCAACCTTAAAAGAAATTTTGGGGAAAGTGTCCAAGATTATTGCACTAGATTCAATAGTGTTTACAATGCACTTCCCCCAAACATGAAACCTCCACTAGGCTTAGCTTTAGCAAAATTTCCTGAAGACTTTGACCCAGATATGGCCTACCAGCTAAGAGAAAGAGACCCCTTGACTTTAGAAGATATGCAGAGGGGAGCTCTAAGTGTAGAAGAAAATCTGATTGAGAAAAGAGCTAGGTTGAAATCAGAAAAAAGAGTTACATATAAAGATGAAACAATGGCATCAACCTCATCATATGATGCCAAAATTGATAACTTAGTGAGGGTAATGGAAAGAATGCTATAAAATATAAACTTAAATGATAGAGTGCCTCCTAGAGAAAACCAAATCAATCCCCAAAATAGAAATAAAAATCCCAATTCCAGAAGAGATCCTATTCAAAATAGACAAAGAGATAATGACCAAAAAATTAGGCCTCCTTTCCAAGAAAACTATGTAAACGAAGAAGAAAGGGAGATAGAAAGGTTGGAAGAAAATCATGTGAATTTAATAGGATCTGATAGTGAGGGTGATGCTTTCCTCACTGAAGAAGAAAAAGGATTCTTCTCCTCAGAACAAACTGAAAACAACCATGAGGATTCTGAAGACTAACAATTGGGGTTTGAAAATGCTATAATGGAGGTCCACTGAAAATATGATCTTAGAAGAAAAAATAACCCCAAGAATAAAAACACAGACACTGCTATTAGGAAAACTTCAGAAAATATTCCAAAAAAGGTAGCAAACAACAATAACACTTTTACTAAGAAAACTGACTCAAACAAGGACAAAACCAGTTAGCAAAGTGCTGACCCGAGCTACCCTAGTACCTCTACTAGTGGCCTTGAGAAATCTATCCAAAATAATAGTCCTAATAAAACACAGCAAATCAGAAATATTGAAAAGACTATGATTGAAAAATCAGATGTAAATATGTCAAAAACACTAGTCCCATTCAACCTTGAGGGAGAAATTGCTAAGATCAAAATTAGCATACCCTTAGCTGAACTAGTAACTCAATATGTATATAAAAATCAAGTTTTGAAAGCTTTGAATATAGACAATGATACTGATACTTTGAATTTGATAGATGATAAACCAGAATTGTTGTTTGGTCCTGAAGTAGAAGGAAAATACTAGGAAGGAACCACTGCTCCATTTTATGTCAGCTTAAATATACATGATAAGATCTTACACAATGCCATGCTAGACTTTGGTGCCTCTCACAATATCATGCCAAAAGTAGTGATGGAGAGATTAGGCCTAGAAATTACCAAACCTTATAAAGACTTGTATTCCTTTGATTCAAGCAGAGTCAAATGTTTAGTCCTAATCAAGGATTTATGTGTCAATCTGGCACAAATTCCTGCTAAGGGTCTAGTTTTGTACATAGTTGTTGTTGATATTCCCCCAAAGTGTGGCATGCTTTTATCCAGATCATGGGGAGCCAAACTTCAGGGGAACCTTCAAATGGAAATGTCTTATGCTACCATTCCAGTTTTTAACTAGACAAGGAGGTTATACAGGGAATCTCATATGAAAAATATGGTAAGAAAAATAGATAGGCCAAACAACACTCATGTTTATTCCATTCATTCAGATCTTGATTCATTTATCTTGTTTAATGAAGAGGAAATCAGCACACAAGAAAATGAAAATAAAAAATATTTAAGCCCACTTAAACAGCCAAAACTGCCCTCAAATGAAAAGCATAACAGCTCAAACTTTAGCAACCTTGAAAAGAAAAATAAGGATGAATATGAGATAGAAACACTTTGGAAAATGAGCTTTGATGACTCTTATAGAAAAACAGGTTATGGAGCTGGAGTATGGATACATAATACAAACAAAGGACATTCCTACAAAAAAAATTTCCCATGCACTAATAACATTGCAGAATATGAAGCTCTCCTTCTTGGCCTACATTTTCTCAAAGATTTAGGAGCCAAGAAAATATCAGTCCAAGGAGATTCAGAGCTAATTATTAGACAAATAAAAGGGGAGTATTTAGCCAAAAACCCAATATTAAGAGAATATAGGAATGCTGCCCTAGATCTCCTGAAATCTTTTGAAAAATTTGAACTCACTTTCATCCCTAGAGCTCAAAATAACCTTGCAAATGAGCTTGCCTTTGCTGCCAGCAATTGTCAAATACATCAGGTAAATGAAATGTTCATTGTCAAAGTAAAAAATAGGCCTACAATCCCTGAAAATGAAAACTATTGGCAAGTGTTTGACAGACACATTGATGATTTCCTGCAATTAGAAAATGATTTTGATATACCAACGCTTAGCTTAAGCCATGAAGAAGAATGTTTTGATGAAAAAAAAAAACCCCTAAAATAGAGTTGTCCTCTACTACTGATATAAACCAATTCGAACATCTTTATAAGGCGGAATTATTTTACAAACTAGATCAAAAGGACCTTGAGGTTTTACAATGAAAACATGATATAATACCAAGGGGCCTTACACCACTGGAAGAGATTTTTGACTTCAATGAAAAAACCAAATATGGAGCCTACAGAAACTAATGTAGAGGAACATAACATAGGCAGCATGAATTAACCCAAAATGATCAATTTATCTAGAACTCTTCCTACTCATATAAAACATGAATATATTTCACTTTTAAAAGAGTTTGGAGATGTGTTTGCATGGGGATACAAAGATCTGAAATCATATGATACTAGCATTATTCAACACAAAATTCCTCTTAAGGAAAATCATAAGCCTTTAAAACAAAAAATAAGAAGGATAAACCCTATTTTATTACCTTTAGTTGAGAAATAGATCAAAAAGATGTATGATGTTGGGATCATAGTTCCCCTTGGATATTCACAGTGGGTGGGTTTCCAACCTTGTATTTGTTAGGAAGAAGAATGGGGAAATTAGGCTTTGCATTGACTTTAGAAATCTGAACAAAGCCTCCCTAAAAGATAATTATCCCTTGCCTAAAATGGACCACATAATTCAAAAAGTGGTTGGATCTAAAATAATATCATTGTTAGATGGTTTTCAGGCTACAACCAAGTGCTAGTACTCCCAAGTGATCAACACAAAACTGCTTTCACCACACCTTGGGGTACATTCATGTATGTTAAAATGCCATTTGGTTTGATGAATGTAGGGGCCACATTCCAAAGGGCCATGGACATAGCTTTTTTAGAAGACATAGGCTATTTCATAATCATTTACCTTGATGACATTATTTTTTTCTCCAAAACTAACAAAGAACACTTAGTTCATTTAAGAAAAGTTTTTGAAAAATGTAGGAAATATGGATTATATTTGAATCCCAAGAAAACACTCTTTAGACTCCAGGAAGGAAAGCTCCTAGGCCACATAATCTTTGAAGAAGGAATCAAAGTAGATCCCAAAAGGATTGAAAGCATATTGAAAATCAGCCATCCTAGAAACCTCAAAGAATTACAATCTTTCATTGGGAAGATCAAATTTTTGAGAAGGTTCATCCCTAACCTTGCTGAACTTTTGAGGAATATCACAAACATGCTAAAAAAGGAAACATGAGTTAAATGGATCTTAGAATCCAAAAAATCATTTGAACTGGTAAAACAAGCTCTCACTCAAACACCAGTTCTTATTAGCCCTGAATTTACTAAGTATTTCTACATTTTTTCATTTGCATCTGAACACACCATTGCTGCAGTGTTGTTGCAAAAGAATAGCATGGGCTAAGAACAACCTATATCCTTCTTCAATAGATCCTTAAGAGATGCTCCACTCAAATATAACATCATGGAGAAACAAGCCTTAGCCTTGATAAAAGAATTGAAAGATTTCTGAGTCTACATTTTACACTCACATATTATTGCTTTTGTCCCACATACAGTTGTCAAGGACATTCTAAATCAAGACCCTGATGGTAAAAGGGGAAAATGGATTGCTATCATTTTAGAATATGATTTAGAAATTAGGCTTACCAAGCTGATTAAAGGACAAGGATTAGAAAACTCATGGCAGAATCAAATTTCCAAGCATTATACATGAATATGGTTGATATTTTAGAAAAACAAGAAGAATTCACAGCTCCATATAGTGAATAATTTTTTTTGAATTCATCTTGGTATGCTAATATCATTTATGTGCTTCTCTATCTTAATACTCCTCCTTCTTGATCAAAAACTAAATCTAGATCCTTGAAATAGAAAGTTTTAAATTACTGTGTTTTAGATGGAGTGTTATATTGGAAAAATGTTGTTGACATATTGCTTAAATGTTTGCTTGAGAATGATGCAGGAAAAATCATGCATGAGCTGCATGAGGGAGAGTGTGGAGGCCACCTTTACTAGAAGATCACATCAAGCAAGATTCTTAGAGCTATCTATTATTGGCCCACCCTTTTCCCTGATACTAAAAAATTAGTCATGACTTGCCATAAGTGTCAAATTTTTTATGGCAAGATAAAACTCCTATCTTTACCTTTGCATCCCATCAGTGTTGAGACTCCTTTTCAACAATGGGGTTTATAATTTATTGGATAAATTCATCCAACCTCATCTGCCTAGCATAAATGGATCCTTACTACCACAGATTACTTTACCAAGTGGATAGAATTTATCCCTTCTAGAAATGCTACTGACTCTGTCATTATCAAATTCCTTGAGGCCAGCATATTGTCCCGATTTGGTTGTCCTAGAAAGATCATCACAGATAATGTTTTTTCCTTCAAATCCAAAATAATGATTGACTTCTGCTATAAATACCATATTACCTTAGGGCACTCCACGTCTTACTACCCTCAGGGAAATGGACTTGCCGAATCCTCCAACAAAATCCTAATCAACATTATCAAAAAAATCCTAGAACAAAATCAGAAATCATGGCATAGTAAGCTAGTTCATGATTTATGGGCTGATATACTAACCACCAAGAAATCAATCAATATGTCTCCCTATCAGTTGGTATATGGCATGGATGCAGTCTTTCCAACATCCTTGGGAGTCCCAGTCATGAAACTTCTCCAAGAAGTGTAATCATAAGAAAATGACATGCAGAGAAGGCTGAATCAGACCATTCATTTAAAACAAACAAGAGAGGAAGTGTATAAAACGACACAAATAGTTCAAAAGAGCATCAAGAAGATCTTTGACAGAAGGACCAAAGCTAATAATTTCCAAGTTGGAGATGCAGTTTTGAAATGGGATTCTAGGAGGGAAGAAAAAGGTAAACATGGAAAATTTGAGAATTTGTGGAAGGGGCCTTATATCATTCATTCAATTAGGGGTCATAATGCTTTCTTTTTACATGGGCTGAATGGAGAAGAATTATTTGGATGTCTTGTCAATGGCAGGATGCTCAAACACTATTTCTGTCAAGAGTTGTAGCTTCAAAGCTTTCATTCATTGTATATAAACATTGCATGAGAAAATATTGAGAACAAAAATACAAAAACAATGAAAGAAAAGAAAAAGAGGTATAGCCCCATACCCAAAAAACAGTACTACTAAAAGTGTGCAAACCTAAATGCCACTACTGATGCAAAATTATATCTTGTTCAGTCATCTAGCCTAATCATGGTTGAACATGCTTTAAATTTATGTTGATAAGTTAGTGAAGACAATGATTGTCAAGATTATTTCAAAACTTGACTTATCTAGAAAGATAGATTAGGGAATATAAGATACTGGTTCCACATGCTCAAAACAGAACCAAAGAGGAAGATAAGGATGCATTACAAATGATAGATCACAGCCTTATCTTTCTAAGTTACTTTTTATGCAAAATAATGTTTGTGTGCAGCTTGTTCCAATGCCACAACCATGGTAAATCAGATTGCTTAATCCTGATTTGGACCATGCTTTAAATTTTTTTCAATAATTTAGAGAATCAAGACTGTCAAACAACTTAATCTTGGTATTCAAATAGTTTTGGGTAGAGAATAAAAAGGGTTCACCAGTTTAATCTAAACTCTTGGAAGAGATAAGGATAGAACTAGATAGTTTACTTCTATTTTCAAAATAAAAATGTCAAGAGTTTGCCAGTTCAAGTGCACTCAAAGAAGAGAAAATGTTAGGACAAGTAGGTGGGTAGGTAGAAATGTTGTTGAAAGAATCACATGTTGCAGATTATTGAGATTATCACTTCAAAAGAATTATCAACAAGTGAAAAGAAAGAATAAAATCTGCCCAATGGAAAGGTCACTAGTCTGCAAAAAATCAGAGATTGATAAACTGAAAGTTCTGGACACCTCCAAAAGGGAGTTGCCTTCCCCAAGTGGAGCCACACTTATTCATCAGTAATTTTTTCTGATATCAAAATATGACTAAATGATGATCCTAGATTTCTAGAAACAAGATTTGAGAAATATTGTGAGTTCTAGAAATCTCACTACCTTCATTATCCTAAGTTTAACTATTTTCACTATATTTTCCTCTCTGCCACCTAAAAGGTCTACCCCCACTACTGCGAAAAGGGATTTTTCTCATTTCTTAACATGTTTGCCTCATTTAATCACCTCACCCTCACCCTCATTCATAACCGTCTTCCTCTGAAAATCCCACCTTTTCCCTTCTCTCAAAACCCTCATCAGCCCCCTTCATCTCATCATTCTTCCTTTAAACATATCTAACAATGTAAAAACCCTCTTTTTACATTGTTTAAAACCAAATTTTATCCTATCTGGTCCTTTAAATTATACATAAAAATTCTATTTTATGTGTAAAACCTATTCTTTGTATAAATCAGGCCTTAAGCCCCTCTCTGCTTAATCCCTAGCCCCCTTCAACTGCATAAGACCTCGTCCTCCGCTTATTCATTAGCCCCTTCCTAGTTTTTATAAAACTCTGCCCCTTATTTTTTATTAAAACCCCCAAAACCTTATTATACATACCCCTTAACCTTTGAAATATTAAAAGGCAGGTCTGCTTTCCCTCACCCCACCTTTCATTTCATTGAGCCATCTCCACCGTTGATCGGGATCTGTTCCCTCAATCTAACAACTATCACATCCCCCACCTTGCCCCACATTGATATAACCCTGCACTACTCGACAAAGATCTCCATGTCACCTCGCCCCAGGTCCCACCTTCTACTACCCCCCGACCCCATTCACATTGCGCCACCTATCCCTGGGCTCCACCTCCCAAATCCGCTCGTCGCTCCTCTGATCATTCTGCATTGTAGATCTCATCATTTGAGATTTGATGGCCCAGAATGCATATCACATAGAAAATTGCGATGGATTTGAAGTTTCACAACCTGCACGAAATGGACAGTTTTCGCCCTACCATGTGGCAGTTTCTCTATGGTATCATGTCCATTTTTCCCCAAACTTCTTACCACCCCCAATCCATGCGATAAACCACCCCGGTTTATCAAAACTGATTTTCACCTCCGTTTGAATGCCGCTTGGTTCTGCCTTCGAAACTCTGCCCCCTGCACCCTCTCCTCCTCTACAATCGTCTCTCGATAGCTCCAAACCCGGAAAAATGCATTAAATCCCTCCCGCAGGTTCCATGTTGCCTTGTCATTTGGTATACCAATCTGCCAAATCATGGGACACCAACACCAGCAATGAATTCAAGTGGACCCCCTCAAGGTACAAGCCATCAAAGAGGTACCTCCTCCTCGAACCCTTAGGCAACTACAAAGCTTACAAGGAAAGGTGAATTTCCTGAGATGTTTCATCCCAGATTATGCCACTGGCACTCAAGGGTTAATACGACTCCTTCTCCAAGACATCCCATTAAAATGGGATGACCATGCCCAAAAATCATTCGACGCACTGAAATACACATTGTCTTCAGCGTCGTCGATTAGTCCCCCAGACTATAACAAAGATTACATCATGTATCTATTATCATATGAGACCACTTTGGCTGGAGCATTGATCTAGGAGCGCCCAGATGGGAATGAGCACGTAATCTACTATGTCAGCAAAACCTTATCAGGCCCTACAATAAGATATGAAACTGAAGAAAAGACTTCCTTAGCGCTAATTCATGCAGTCCAAAAGCTTTGCCACTACATCATCTTAAAGAAAAAAATGGTCGTTGAGGATATCAACCCCATCAAATATCTACTCATGCGTCTTCTAATGAACCACAAATAAGCCCGCTGGATAGTCATTCTACAAGAATACGACTTGCAATTTAGCTCCACCAAGAGAAAAAAGGCGTTAATCTTAGTAGAATTCATTATAGACTTCCCAAGTCATACCAAAGGATCACCAGTAAACGATTCACTACCAGATGAACATCTCTTTCTTGTAGTAGCCGATGACCCTTGGTACGGAGACATCCTCCTCTTCTTACGAACCCTAAAGTTCAGACCCAATCTCACTCGAGATGACCGTCATCGTATTCACTATCAAGCCCCCCTGATACCTCCTTATCGGGAACATCTTATGTCGACGGGGCATCGACACCATCTTACCTCAATGCCTCACCCATGATCAAGCGAAACAAGCCCTTAATGACTACCACAATGGAGCTTACAGTGGCCACCTTTCCGGAATGGCCACTGTTACATAGCATTTTGTCACTGTCACTGCAACCTCCATCCCGCATATTGGAGGATAATTTCTATGACCAAAACAAAGTGTCATGCCTTGCAAAGACCATCATTACATCCCTTGCCATGAGGACAATTTTCCTTCTGCTGAAAATCCTGAATAGACCATCAGAAACACACGTTTTGGCCTTGGCGCTAGTAGACCATTATGTCGTCGCGCCAATGATGAAATTAACACTGGGCCTCGTGCCCATAGGCGCTCTGTCATAGTGAGATACTTGCACCAGCCTGTTTATGGATTTTCTTTTTTAAAATAGAGGAAAGTTTCCATCATAACAAACTTCATGGGCCAATCATATAGAGTGGTTCGATTAAATAACCACGGCCTCCCTCCTTTGGCCTCTTGTTTTCACCTTCTGGGGAAACCTCCCAAGGGATAAGGCCTCCCTTCCACTATTGTAGGGATCCCAACCTCCTCCTCTCCCTCTATAGATATAGCCATCCTCCATTGATGAGCTAGCTGAACTGAAAATATTATAGCTTAAACGCTGAAGAGATTCATGTACATTTTGTTAGAAAAGATAGAATGGAAGAGACCCTCATTGAGAGAGCTTAGACTTGTGTCTTCATCCCATCTGAATTCCCCAAAGATTCATCAAAACATGCTTCGACTGAACCCCTCTGAAGGAGGCTACGACGTCAAGGCTCCGAATGTAACTCTTTCTTCTATTAATACATATACATGACTATTGTCTGGTTCCCATCTTGTGTAAATGTGTTTTATTTGATGAAATATGCTTAACCCTCCTTGACTGGTTAGTAATTATGAATGAGATCATTTTTTCGTATGCTGCTCTTATTTTTTGATCTTCGTGCAGGTATCCAAGCATCGTTGCAGAAGGATCGTGAGCTGTCAAGATGGAGATCAAGAGGCCGCCACCACGTCAGCCACGACAACATCGTTCGACTATAGGTAGGTCAATCTACCTTTTTATTTTTCATTCATTAATTAGGAACTTACACTTTATCTTTTCCCTTTGTTACTAGACCCACTCTAGGGCTAGATGGATCGTCTATGTCCACAGAGAGGATTTACCTGCATATCAAATTGGTGACTCCACTGGGGATCAGTGTGAGTTTTTCGTTTTGCCCTTCTCGAGTCGACTTCGGTTTTTTGCTTGCTTACTTGTCTTTTCTGACTTGCTTGATTGTGTTATCACAAAATTAGACCTGATAGGCTGTTGATCAAATCAATCTCATATAACTATTTCAAACCAGTCTTTTGATTGAGGCTTAACCTCCTCAACCTAAGAGGGCTCTCTCAAGGGTTAATTATTTTTGATAAAAATTTAGATGGCTAACTCTATGTGGGGTAATAATCATATAGATGATAAATTTAGGTTGAAAATCACATCAACAAGTACACATTGGGCTTATGGAGTCAAAATAGTTTCAAAAAACCAATCAATCTACCTAACATGGAAGTTAAGGCATATCAGAGTTGTAGTCAAGAGATACACATGTGAAACTGTAAAAAACACAGTCAGTTTGTCTATATAGGAAGTCAAAGAATCAAATATGAATTTTGAGTAACATAGAAAAACACCACTGCAATAGGATAGTAAAAAGATGAAAATAGAACAAGAACACGCTAAAACTCCTTTTGAATCCCAAGTTGGCTAAGTAGGAATCTTTGTATTTAGCTGAAAACTAGTCACTTACAATAAACGCAGTCTTCTGCCAAAAAATGTCCAACCCCTTGCATATTCGACTTCTTGATCTTTTATAGATCATTTACAACAGAAGATAACCTTATCTGATGCTAGATACATCGAACTCCTGACTCTTGACACCTTGTCTAACCATATTACATGGTATTTATTACAAAAGGATAGCTAATCTATTAAAGAGTCCTATTACAAATAGGATTCAAACTCTTAATCACCTATCTATAACAACCTTATCTTAAATTACATCCTTTGCCAAATGTATTACACCTGGTCGAATCTAGATGATTGCCTTCAAATCTTGATGACCATAATGCTAACCTCCATCAAAGTAGGAAAATGTCCCCTGTTTTCTAGGCATAGGGTCCCTTGCAGTTTTGAAATGTTCTGACCATAATGAATTCATTATTTCGAGGTCCTTTTATTTTAGGAACTGAAGTAAGACCTACCAAAAATCCTCCCTAAGCTCCAGCTATGCCAAACCATCTTTACACTGTTCAAATGTGTGGTAATAGATTGTGCTACGAAAACAACACAGTTTCGTAGCGCTTTTCGTAGTGCAACTCTTTTACCCTTTCTTCTTCAAATTTTTTATTTCTTTTGTTGGGAAAAATACTGAGAGGGGGGGGGTGAATCAGTATTTAGGGCATACTCAAAATTTTTTACTTTTTCATGCTCTAAAACCCATACGCTACTTTACAGAACCAGACACGCGTATATATGCAGATACCCTTCACAAAACTCTCGTATATACAGAAATCTTATTATGCCATTAATTATTTACTTAGATCTATGCAACATTCATTCTTCTGATGATTAGATAACAGTAAGCATGTGCAGTAATAACAGAATAAACCATCACACATAAGCATCACACAAGAACACCAGGATTTTAGGTGGAAACCCAAGTCGAGAGAAAACCACCGCTTCCGTTGTCTCAGCCTTCAATATTTTATTATAAAGAAAACATCTTACAACTATGTGCTGGCGCAGACTCATACCATCACGCAGGCACCCACATGTGCTCATTTACCAGCCTCTCCTGGAAGGGAGCTACGACCCCCTGCTCTCGTTTACCAGCCTTTCCTGGAAGGGAGCTACGACCCCCTGATCTCGTTTACTGCCTCACCGGAGCAGGCACCCCCTGACTGAAGGCTACAACCCTCAGCACCACCATGGACCACGTTTCATCAATTTTCACACTGGATCCAAAGCTTCCTTTAGGACACAACTTGCAGGCCACGTTTCATCATATTTTCAGATTGGACCCACTCCACACATTTAAGCTCAATCATACAACCAAACTGACACAGACAACTCAGAACTGTAGAATACAGATAGCAGTAACACAACATAACAGATTAGACATTTCATACCCCATGCTTCAGCAGACCCTAGTTTGCATATGCGCTTTCCTTTCACTGATCCCGCGTATATACGCGCATTCTACCATAAAAACCCGCGTATACTTCTGTACATATTACAGAGCTAATTTCACTGCACATACGCGCTTTCTCTTCAGCGAAGCCGCGTATATACGCGCTTCTTCTGCGTCTAACTAGCGTATAGTTCTTCAGACATTTAGGTCATTGCAATTCATCAGAACAGATACATCACACAGATTTTACCCTTTACTTCAGACAGATGTTCGCCTCATCTCAGATCTAATCATTCCAGAAACAGATCTAGCAAATACAAATACATTTCAGATCTAGATACCCTTCTTCATCATTTTCTTCATTGGTGCATCATGCAATTAGATCTATCGTTCAACTATAACCCTTTCCATTCAGATATACTTCAGAGAGAAGTATTCATTCAAGCTCAGATGTCTTGCACCCACACTTATGATTTGCACAATGAATTTCTTCTCTTTATATAGGTTTACCCTTTTTCAATACCATGAGCCAAAACTACATTGCTTCCGATGGTATTCCTGGATGGGGTCACATAGACGAATCATTACTCAATAAAATGGGTCAATACCATGGTGGTTACCCCTGGTTTTGCACTTTATGAGCACTTTTTTCCCATACGCGACTTGGCACGTTATTTACCACGTGCATACGCGACTTCTCCTAGACAAAACCGCGTATGCCTTGAGACATACTCTTTTCATCATAGATCTAGCACTTACTGAATTCCTTTCTTCATTTCCTTCTGTACTCACTGTAGATACATCAGATTTACATCATTTAACAGGTTCATCAAGTAGGTTTCCATCATCTTCATCAAGTGGATTGCCATTCAAGGACATCACTCTATCAAGTGGGTTTCCATCAAGGACAACACTCTGCAACATATTACCAACAATCTCCCCCTTTGGACTTGATGGCAACCACGATGGTGTTTGATCACTACAACAGATAGATACATTAAGAACATAATGACACCATGTCACTCTCCTCATTCTTTGACACCATTCTTTTCCTTTATTCAAACACCATATCACACTCCCCCTTTGACATCAAGGGCAAAGGGCGGATCAAAACCAGCACAAGGTTTTTCTCCTCATATAGAAGGAAGCGTTCTGTAGATCTGATGTACACTGAAGTGACCAAGCTCCCCCTGAGCTCATGCTGAATCTTCAAATAGATTTTTCAATGAAGTACATGATTCTATGACCTTCCTATCACCAAAGACTCATACTTGCATCAAAGATCCAACCAAGTGGATTTACATAGGAGACTCAAGTACCCAACCAAGTGGGTTTACATATTTTGATTCAACTACCCAACCAAGTGGGTTTACAAATTTGACTTAGCTACCCAACCAAGTGGGTTTACAAAATTTTGACAAGTCCTTACATGACTGAATATTACAATTTTACTTTATGGGTCTCAACATGACCTTCTCATCAAATTACAAATATGACTTTTCAATACCAGAAAGACTTCAAGAAAAAGAACATATTTCAGAACCATTATAATGCCAACAATGCATTATACTCAGCAAGGCTAATGCTCCCCCTAAATCTGTGCATCCAAGCATCCTTTCCATATGACTAAGGCTCCCCCTTAGTTTATGCATCCTGAACACTTTCAACCAATCATCAAGGCATCTTTATCAAAACATTGAAACAGTATTATAAGAACTGGAACACCACCAGAGATACCAGAGATACCAAACAGTACTGCAGCTGTGCTGAAGAAAGCTGACCCCAAGCAGAAATTTGTCATCAATCAAACATACGCGGTTTTATGTGAATGAACTCGCGTATATACGCAACTGTGTTTCATGAAATCCGCGTATCCAATACCATCTTCTATATTTTAACCAAATCTGATCCTCTGTGAGGCAAAGACAGTGTTCAACTTATTTCTGAGATATTTGAATGCTTCCCAGAACGACATCTTCAAATATGTGTCAAGCAATCATCCATGTGGTCCAGTATCATCAAGATTCTTCAAGATTTAACATGATGTAACATATGTAGGGAAAAAGGTCTCAACCATAGTAACAAACTCTTCATGATCTATTTTTATCATAAGACTTCCAATCTCATCCAACTTCAGCAAACAGTAAACAGGGCTCATTCAAAGCCTCATCATAATAAACAATGTATCAAGTCATCATTATTTGGGCATGAGCATCATAGTAACCAAAGAATAAGCAGTCATAGTGCCAACAATGCAATCATTAGTATTCAACCTGCTGCTCCCCCTGAACTAGTGCTCCTCCTTAACTTGTGCAACCTAAACACCTTCATCAGCAAGTCATCAGCAACAAACTCTGCATGATCTGTCCATATCTCTGAATCATGAGACTTCTATCTCATCCAACAGATACTCTTCATCAAGTAACAATCTGGGCTCATTCATGATCTTTAGCATAAGAAACCAAGTATCATTTCATCATTATTTAGAACTGAGAAAATAAGTTGAAATAGAGTCAATAATACAGTTATTAACAATCAGACTGATGCTCCCCCTGAATCTCTGCTCCTGATCTTCAGCTGTCATCCCAATTCTCTTATCCTTAATGCATACGCGACTGTGTCAGCTGGAACTCACGTGTATATGCGAATTTTGTTCATATAACCCGCGTATGGAAAGTGAGGCATAGAAATTTTCACATTCCTTCATCTCCCCCTGAACTTGTCCTTCTTGTACCTGTCTTCTTCATATCAGATGCTCTGTCAGAAATACATATAACCAGAATAATTAAATCAACCATGAGAATCATCATACATTGCTCCCCCTGTGATGATACATCCCCATATTACTTCTGTAGTCATTTAGAGAAGTAAGCTTCAGAAGCGGATGACTGCAGTAGGGTCAATATTCCCTACGTTTCTGATCGGTCCTCCATCTTTTTCCAGCTTTGTTTGAACTTTCTATTTGTGTGCTGGAAGTTATCCAATTTCTCATATCTGTTCATCCTGCATTCCTTTTCCACATGACCATACTTATTACAAGCATAACATCTCATGTGACCAGAGAATTAAGCATAAGGATCATAGTGTGTATCTCTGTTCTTCCTCCTATTGCAATCAGCTGCTTTGTGACCGTACTTGTTGCATGAAAAACAATATCCCTTGAAGCTGCAGTACTGCATCTGAGTAGAATGTTTGTTTGTGGGTGTATTGTTCTTCAGCACGCAATTTCTTTATAACATGCCCATATTGTGACATTTAAAACATTGAATGTTCTTGAATGAATTCCTTTGAGAATTCATGATTGTTGGTTGACCTTTTGTTTCTTTGCTCTTGAGGTTTTGCATTGACTTTCTTTGAATCTTTAGCACTTCCTTGTAAACTAGATTCTCCTTTAATAGTTTCATGGAAACCAAGACCAAGTTTGATAGAAGGAGACCTTTGATTACTTAGAATATTGTCCAAAATATTAGTACTATCTTGAAACCTCAAAAGTTTAACTTTTTCTTCTAATTTACCTTTGAGAATGTTTACCTCAACCTCCAAGACTTGGCAGTGCTTCTTCATGCTTTCTTCAACCCTTTTTCCTTCTTCTACTTGATCATTCAAATTTAGAATCTCTTCTTTCAACCCATTTTCTTTCTCTTCAAAATTTTGTAAGAGTTCTTCATTCTTCTTCTTCGAAGCTTCGAGATTTACTTTCAGAGATATAGTTTCTGCTTCAAGTCCTGCATTCTTCTTATTTGATTTATCCAGATCTTCTTTGAGGGAAATGATTTCTGCTTCAAGTCCTTCCTTTTCAAATGATTGTAGAGGTTCCTCATTCTTCTTGCTTGATGCTTCGAGATCTACTTTCAGAGAGATGATCTCTGCTTTAAGTTTTTCACCTTGATTGGTTGCATAAGCGTACAATCCTTGATACTTGTCTATCTTTCCATTTAGTGTTTCTATATTTTCATTCATCCTAGAGATCACATCTTTGTAGATAGATTCCTTCCTTTCAAATTGATACCAATCATTACTTTCATCATTTTCTTCTAGACTTTCACTCTCCTTAGATGATTTTTGCTGATCTTCAACTTTAATCTTGACAGCTTCTTCTAGATTCATATTGTTACTTACACTATCTTTGCCTTTGCATATACAGGTAAGTGAAATACAAGAACAACGATCAATACCTGTTTTATCTTCTTCAATTTCTGCTATACATGATTTTTGAGGTATCTCCTTTCCTTGAGTAACCTTCTTCTTTTGCTTCTTTGCCATGAGCACTTGTAGAGCTTGGTCAGAATCTTCTTCATCTTCACTGGACACTTCATCATCATCTTCATTTGCATAATAACTTTTCCGCTTTTCAAATTGTTTCCCTTTACCATGTTTTTCTCTATAAGGACATTTAGCAGCATAGTGACCAACTCTTCCACAATCAAAACATTTGAAGGGAAGCTTACCTTTGAATCTTCCAGTACCTAGTTGGAGTTTTCTCACAAAATTCGCTTCTTCTTCTTCGGATATATAGCAGGATTCTTTGACAACTTCCTTTTCTTTTCCTTTTATAGACGCCTTAAAAGCAACTTCTTTGATTTGAGAAGGACCTCCTTGTCTCATTTCAAGGCAGTCAGAATACCATGTAATTGAACAATAGTAAGAGTTTGCAGATCTTGCCTTTCTTCAATAGCTGAAACTTTAGAGTCAAATTTTGAAGTCAAGGATCTTAAGACTTTTTCCACCATAGTAGTATCGGTTATGGTTTCACCCAAATTTCTCATTCGATTTACAATATCGTCTAGACGTAAGAAGAAATGGGCAATACTCTCATCACTATGCATCTTCAAATTTTCATATTCAATTCTAAGAGTTTGGAGTTTTTCACTTTTTACCTTTGTATCTCCTTCATAACTCAGAATGATTTTGTCCCATATTTCTTTTGCTGAATTTAGCTGCATCACTTTAGCAAATTATAGTTCAAACATGCTTCCTAATAAGACATTTACTACTTTGGCATTGATTTCATACTTCTTCCTTTCTGCTGCATCAGTAGGAATACTTGCCGGATACTGATAACCTTCTTCCACGATTGCCCATACATCAGCACCAAGACTTTGCAGATATGCTTTTGTTCGTACCTTCCAGAATATCAGATTGCTTCCATTGAATAGAGGTGGCTTTATAGACATTACTCCTTCAAGACTTCCCATTGCGACAGATCTCCTTCAAGCGATCAAGCTTCTGCAGAAGAACCTGCTCTGATACCAATTGTTGGGAAAAATACTGAGAGGGGGGGGTGAATCAGTATTTAGGGAATACTAAATTTTGTTTACTTTTTCATGCTCTAAAACCCATACGCTACTTTACAGAACCAGACACGCGTAGATACGCGGATACCCTTCACAAAACTCGCGTATATACAGAAATCTTATTATGCCATTAATTCTTTACTTAGATCTATGCAACATTCATTCTTCTGATGATTAGATAACAATAAGCATGTGCAGTAATAACAGAATAAACCATCACACATAAGCATCACACAAGAACACCAGGATTTAAGGTGGAAACCTAAGTCGGGAGAAAACCACCACTGCCGTCGTCTCAGTCTTCAATATTTATTATATAAAGAAAACATGTTACAACCATGTACTGGCGTAGACTCATAGTAGCACGCAGGCACCCACCTACAGAAGGCTACAACCTTCTCTCGTTTACCAGCCTCTCCTGGAAGGGAGCTACAACCCCTTGCTCTCGTTTACTAGCCTCCCCTTGAAGGGAGCTACGACCCCCTGCTCTTGTTTACCAGCCTCTCCTGGAAGGGAGCTACAACCCCCTGCTCTCGTTTACCAGCCTCACTTGGAAGGGAGCTACAACCCCCTGACTGAAGGCTACAACCCTCAGCACCACCATGGACCATGTTTCATCAATTTTCATACTGGATCCAATAGCTTCAATAGATCACAACTTGCAGGCCACTTTTCATCATATTTTCAGACTGGACCCACTCCACACATTTAAGCTCAATCATACAACCAAGCCCCGACACGGACAACTGGAGAGCGCGGGAATACGGATAGCGATGGCACACGGCGAGCAGTTAGACATTTCATACCCCATGCTTCAGCAAACCCTAGTTTGCATACGCGCTTTCCTATCACTGATCCCGCGTATATATGTGCCTTCTACCATAAAAACCCGCGTATACTTATGTACATATTACAGAGCTAATTTCACTGCGAATACGCGCTTTCTCTTCAGCCAAGCCGCGTATATACGCGCTTCTTCTGCGGCAAACTAGCGTATGGTTCTTCAGACATTTAGGTCATTGCAATTCTTCAGAATAGACACATCACACAAATTTTACCCTTTATGTTAGACAGATGTTCGCCTCCTCGCAGATCTAATCATTCCATAAACAGATCTAGCAAATACAAATACATTTAAGATCTAGATACCCTTCTTCATCATTATCTTCATTTGAGGTGCATCATAGCATCATGCAATGGGATCTATCATTCAACTATAACCCTTTCCATTCGAGGATATACTTGAGAGAAGAAGTATTCAATCATTCAAGCTTCCGAATGTGTCTCCCACACTTATGATTTCACAATGAATTTCTTCTCTTTATATGGAGGTTTACCCTTTTTCAATACCATGAGCCAAAACTACATTACTTCCGATGGTATTCCTGGACGGGGTCACATAGACGAATCATTACTCAATACAATGGGTCAATACCATGGTGGTTACCCCTGGTTTTTCACTTTATGAGCGCTTTTTGCCCATACGCGACTTGGCACGTTATTTATCGCGTGCATACGCGACTTCTCCTAGACAAAACCGCGAATGCCTTGAGACATACTCTTTTCATCATAGATCTAGCACTTACTGAATTCCTTTCTTCATTTCCTTCTGTACTCACTGTAGATACATCAGATTTACATCATTTAACAGGTTCATCAAGTAGGTTTCCATCATCTTCATCAAGTGGGTTGCCATTCAAGAACATCACTCTATCAAGTGGGTTGCCATCAAGGACAACACTCTGCAACATATTACCAACATCTTTCCTATAGTATTATCTTCATTATCATTTAATACATCCTCCCTAGCAATTTCAGGTCATAATTCATACTTTTTCCCTTCAAAAATTTATGAGAAAGAGTGAAAAAAGTTGCTACAGCAGTTTTGTAGCACTTTTCACTCTTTTTACACTGTTTGTGCTATGAAACTGCTGAGTGAGAAGTTTTGTCCAAATTTTTTCAAAGTGAAAACTATAAATGTGCCAAAACTCAAAATAACACTAATTTCATCAAATCAAAAAGCCATATGAACTGAAAAACATAGTTTTCATGAGGTTCCTTCCTAATTTTCACTTGATTTAGCTTTTGACTTTTTAATGATTGTCATTTTGCACCTTTGTTCTTTAACTCATCCTAAATCACTTTCAGCTACTGCTCCAAATCTTCCACTTGATCTTTAAGTTTCTTGTTACTAGGTCTCAATTGAGTATTTATTACTTTGACAAATTTGGCTTCCTTGATTGCTGGGACTGTCCATGTGGAAAACTGCTCTGCACTGCTTGGAGTTTCAGAAATAGAACCAATTTGACCTTCCCATAGTGCCTTCATTATTTTGAACTCTTCTTTCTCAACACTGTGCTTTCTAGCCCTCTTTCTCATCACAGCAATCTCTTGGTTTGCTAACCTCACTTCTTATTTTCCTTCTTTTGTTCTACTGGTTGTATGCTTCTCTACAGGTGTTGAGAGATCAACCACTTCTTCAGGGGCTTTAGCTGTTTCAATAGTTTCTTGAACTTCCTTGCTACCTTCCTTAAGTTTCTTAGCATGCCTAGTTGAAGGCTTTCTAGCTTGAAAGATAAAAGCTGCATTTTCACCCTCAAACCCAAGCTTCTTTACAGACTTAGATTTTTTTTGGTTTGTACTCATCTTCTCCAATGAAGTCAGCTTGCATAATGGGTGTCTCCTCTATGTCAATTGCATGCAGGATGTCATCTAAGCTTCCCTTTATCACTGGGTTGTCCTTTATATCTGTAGCAACAGTTCTTCCCTTTAATTCCACTGCTTGGCTTCTGGTTTCTGTTTTGATTTCCTACCTGCTGACATCTTGTTTATGTTTTGCCTCTTTAAAAATCTTTGACCTCTATTTTGTAGGTGATGGAGTTGGAGTATCAAGCACTTATGTCTACTCTGTCCTTTTCTCAACTTTTTTCCTTGGCTTCAGTTTTTCAAATTCCTTTGGTTTTGCAACTATAGGTTGACTAGACTCTGCTACTAGTGGTGATGGAGTTCCTTTAGTTTTAGGGTTTCTAGCAAAAGTTAGCATTTCCAACTCAAAACCATTTATAAAAAAAAAAAGGATGACCAATCCCTGCCTATCTTATAAAGCTCATTCAAAATCAATAACTTCATCAAACCATGATGAAACAAAGATGTTTCACAACCTTTAGATTTGTCTTGTGCTTTATCAAGCATTTTAGCAAGACTCCTATGCAGGTAAAAGGGAAAATCAAGTGAAAGATTACTTGTGAAATGCAGAAGTAGCTTGAAATGATATGTCTAGACCTTATGATATTTTCCTTCAGATGTAAAATATCTCTGGATGCTAAGCAGCAGCTTTGCATAAGTGTCTTTGATGTAGCTTCTAGGGATAGCATTATTGAGGTCCATATCTGCGTACTCAAGTTTCATGAATTCTTTGCATGGCTCCATATCAAATTTGAAACTTTTGAACCAAGTTTCTTGACCCCTTGGTATTTCTATCACAGCAGCAATAATCTCTGGTGTAATTGGTACACTAGCATCCCAACCTTGGTAGTTGTTCCATTGAAGTGCAAGTCAAATTCTTTAGACACATGTGTGTGGCAACCTTGCAGCCTTTCACAAAACCGAAGATAACCTACTCTGCTGAATGCCTTCATCACTGTTGGGTATTCAACTATGGCCTTCATATTTTCAGGCTCATATCTTAAGCAGTGTCCCCCTCTATGGACTTTCTTTTCCTCTGCCATGCTTCACAGAAAACTTGTCAGCCTCGCTTGAATATGTGAAACAGCCTCGCTTAAATAGTTTATATCAGCCTCTCTTGACTAGGATGAAGAAAAAATTTGTATTAAACAGCCACAGGTCTGGCTTGACACTTCAGAGCTTAGACATTTGAATGGAGGCAAAAGAAATGCGTATGACCGATTAAGCAATATTTTGAATTTGAAATGTCATCTCATAACTGAATTATGCCTCATTCATGCCCTATCATGACAATGATGACTGCAACATGGATAAGTACATCGAATCTCATCATTAACTGACCTATCATACCACTAACCTACCATTTCCCAACGAATTTTGACAATTTCCAGCTCAAATGACAAGACAGTTAAGAAACCATGCTTTCGTAGCGCCCGCAGTTTATTTTTCCCAATTTGTGCTACGAAACTATTAGCGCTTTCGTAGCGCAAATCAACTTTTTTGAACTAGTGGCACTATGAAAACGTGGATTCTTGGCTAATTGCACATTTTTGACCCAAAAATTTATGGAATGACTCCCAAATGGAAATTATGGATATTTTGACAATGAATGGACCTTTAAAAGACTTTATTTGAACTTAATGATGACCTTTGAACTTATAAAAATATAACCTACCCTTAACCAAATCCTAAATTGACTTCTAAACCTAATTTTAACCATGACCAAAAAAAAACATGACACAATGATGTTTTGAAAATTTTTGGGTGATAACAGATTGTTTAGAATCCTATTGTTCGGCTCCAGAGTGTCAAGATTGACCTTTGCTAACTGGTTTTCCCATTTTCTCATAGATATATGGCTTTGTGTGCTTTTTTTTTGAACATTCACGCCAATTGGCACTTGTTGCTTTTGTTGTAGTAGCGCCAACCCCTATTTGGTGCGGATTACCACCTTACAGACACGCCGAACCCTGTAGGGTTTGGTTTGACCTCCTTGTTGAGTTTTTGGTCAGTTGTGCTTGAATTTGGCCTTTTTTTTGGTTTACAATTGGTCTTTTTCGAGTTGCTTTGACTGCTTTAGGCTTGCTATTCTTATTTTTTTTTCTATTTTCCTATCAGTTCAGTTCATAGCCCTAGGGTTCTAGGTGTCTTTCACTCATTGAGCCTTCTGATTGAAGGTCGAGTCTTTTGGTTCTTGTTAGTTGAATTCCTTGATCAGTTGCCTGAGTCTTTCTTGATCCTTTGAGTTTTGGTTTGTTGAACGATTACTTTTGTGTTTGTTTGACTCTCCATCTCTTCATTTTCAAGCATATATTACACTGCTCGTTTTGGGTCATTTATAAGGCTTTCACTTTGTTGAAAGGGCACATCATTGGTTTGAGTGTTTTTTTGTGTTTGTATTGCTTTGATTGAATCATTCAGTGTAGCTCTCTACATTCTCAATACTCAGAACTAGTGTTTGCTTTGTTTTTTAATGTAATTAGTGCATTGTGTGCTTCATCTCATTGAAAAATAAAAAAAAATTTGCATCCTTTTGTTTGCATTTGAAATGAAAAATTCTTTCGCATAACTAGCACTTGTATCTAGGAAAGAGTTTTAGTTTGTCTTTTTTATTGTATTAGATGCATTAGGAGACTTCTTCGTATGTTTTCCTTGTTTGCTAATGTCTGAAATATATTTATCCTTCTCTTAATTAGCATTCATTGAATGGAAAATGGTGTTCTTTTGCATATAGCTACATGTAGGAGATTGTTAGATGACATTCGATAGGGCCTTGAAACTGAGACATAATTCAATATCAACCATAAAATTTATTCAATCAACCTAAGGAAGCATTGAAACCTAACGCAAATATTTTAAAGGTCTAGGCTAGTGACGTGTTCTGGCTTCATTAAACCTAGTAGTTGTCGTTCGCCATCTGGCCTTAGACATTGCTAGTACGGACTTGTACTCCCCGTGCCATCACGTATATAAAGGGAGACCCTCATAGGTTCAATCCTTTATCCATAGGAAGCTGATTCTACCGCCCAGTAACCACGATACACCGAACATAACATTTTGGGAGACTACCTGCACGTACATCAAGTCCTTGGTCATTTCTCTTTCATTTGATCACCAAGATGTATATGGTAGTTCACGGAAACTTGGTACACCCTCTTGCTTAGATTACCTAAGTAGTCATTTTTGTCTTTTCGTGACTCTCTAAAAGTGAAAATATCATCGAGCGCTTGTCCTTTCACGCTTGTTTCAACCTGGAAGTGATAAAGTCACCTTTTTCCTGTTTCTCGACTCTTAAAATATAAAACGACAGAGTTTTGTTTCAGTGTCTTAAAATATTAACTGCCCACGAAATATTCATGGTTAAAGTTATCTTCCCTAGTGTTTTGTTTTAGGGTTGTTTGCAATGGAAACATTTCCGGAGTTCACCAACCAAGGAATCCCCTTCGAAGGGAATCCTGTTCCTTTTCCTACTTTTTGGAATGTTGGTGCTCCTTATATGGCAACATTGTCCCTTCCGGGGTTAACTGTTGGTTTTCCTGTGTGGTTATTCTCCACCTTTGTGGTTTCGAGTATTCTGCCCTCTGTACAACCATCTCCTCCACCTGAACAACATCATGTTGATTCTAAGGTGGACCTCTCCCCTTCTTCACCTATTTCTTCTTCCTCCTCTTCTACTTTTCCTGGTGACAGTCTAGATTCTAGTAAATAGGTGGCTAAGAAAAAGAAGAAGAATACAAAAAAGAAGAAGTCAGATAAGAGAGAGGCCAACTCTGTGGCTATTGCACCTAAGAAACCTTCCCTTGATAAATCATTGAACCTTTCGTAGAAAGTCAAATTCCCTTGCATGTTGTGCAAAGGTGACCACCTTCTTTGAGACTACCCTAGCATTCCCAAGGTACTTGAAGCATGGTCCGATGGTTGTCCGTCGTTGCCTTTGGCTTCTGGAAGTCATATTGGTGGCACATCTTCAACTAGCAATGATAAGACTCATAAGATACAGGGTAAGATCATGAATCCATATAATTTGTGTGAAGGGAATTATCCCATTCACCTTTGTCTGTACATGGATGAAGCCACGAGAGTGTTGGAAAACCCTATTCTTTCTGCATCCTCCCTTCCGGTTGGTTACCAGAAGCTTTCTTCGAGTCCTGCACTAGTTTATTCAACGATAATTCAAGATTCATCCTTGGTCAATCGCATTCCCTTAAAAATTCAAATTCATGAATCCATTCCCAACCAACCATTGGTCGTGGAATCAATCGATTTGATCCCGCCTATGGTTCATCAGGTCTTTTCCGTTGAGACTGGATCTCATCACCCTCACATTCTTCTTGTTTCTTCAGATTCCTTAGACTTGGAGAAAGATTCTCCCATCCCTGTAATCCAAGAAGCTGCTCCTCCTTCTTCCATGATGGAGGTCTAGGAGGATGCTCCTCTTGCTCCATTAACACCAGGGGATGACCATCTCATTTCTATGGTACCCCCTCCAAGTAGTTTGATCGCTTCCTTCAATTGGAGTTGATTCACAGGATATCGCCTTCCTTCTTATGTGCCTTTTGAGATCACGGTAGAGGCATTCAATGCGGTCATACCGAGCACCATTATAGATGAAGGCACGTCTATTAGTGTTCTGTCTTCAACTACTTGGCAAGTTTTTGGTTCTCCACCACTTATTTCTATTGCGTAGAATCTGTTGGAATTTAACATAAGAAAGAGTCAACCATTAGGTATCCTTCCGAATTTTCCTGTTACTTTGGGAGGGAAAACCATCTATATAGACATGATGGTTGTTCCAGACCCTTTGGATTTCAATTTAATATTAGGGTGCGACTATGCTTATGCCATGGGTGCACTTATCTCTTCCCTCTTTAGTGTTATATGTTTTCCACACAAAGTTCGGATCGTGACCATTGATCAGCTTTCATTCTTTGGTCCTCATACTAAATCTGGTCCACCATCATCTCTTCTGAGTATTTATCTAGTGGTGGTATCCTCCCCACCATAGGTTAATTATGTGGCTACCTGTCCCATGCCCGCATTCAATGATAGTGATGTTGTGCATTGTGTGATGGGGTCATTGGGTCCTGATTTCCGAGATATTGTTCTCCCATCTGATGAGAACCTCTTGGAAGCCATGACTTCTTATTCGACATGATGAGGTTAGTGGATCACAGTTCATTTTCTTGTGTGAAGCTCCTTAAAAAATGAAACAAGCTTTTCGAAGCAGATTTCATTTTCTTATGTCAAGATCCTTAAAAAATTAAACGAGATCATCAAAGTAGAGTTCATTTTCTGGTGTCAAGCTCCTTAAAAAATGAAACAAGATCATTGGAGTAGCGTTCATTTTATTTTTTCAAGCTCTTAAAAAAATGAAACAAGATCAGCGGAGCACGGTTCATTTTCTTGTGTCAAGCTCCTTAAAAAATGAAACAAGGTCTTCGAAGCATAATTCGTTTTCTTGTGTCAAGATCCTTAAAAAATGAAACAAGCTCTTATGAGGATAGTTCGTTTTATATGTCAACCTCATTAAAAAATGAATTAGGTCATGAGGATAGTTCTTTTACTGTGTCAAACTCATTAAAAAATTAAACACGTTCCTGTTCAATTCGAGCTTTTGATTAGATCTCGTAAAATCCTAGTCGAGTCTTTCTCTTCATCTCGTAATTGATCCTTCATTCCATCCATCTGTTAGTAACAAGTAGTCTACTCTGGTGAATGCACTGAAGCTTAGGGGGCATTTACCTCGAATTGAGTCACCATGTTGGGGGCATGCAGACTTATTTCAAGCATATTTTGTTTCCATTTCAAGCTTGTGTGAAAATGAAACCGGTCCCAAGCACAGTTTATCTTTGTTTCAAGCTTGTGTAAAAATGAAACCATCCTCATTTACCTCTCCTGATTTCCATTTTATCAGATTATTTTTCCAGATGAACCTTGGTTTCCTCATTCCACCATCACCATCTATTTGGCCGATCATACACCTTCACTTGATTGTTTTACCCATTCTTGAGGAACCACTGTAATGAGTAGTCTTGTTAGCTAGCATTTTAACCTTTATCACATTCTGAGAAGTTCCACCATCACCGGAACAAATTGCTACCATTAATACCACTCGTTCCTCTAGGAGGAGTCAACTTTCAACTCTTTTTAGACTCTTAAAAAATGAAAAGATTGTCGAGACTCTTGTCATTTTGAACTTGTTAAATGGTTGCGAAACGATATCTACCTAGTATACGTTTACCCCTTTTTTGGGCTGGGATAGATTACTTACGAAAAATGAATACCTTAGCCTATCGCAACTAAGAGGTTCTCCCAGATATTGTTTTCTACCTTTTCGGATCTGAGAGACTATTTACGAAAAGGGACATGCTGGAGTTTTCTTTTTCGCTTCTTTTCAAACTCTCTAAACATGAAAATATTTTGAGTTCTTCCTGTGTCATACTCGTTAAACTCTGATGACATCGGACATCGTCACCATGATGTTCATCGAGTTCCTCCTTCCTAGGGCTCGTAAAATTTACTAGGTTGGATTTGTCTGAAGGAAAAACTTATATTGCAATCATATGCTATCCCCTTCAAGCTTGTTTTTAAAAAATAACTGGGGTACTCACTAGAAATGGTGGGGGAAAATGGAACCAGTATTTAGTTTTGTTTCCAGTATGTCACTCTTGAACATGACACTCGTATGCACTCGTGTTGGGTTGGGGATATCTCATTTCGTCATTTTTTGCCTCCATGGGTTTGGGTAATCTGTTTTGACCTCTCATCTACTCTTTTCCTCGTCATCATGACCTTAGATCCCTTGATGTCAAATACTACCAAATCCAGAGTCATGTTGCTGATATGTTCAAGAGAAGTTTTGCCTCTGCAGTTTTCAACCTCCCTCTGATTCTCTGTTCGTCCTGATTCATTATCATTATGTTCCTCTATCTCGTGTGGATGATGTGGGAAACATTATGGCCCTCCTTCGACCGGGTCACTTCTTGTCTACTTCAACTCATTATCCAAGAAGCTGATCTAGAGACTCCCTTCTGATACCTTGGAGCTTGCATGCATCAATGGCAAGTTCTTCGCATTCAATGACAGGTCCACATCATTGGCCTTCGATCGAGTCATTCTACGAGTGTTTGACGCTAGATCACTGTTCATATTCTGTGGATTGTGCCTGTCATACCTTGAGATCCATTGTCATTATTGGTGGTTTCTCTTGTGCCTATTAACAACTTTCATCATTGGTTGGTAATCAGGTGATTTTCTTGCATACTCGACTTCAGCTCACATATTCGCATGCTTGAAATTGTACTTGTTTGGGTTGAGATGGAGCACAAGACCCTAGGTTTTGTCTGATAAAATCCAGGCTACGGGATATTTTGGTTTTTCATGACTTTATAACATGACTCTTTTGATTGGATGGTTGTGACCATACCTGAGTCTATTTGTTGATCCTTACTGCTGGATGGTTGTGTCCATACCTCGGATCTCAGTTCATGTATGTACTCTATTATGGATGGCTATGCCCATACCACATGTTCATGTATCAGAGATATCATTTATATTTGTAATTTCAGGTCTTTCGATAGCGGTGTTTGGTTCGAACACGTTCTCATAAAGTATTTCACCCCCCCTCTCTTTCAAACCCCATGATTTAGGGGAAATCTGTTACACAACATTTTGTCACTATCCCTAAAATCCCCATCCTGCATATTGGAGGATCATTTCTGTGACCAAAACAAAGTGTCATTCCTTGCAAATACCATCATTGCATCCCTTTCCATGAGGACAACATTCCTTCTGTTGACAATTTCTTGAACAGACCATTAGAAACACATGTTTTTTCCTTGGCTCTAGTAGACCGTTATGACCTCGCGCTGATGAGGAAATTAACACTGTGCCCCATGCCCATTGGCGCTTTTTCCTAGTGAGCTACCCATGCCAACTTGTTTATGGAATGTTTTTTAAAAATAGAGGCAAATTTTCCATCATAACAAACTTCATGGGCGAGTCATATGTTGTGGTTCATCTGAATAACCACGGCCTCCCTCCTTTGGCCTCTTGTTTCCACCTTTTGGGGAAACCTTCCAAGGGATAATGCCTCCCTTCCACTATTGTAAGGATCCCAACCTCCTCCTCTCCCTCTATAAATATAGCCATCCTCCATTGATGAGCTAGCTAAACTAAACATATTAAGCTAAAACGCTGCAGAGATTCCTGTACATTTTGTTAGAAAAGATAGAATGGAAGAGACCCTAATTGAGAGAGCTTAGACTTGTGTCTTCATCCTATTCAAAGTCACCGACAATTCATCGAGACGCACTTCGACTGAACCCCGTTGAAGGAGGTTGCAATGTCAAGGCTCCGGTTGTAACTCTTTCTTCTATTAATACATATACATGACTATTGTCTGGTTCCCATATTGTGTAAATGTGTCTTATTTGATGCAATATGATTAACCCTCCTTGACTGGTTAGTAATTATGAATGAGATCATTGTTTCATATGCTACTCTTGTTTGTTGATCCTCGTGCAGGTATCCAAGCATCGTTGTGGAAGGATCATGACTTGTCAAGATAGAGATCAAGATGCTACCACCACGTCAACCACGACAATAGCGTTGGACTCTAGGTAGGTAAATCTACCTTGTTCTTTTAATAGAAACTAGCCTATAATATTATGTATATGTATTAATAGAGGAAAGAGTTACAACCGGAGGCTTGACATCACAGCCTCCTTCAGCGGGGTTCAGTCGAAGGGCGTTGCGATGAATCGTCGGGGAATTTGGACAGGATGAAGACACAAGTCTAAGCTCTCTCAATGAGGGTCTCTTCCATTCTATATTTTCTAACAAAATGTACAGGAATATCTTCAACGTTTCAGCTATAATATGTTCAGTTCAACTAGGTAGTTGATTCAACGATCAGTCAAGATTCATCCTTGGCCGATCACATTCCCTCAAAAAATTCAAATTCATGAATCCATTCCTAACCAACCATTGGTCATGGAATCGGTCGATCAGATCTTGCTTATGGTTCATTAGGTATTTTCCGTTGAGAGTGGATCTCATCCCCCTCACGTTCTTCTTGTTTCTTCATATTCCTCGGACTTGGAGAAATATTCTCCCGTCCTTGTAGTCCAAGAAGCTGCTCCTCCTTCTCCCATGATGGAGGTCCAGGAGGATTCTCCTCTTGCTCTAGTAACACCAGGGGATGACCAGCTCATTTATATGGTACCCCCTATAAGTAGTTTGATTGCTTCCTTCAATTGGAGTCGATTCACAAGATACCGCTTTCCTTCTTATGTGCCTTTTGAGATCACGATATAGGCATTCAATGTGGTCGTACTCAGCACCATTATAGATGAAGGCATGTTTGTTAGTGTTATGTCTTCAACTACTTGGCAAGTTTTTGGTTCTCCACCACTTGTGCCTGTTACGCAGAATCTGTTGGCATTTAACAGAAGAATGAGTCAACCGTTAGGGATCCTTTTGAATTTACCTATTACTTTATGAGGGAAAACCATCTATATAGACATGATGGTTGTTCTAGGCCCTTTGGATTTCAATTTACTCTTGGGGCGTGACTATGCTTATGCCATGGGTGCACTTGTCTCTTCCCTCTTTCGTGTGATCTGTTTTCCACACAAAGGTTGCATCGTGACCATTGATCAACTTTCATTCTTTGGTCCTCATAGGACATCTGGTCTAGCATTGTCTCTTCTGGGTATTTATCCACCGATTGTATCCTCCCTGCCACAGGTTAATTATGTGGCTACCTGTCCCATGCCTGCATTCAGTGATAGTGTCGTTTTGCATTGTGTGTCGGGGGCATTGGGTCCTGATTTCCGAGATATTGTTCTCCAATCCGATGAGAACCTCTTGGAAGCCATGACTTCTTATTTGACATGATGAAGTCAGTAGAGCACAGTTCGTTTTCTTGTGTCAAGCTCCTTAAAAAATGAAACAAGATTTTCAGAGCAGAGTTCATTTTATTGCGTCAAGCTCCTTAAAAAATGAAACAAGATCATCAGAGCAGAGTTCATTTTCTTGTGTCACGGTCCTTAAAAAATGAAACAAGATCAGCGGAGCACGGTTAATTTTCTTGTGTCAACCTCCTTAAAAAATGAAATAAGGTCTTTGGAGCATAGTTCATTTTCTTGTGTCAAGCTCCTTAAAAAATGAAACAAGCTCTTCTGAGGATGGTTCATTTTCTATGTCAACCTCATTAAAAAATGAATTAAGTCATGAGTATAGTTCTTTTACTGTGTCAACCTCATTAAAAAATGAAACACGTTCATGTTCAATTCGAGCTTTTGATTAGATCTCGTAAAATCCTAGTCGAGTCTTTCTCTTGATCTCGTAATTGAACCTTCATTCCATCCACCCGTATGTAACAACTAGTCTACTCCGGTGAATGCACTGAAGCTTAGGGGGCATGTACCTCGAATTGAGTCACCATGCTAGGGGCATGCATACTTATTTCAAGCATAGTTTTTTTTCGTTTCAAGCTTGTGCAAAAATGAAACCGGTCCCAAGCACAGTTTATCTTTGTTTCAAGATTGTGTAAAAATGAAACCATCCTCATTTTACCTCTCATGATTGCCATTTTATCAGCCTGTTTTTCCAGATGAACCTTGGTTTCCTCATTCCACCCTCACCATCTGTTTGGCTAATCATACACCTTCACTTGATTGTTTTACCCATTCCTGAGGAACCGCTATAATGAGTGGTCTTGTTAACCGGCCTCTTGAACTTTATCACATTCTGAGCAGTTCCACCATCACCGAAACCAATTGCTACCCTTAATACCACTCGTTCCTCCAGGAGGAGTCAAATTTCAGCTCTTTTCTGACTCTTAAAAAATGAAAATATTGCCGAGATTCTTGTAGTTTTGAACTCATTAAATGGCTGCAAAATGATATCTAGCCAGTATACGTTTACCCCTTTTTCGGGCTAGGATATATTATTTACGAAAAAGGAATACCTTAGCCTATCGTGACTAAGAGGTTCTCCTAGATATTGTTTTCTACCTTTTCAGATCTGAGAGACTATTTATGAAAAGGGACATGCTGGAGTTTTCTTTTTCGCTTCTTTTCAAACTCTCTAAACATGAAAAGATGTCAAGTTCTTCCTTTTTCAGACTCATTAAACTCTAATGACATCGAACATCGTCACCATGACATTCACTGAGTTCCTCCTTCCCAAGGTTCGTAAAATGTACTAGGTTGGATTTTTCTGAAGGACAGACTTATATTACAAGCATATGCTATCCCTTTCAAGCTTGTTTTTCAAAAATAATTGGGGTACTCACCAGAAATGGTGGGGGGAAATGGAACCAGTCTTTAGTCGTGTCAACAGTATGTCACTCTTGAACATGACACTCGTCTGCATTTGTGTCGGGCTGGGGGCATCTCATTTCATCATTTTTTTCCTCCATGGGTGTGGGTAATCTATTTTGATCTCTCATCTACTCTTTGCCTCGTCATCATGACCTCAAATACCTTGATGTCAAATATTTCCAAATCCAGAGTCGTGTCATTGATATGTTCAAGAGAAGTTTTGCCTCTATAGTTTTCAACCTCCCTCTGATTCTCTGTTGGTCCTGATTCATTATCGTTATGTTCCTCTATCTCGTGTCGATGATGTGGGAAAAATTATGGCCCTCCTTCGTCTGGGTCACTTCCTGTCAACTTCAGCTCATTATCGAGGAAGCTGATCTAGAGACTCCCTTCCGGTATCTTGGAGCTTGCATGCCTCAATGGAAATTTCTTCGCATTTGATGACAGGTCCACATCATTGGCCTTCAATCGAGTGATTCTGCGGGTGTTCGACGCCAGATCACTATTCACATTCCATGGATTGTACTTGTCGTACCTTGAGAGCCATTGTCATTTTCATTACCTGGTAATCAGGTGATTTTCTTGCATGTTCGACTTCAGCTCACATATTCGCATGCTTGAATTTGTACTTGTTCGGGTTGAGATGGAGCGCAAGACCCTGGGTTTTGTTTGATAAAATCCAGGCTGCGGGATATTGTGGTTTGCCTTGACTTTATTACATGACTCTTTTGATTGGATGGCTACGACCATACCTGATTCTATTTGTTGATCCTTACTACTAGATGGCTACGTCCATACCTCAGATCTTAGTTCATATATGTACTCTATTATGGATGGTTGCGCCCATACCACATGTTCATGTATCTGAGATATAATTTGTATTTGTAACTACAGGTCTTTCGACAGCGGTGTTTGGTTCAAAAACATTCTCGTAAATCATTTCACTCGTCCCTCTCTCTTTCAGACCTCATGCTTTAAGGGGCATATGTTACACAACATTTTGTCACTGTCCCTGAAATCCCCATCCCACATATTGGAGGATCATTTTTGTGACCAAAAAAAAGTGTCATGCCTCGCAAAGACCATCATTGCATCCCTTTCCATGAGGACAACATTCCTTCTGTTGACAATTTGCTAAACAGACCATCAAAAACACATGTTTTTTCCTTGGCACTAGTAGACCGTTATGCCCTTACGCCGATGAGGAAATTAAAACTGGCCCCCCTACCAATTGGCACTCTGTCCTATTGAGCTACCCATGCCAACATGTTTATGGAATGTTTTTTAAAAATAGAGGCGAATTTTCCATCATAACAAACTTCATGGGCGAGTCATCTGGAGTGGTTCAACTGAATAACCATGGCCTCCCTCCTCTGGCCTCTTGTTTCCACCTTTTGGGGAAACCTCCCAAGGGATAAGGCCTCCCTTCCACTATTGTAGGGATCCCAACCTCCTCCTCTCCCTCTATAAATATATTCATCCTCCTGTTGAAGCCCCGAAAATTGAGTCTTACAACAAGGGGGATACCCACCCGGTCCGGACCTTGGTTAGCAGCTCCTTTTCTGTTTGGTGTAGTGGGTCCGACTGGGGATAATGGGACCGGTTTGTCAAACCAGGAGGTAACTGCGCAAATCAGAATGTTTATTAAATGAGGAATGTGCATGTATTTATACATGGAGGTGAGGCTATTTGGATTCATCTCCCAATGACTCTTGGCCTTCCTTATTTCCTAATATTACTTATTATACAATATTACATATCCACACCCAACCCATAGGATTAGGTGTCAACCTTCCCCCCTTTAATCCGAAGGGATGTTGGTGAGTCCAAGCATCGATCTGAACTTTTCAAACTTTTCTCTACCAAGTGCTTCGGTGAAGATATCAGCAGTTTGCTCATTTGTGGAACAATGATGTAGATGGATGGTTTTGGCCTGAACATGATGTCGAATTAGATGGTATTTTGTATTGATGTGCTTTGTTTGATCATGGAACTTTGGGTTCTTGGCCAACTTTATTGCAGAAGTGTTGTCGATCATGAATGGTGTGGAATACATTTGTTTCATCTGCAAATCTTCCAGGATTTTTCGGAGCCACACAATTTCTTTTGTCGCTTCAGCTGCTGCCACATATTCTGCCTCGGTCATGGAATCTGCTGGAAATGACTGCTTGCGTGATCTCCATGAGACAGATCCTGATCCAAGACTCATGGTGTAGCCAGTAGTAGACACCCCTGTTTCTTTGTCACCATCAAAGTCTGAATCAGAGTATCCGATCAAGCTGAAGTCGCCTACCTGCATATATTTGAGTCCAAAGTCTTGAGTCCCCTTCAAGTACCTTAACACTCTTTTTGCAGCAGACCAATGTCCTTCACAAGGTTTTTTCATGAACCTTGAGAGGATTCCAACAACAAATGAAATGTCAGGTCTGGTGGTGGTCAAGTAGATAAGACTTCCTATAAGCTGTCTATACTTAGTTGCATCCTCGAATTCCTTCCCTTCAATAGATGTGAGCTTCAAGTTTTGTTCCATTGGAGTGGTTAAGGGATTTCATTCATCCATGCCAAACTTGTTCAAAATATCTCTAATGTACTTCTTTTGAAAAAGAAATATATATTTAGGATGTTGAATTAATTCAATACCTAGATAGTAATGAACATGACCCAAATCAGTCATTTCAAAACCTTTCTTCAATTCTTTCTTCATGGATGCAATATAGCTCTCATTGTTCCTTGTTATCAAAAGATCATCTACATACACCACAAGATATACAACTGTTTTTCCAACTTTCTTAACAAAAAAAGTTGCATCATCAAGATCAAAATGTTTGAAGTCAAGTTTCAGAAGATGCTCGGTTAATTTCTCATACCAGGCTTGTGGTGCTTGCTTGAGGCCATACAAGGATTTTATAAGCTTGCAAACTTTGTGTTCTTAACCCTTTACCACAAATCCTTCTGGCTGGGACATATAAACTTTCTCCTTTAGATATCCATTCAAAAAGGCGGTTTTTACATCCATCTGATGGACTTTCCATCCATTTTGAGCTGCTAGGGCAAAGAGAGTCCGGATGGTGGTCCATTTTGCTGTTGGAGAAAAAGTTTATTCATAATCGATTTCTTATTTTTGTGCAAAACCTTTTGCCACAAACCTAGCCTTGTGCTTGTCAAGTGAGCCATCTGCTTTATACTTGTTCTTGTAGACCCACTTATAGCCAATTGGTTTTGTTCCCAAAGGCGGATCAACCAGCTTCCAAGTGCCATTCTTTATCAAGGCATCATACTCTTTTTGCATCGCTTCTTTCCATTCATCATGAGAAGCGACTTCTTTGAAGGAAGTTGGTCCATGATCTGTAGACAAACTCAATTCACAGTTATAAGCAATATCCATATCAACATGAGAATCATAATTATCTACATCACCTTCGATTTGTTGAGTGGAACTTCTTGTTCCTGTTTTCCAACCTCATCAGGATGAAAATTCTCTAGTGTCTTTGTCAGCCATTTGGGAGGACCTCTCTGAGATGGCCCAGGCTGGTCATTTGACTAAGTTGGGATTGATTCAAGATTCAATCTCCCAATTCTGTTAATCACATCATTCAATGTGTCATCTGTGGTTGTTTCTTCATGTGGGGGAGAGAGTGCTTCAGGACATGATTCCACAGTTTGATTCAATATCGAAATCCCCCCTTCAAGATGTGGAATCTGATTATCAAATTCTTGGAAAGACTTTGCATGTGTGAATCTATCCAGGCGATCAAGTTGCTGCTCAACAACCTTGTCACTCTTGGAAGATTCAAGGAATATGACATCTCTTGCTATTACAAACTTCTTATTTGCTTCATCATAGAGACGATATCCCTTGGAGGTATTGGAGTACCCCAAGAAGATACATTTTCTACTTCTAGCACCAAGTTTGTTCCTTTGACCCTTGGGTATCAAGGCATAACAGGTGGACCCAAAGACCTTGAAATGCTTTACCGAAGGAATGTGGCCATGCCACATTTCAAAAGGAGTTTTGTTTCTAATTGAACTTGAAGGACACCTATTCTTTATGTAAACAGCACATAGAACTGCATCAGCCCAAAACATCGATTTTACATTCTTGAAAAATAACATGGAGCGGACCATATTTAAAATGGTTCTGTTCATTCTTTCAGCTACACCGTTCTGTTGTGGATTATATGGCAGAGTTGTTTGATGTTTGATTCCATGTTGACGAAGATAATTTTCAAATTCGTTTGAAGTGTATTCTTTTCCATTATCAGTACGTAGAGAGCCAATATGTGTTTGTGCATCATTTTCAATCCATGCATGAAAATTCTTGAATGTTTGAAAAGCATCAGACTTGTTCTTCAATAAGTAAATCCAACACATTCTAGTGTAGTCATCAATAAATGTCATCATGTATTTATTTCCATTTGCAGAAGCAATAGGCATAGGGCCACATAAATCTGAATGAACAAGCTCAAGTTTTCTATGTGCTCTGGAGTGTGAATCATGAAATGGATGTTTGCTATGCTTTCCTAGAATACAAGCATCACATTCCTTAGGTTTTCTAGGAATTGTAGGTAGTCCATTAACACCATTTTTCTTCAACAAATGAAGGCTTTCATAGTTTAATTGTCCAAATCTAGCATGCCATAAAAGACTTGATGGGAATGTACCTTCATCATGATGTGAACTGAATGCAAAGTTTTGAGCATGAGCAGATGAACCTTTCAGCTTCAAGAGTCTCCCTTCTTCTATTCCCTTCATGACAAGTGAGTGATCTGATGCTTTTCTAACCTCTACCTTGCCATCAAACAAGTGAATGGAGTGTCCTTGCTGGCGGATTTGGACCAAGGACAACAAGTTTCTCCTCAACTCAGGGAGGTATAGAACCTCATGTAGGATATGATCTGGAAGACCAGGCAGTTTAAGCCTGACTGTGCCAAGCCTTGATGGCTTGAGTTTGGATTTATCTGCGAAATATACTGCTCCATCAACTTTGTCAGTGAATTCTTCAAAAAAATCTTTTCTAAATGTCATGTGACATGTTGCTCCTGAATCTAGCAGCCAATCATCTCTCCATGAAGTAAATGAAACATCAAACAAGTCTTCAGTTACTCCATTGTTACAATGTGCTAGAACATAATGAGAGGATTCAGGTGCTTTATCTTTGTCTTTTTCATTATTTTTACCCTTGTCTTGATTTCTTTGCTGCTCAATTTTCTCCCAAGGTGTTCTGCATTTGGATGCATCATGTCCATCTTTATTGCAACGTGTGCAATGAAGATTGGATTTGTCAGATTGTCTGCCCCCCCTTTCTGTGAAGTTTCTTCTTCCTCTTCCTCTTCTACCACCTCTTCCTCTGGATGAATCTGGAGCATGACTCTTTTCTCTATGTGCCAAGTATGCAGCCTCTTCGGAAGACGAAGGGACTGTCATCTTCCCAAAATATTTCTCTCTTTCTGCAAACTTTTTCTCAAGTGTATCAAAGGTGATATGCTCAAGGTTCCCACTTGCTTGCAAAGACTCAAGATAATGTGAGTAAGTCAGATATAATGCCTTAACATATGCTATGAGAGGTATGTCCATTTTTACACCAGTGCTATCAATATCATGCATGATAGATCTAACTTCTGAAGCTAAAGTAAGGGGATCATCATTCTTCATTTCAAGATTGAACAGCTTAATCATCAATTGAACATTTTCTAATTCTGAATGTGAGTCATAGAGTTCTTTTAGCCTGCTCAAGGCATCATAGGCATTTGAGAATGATGAAATATGGCGACTCACCTCTTCATTTACAGAAGCTGCAATCAAGGCATAGGCCTTGCAGTTCTTGTTTTCCCAAATGGCGAGCTCTTTGTCTAAAGTGGGATTTGCTGGTGGATTTCCTTCTTGTCCTTCACAGATTCTTTTCCACAACTCATTAAAAATGAGTGTGTGTTTAATCTTTCGAGACCATTCAAGATAGTTCTCTTTGCCGGAGAGAACCACCCCAACAATAGATATGAGAGAATGCATTAGTTTGCTGGAAAAAATTCTATTGAAGAGGAAAAATTTTGCTAGAAAATCTTCAATTATGGAAATTTACTCAATTACAGGGGACAAAAACTCTTTGCTAAAAAAAAGACTGAATTCTGCACCAAAAAAAATATATATGTATTTTTTTTGTGTTTGAAGAAAAATTGTATTGAAAGTATGGTGGGGGGGGGGGGGGGGTGGGGTTGTGCATTTGAATAATGGACAAAAGTTATGAAGGGCGGTATTGAATATGGGAGGGGGCGGTAATTTGATAGTGGAGTGGTTTTATGATTAAAAAAAATGGAATGATATTAAAAAATGGAAGGGGCGGTATATGGTGAAAGGGAGCGATAATGAATAATGGAGAACTTATGGAAGGGCGGAAATAGTGCTATTGTATACGAATGGTGTGGGTGGTATTGTTAAGAATGGTGTGGGCGGTATTGTTAAATATAGGTGGAATTAAATGTAGGTGTAGTGGAATATGAATGAAGGGAGGCGTATTAAATAGACAGAGGGCGGTATATGCAGCTATATAACATATGACATGCGGACAGCGTAATATGGAGTTAAAACAACGTGGAGGGAGGGGCGGGTAGGACGTAATATGGAGTTAAAATAGCATGGAGGGAGGGGCGGGTATGATGTATGCGTGTAGGGAGATGTTGTTGATATTGCAACAAGATGATGAGCTTAGTGGAAAGAAGTCGCCTTCACTAAGTGGGCCCGCAGGCTATTTTTGGCGCAAAGTCTATTTTTAGACATATGGATCATGTTCTATGAGTTGCAAGATGCTATTTTTGGATGGTTGGTCTAGTCGGGAAAAATAGATGGACTTCTATTTTTAGACATACTAGGCGGAATCTATTTTTAGATTGCCAGTCTAAAAATAGACATGTCGAATATTATTAGCCCTTAATAATATTTGGACTCTAAAAATTATCTTATTCTCTTGGAGCACTTCAGTTCGAGTCACGGATGTGGCACATGCAGCTAACAGAAGGAATTATGCTATTCCTAGAGTTTAGTGGAGCTATTGCATGGTTGACTTTAGTTAGAACTCATGTGACAGATTTTGGTGGAGTTGATGAGACAGTTAATGGAGTTGTTTTCAGTTTAACTTAGTTGAGCTAGTTGTATCTAGTCTAACTGATTGATACAATTAGTGAGAGTGGTTTGAATTAATTATTAATTAATTCACTAATTATTAACTCATTAATCAACTAAAGAATGCATTAGTTAACTTCAGTGCATGGACAGTTTCAGTGGAGACCAGTGCAGAGATAGGTGAAAGAGCAGGTTAACTATCAGTTGTGACTATACTATTGCTATTTGCAACACACAGATAGGTGGAGTAGCCCATGAGGATTGCGCAGTTTAGGCCAGGTGGTTTATCTATTTAATGAAGCCATTCCATAGCATTAATTACACAATAGAGGCTGGCTATCAAGTGGCAAAATATTGGAGCATGTGTTTTGCTAGATCTAGCTTGATAGTGTGTAGCAATTGAGGGTGTGCATGAGAGCTTGTGAGGAGATTTTGTACTATGATTGTTACATGATCTCCATGACATATAATATACAGATAGTTGGGGTTTTCAGCTTTAAGCTTTCCCATTAAATACTATGTTCATATGTGTGATTATTTGTGGTTTTAATGTATGCATGCAATTGATTTTATTTCCGCATGTGATGATCAATGGTAGAAGAGATTTTGTATTATGCATGAAGCTAAAATAGTGTGTGATCAGGAGAATCTCGGTGAATAATATCTCAGTTATTCAAATTTTCTACATATGTGAGGGGGTAGGTTGAATACGTGGGATAGGGATAGCAAATAAGGGAAATGGATGAGGGCGAGCGCAAGTCGTGAGGGAGTGAAGAAAAAAATTCTGGAGTATTGCAGGAGCTTAATCACTGCAGAGATTTTAGAGCTGCAATTTGCAGAATGGCGAGAACTGCAACTTGCAGAATTATAAAATCTTCAGAAGCTGCAAACAAATGATTCAGAACTGTGCAGAAATTGCAGAGATAAAAAAAATGCAGAATTTCAGTACAGCAAAAACTATGCATAAAAAATGACTGAGTAGGAATGAGGGAGTTACACCACAGGCAAAAATGCCAATAGTGGGACTGGCTCTGATACCATGTCAAACCAGGAGGTAACTCTGCAAATCAGAATGTTTATTGAATGAAGAATGTGCATGCATTTATACATGGAGGTGAGGCTATTTGGATTCATCTCCCAATGACTCTTGGCCTTCCTTATTTCCTAATATTATTTATTATACAATATTACATATCCACACCCAACCCATAGGATTAGGTGTCAACACAGTTTCCCAATATGTGTGTGTGTGTGTGTGTGTTGAGAATTGATATTTCCTTTCTAAACTTCCTAAGTGAAATGCTTTTATTCTATTTCTAATCTAATCATATGAAAATTGTATTCTAATTTAACAAAAATATCTAATTCTAAACTAACCCGGGATGTAATCTTTTTGTTTATGCGATCTAAAATGATTTCAAATAACAATCGATAATAAAGATCATTCAACTGTTATAAGAAAAGAATTCAATAAAGATAAACCACTTCATATAAAAAGTTAAATGAAACAGCTGTGAAAAACATATCGCATAATAAGCTATTCATACATTAAGCATAAATAATTAGCTATCACCGTACAAAAGTGTCAAATGATAACTCAAGAATTCAAGCATCAATATATAAACAACTGAAAATAAATATCACTTTAACACAAAGGCAGAAATAGTTAAGAGATAAAAGTACCATTTCTAACTAGTTCTAGTGATGAGCTTCAAGCAATAATGACTTATCTCCTCTTAATCCAACATCCACTAAGAGTACAAAAGTGCAACATCAGTAGCAGATATTAAACGCAGATATCAATAAATCCTGTTCCATTCATTCATCAAAACCTCCTCTGAGGGTGCAAAAGTGCATGTTTTGAGGACAAGTTTTTGACAAATTTCAGGACCCTTCTCTAAATGCATGAGAAGGGTTTAAATACTACTAACTAAATCTAAAAATAGATTATTACAAAAATTTAGGATTCGATTTAAATGACCGTTCTTTTTTCTAGGCAAAAATAAAGTAAAACTAATACTAAATCTAAAATCAAAACTGACAACTAACTATTTGTGAATCTGATCTTTGAAATTGCAAGCATTCATCATCGATTTGAGAAGATTAGGTTGGCCAACTTCAGATTTTAATTGTCCTGTGAAAATGGCACCGGCAAGTGCTGGCGCTATCTTCTCGGAAAAATTGATGATGCAATTGAGAGCCATGCATTGGCTGTGTTGTTTTACCAGACATGCCCAGTAAGAATCCCAATTTAACTTTGTTAATCCTTTAATTAATTCTGCCTTTTCCCGATGCTTCTGTTTCCACTCTGTCTGCAATTGTTGTGCTTGTGGTAGGTATCTTGGAATAGTTTATGAAATTAAATTTTCCTTGTGCAAATTTTCATTTACACAATCAATAATATTGCTTGTTGCTGTAGCTGCTTCTTCCATCGCCTGTTCTGCATTCTTGATCTGCGCATCCCAATTATTGAAGAACATTTCTTTATGACTGTCATTGATGATTGGTGCTCCTGCTCTTTTCCCCTCCTCTGTCTTTTGCCAAGCCAAATAGTCAGTAAATATTTTATTAGTTAAATCATAATCATGTCGTAATTCTACGACATGATTAGTGATTTTATCACTTTCTTCACAAAAAGAGTTCCACTATGAAATTTTTTGGCATAATATATCTTGTTGTTGTAGTAGTTGGTTATTTAAGGAAATAGTCTCTATGATAAATTATGTGATCTTGGGGTCATATTTGTGCATCTCTTGCATAATCTGTATTTGTTTCTCTTTTTCAGCCAAATTTTTCTGATATCCGATCTGCATTTGTTGAAACTCTTGCTGTAATTTTTCAAGTTGTATCTGTGCTTCACTGTTAACAATGGCTTGTTGCAGTTGTTGTTGCAGAACCTGTACTTGATTTTCTTTTTCATTCAATAATTGTCGTACCTCAGATGCTTTATCGATGGCTGCAGAGGCATATGCTCCTGTAATCTGAGATAATTTAGTAAGATTTTCAGTTGGATCAGTAGTAGGATCTTGCCATAAAACATCCAATTGTTCTGCATCATGAGAGAGTGCACTTTCTAATTTCCTTTTCTTCCTTTGTTTTCTTACTACTGCTTTATGTTGTGGACTATATAATATATCAAGAGGAGGAATTTCCTCTATTTTGAGCACAAGTTCAGAGGAGGGGGAAATGGGAATATGTTCTGTTTCTGCGACATTGCTAGTTTCTCCTGTGACTATAGTTTTTATTGTCTGTACATTAGTTACAGGAGTCTGTGTGTTCTGTCCTTCAACATTAATCAAATCATTAAATGTTTCTGATTCTTTTTCTAACTCAATTCTGACGGATGGTTGTTGTTCATTGAGAGGGGGAAGATTTATCTGTGGAGAGATTGAAATCTATTGCTGTAAAAGTTTTTTTGATTGGGCAGTATCCTTTACTAACCCTTCACTTTTATCCTGGTCATTATCAGTTTCTTTCCCGGACTTTGACTTGGACTTGTCTGTATCTGAACTCCCACTAAGACTGATGCTGGGAGTTGGTTCCCTTGCGGGTTCCAAGCGCAAATTATCCAAAGGGATAGTGGTCAACCTTCTTTCTCTGTGCATTTTAAACTCTTGGAATTCTTCTAGAAAAAAACATGTTTGAACTGAATGTAGAATCTCTTTAAATGTGCATTTTTCTTGAAACATATCATCAAAAAGATCCTCTTCTCCAGAAAATATTCTTACCTTGACTACAGTGGTGAAATTCTTAACAACATCATATGGGTCGAATAGCCTTCTTGGAAACTTGAACAATTGTAAACATGTAATATTGTTTACTTCTTTAAATGCATGACCAACATCAAATAATGAAAATGCTCCGCAAACCACAGGAAATTGTGGCCAGATGGCCTTCTTTTTATCCTTTAAATCCTTGGTCAAACCTCCCTCTCTGCAGGTTTGATGCGCAATTTCCCGGGCCAGGAGTTTATCCGGAACATACAAAGGTAAAACATGAGGAGAAGCAAAACTTCCAAAAACCCTAACATAGGTAAACAATTCTTCTCCAAACCATCTTGCGACAGGGAGAATGTCTACTTCTACTTCAGGGGAAAACCTTGGAGCATCCTTATTATACAACATTCTGTACAATGGCAGCATGATTCCATGGCAAATTTTGTAAAAATGGGGAATGAACTTTGAATCCCACAATTCTTTATGATAAACATGAATGGGTAGGGGATCTTGAATTTTCCATTTCCAACCCATTACAGGAAATTTAGAAACATAACAGATTGAATCCATTACATAAGCAGATAGGAAAAAAGGAGGATAAATCCTCTGAGAGACAGTCTGTTTAGACCGATAATTAAAAATAGTTGTGGCTAAGTTATCAGACAATACCTTAGCCCAATCCAAAATAGTAGCATTAACAGCAGCATTCAATAACGGAAGCCATTCAGATGAAAACTTATTAATTTCAGGCTTCCCAAAAAGCCTACAAAGCATAGTAGCAGCAAAGCAATACAGAGAAGTGAGAGAACAAGTACTGTACATACCGTGTTTATCTTTCTTTAGTGGTTCGTCTCTTCTAGACCATTCCTTGGTGCATTCTGCTAGGTTTGCATTTTCCTTGGCAAACTTTTCAGTAAGTTGTTTGTTGTATGTTGCCTGTGGCTCTGGCAAATGATACATAAGCCTTAAATCTTCTGGAGTAAATGAGCCAATGAACTCTTGCCCCTGAGTCTTGAACTATCTATCCGTAATATCAGTGCTATCTAGTACCCATTTCACCATGTCTGTATATGGAAGAATTTTAGGTCTTGTTGCTATCCGATGCAAAAATGGACAAGCTAACTCTGTAAGAGATGCTTCGGAAGAACCAACTGATCCTGCAGTGGCCAAAACATCCATTAATTTGGGGTTTTCTTCTTCAAGCAGATTATACATGCCCTCCCAAGTGGTGATACCAGTGTCTTTGTTGTAGGCAATGTCTGTGTACAAGGACGCCATCTCTTTACTTTCAAAACTCGGAGATTTGGCTTTCTTTCCCATAATACTCTAAATATCGCTTTGTATAGTCCTCTGTTCTTCACGCCTGCAGTTTATGAATTAAGTGAGATTAATGATATGAAAAGCTGATGGGAAAGTTTTAAATGCTGAAGGCACATAAAATATATCATCTTACGTGAAATAACTCTTCAATCAAAACAAAACCATTTTTCATTAATAAATGACAATCAATTCATTGATTAATCATTAAAGCGCATAACAGAGTCTTGATTTATGGAGAATATTTTCTTCGTACAACGAGCCTTAAGAACCTACGATAATGTGATCTGCTATTTGCTTCACAATATCACAAAATCGCAATATCACAAATCGCAATCTCGGAAAATCGCAACATCATAATAGCGCAAATATTATATCATCGCGAAATCACAAAATCGCAATATTGCAATATCGCAATATCACAAAATATAACATATGACAAACATCCGTTAATGTATTTTCTGATGAAATGCGATTTGCGATAAATGTTATCGCACATCGGTGATTTGAGGTTTCTTAGCATAAAATATGAAACTTGCGATGCGATGAATGTTCTTTTAGCACGTAATTTCATATCGCAATCTTTAAAATTCTGCTTGTAAATAGGCATTCATTACCCTTTTGCGATGTGATATTCCTCAAAGAATGATTTTATTCTATGCTATCATAAACTTAAGTTTATTTAAATATTTTCCCAAGGAATTTTCTTAAGTTAATGATAGTAAGTTTTATTGAAAAAAGAAAACAAGCACTAATTAATTTTTTGGATTTTTAAAATAAGGGTCCCCACTTATTTAGTATTATTACTAATACTAAATAAGAAGCGGGGTTGTTGTTGGCCACAACAATTGGCGATTCACTTGGAAGAACTAGTTATCTCTGCTTTTCTTTTGAATTTTCTAAACTTTTCAAAACAGAAAATTTTAAGAAAATCAAACTTTATTATAAAAAGACAAAGTACATTATGCTTTTATCTATCAATGATATTTCATTTCTTCTATATTCAATTTTGACTATTTACTTCCTCGAGCTAGTCCTTGTATCTATATCAGTCTTTACTTGGTTCATAAAGATAAAAACAAAAGGCTTCTCTGTAAATCAGTGTTAAATATGCTCATTTGTCGTAGGTAGAGCCACTACTGCCAGCAAGCGTTTATAGCCTCGACAGGGTTACCTGTTACCCAGCAATGATCATGTGTCCTACTTAGAGAAATATACAATTTTCAAAGAGAAATCCATATTCACACTTATTGCTTTTATTTTTCTTTTTATTCTTAAAGAACAATGTCTTGGTTTGGTAGCCAATTTATGACAGTGCCATTCACTTGATTTATAACTTTTGCTGAACAAGCTGGCTCGTGATGAGACCCCTTGTCTTTTGATTGCAATAATCTTGAGTCATTGCCCTATTGTGGTATGCAGTATTGGAAAAGTCAGCAAGCTATAATATCTATGATCATGATAAGTCAGCTCGTGCTGAGACCTCTTACTCTTTAAGTTAAAAGTGTATCATTGGATTATTCCTTGAACGTTGTGATTTCCTAGGTGGGGAGGAAGTCATTGTTTCCTTAAGATAGCTCTGGACGAAAATGGTAGATTTTTTTAAAAGAACTTTTCTACAGAGAATCTTCATTTTGTTATTGATACCTTTCATTGAACTGATATAAAACATTTTCTTGCTAAAGGTCATTTTTTATCAAAATTTACAAAGTTGAAATTAGTATCATTTCTAGGCCTAAAGCTTTTAACTGTATCTTTGAATAATAATGATTAATTTTCTATAATAATTCTATTTATATAAGTAAAAAAAAAAAACAAAATCAAAAAGAGAATTTGTATCTTTTTGGTGAATTCCAAATATAACCATTAACAACTAGTTTTATTATGAAAAATAAAGAAAACTAATATACAAAATAGAAGAATGATCTCCTATGGAAAATATTTTTTGAGGATCTTTCCATTAACAGGTAAAGACACTCTTTTTCCTGTTAAATCCTGTAACATAAAAGTAGATGGACCTATGATCTCTGCAATTTGGAAAGGACCAAGCCACATTCGTTGAAATTTTGTATGTTTTCCTTTTTCCTCATGAGCCTTGTCCCATTTTAAAACTAGATCTCCGACCTGAAAATCTTTTCTGGATATGATGTTTGAATCAAATGAAGCTTTCACTAATGCTTGATGATGAGCATGAGTTACTTTGGCCTTTCCTCATTTTTCTTCTAGCTTAATTATTTCCATCTGCCTTAGTTGTAAGGAAGAAGTTGGTACTTCATCAATATATTGGACTAAGGCTAAAGAAGGAATTGCTAGATGAGTTGGAAGAACCACTTCTTTCCCATAAACTAAATTAAAGGGAGAAGTGCCAATGGAGGCTTTCTACGTTATTCGATCTGCCCATAAAGCATATATTAAAGACTTATGCCAATTTTTATGATTTTGATCAATGGTTTGCTTAATGATTCTGATTAAGTTTTTATTTGTGGATTCAGCTAACCCATTTCCCTGTGGATAATAATTGGCAGAGTATTTAAGTTTGAAACCTCTTTTAAGTGCAAATTCAGTCATAGCATTACTAGAAAAATATGATGCATTATAAAAAATTAAAGCAGAAGGTAAACCAAACCCGGTGATTATGAACTGATCTATGAACTCGATGATGTGCTCGGCATAAGAAGTTTTAAGAGGAACTGCTTCTACCCATTTCGTAAAATAATCAGTTGCTGTAATGATATACCTATGTTGCTTAGAAGAGTGAGGAACAATCTCACCTATTATGTCCAATCCCCATTGATCAAAAGGTTGCTCAATGTTGACTGGTTGTAACGGTAATGATGGTTTCTTTTGTCTTCCAGCAGTGGTTTGACAGACTTGACATTTCCTTACGTAGCTATGTGAATCTTTGAATAATGTGGGCCAGTAATAGCCTGTGCGAAGAATTTTATGTGCAGTAGCATCTCCAGCATAATGTCCACCTGCTGGCCCATCGTGAATTTCCTGCAAGACTTTTTCAGCTTCATATTTCTCCAGACATCTAAGAAGAACAGAATCATAATTCATTCTAAAAAGAACATCATTCACAAGATGATATTGTTTAGCCTTCAACCTTAGAGCTCTTTTCTTAGTGTAATCGAGATTTGGAGGAGCATATCCATTCTTTAGATAAAAAATGATATCAGCATATAATGATTCAACATCGTTTAGGCTTACCTCATACATTTGTATCTCTGTAGATGATTTTTCAGAAATAAGTGATGCTCCAGCTAATATTTTGCAAAAGCCTTGCCCTCTTACAATACTTGCTGGTTTGATTTCTAAATCATATTTTTGTAAGGCAGTAACCCAATTGGCTCTTTTCTCATCCACATCTTTTTGAACTAAAAGATTTCTTACCGCTGGAAACGGTACTATGATTTTTGTATGGGTTTTAAGTAAAAAGGGTCTAAAATATTTAAATTTTTTGAAAACAACATAAGCTTGTTTCTCCACATCTGAATAATTCAACTCAGCTCCCTATAAATTTGAACTGAAAAAAGCAATTAGGGCTTCTGCCTTATCCTGATTTGTTTGAGTGAGTATCGTAGCATAAGATTTATTAGAGGCAAATGTATACAAAATAAAAGGATCGAAAAAATTTGGAGTTGCTAAAGATGGAGCGTTAACAATTGCTTGTTTGAACAGATTGAATGCCTCGTATTCATTTTGGCCCCATTTGAAGTTTGAATTATTTTTAATCATTGCGTGTAAAGAAGATACAATTCTTGAAAAATCTGGCACAAATCTCTTTACAAAATTAATCTGGCCAAGAAAATATTGCGTAGCCTTCTTGTTGTGAGGTAGGGGTATTTCAGAAATTTCCTTGATTCTATCAGGATCAATATGAATTTCAGATTTTGATACTATGAATCCAAGAAGTTTTCCTTCACTTAATGCAAAAAAGTATTTTTTCGGATTAAGTGAAACTCCATACCTTTGACAATGTTGGAAGATATGCTTCAAATCTCTAAGATGATTGCTTCGTTTCTTGGAATATACAGTTATATCATCCAAGTAAATTACCACTGATTTGTTAACTAATCCCTTGAAATCGATGTCCATGGCTCTCTGAAATGTGGCACCAGCATTGATCAGACCAAAAGGCATCTTTTGATATGCATAAGTGCCCCATTTGGTTCTAAATGTAGTTTTCAATTGATCATTAGGATGGACCAATACTTGGTTGTAGCCAGAGAAGCCATCTAAGAAAGACATTAATTCTGATCCTGCAACTGCCTATAATATTTGCTCCATAGGAGGCAAAGGAAAATTATCCTTTTGGCAAGATTTATTAAGATTTCGAAAGTCAATGTAAATTCTAATGTCTCCGTTATTCTTTCTAACAGGAACCATATTGGAAACCCATTTAGAATGTTGAACGGGAAAGATAATTTTGGCTTTCAATAACTTATTGAGTTCAGATTTGATCTGATTTTCTAGGTTGGGATGGATCTTTCTCGGCTTTTGTTGGACAAGTTTTTCATCATTTATCATTGGGATAGTATGTTGGATGATAGAAGTGTCATAAGTTTTGAGTTCATCGTAGTTCCAAGAAAAGGCACTTTTATATTGTTTCAAAAGACGAACATACGCTAATGTTTCTTCAGGAGCTAGACCAAGGCCTAGGTTGATATTCTGTGGTTTGGTATCAGTTCCTAGATTTACTAATTCATAATTCAAAGTTGAACTTTGCAATTTTGAATTGGTAGATCTTTTGAATCGATATTTCAAATCATAAAGGTCTTCTAACTTGACTACTGAATTTGGCATAGCATTATTGGTGCTATCTTGTTTCAATTGTCTATCATGTTGGTATTCATCAATTATCTGATTAGTGTAAGATCCTTTAGATGTGAGAAAATTTACAATATCAGGATCATCGTTAAAAATTCTCCAATTGGTAATGTTATCAGGAATCGAGGGTCTAAAGATTAATTCGATTGAAAATCGATCAGGGCTATAGTCTTCTAAAGGAATAAGTTTGGAGGCTACATTGGCTAGGAGGTCTGCACTAGCATTCTGGATTCTGGGAATTGATGAAATATTAAATGCTATAAAATGTTCAGTCAGATCTTGAACTAAAGATTGATAATGCTTTAAATGACCTGATAAAAATGTATAGTATTACGTACCTATTTGATTACAATTTCAGAATCTTCGAAAACTTGTAGATATTTGATATCTAATCCGATTGCTTTGTATAATCCTTGGACTAAGGCCTCGTATTCTGCGGTATTATTGGTGCAATCAAACTCGAGTTTGCAAGTTAGCAAAATTTTGTTTCCCTCTGGACTAACCAACACACACCCTGCTCCTGCTCCTTCATTAGACTTAGAACCATCAAAAAATAACTTCCAAAATAAAGATTTATTTACAGGAGTATCTACAAAATCAATGCATTTTGAACTATCTGTTTGAGAAAAAATTTCTATCTGAGATAAAACAGCATGTTCTAAGTAAGGTGAAGTATGAGCATTGAAATTTCCTAAGAAAGAATCAACTGAATAATTGCCAATGATATTATTGTTGTATGCAACCAGTTCATTTTCTCCTTCCAATTCTATTACTATGTATTTCTGATGCTTTTCTCGCTCAACCTTTATCTGATTTGGTTTACCATTGTAAGGAAGCCACATGTGTGACCAATCAGTTGCAAAGTATGCATGAAGTTTTTCTGACCAATCTCTACTAAGAATTAAGCCATAAAATTCTGGAATATCTGCAACTAAAATATCAATAACTTGACATACCTTTGGATGAGATGACAGCCTTATGGTAACTTGATTTAATTCGCCAATCACTTCAACTTGTGATCGATCTAGCTAGACTATGCGCACAGCAGATTTTTGTGGTTGAATGTTCAATTTTGCACATATTGATTTTGGTAGAATATTAGATGAAGCTCCAGAATCCACTAAACAATTATGCAATTTTTTATTGAAAACTTCATAAGTAAGAAGAAATGGAGGAGTATGAGATCTTGACCTTCCTCCAATTAAAGAGATATTTTCTAAATCAACTTTACTAATCGCAATAGTTGGAGGTCTTCCCATCTCATTGGAAGCTTGAGAAATCACAGGATCAGGCAAAGGTTTTTTAGGCACAACATGTAATTCTTTCAAAAGTACCTTTTGCTGGTGTTTTAACTTGCTCAATTCATAAAAAGTGATATTAGCCCTAGTCTTTTTCATATCTTCTATGATATTATACTCCATTTCATCCAGAACAATCCGTGTTTTTGATGGAGTTGATGAATCTTTTTGGACTGGGCTGGTTTGAATTTCTTTAGATGTCGTTTTCTTGGGTGCAACTTTATCCTTAGTCATTGAGTTTGCACTCTTTGGCTTAGGAGTAGTTTGAGGAGGATCAAGTTTATTTCTACTTCGAGTGCTAACTGGGGATGCTTCTTGATCTTCCTCATCTGGGAGGATGAAATCCCACATACCTTGTACTTCTACAACTTCTTCTTCATCAATAGTTTCTTTAGTAATAGTTTCCTCTTGTTCTTCTTCTGATTCAGCATTTGTAATAGCATTTGGTGGTTTTGAATCAGTTGAAGGATTTCTTTTGTAAGGCTTGAAAGAATTTTTAGAAGATGTTTCTGCCACTTGTTTCTTCATATCAACCATTATATTGGACATGGTTTTCAAAACTTTCTGCAATCCTTCCAAATCGAATGGATCTTTCAATTGTTTTTTCTTGGGGTCTTCCTTAAAAGTAACCTTCTTGGATTTTCGTTCTTCTATCGCATTTTTCTTTTCTAAAGCAATGATATGTTTTTCAACTGCTATTGCTTCCTTCATATTGTCTGCTAAAGTTGTTTTGTTAGCTCTGTCAACAAATATTGCTATGTTTGATGGTAAAGCAGAAATGTACCATTCACTTCTCACTTCTTTGCTAGGCTTGGAAGTAGTAGGAATTTTATTTAACAGTTTGTTAAAACGTGAATTAAAATCCTTGATAGGTTCTCTTGACTCAGCCCTAAGATTAGACAGATCATTGATCAATGTCGCTGTAGCCCTGTCATCACCAAATTTAGTCAAAAATTGATCTTGAAAGATATCCCAACTAGTGATGGATCCAGATGGTAATGAGAAATACCATGATCCAGCTGCTCCTTGTAGGGTATAGGGAAAAATTCGGACAATAGCATCTTCATTAGTAATTCCATTGAGATTTATGGACAGCATAAAGTTGTTTATATGTTCTTCTACTAGCATGCCTGCTTCAGGATTAAACTTAGGTAGCCATTTTTCAGGATGGGCTGGTAATTGACTCAAGGGCGTAGGCATTAAGACTGCCCTGGATTATTCCATGGCATTTGGGCCATCGCTGAACTACTAATAGAGGAAAGTGCAGAAGATGATCTTTGTGATTGGGAAAATGAGGATATTACGATTCCAGATGTTTGAGAATGAGATGTGGAAGTTTGAGTGGACTGATGGGCAGTAATCTGGAGTGGAGGGGTGGATGGCTGACTTTGTGGTGAAGAGGTTGAGATGTATGATGATGATGAAAGAGTCTCACTATCAGAACCTTTAGGTTATTTCCTTGCTCTTTTCCTTGTAGGTAGAGGTAACTCAATTGGCTGAATGCCAAGCTTTTCACTTTGCAATCTGGTGAGAGGATGACCAGGATTATATTGTGAAGTCACGATGCCTTGAGATTTATCAGATCTTTGAGGTGATATTGAAAATCGCTAAAGTTTATGAATCAAGGATTCAACTTCAGGAGGTTCAATAGCAAATTCTTCTGAAAAGTCAGGGTTTGTGGCAGTGTCTGTCGTTCTTTCGACTTCTGGCTTTGGATTTAAAATTTCTAAGTACGATGGAGAAGTCGGGGAAGATGGTGAGGGCGATTTACTCTCATAATGGTATTTAGATTTTGATTTACTTGCCATTCATAGTTCATGGCCCTCCTTCTAGTGCCAAATATGTTGAAGCCCCGAAAATCGGGTCTTACAACAAGGGGGATACCCACCCGGTCTGGACCTTGGTTAGCAGCTCCTTTTCCGTTTGGTGTAGTGGGTCCGACTGGGGATAATGGGACCAGTTTCCCAATATGTGTGTGTGTGTTGAGAATTGATATTTCTTTTCTAAAGTTCCTAAATAAAATGTTTTTATTCTATTTCTAATCTAATAACATGCAAATTGTATTCTAATTTAAACAAAAATATCTAATTCTAAACTAGCCCGGGATGTAATCTTTCTATTTATGCGATCTAAAATGATTTCAAATAACAATTGATAATAAATATCATTCAACTGTTATAAGAAAATAATTCAATAAAGATAAACCACTTCATATAAAAAGTTAGATGAAACAGTTGTGAAAAACATATCGCATAATAAGCTATTCATACATTAAGCATAAACAAATAGTCATCACCGTACAAAAGTGCCAAATGATAACTGAAGCATTCAAGCATCAATATATAAACAACTGAACATAAATATCACTTTTAACACAGAAGCAGAAAAAGCTAAGAGATAAAAGTACCATTTATAACTGGTTCTACTCGTGAGCTAGAAGCAATAATGATTTATCTCTTCTCAATCCAACATCTACTAAGAGTACAGAAATGCAACATCAATAGAAGATATTAGACACAGATATCAATAAATCACGTTCCATTCATTCATCAAAACCTCCTCTGAGGGTGCAGAAGTGCATGTTCTGAGGATAAGTTTTTGACAAATTTCTGGACCCTTCTCTAAATGCATGAGAAGGGTTTAAATACTACTAACTAAATCTAATTATAGTTTATTACAAAAATTTAGGATTCGGTTTAAATGACCGTCCTTTTTCTAGGCAAAAATAAAGTAAAACTAACACTAAATCTAAAACTAAAATTAACAACTAACTACTTATGAATTTGATCTTTGAATTTGCAAGCATCCAGCATTGATTTGAGAAGAGGAGGCTGGCCGACTTCAGATTTTAATTGTCCCGAAAAAAAGGAATCGGCAAGTGTTGGCGCAATCTTCTCAGCAGAATTAATGATGCAATTAAGAGTACTGCATTGACTGTGTGGTTTTACTAGACATGTCCAGCAAGAATCCCAATTTAACTTTGTCAATCCTTGAATTGATTTTGCCTTTTCTTCAGCTTTCTGTTTCCACTCTGTTTTCAATTCCTGTGCTTGTGGTAGGTATCCTGGAATGGTTTCTGAAATCAAATTAACCTTGTCCAAATTTTCATTCACACAATTAGTAATATTGCTTGCCACTGTAGCTGCTTCCTCTGCTGCTTTTTCTGCTTCTCTGATCTGTGCATCCCATTTATTGAAGAGAATTTCTTTATGACTGTCATTGATGATTGGTGCTCCTGCTCTTTTTCCTTCCTCTGTCTTTTGCCATGCCAAATAATTAGTAACTCTTTCATTAGTTAAATCATAATCATGTCGTAATTCTACGACATGATTAGTGATTTTATCACTTTCTTGACAAAAAGAGTTCCATTGTGAGATTTTCTGGCATAATATATCTTGTTGTTGCAGTAGTTGATTATTCAAGGAAATAGATTCTGAGATAAAATCTATAATCTTGGGGTCATATTTATGCATCTCTTGCATAATCTGTATTTGTTTCTCTTTTTCGGCCAAGCTTTTTTGATATCCAATCTGCATTTGCTGAAACTCTTGCTGTAACTTTTCAAGATTTATCTGTGCTTCACTGTTAGCATGAGCTTGTTGCAATTGTTGTTGCAGAACTTATATTTGATCTTCTTTTTGATTTAATAATATTCGTACCTCAGATGCTTTGTCAATAGTTGCAGAGGCATAAGCTCTTGTAATCTGAGATAATTTAGTAAGATTTTCAGTTGGATCCGTAGTAGGATCTTTCCATAAAACATCCAATTGTTCTGCATCAGTAGAGAGCACACTTTCTAATTTCCTTTTCTTCCTTTGTTTTCTTACTACTGCTTTATGTTGTGGACTATAGAATATATCCAGAGGAGGAATTTCCTCTATTTTAAGTACAAGCTTAGAGGAGGGGGAAATGGGAATATGTTCTGTTTCTGCGACATTGCTAGTTTCTCCTGTGACTATATTTTTTATTGTCTGTACATTAGTTATAGGAGTCTGTGTGTTCTGTCCTTCAACATTAATCAAATCATTAAATGTTTCCCATTCTTTTTCTAACTCAATTCTGACGGATGGTTGCTGTTCATTGAGAGGGGGAAGATTTATCTGTGGAGTGGTTGAAAAATGTTGCTGTAAAAGTTCTTTTGATTGGGCAGTATCCTTTACTGACCCTTCACTTTTATCCTGGTCATTATCAGTTTCTTTCCCGGACTTTGACTTGGACTTGTCTGTATCTGAACTCCCACTAAGACTGATTCTTGGAGTTGGTTCCATTGCAGGTTCCAAGCGCAAATAATCCAAACGGATAGTGGTCAACCTTCTTTCTCTGTACATTTTAAACTCTTGGAATTATTCTGGAGAAAAACGTGTTTGAGCTGAATGTATAATCTCTTTAAATGTGCATTTTTATTGAAACATATCATAAAAAAGATCCTCTTCTCCAAAAAATATTCTTACCTTGACTGCAGTGGTGAAATTCTTAACAACATCATATGGGTCGAATAGCCTTCTTGGAAACTTGAACAATTGTAAACATGTAATATTGTTTACTTCTTTAAATGCATGACCAACATCAAATAATGAAAATGCTCCGCAGACCACAGGAAATTGTGGCCATATGGCCTTCTTTTTATCATTTAAATCCTTGGTCAAACCTCCCTCTCCGCAGGTTTGATATGCAATTTCCCGGGCCAGGAGTCCAGAACATACAAAGGTAAAACATGAGGAGAAGCAAAACTTCCAAAAACCCTAACATAGGTAAACAATTCTTCTCCAAACCATCTTGCGACAGGGAGAATGTTTACTTCTGCTTCAGGGGAAAACCTTGGAGCATCCTTATTATACAACATTCTGTACAGTGGCAGAATGATGCCATGGCAAATCCTCTAAAAATGGGGAATGAACTTTGAATCCCACAATTCTTTATGATAAACATGAATGGGTAGGGTATCTTGAATTGTCCATTGCCAACCCATTACAGGAAATTTAGAAACATAACAGATTGAATCCATTACATAAGCAGATAGGAAAAAAGGAGGATAAATCCTCTGAGAGATAGTCCGTTTAGACCGATTATTAAAAACAGCCATGGCTAATTTATCAGACAATATCTTAGCCCAATCCACAATAGTAGCATTAACATTCAATAACGAAAGCCATTCGGATGAAAACTTATTAATGCCGGGTGTTAGTATGAATCCTTTGTCGAAGTGTACGAAAAAAGACCACTTTAGTTACGCATAACTAATAGCCCTAACATCAAAAGTGGCTGCCAATATCTTCAGATCTGCAGTTAGTTGATCAAGAAAAGAGCTGCAAAAAACCATATCTATGCATAGAAAGACATTAAGCAGTAAAAAGAGGGGTTTGCTCCATATATCCAATAGACAAGACAAGAACAATTTTTGAAAGAATTTTTTGTATTAAGGGCACCTGGGAGGAAAACAAGAAGATGTTTCCAATTCTCCTCAATGGGATGGGTTCTTGGAAGTCCTCGGCACTTCAGATCTAGAATCTCTCTCTCTTGTTGGTGTAGAAAACCCAGACAAAGATAGAACTCAAAGGGAGCTCACACAACAAATAATGTAGAAAAATGTGACCAAGTGTATAGATCCAGAGTGATCTAATAGGCAACAAAGGTGAAGAATGGTAGGAAAAACCCTCCTATTTATAACAAAATATTGGGTCATTCTAGATCTTGGTGCATGATTAAAATAATGTTAACCAAGTCTAGATCCACCTTTTATGGAATATTTTATTATATTTGTTGGAGGGAAAAAGTATTTGACTTGGGTCAAATCCCTTTATTTGTTAATAATAAATAAATAAATGATTTATTTATCTTTTAAGGAAGTGGTTGAAGGATAATTAAATAAATAATGATTTATTTAATTATTTGTGGGTGATTTGGTCATATTTAACAAGGAATATTATCTAAATAAGATTTAAATAATTATTCCTAGAAAATAATAAGATAAATAAAGTTTTATCTAATTAATTTCTTTGTTTTGGGTTAAACATGATTAGGAATAATAATTAAATTATGGTTTAATTAATTATTCCATGAGGAAAATCAAACAAATATAGGTTTGTTTAATATTTCATTTTGGGGTTTCTTGTTTAGACCATAAACAACCTAATAAATGTGGTTTATTAAGTTATTTTACATAGTGAAAGCAATTTTACTTAGGGTAAAATTGGTCTTACATGGTGTACTTGGGTCCATCTAATGATGATAGGTTAGATGACCAAAAAATGGTGTAACATCAGGCTTTCCAAAAAGCCTACAAAGCATAGCAGCAGCAAAGCAATACGGAGAAGTGAGAGAACCAGTACTGTACACACCATGTTTATCTTTCTTCAGTGGTTCGTCTCTTCTGGACCATTCCTTGGTGCATTCTGCTAGGTTTGAATTTTCCTTGGAAAACTTTTCAATAAACTGTTTGTTGTACGTTGCATGTGGCTCCGACAAATGATACATAAGCCTTAAATCTTCTGGAGTAAATGAGCCAATGAGCTCTTGCCCCTGAGTCTTGAACTGTCTATCCTTAATATCAGTGCTATCCAGTACCCATTTCACCATGTCTGTATATGGAAGAATTTTAGGTCTTGCTGCTATCCAATGCAAAAATGAACAAGCTAACTCTGTAAGAGATGCTTCGGAAGAACCAACTGATCCTACAGTAGCTGAAACATCCATTACTCTGGGGTTTTCTTCTTCAAACAGATTATACATGCCCTCCCAAGTGGTGATACCAGCGTCTTTGTTGCAGGCAGTGTCTGTGTACAAGGATGCCATCTCTTTACTTTCAGAACTCGGAGCTTTGTCTTTCTTTCCCATAATACTCTGAATATCGCTTTGTATAGTCCTCTGTTCTTCGCGCCTGTAGTTTATGAATTAAGTGAGAGTAATGATATGAAAAGGTGATGGGAAAGTTTTAAATGCTGAAGGCGCATAAAATATATCATCTTACGTGAAATAACTCTTCAATAAATAAATAAAACCATTTTTCATTAATAAATGACAATCAATTCATTGATTAATCATTAAAGCGCATAACGAAGTCTTGATTTATGGAGAATATTTTCTTCATACAACGAGCCTTAAGAATCTGCGATAATGCGATCTGCGATTTTCTTCGCAATATCGCAAAATCGCAATCTCGGAAAATCGCAACATCATAATAGCGCAAATATTATATCATCGCAAAATCGCAAAATCGCAATATCGCAATATCGCAAGATCGCAATATCGCAAAATATAACATATGACAAACATTCGTTAATGTATTTTCTATGAAATGCGATTTGTGATAAATGTTATCTCACATTGGTGATTTGAGGTTTCTCAGCATAAAATATGAAACTTGCGATGCAATGAATGTTCTTTTAGCACGTAATTTCATATTGCAATCTTTAAAATTCCGCTTGTAAAGAGGCATTCATTACCCTTTTGCAATGTGATATTCCTCAAAGAATGATTTTGTTCTATGCTATCATAAACTTAATTTTATTTAAAGACTTTCCAAGCAATTTTCTTAAGTTAATGATAGTAAGTTTTATTGAAAAAAGAAAACAAGCACTAATTAATTTTTTGGATTTTTAAACTAAGGGTCCCCACTTATTTAGTATTATTACTAATACTAAATAAGAAGGGGGGTTGTTGCTGGCCACAGCACCTCCATTAATGAGCGAGCTGAACTGAACATATTATAGCTTCAATGCTGAAGAGATTTATGTACATTTTGTTAGAAAAGATAGAACAGAAGAGACCCTCATTGAGAGAGCTTAGACTTGTGTCTTCATCCCGTCCAAATTCCCCAACGATTCATTGAGACGTGCTTCGACTGAACCCCGCTGAAGGAGGCTACGATGTCAAGGCTCCGATTGTAACTCTTTCTTCTATTAATACATATAAATGACTATCGTCTGGTTCCCATCTTGTGTAAATGTGTTTTATTTGATGCAATATGCTTAACCCTCCTTGAGTGGTTAGTAATTATGAATGAGATCATTGTTTCGTATGTTGCTCTTGTTTGCTGATCTTCGTGAAGGTATCCAAGCATTGTTGCAGAAGGATCATGACCTGTCAAGATAGAGTTCAAGAGGTCGCCACCACGTCAGCCACGACAACAGCGTTGGACTTCAGGTAGGTCAATCTACCTTGTTCTTTTTCATTCATTAATTAGTAACCTACACTTTATCTTGTCCCTTTGTTACTAGACCCACTCTAGGGCTAGAGGGATCGTCTCTGTCCATAGAGAGTATTTACCTGCATAACATTCATTTTGTCACTGTCCTTGCAATCCCCATCCCACGTATTGGAGGATTTACCATGTTGGGGGCATGCAAACTTATTTCAAGCATAGTTTGTTTCCATTTCAAGCTTGTGTAAAAATGAAACCAGTCCCAAGCACAGTTTATCTTTGTTTCAAGCTTGCGTAAAAATGAAACCATCCTCATTTTAACTCTCATGATTTCCATTTTATCAGCCTGTTTTTCTAGATGAACCTTGGTTTCCTCATTCCACCGTCACCATCAGTTTGGCCGATCATACACCTTCACTTCATTATTTTACCCATTCCTGAGTAACCACTGTAATGAGTGGTCTTGTTAGCCAGCCTCTTAACCCTTATCATGTTCTGAGCAGTTCCACCATCACCGGAACCAATTGCTACCCTTAATACCACTCGTTCCTACAGGAGGAGTCGAATTTTAGCTCTTTTCTGACTCTTAAAAAATGAAAATATTGTCGAGACTCTTGTCTTTTTGAACTCGTTAAATGGCTACAGAACGATATCTACCTAGTATATGTTTACCTCTTTTTCAAGCTGGGATAGATTATTTATGAAAAAGGAATACCTTAGCCTATCGTGGCTAAGAGGTTCTCCTAGATATTGTTTTCTACCTTTTCAGATCTGAGAGACTATTTACGAAAAGCGACATGCTGGAGTTTTCTTTTTTTCTTCTTTTAAAACTCTCTAAATATGAAAATATGTTGAGTTCTTCCTTTGTCAAACTCGTTAAACTCTGATGACATCAGAAATTGTCACCATGACGTTCACTGAGTTCCTCCTTCCTAGGGCTCGTAAAATGTACTAGGTTGGATTTGTCTGAAGGACAAACTTATATTGCAAGCATATGCTATCCCCTTCAAGCTTGTTTTTAAAAAATAATTGGGGTAATCGCCATAAATGGTGGGGGAAAATGGAACCAGTCTTTAGTTGTGTTGGAAGTATGTCACTCTTGAACATGACACTTGTCTGCATTCGTGTTGGGTTGGGGACATCTCATTTCGTCATTTTTTTCCTCCATAGGTTTGGGTAATCTGTTTTGACCTCTCATCTGCTCTTTTCTTCATCATCATGACCTCAGATCCCTTGATGTCAAATACAACCAAATCCAGAGTCATGTCGCTGATATGTTCAAGAGAATTTTTTCCTCTGCAGTTTTCAACCTCCCTCTGATTCTCTATTGGTCCTGATTCATTATCATTATGTTCCTTTGACTTGTGTCGATGATGTGGGAAAAATTATTGCCCTCCTTCGACTAGGTCACTTCCTATCGACTTTAGCTCATTATCCAAGAAGCTGATCTAGAGACTCCTTTCTGGTACCTTGGAGCTTGCATGCCTTAATGGCAAGTTCTTCGTATTCGACGACAGGTCCACATCATTGGCCTTCGATTGAGTGATTCTGTGGGTGTTCGACGCCAGATATTCGTTCACATTTTGTGGATTGTATCTATCGTACCTTGAGAGCCATTGTCATTATTGGTGGTTTCTCTCGTGCCTGTTAACAACTTTTATCATTGGCTGGTAATTAGGTTATTTTATTGCATGTTTGATTTTAGCTCACATATTCGCATGCTTGAATTTGTACTTGTTCAGGTTGAAATGGAGCACAAGACCGTGGGTTTTTTTTAATAAAATCCAAGCTACGAGATATTGTGGTTTGTTATGACTTTATTACATAACTCTTTTGATTGGATGGATGCGACCATACCTGAGTCTATTTGTTGATCCTTACTGCTAGATGGCTATAACATCCATACCTCGGATCTCAGTTTATATACGTACTTTATTATGGATGGTTTTGCCCATACCACATGTTCATGTATTAGAGATATCATTTGTATTTGTAATTGCAAGTCTTTCAACAATGGTGTTTGGTTCGAATGTGTTCTCGTAAAGCATTTCACCCCTCCCTCTCTCTTTCGAACCTCATTCTTTAGGGGGCATATGTTACACAACATTTTGTCACTGTCTCTGCAATCCCCATCCCGCATATTGGAGGATGATTTATATGACCAAAAAAAAGTTTCATACCTTGCAAAGACCATCAATGCATCCCTTTCCATGAGGAAAACATTCCTTCTTTTGACAATTTCCTGAACAGACCATCAGAAACACATGTGTTTTCCTTGGCGCTAGTAGACCGTTATGCCCTCGTTCCAATGAGGAAATTAACACTGGGCCCCACTCCCATTAGCGCTCTTTCCCTGTGAGCTACCCATGCCAACCTGTTTATGGAATGTTTTTTTTTAAATAGAGGCGAAGTTTCCATCATAACAAACTTCGTGGGCGAGTCATCTGGAATGGTTCGACTGAATAACCACGACCTCCCTCCTTCGGCCTCTTTTTTCCACCTTTTGGGGAAACCTCCCAAGGGATAAGAACTCCCTTCCACTATTGTAGGGATCCCAACATCCTCTTATCCCTCTATAAATATAACAATCCTCCATTGATGAGCTAGCTAAACTGAACATATTATAGCTGAAGCGTTGAAGAGATTCCTATACATTTTGTTAGAAAAGATAGAATGAAAGAGACCCTTAATGATAGAGCTTAGACTTGTGTCTTCATCCCTTCTGAATTCCCTAATGATTCATCGAGACGTGCTTCGACTGAACCCCGCTGAAGGAGGCTATAATTTCAAGGCTCTGGTTGTAACTCTTTCTTCTATTAATACATATACATGACTATTGTTTGGTTCCCATCTTGTGTAAATGTGTTTTATTTGATGCAATATGCTTAACCCTCCTTGATTGGTTAGTAATTAAGAATTAGATCATTGTTTCATATGCTACTCTCTTTTTTTCATCTTCGTGCATGTATCCAAGCATCGTTGCTAAAGGATCATGACCTATCAAGATAGAGATCAAGACGCCGCTACAACATCAGCCACGACAACAGCGTTGGACTCCAGGTAGGTCAATCTACCATTTTATTTTTCATTCATTAATTAAGAACCTACACTTTAGCTTGTCCCTTTGTTACTAGACCCACTCTAGGGCTAGAGGGATTGTCTCTGTCTGTAGAGAGAATTTTCCTGCATAACAGCCACCGCCCAAAAATTCCTACAAGAAAGATATTTCTGGCCCACTTTGTTTCGCAACTACATTACAGTAGTCAAGAGGTGCGAGCAATGTCAGCGTTTTTCTCATAAGGCAAGATACCTTCCCACTCCCTTGCACCACGTCATCGTCGCTGGTCCCTTTTGTAAATGGGGGATCGAATTCATGACTTGCAACCCTGCATCGTCGGGAAATCAAAAATACATCATTGTGGTTGTCGACTATTTCACAAAGTTGGTAGAGGCCATGCCCACATACAACAACACCGTAGAAACTGCCACACGATTTTTGTTTAACCATGTAATTTCCCAGTTCGACATTCCCAGGGAGTTAGTCTCTTATCTAAGGTTCAAGTTTTAGCTAAAAATTGAAAGTGCTCAAAATTGCTTCGAACCTGAATGACCAGTTATAGTTCGTCGCCAATATTCTGACGCAACTCATTTCATCAAAATCTGAGTTCGTATGTGTGAGTTATGGTCTGTTGTTCAATTTCAAAACAGGCAAAAAAAGGACCAGAACAGGTATAGGGATGATGTTGTAGGTGCAATCAGCATCTTAGATAATATCCTCCAGAAACATCCAATGACACTATGCCAAGTGGCATCACCAGATTTTCCAATGATGACTAGGAAGAGAAATATTTTTTCCTAAGGTTAAGTGGAACTTTATTAACTTGGCATTTATTTTTATATGGTGGTGGTACAACCAATGGGGAAGGGCCACGTGGCATGCCACGTACCCCCCCATGCATACCATGGCAGGACAGGTTGGTTATAAGGTGTGAATACATATGGTTCAAGTTATATTATGCAAATATCAATTCTTAATTATAACATATGGTTTAAAACTATGCTATCTCTATAATATCCCAAATTCTAGCCAACTTTGGAGGAGGAGTTAACTCCTATTTGGAGCAGGGATAAATATTGTGGCAATGCTAAATCTGGTGGTATGGATAATTCGCCTTGGAAAAAATGTATTGTGGGAGGTTGGGCTCGAACCCCTGACCTTCCACCTACCGCCCGTGCCTTACACCAACTCCTCTATCTTATGGTTCTTAACCATAGAGGATGTTGCATCTACTTCAATTAATCCAGTGCTAGAGTTGGGGGTTGGAGGGGCTAACCCCATGGGCCATTCCCCTCCCATGAAACCATGCATTGAAGACCAAGGGCTCCACCGAATGGAATGAAGAAATTATTAAACCTAATTAATGCACGTTTAAACATCAATAACTGAGAATTATGTTAATTTAATCCGAGTGTTAGCGCAAATTGCGCTTAGCGCTAAACTAGTATTAAAGTCTGCTTATCGATAAGATAAGCGTGACTTGAACTCAAGTTAATCTTGGATTAACCTGGTGGCAGAAATAACGATAGCACCAATTAAGGCGGAATTGCCAAATTTGGGAAATTAACTGGCAGTCTCTCAAAGTTTAGTGGAGAAATAGTGGGAAAGACAGTTTTGGTCATAACGCATCCAATTTTTGCCAAAACAGAGCTCAGGAAGAGCCATTCTAGGCTAATTATCATGTTGGGAACTCAATGAAGCAGGTTTCAAAGGCATAAAATTTCATCTATAGGTGTTTTAGTGCATTTAAATATTTTTGAAGGTTAGGGCCACCAAGTGTTGGGGTCATTTCCGGAGCATCCAGAGTCCAAATGCAGCAAACAAATAGTCATTTTTGGGATATTATGATGTTTTAAACTCTTTGGAATAGGTTCCAAGAGTATTTGAAGGTTGTAACAGAAATTTGAGCACACTTGAAGCTAATACAAAGGCTCACACTATGAAGCTGGACCAAGGAGATGTAACCCCGAAGGGGTGAACTCCTTTATCAAAATTCTATTTGTTAAGCTTTGTTATGTGTGTTTGTTGTGTTTAATATTGCTTATGTTCATTCATTTTAAATTATGATTTCTAAGCTTATGAAAAACACACAATTTCACCAAGTACACTGATTTGGCAATCACATGCTCATAAACAAACCTATGAAGAATAAGTAAAACCAAGCAAAGAAAATTTTATATTTGATATTATACTAGCACATCAATAACTAGCAATCATTTTCAGGTTAGTCTCTGACCATGGAAAATGCTTCGAAAATGAATTTTTCCAAGAGCTACCCCACCATCTCAGATTCACCCATGAATTTGCATCACCATACTACCCCCAATCCAATGGATAGAGAGAAGTTGTGAATACAGTCCTCAAAAATATGTTACAAAGTATGGTGAATAACCACAAAACAAACTGGAACCACATGCTTTTCTCTGCCCTGTGGGCATACGGCATGACCGTGAAAACATCCATGGGTTTCACACCCTTCCACTTGGTATACGGAGTCGATTCCGTGATTCCCATGGAACGTGAGATTTTGAATTTACCATTAGGGAAATTTTGAGGTCTAAAATGGGCCTCATAAGAAAAATGTACAACCAAAATAAACTTTTTAAGAACCAATAGGATTTAAGATGATGATGTCAACCATGGGGGATGATTCACCATTTTTTAAGTAAAAGGGTAAAAAGATTAAAAAATAATAAAATAATTAAACTACTTTTCAACTCGTATTTTCAATTTATCTCCCAAAGTTTTTACTCAAATTTTGAGTGGGAGTATTCGTTGGATGTAAAATTTAATTCCTTATCCAAGCAGTACTCATGTTCCGTACTTTCAATGGACCTTGGTACACAAAAAGTGAGAAATACATGAAAAAACATGATTGCAATCACATTTTTCATGTAGCAGGGTCTATCAAAAGTATGCAACATGGGTACTCCTTGGATGACGAATTAAATTTTGCATCCAACGAGTACTCCCTCTCAAAATTTAAGTAAACACTTTAGGAGATAAGTTGAAAATACGAGTTGAAAAGGCAGTTTTTTCTTTTTTCCCTCTAAAATTTGATGATGTAATCAAATCTTATTTTATTATTTCTACTATTACTTTATAATTTCCTTAGGAGGCCCATTTTATACCTCAAAATTCCCCTAATGATACCGTCATCTAACTCCTCAATGATAATCAGCCCCCTAGAAAAATGTCTAGTACAACTAGAGTACGTTGACGAAAGTTGACGGAAATCACTGCAGCACAACGAGGCCCACAAGAAATGGGTAAAAGCATCGTTCGACTGCCACATCAACCCTCATTCATTCATTGAGGGAGATTTATTCCTCCGCTACGATGTCGCAAAAGAATCCCTTGGGCCAAGAGAGTTTGAAACTTTGTGGAAAGGACCCTACATCATAAAACATTGTCTCCTCAAGGGGGCATACATATTAACATAGCCGAACGGAACATGCCTCAGCAACCCCGTCAATGGCCTTTACCTCAAGAAATTATACCCATAAGGGCCAAGAAGGCCCACCCCTAGACTCAAAGTACACAAACCAAACACTTTAAATTTTTGACCAAAATACTTATCCAAAATATGCTCTAGTGTCACAATGGATTATCAACCCAACCATTACATTGGATTTGTCGTTGGAGCATTGTGATGGTCTCAAAGTTTAGCAGCAACTGCTTGGGTCATCTACCACCCTGACCAATCTCCATTCTGCACCAATGGTGTATGCATTGGCTTAGCCACAAACAATTAGGTTGAATATGATGTTGTCATCGAACTTATGTGTGACACCCTCAATCAGGGAATACGCCATATGTATATCTACCTCGATCCCCAGTTAGTGGTGTCATAGTTAAACCAATCATTTGAGGTACGTGATTCACATCTCTTTAGAAAATATTTTCTTGCAAAAAGATTAATCTGATAGTTTGATCACATTAAATTGACACATGTACCAAGAAATCAAAACCAAACAGTTGATCGCATAGCTAACAATATTCTAAACTGGAATACATCTCGGATAAACCATCATACATAAAAAAAAAAAAGATACAAAAAGCATAGAAAACATAGATATCCATTAGCATATCATAATCCATAGACAAACACCAAAGAAGAGATACACCATGTAGAGCCGCAAAAAATATCTCTCTCATATATACCAAAAAATATATGTGTCTTAGTACAAAAATAGAGTGTCTCTGACCCATATGTCAGCCCAAAGATACAAATACACAATTTGACAAAAATAAGGGAATTTTCCTCATAATGGTTGCTTTCCCTGTGTACAATAAAACTCTATGGAGGTGCTCCCCTAGGAGGGGAACCTGGACCCACAGCTGCTCCCGGTACCAACACTGGCGATGTTGTCAGAATAGAGATCGCCACCTAACGCAAAGTCGACCGATAGCCCCTCTCCTAGGCCATCAGAGTCTCCAACCAGGCATCATCGAGGTCATCCACGAAGCCTTGAGTAGGCATCCCCTAGGTCAAGTGGTCCACTCGACCCCATGCATCCTCTAAGACCCGAGCTCTGACCTCCAAAGCAGCCATATGCTCGGTCAACTCTGCAACACGAGCCTCACCCGCCTCGGCATGTGCTCGCTCAGAAGCATTATCGGCAGCAGCCGAGATGCTTCCCTCCCCCGAGGGACCAACCCCCCCACCAAGTGCTCCACCCTAAGGTTGTACTAGAGCTCCTCCCTGTCCCCCGCCTACGTGAGGAACACCTTGGGGCTGTCGAATCAGCTGATATCCCACCAACCGAGTAACGGGATGTCCAACCTCGCCAACATCTGCAAGAGTAAAAAAACTATGTCAATGTCATCATAATACACATAAAAAACATAAATACTCAAAATAAATGCAGAATAAAACACAAAAACATACCTTCTAACCCCCAAGTGTACCCAGCAGGAAGACCCATGTTTGGGTCTCCACGGAAGTCCATCCCTGCATAAAGGAATGACAGAAACATCTGAGGATTGGCCTCAAACCAAGCCTCTGTGGTGGCATTCCAATAATGCCCCACCCTACCTCCACCTTTGCGAGGTATCACAAGGGCCCACCTCCTCATGCGAGGCTCCTGAGGCCCCCCAGAAGGCACAGCCACCATAAGTCTCAGCAGCACCACCCACTCGTACATAATGCTACATATAATGCTAGCATACGTAAGTAGCTTCGATCCATCTCGAACCTTTGAAATTTGAGCCAACATCTCGTCATAAAAAAAATGGGCAAAATAAAAGAAGTGTTCGGCCCTCAGCCGGCGCAAAACACCAATCTATGGGCCTGACTCCCGATTGGGCACAGAGGACCTCTAAAAACCACTCAAGATTCACTGTCCTAGGGAAAAGTGGATAAGGAATTGCCTCACCCTGAGGCAGAAACTCGGTCACAAAGTAGATATCTGTCTCAAGACGGATATTAAGGTCACAGCCCCGCAACACCATGACCTTGCGTCATCTACTCCAGCATCAGATCAGGTAACACAGAAGATGATCCTGCGATCATAAGAGCTCATTCTCCATAAAATTGAGAAGACCCCAGCTTGCTAGCTGCTGGCGCGCATGAACATCGGTGGCCAAGGCAGACCGAAGATCAGGCTAATCCTTCTCCCTAGAAAACATCCTGTCATCACACAGGCACACATCAGTGATGCCAAAAACACAAAAAATTTACAAAATTTCCAAAAAAAAATCAAAAAATTTCTTTGGCCCTCTGTGTGCCTATTCCTCAGACAGGCGCGAGAGTAGCATGTCTATTTTTCTCATAGACATGAAAGATTTGTGCCCAAAGCCAGTATAGGCATGATAAGTTCGTGAAAAACCCTTAGTTTTGCACGAAAGTTGCGCTCTTGTGCCTTGATTGCCCGCGCGGTCAAGGAAAAATCTGACCTGGGATCCGTACAATCCCATCCTATACGAACCCTAGCACCAACACTGAAAAAATTAAAATGCAGGACGTCATGAGGCCTACCTGTCTAAAAAACCGCAAGTCTCGGGTACTCAGGCTGACCGTAATGACAAGAACAGCTCTACAAAAGCCTCCAACCTCTCAGAACCTCACACACTCAAATGACACAAATGAACTGAATTGAGCCATATTCGCCTATATGTTTCCCTTTTCAGAATCTTCAGAGGACTGTAACGAGAGCTTAAAAGGCCCAATTGTAGAACCAAAAGAAACACCACGATCAACACTTCATAACGCCCAAAGGAGGTGCCACACATTCAAACCTCCGGAAAAAATAATTTTTCAGTGCCAACAGGTATGCCCTCTCTCATCTTATTTCTTAGCACATGTCTTTCAATAATATTTGAATAAAGAATATGCTTTCACTTGGGGTATTTTTTGCAGGTATTGTGCAAACCATCCACTGCTCCATCCACTAAAAGTTCCAAAGCAGGTATCATCCTACCCTCAGCATAATAGAGTCCCACAAGAACTTTGCATGTCCTGACATCATTTCTCCATAAGAAATTAACCATAGGTTCCAAGCACCCGACCATGTTTATCATCACCCCACATTGCACATGATAAATTTCTTCGTTGGTTGGTAGAGCCTCTCCTCCAAGGCGCCTGTCACTCAAAGTAGACCATGTATCACAAAAATCATGACACCATGGCCATACCACTTTAGTCCGGGAAGCACCTCATGCCCACTCACCCATCATGCATCAGGTCAAGTTTTACCATGTCGAAATAAAACCCGTTTCCCAGACTACCAGGTCTTACAAGCATATCGAAAGCACACCACCGGGCTACGCATTTGGCCTACCACACCTCCATCAGCATAACCCATCCATGACACTTTCCATCCGCTTTATCAACCCCACACATGAGACCAACCAATGGGGCCCCCACCCTTAGTAAAAAACCTTCCTCACATCATCAGTGAGCTAACACTTTCATTTTTTGGGGCACCCGTATTTGTGTGTTGTACAATCCAAACCCCATTATTTCATTCTTTTGGTAAGTGTAGAAAGACCACAAACAGTGCACTATGCCCCCCACTCATCCATCCATTTTTTCTCCCATGGCAGCAGTCTCTGATCACCCTTGGTCGGATTATCACACCCTTCATGCATAAGCCACCATGACAGTCATAACCAATATATACCCACCCTAGATGTCCTACTGACTCCAGGGATTTCCCCATCAGAAATAGTTATGACTACCACCAAGCTACTTTTTATACTCCAATATTGGGCCACTGAATCCCGATCATCGATTTTCAGTCACCCCTCTCCATCATGCCTATGTTAAACCTATCACACCCAAGATCCTGATCCCTTGCATCAGTGAGTCTCTCGTTCGGTTGAGACTTCCTTTTTGTCAACATCAACACCTATTTTCCAAAAAGGATGCAATACCTTAGATCACCCCTCACAACAAAAGGGACATCCTCGGGTGGCACTGTGGGAGACATCATTACCCACAGATGTCATCGATCCTCCTGACATTCGACCACAACACAAGCTTTCATGTCAATATAGTATCGTACCTTACAATCATTGCACTTTGATCAAATTCATTGAAGACTCGTGCCTTTATAAGCATCTCTTTCATCAATGCTTACACGGGAAGGTCCCGGTCATACACCCATGCGTACAATGCGCATTGATATTCAATATGAAGCTTACGCATGTGGGTACCACATTCCACCTATTGTCAAAGAAAAACACCACTGAGGGTGTCAACAATCATCGTCATCAACCAGCATCTCACTACCGTACTAGTGACACAAACAGAATCTGTATCTGTCAAATAAATTTGTTTAGCTAGTCAAAGCATCACGAGCATGGGACATGCCCGCCTTATAGAAACAAATGTATTTATTGTATCATACCATTTCTTGCAGGGTTCCCACAGGACATGGTCACTCTTTGACCCATTTTAAGGCATTTCCAACTCCTTGTTACATGCAAGTCTCTATCTCTCTCTCCGTATAGTACACAAAATAAACTATAATGTATTTCAACTATACAGTTCTTCCTAAACCTCACACATTAGGGGGAAACTATTATCACTGGAAAATCGAACAGGAAAATATGACATTATTAAATGTTAGACAGTAGGATTTACAGGGCTGAGGCACATTACAGAATATTAAGAATTTAAAAAATCTCTAAGGTCTAGAAGAAAAATCAAATTGCGCACTCAAGAAACTAGCAAAATGCGCCTTCACGCGCATTTTTCTTTGATAGGTGAACCTTTGTGTAGCTTTTCCTCAAAAATCTGCATGAACCTGAGAGTGGCGGAAGTCACTTTCCAAGACCACAAGGCACACTCCAGGAAATTGATCCCACACTTGAGGTTTCCCAAGCCTTCTTAGGACCTCAAGGGAGCACACAATGGAATCATCCCCCTCTCTTGGGTCACCATCCATCAATGTACCAAGAGAGGGAAGTAGAGTTTGAAATTCATCTATAAGAGGCCACCAAGAGATGAAAAATGGAGAGCATATTGTTATGCTGGCTAAAATTACTTCAAGCAATCCAACAATGTGTGATCCAGAGCAGAAGTAGAGAGGGGATTCAGTTATTGACCACCCAAAAACTCCAATCCTTTGGAGTAAAGAGAGAGGGACCTTGCACCAAGGTAACTCAGAGGTAAAAACATCCTTGCAACGGGTCTTAGAACTCCCTAGTTCTAAGGGCCCCTTGGAAAGTATGTAAATTTTCTACCCTTTTTTACTACTAGCACACAATAAGAGAGGACTTAGACTCCACCGTTGGTATTATTGTGTTGTTTGACTCAATACGAGCTGTGTTATTTTATCTTTATATATGCATGCTATTTCCTTATCTAGTATGTTTTATGTTTTGGCATGTTCACTAACCTGCTGACTCCCTTGATTATCTTCCTATGACCAGGAACTTAAGGGGAAATAGCCACTCCTCTTAAGAAAGTGTGGATTGGTACACGCGTGCACCAAATCCACCAACACAGTGACAATGGTGTAATGGGTGATTTCCACCACATATCTGATACAAATGCTAGATGGATAGAAGGTCAGCGTGTTATACTACATGAACTGGGTACCATCTTTGAAACAATTCCAGGGCTGCACATTCTGCGATTAAATGGTCAGGTTCGTCGTAGAGTGCACAATGCTTGATAGGGGGAGGGGGGATGAACAAGAGTATTTTTGGTGATTGTTGTGCCTCCTACAGGTATAAAATGACGCGAGGTTCTTCTCTATTTGACTGGATGGAGGGATCCTCTTGATAATATTTCTCGATGGCATGTAAGGCATCCTTGTATCGTAGAATTTTTGGGCAACTATGGGTGTAATTCCCATAATGGTCGCAGATAGCGCATGCGTGGTTGGTACGCAATTCTTTGCCTTGATTTTTGGTGGCTGGTTCCTTTTTATGAAAACTTGTTTCCCACTGAGCTAAGGAGCGGTTTTAGCTCGTCCAAATCTGGGCAGATGTGGGTAGGGTGGCCCACTATGTTGCATATGGTGCAAGGTTGTAATTCCCGTTGCAAGGTGGGATTTTCTACCTTCTTCCATTCTTTACAAGTTTTCTTGGTCGTAACCATCAGTTTTGCGATGGAAATTTCCTTCGATGGGATTGTTGCAATAGAATTCTTAACATATGGGGCCTCCTCAGGACTGAGGTGGATTAACCCTGTAGAGGTGACGTTTGTGACTTTCTTCATGATAGGCAGGACTAGGTACTAAACTGAAATTGAAAATGATAAGTTTGGCAACACCACTATGGCCAAGACTTGTTGTGACACAAAACCAGATGGGGGTATAGGAAAGGAGTTTGGGAGGCGAAGTAGGCTAGAGAGGTTGTCGTGGCTGAGGTCTCGATGTCGTTACTGCTCGTCTCCATCTCCTAGCTGGCTTTGGTGCTTGATGTAAACATCATGCACACCAGATCCTCTGCGATATCAGATGATGATTTTGGTATAACAGGGGGATCTCCTATAAATGACCTGAGGATAGACAATGGTTTGAATTGGACGATGCCATATTCTTGGTACTGTGTAAGTGTCTTAGTTGATGTTTCTACATAGGGTAGAACAACATTGGCATTTGTTAGGGATCGCTTGTCATGGTATGTCAATTGGTCGACAGTAATGATGTGATCCTCATGGGGGAACATCATGGTTCGGAAGACAGAGGAGGCTATGGATGACATGGCACACATATAACTTCACCCAAGGAATATATTGTGATCCAATTGATCATCCAAGACCTCAATGTCTATAAGGACCATTTTTCCGGCCAAGCAGATCGAAACATTTTGGTAGAGACGAACGGGAGCAGATGGGCACCCGTCATATTCTCTAAGTGAGATGTCTGATGGCTTTAGTTCAGGAGACCCTAAATCCTACCAGACGTTCTTTGACATGATGCATGTGGATGTACCCTCATCAATGATACAATGGTGAATGGTGATGTTTTGGAATGACACCAGTATCTAGAAGGCGACCATCAAAGGAAGCCTAGGGGTGGCTTTCTCTAAATTGAAAGCCATTAGGCGCGAATCGACAGGGTTGATGGTGCCTAACGCAGAAAGTAAGGCTTTCCTTTACTTTGGGCATGATTGCAATACCTCCAAAGCTGACATGGCGGCGGGAGATTGGGCTAAATTGTCCACAATTCTATAGTTATGGGTCGCTTTGGAATGGTTTCCTGCTTGCCTAGTTGGTCCCTTAGCCATCTTTGGCAAAGGTTCAATAGGAATCTTCGATATAGTCAATGGTGTTGTTGGTGCACTCATGCTAGCCCCTGACGAATTGGTGTCTGGTGGGATATCATAATTTCGGTTCCATGTCTGAAAAAAATTCTTCGCCAGTCATGTAGATTTCATGGTTGTTTTTTTCGGAATCGTCAGGAGTTGTTTGCTATTGTTGGGTGCTAACTGCCCCTTAGTGACGGAAGGGCTCCTGCATGAAAGTTGTCTATTGTGAGGATCCCCCTCGTCCTCCGCTACCCTGAAGCTTCTTCATCTCAGGGAGATCGGGATAGTGGTGAGTGTAATGGCCATATTCACCATAATTTGCACAAGAGTGGTTGGTCTGAAGATTCGCCCTCTTGTTCTGCCCTTGGGAGTTGTTTGGCTCCTGTTTTTTTATTTTGGTTGGAGTTACCTCCAACCTAAGTTCACGGAGGGAATTTTTGATTGTTCCCCCTATCCAGGATATCCCTTTTTTTGTTTTTTTATTTTTTACTTGCCACGTTCAAAGTATAGCTAGGATTCTCCTGATTATATGATTGGCGCAGCTATGCCTGGGAAGGTTACACAAATTTCACCTGTGCATTATTTTGCATGGGTGGGTTTTGTGCTAGGGATTGGGAATATAAGTGTCCCTATCCCTGGTTTGTGAATGTTTGCTGGGGCAGAGCTCTTCCGTCAACATTTCTATCTGCATATTGGATCCCCTGAGTCGGAGGGTATGGTCCTCCTTGCTGATGATGGAATGACTGCGCCCTATTGGTCATGTTCTGCAAGGGTGCATGATGATTTTGGTAATTAGGTTACGGGATGTTCTGATTACGATCATACGTGTAACCAGGGTACTAACTACTACTACCTAGGTGATTTTGGGTCAGTGACCCAATCAATCCATCTGCAGTGTTCAATGCACCTGACAATTATTTATAATTTTGCAGGTGTGGGGCATTAGGCAGGATGTTATAAATGTATCCTTACTGCATGTAAATCATCTCGAGCTGTTGGGCTTTACTGATGGCATCCTCTTCATATGTAGGTTTTTTGGCTGCTACATATTTTTAAATCTCTACAGTGAGAGTTTTCAGGAATAGTTCTAGCAGAACTCGATCACCGAGTTGGCTTTGCAAAACCTATGACGTTGCTTCCATTTATGGAGATGATCTGAGATATGGAAAACTAGTGTTTGTCTATGTTAGTAATTCCATCCCAGAATCATGGTGGATGGGTAACTGAAAATACATGAGGAACGCAATGGCGAGGGCGCTAAAGGTTCCATGTGTAGCAGAAGGTTGCTCCACATACTATTTCGCAACTAGTCCGGTTAGGGTGCACTGAAATAGTCTCAGCTGAATAGTATCATCAATGATATTTTTCGATAAACACCACAAGTGGAAAGTCATTATGTGATTTCCTGGGTCTTCCGCTTGCTTCCCTTATAATTTTTGGATTTCTAAAGGGAGCTTCGTGGGCATGGGGGGCCATGTTGGGTTGTGTGCAATAGGGTCATTCATTAACTTGGTTAGATCAGGCAAGTTCAACGATGCTAAGAACAGTGACTGTGGGTTGAGAGCCATTGCAAACTGTGAAGAGACAGTGCTCTAGTTAGATATGGGGTTTGTCTATGATGTGCTCGACTATGCATTCACTTGGCTCCCCGAATGGGTAGCGCTCCTCTGCCCCCTGGGGTTGTGGGAGGAGTGGTATGTGGTGACCTTATGGGGGATTCCATTGGTGTGGCATTGGGTGACCCACGAGGGTTCCCAACTAAAAATGCCCTAATAAAGGATGAACCAATAAGGGTGGCGGTGTTCCATCTTTGACGCCTAAATGGCGAAAGACCTGGAACTCCACCCGATAATGAAGGGAGGTCCAAAAGACAAGGTCTCATTGGGTCCGTTATGGTGTAGAATAGGTATGTTTTTGGAAAAAATATTCAATTCTATGAGAGGTGAAGTATCAAAGAAAAAAATGGTGACCACATATGTTGGGGTTCCTGAGTTTTTATAGATTGTCTAACCAAAAGACAAGACAACATCGAAACCAATCATTAGAGTTCCAGGATCTAGTCCTCCTGTTCTCAGAGAGGGATCTCTCAAATTATTTGTTTTGCAAAGGTATATCTTGTTTGCCTTTAAGTATTGATTTTAGACTAGTTATTAAGTGCAGGTGTTTGTTTGGTTTGTTTGTTTGTTTGGTTGAATTGGTACAGCAAGACATGAAAGGTCTAAGTAGTATAGATAGAAAGAAAAAGTGTCAGATTCATTGGGCAATGGAGTTAAGAAGAGGTTTATGACAAGCTCATCAATGGATATGGGATATCAAAGGGAAAATCTAACTTGGCCACAGGATCCTTTAGTTTTATGAATGAGATGGACATTAATGATTTGGAAAGAGAAATTGAATTCTCAACAAAGGGAACTTAAAAACATAACATGAACATAAAGAGGCATTTGATAGACAGGGCTAACCATGAATTCTACAAACCACACTTTAAGAAAATAATGACTTCAAGACAACTTTCAAAATGAAATCTAAGATTCGGGGAACACCCTATTTCCTCAAAAACTTTATTTCAAAGGAATTAGAAAACATGAAAGATTCACTGATAATTTCAGTCATAGAAGAGGGAAAACCTAATACATCTATGATCACAACTATAAAGACCTTTAAAACAACTATTTAAGCAGGAAAAAAGGGCATGATCATAACAGACCTCTTTGGCAAACTATAAACAATGGTACTTCGAAGGGAGACTTCAAAAACAACTTTCAAGTGGCTGCAGACAAGCAGGGAAAACCATAAATCGTGCTAGAACCAACTATTTGAACTATCAGAGAAATAAACAAGCATAAGGGTTCAAGAGAATGATTAAATACTCTAAAATACCTTAGCAGAATAAAACATAAAACAGTAAAGGATAAACAGGTCTAAGGTGCTTCCAGGATTCATTTCTTAGCCTAAAATTTTCATCCTACTGTAGTAAGAGTTTATGAAACATAATGAAAATAGGAAAAACAAAAGACAGTTCACAATACATCACCAATAGCCAGGCTCAGGGATCCAATGATAGAGAATTCTCATGAACAAGCATGTCACAACATCATCAAGCTTCCAAGACTTCAATTTCTTCCTCAACTTCAAACAGACTATGTACTATTTCAGAGAGTTTCAGTGTTACAACTAGTGACCAACCAACCCTTTACAATGTGCTCCTCAAGGAGATTTTATAAGAAAATGAGGAGGTGGAAGAGTTCCTAGGGTTGAAGTGTAATTAATTCTATATTAAATGCAACTCCTACCCTTGAAAACCATGCAAGGCATAAGGCAAGAAAGCATTCGATTTACAACTTTGTTTCATTAACTCCGTTTTCTACTTTTTAGGTTTAGTGGGTGAAAAGATTGACTTTAAGGCTCTCTTTATCTTTTACAATAACTTTACTGATAGTTTAAAATATATTCTTTTGTTTGTAATAACTGTCAGTTTCCTTTGGCCTTAATGTTTATGACTGAGATTTGATCTAGGTATTCCTTTGAGGCAGAAGGGTTACAAGTGGCAATATGGTAGATGGGGATTCAATTAGCCCCTTTGATGTGGCTCTGAGGTTTCCTTCAACTGATATTTCTCTATTTTTATAAACATAGTGATTTATATTTGGATTTGTGTTTAAGCTTGATTAACCCATAATCTTTATCTTTGATATTGATACTCTTTCATTAATTGATGTTGACTGTGTTTGATGTTTACAAGTGCGCAGAGGGTTTGCACAGGTGGTTGTCCATCACAGGAGGGTTTCTTCGAGGGTCGGGGATCATGATCCACCGATTCAATTGAGAGTCCAAAACCTTTTCTGGTTCCTTTCTTCATTGATTTAAGCCATAGAATCGTCACCCTATGCTCATTTGGTTACCTGTTTATGACTGTGGAAGTATACATAGATCTAACACAACTAAACCCTGCAAAACAAAAAAACTAATTATAAAAACCCTGCGAATTGTGGTAAAAATGTGTTTCAGAAGTTCAATGGAGGCAGTAGGAATGCTTGAGGATGGGGAAATGCAGTGGCGGAGGACATAAAACCGGGCAGAACAACTAACCAGGCTTGTATTTGAATTATGGTGCGAATATGAAGAAAGGTGGTTTTGGGAAAACCATTAATGTTTTTCGGGCAATGTTTGGGGGTTAGGCAGTATTAGCGCTTGGAACGCGATTCCATTCATCGCACGACACGTGGATTTTCAATATCGCCTATTTCGCAAAAAAATTTAGTGTTAAACTTTAGGCGTAAAAATTTTGCAATACACATCGTCAACCGTTGGATCGGAGGCTCCAAATCCAATGGCGCAGAATGAGCGCAATGGGAAAGTTGCGTGATGAGTTGTTGGAGTGGAGGCCAGGTGTCATAATTATATTGGGCGGGCCTTTGTATATGGTGGGTGGTAGGCCCCTACGGAACTGGGTTATCGAGTTAAGTCCCGATCGTAGGATTTCTTTGATGGACGGTTATGATTAAGAGAAGAAGCGGATATGCTCGAAAGGGATGAAATAAAGGAAAAAGGAACGGGCGGAAGGATAAGGCCTGATGGCCATTGATTTGCAAAGATCAACAGTCTAAATTTTCTTAGACCATAATGTTGGGAATGAGGAAAATAAACAGAGGAAAAGGTTTTTTGCGATGCGATGAAGCGTGAACCATCGGATCTGGCGGAATGAACGGCTGGGATTACATCACATCGAAGATAAGAAAAGAGGCCAAAGCATCGGGGTGTTTGAGTTTTCAATGTGTGATTAAGCATTGGCCGTAGGATCGATATGAGAGATCAACGGTCAAGATTAAATTGGTGGGTGTGATAACGGAGGGCTATGGGCAAAGCGCGACGAGATCTTAGCCGTCGGTTCTTGTGGATTCGACGACTAAGATTAAATCGGGGGATCGGCATCGGAGGAGGAAAAGGGAAAGGATAAAGGGAATTTGTGATTGTCGATTGCAATGGAGCGATGAGGCTTAGCGCTCGGTCATGGCTCTGGGTCACATAAGGAAAAGGGGCTGGGGCTTAAGGCCGAAAGGGGCTTTTAAGCCTTATAGAAAAAATGAAGGTTTTAGGATTTTTGAAGGGTTTTTTGAGGAATTTGGAGGTTCCGATAGGGGTAAAGAAGGGGTTTTTTAAACCAAATGAAAGGGGGACATAAGGTTTAAATATGGTTAGGATGATTTAGGGGTTAAAATGGAGGTTTATAGAGGGAATTTTGTAAATGGAATAAGGGTGAAAATGGAATTATTGGTGAGTGAAAGGGAGGAGTGAAATGATGGAAAATGGAGCCTCATGAGCATTTTTTCTCTTGTTAATCAGCAGGTACTTTAGGGCTAATAGTGAAATAGCAGTGAAGATTAATTCAAAGGGTAATAATCATCATAAAACTTCAAAAGATGATAAGTTTTCGAGGGAAACTATCTCTTGAAGGCTTAAAGACAAGATTAGCCACCACATGGTATAACAGAATTTATAGGTGGCTAACAGTGGCTCCACTTGGGGAGGACAGCTGGTTCTTTAGGTGTCTAGAACCTCAGCTATTGATCTCTGGCTTTTTAGTAAACCAGTGCCTTCATCCATTGGTCATCAACTTTATTTTCCTTTAGCTGAGCTTTCTTTGGTTTGATAATCTCTGCAACAATCTGGAACAATGGAATTCTATCAAAACAACATCTCTACCTACCCATTCCTAATGATCCTAACATTTTTTCTTCTTTCAGAGTGCATTTGGACTGGAAAACTCTCTTCATCAACATTTTATTCTATTTGAAAACAGGAAACTAATCTATTTCTACTCTTATTTCTCCATGAACTCAGTTTAAACAGTTGAGTTCATAAATTCTCTACCTAACTACTATCTGTCAGGATTAGACTTTCTGACAGACCTTTATTCTCTAAATTCTAAAACAGGAAATTTAAAAGTAGCCAAGCCAGGATTAAACAATTTGACTTGCTGCAGATCTATGGCATAAAAACAAGCTGCACATAGATTTTATTTGTAGAAAAGTAAAACAAAATTTGTGAAGGCTCAAGATCTGAAAACTAAAACATCCTTCATTATATCTTCAGCTCTGTTTTGAATTTGCTTGAGTTGTGTTTTCTCTCTCATCTGGTTCAAGTTTTGAGCATATTGGAACCAGTTTGTTTTCTATCTTTGGCTCAAGATTTAATCTAATTAGAGCCATTCTTCTTTTGAGATTCATAGGTTTAGATATTGAATTTGTTTGAACCTTTGTTTCCTCTATCCTAATCTACCTTACTAATAAGCCAAGATTGAAATGTTTGGCAAATCTGATTCACTAACCTATCAGTAGTAAATTTAAACATTATCCAATCATGATTAGACTGTATGATTGAACAGAAAGTGTGTCTTGTGGTAGTGGCATTTAAGCTAGCACACTTTCAGACATTATTTCTCTTTTTTGGTATGGGGCTATACCTTTCTTGTTTTCATTCTGCCCTCTTTTCTACGTTTTATTGTTTTTTGTATTTTTTCTTTCAAAGCAGAAATCAACAACTAACTAAATGATCAAAGCTGAGCTTTATTGACATTCCTACCTACCCTAATATAACATGGAATATTTACATGTTTTGTTGATGAACTCTCTTTTCCAGTACAACCAATCCAGTAAATGATTCCATGATTGGTCCTTCTTCATCTATTTGGGAAGGCTGGACAAAGAGGGCCACTCCCATTCCTTTTGTTTCTTAGCAGTAGTGTTAAAAAATCTTCTTGCTTTTGGTAATACACTGCTCCCAATAACCTTTATCCCTTCTTCAAATTCCTTCAAGAAGTGAGCATAGGGATCTTGAGACAATGCCTGGTTATGAATATTTGTAAGATAGGTTTCAACCAGGGTTACCTTTTCCTCCACTGGATCAAGATTAAGATTTTCTTGAGAAAGAAAAAATTCCTCATCTTCATTATTATTTGAATTGGAGGACTCATCATATATTGCGGTGTTGTCCTCTTGTAGTCCTGGTATGCTCTGATTCATTGGATTGTACTCTGTGAAGAGATCATCATGTTCTTGAGCAGGGGTATCTTTTATTACCTCAATCCTCTCAGGAGAAGGTTCTTTATCTTTATCCTACTCAAGAAATTCCTCTTCTTTTTCAATCTCAACATTACAACTGATAGATTGTTGATTCCCAATTAAGTGAAAGCTATTTCTGATGGATTGGATTGGTTGACCGCTGCTTTCAAGCTGATGATAGTGAAACTTATGACACCAATCGACTGCTGGTTGCCCTGCATGATTAGTTTCTGCTTGAAGCTCATCATCATCATCAGACTGATCAAAATTTGGAAAATCATTAGTATAAACCATATCACCAATCAAGCATATTGGGTTATCAGTTGGCTTTTCTTTGAGTTGATCTACAAGTTTGTTTTCTGGTTCAAGACAGCAAGTTTCAGTAGGTAGATGAGCAAAAGTGTTTTGTTCTAATGAATTTTTGAGGGCTGGCTGTTTGTTTAATATTCGATCAATTTCTTTTTCTGTCAAAAGAGGAATTTTTCTTTTGCTTTGGACAGAAGTACAACATTCCTCTTTCTCTTGTATTGACTAATTTTGAGGCTAGATGTCTTCTTGAGCCTCTTCTAGGGAATCATTACTTGTGCTTGCAGGGAAACTTTGAAGATTTTCTTCTTTTTCCTAATCTATCTTAGTTTCAAACAACTCCTCATGATTTTCATGGCAGTCACTTTGAATATAAGGTTCATGAGTTGTTTCTACTATATTGTCAGGATGCCACTGTCCTTTTAAAATCTAAAATGAGTTATAACATAGAGGGAGAGTCCCTATATCTGCTGATTTTTCTTCTATTTCAGATTTTGTGAGTTCAAGATGGCTTATGTTTTCCTCAAGGCACTACTCACTTTCTGCCTTTGCATTTTGGTCATAAAGTTCCCTTAACAGCATAATAAAAGATAAAGTTATGCTATCATAATTTTCTTGACAACTTTCTTCATTGTTTTCTCTATAATCTTTCTCACCATCTTCTATAAAGTCTTGATCATTATACATATCTTGCTCATTGTCTAGGTCTTGTAGTGGTTGAGTTTGTTCTTGATCTGAAAAAAGCATTGGCTGCTCTAGATTATCAATATTTAAATTAGCCTCATACCTATCCATTCTCTTTCCAAGAATATACATCATTTTTTCCTTCATGACCAGTAGTTTTGCTTCTGGGTCTATATCTGAATCCATGTTTTGTAAATTAGAAAAAGGGGTCACTGTATCCTGTCAACCAGTTCAAAGTCTTCTACCAGTGGAGTCATTTGGTCTTTTGGGATTGTGGAGTTGCTAGGTGGAAGATTTTGAACTTTATTGTCCACCAACAACATGATTGGGTTTTCTTAATGCATTCCCAAGAGATTTTACAAGGAATAGTGAAGTAATAGGCCTACTGGAGGCCAATGGAGTCGCCAGGTGGAAAATTTTTAGCTTTTTTTGAAGGTAAAATTGTTTTATGGTTCCACCACCATGTTTATTATGAAGCCAATCTAAAATATTTTTGGGTTTTTTCTAAGTTTCTATGGTTGTTTGAAATACTAATGAGTCTATAAGAGCTTGCTAGGCAACTATGAACTCAATGGTCCCACTATGATCGCCATTATGTTGGGGATGAGGTGGGATAACAACTCCCAGGGTATTCTTTGTCAAATCAAGGGCCTAGTTTTAAGAGTTATTCAAGCAACTATATACTCAATAGGTCCCACCTTGATCACCATTATGTTGGTGTGAGCGGTGGGATAAGTCCACAGGGTGTTCTTTTAATACAGGGACTTCTGAATGTTTAGAGATGTGTATGTTTAGTGCTTCTTTCAGAAGGCCCCACCGTGATCGTCATTATGTTGGGGTTCCTGAGTTTTGATAGATTGGCTAACCAAAAGACAAGACAACATCAGAACCAATATTTAGAGTTCCAATATCTAGTCCTCCTGTTCTCAAAGAGGGATCTCTCAAATTATTTGTTTTGCAAAGGTATATCTTGTTTGCCTTTAAGCATTGATTTTAGACTAGTTATTAAGTGCAGGTGTTTGTTTGGTTGAATTGGTATAGCAAGACATGAAAGGTCTAAGTAGTATAGATAGAAAGAAAAAGTGTCAGATTCATTGGGCAATGGAGTTAAGAAGAGGTTTATGAAAAGCTCATCAATGGATATGGGATATCAAAGGGAAAATCTAACTTGACCACAGGATCCTTTAGTTTTATGAATGAGATGGACATTAATGATTTGGAAAGAGAAATTGAATTCTCAACAAAGGGAACTTAAAAACATAACTTGAAGATAAAGAGGTATTTGATAGATAGGGCTAACCATGAATTCTACAAACCACACTTTAAGAAAATAATGACTTCAAGACAACTTTCAAAATGAAATCTAAGATTCAGGGAACACCCTATTTCCTCAAAGACTTTATTTCAAAGGAATTAGAAAACATGAAAGATTCACTAATAATTGCAGTCATAGAAGAGGGAACACCTAATACATCTATGATCACAACTATAAAGACATTTAAAACAACTATTTAAGTAGGAACAAAGGGCATGATCAGAACAAACCTCTTTGGAAAGCTATAAACAATGGTACTTCAAAGGGAGACTTCAAAAACAGCTTTCAAGTGGCAGAAGACAAGAAGGGAAAACCATAAATCATGCTGGAACCAACTATTTGAACTATCTGAGAAATAAACAAGCATAAGGGTTCAAGAGAATGATTAAATACTCTAAAATACCTTAGCAGAATAAAACATAAAATAGTAAAGGATAAACAGGTCTAAGGTGCTTCCAGGAGTCATTTCTTAGCCTAAAATTTTCATCCTACTGTAGTAAGAGTTTATGAAACATAATGAAAATAGGAAAAACAAAAGACATTTCACAATACATCACCAATAGCCAGGCTCAGGGATCCAATGATAGAGAATTCTCATGAACAAGCATGTCACAACATCATCAAGCTTCCAATACTTCAATTTCTTCCTCAACTTCAAACAGACTATGTATTATTTCAGAGAGTTTCAGTGTTACAACTAGTGACCAACCAACCCTTTACAATGTGCTCCTCAAGGAGATTTTATAAGAAAATGAGGAGGTGGAAGAGTTCCTAGGGTTGAAGTGTAATTAATTCTATATTAAATGCAACTCCTACCCTTGAAAACCATGCAAGGCATAAGGCAGGAAAGCATTCGATTTACAACTCTGTTTCATTAACTCTGTTTTCTGCTTTTTAGGTGTAGTGGGTGAAAAGATTGACTTTAAGGCTCTTTTTATCTTTTACAATAACTTCACTGACAGTTTAAAATATGTTCTTTTGTTTGTAATAACTGTCAGTTTCCTTTGGCCTTAATGTTTCTGAATGAGATTTGATCTAGGTATTCCTTTGAGGCAGAAGGGTTACAAGTGGCAATATGGTAGCTGGGGATTCAATTAGCCCCTTTGATGTGGCTCTGAAGTGTCCTTCAACTGATATTTCTCTGTTTTTATAAACATAGTGATTTATATTTGGATCTGTGTTTAAGCTTGATTAAGCCATAATCTTTATCTTTGATACTGATACTCTTTCATTAATTGATGTTGACTGTGTTTGATGTTTACAAGTGCGCAGAGGGTTTGCACAGGTGGTTGTCCGTCATAGGAGGGTTTCTTCGAGGGTCGGGGATCATGATCCACCGATGCAATTGAGAGTCCAAAACCTTTGCTGGTTCCTTTCTTCATTGATTTAAGCCACAGAATCATCACCCTGTGCTCATTTGGTTACCTGTTTATGACTGTGGAAGTATACATAGATCTAACACCACTAAACCCTACAAAACACAAAAACTAATTATAAAAACCTTGCGAATTGTGGTAAAAATGTGTTTAAGAAGTTCAATGGAGGCAGTAGGAATGCTTGAGGATGGGGAAATGCAGCGGCGGAGGACATAAAACCAGGCAGAACAACTAACCAGTCTTGTATTTGAATTATGGCGCAAATATGAAGAAAGGTGGTTTTGGGAAAACCATTAATGTTTTTCACGCAATGTTTGGGGGGGTAGGCAGTATTAGCGTTTGGAATGCGATTCCATTCATCGCATGACACGTGGATTTTCAATATCGCCTATTTCACAAAAAATTTTAGTGTTAAAATTTAGGCGCAAAAATTTTGCAATACACATCGTCAACCGTTGGATCGGAGGCTCCAGATCCAATGGCACAGAATGAGCGCAATGGGAGAGTTGCGTGATGAGTTGTTGGAGTGGAGGCCAGGTGTCATAATTATATTGGGTGAGCCTTTGTATATGGTGGGTGGTAGGCCCCTGCGGAATTGGGTTATCGGGTTAAGTCCTAATCGTAGGATTTCTTTGATGGACGGTTATGATTAAGAGAAGAAGCAGACATGCTCGAAAGGGAAGAAATAAAGGAAAAAGGAACGGGCAGAAGGATAAGGCCTGACGGCCGTTGATCTGCAGAGATCAACAGTCTAAATTGTTTTAGACCACAATGTTGGGAATGAGGAAAATAAACAGAGGAAAAGGTTTTTTGCGATGCGATGAAGCGTGAACCATCAGATCAGGTGGAATGAACGGCTGGGATTACATCACATTGAAGATAAGAAAAGAGGCCAAAGCATCGGGGTGTTTAAGTTTGCGATGTGCGATTAAGCACTGGCCGTAGGATCGATATGAGAGATCAACGGTCAATATTAAATCGGTGGGTGTGATGACGGAGGGCTATGGGCGGAGCGCGACGAGATCTTAGCCGTCGGTTCTTGTGGATTCGACGACTAAGATTAAATCGGGGGATCGGCATCGGAGGAGGAAAAGGGAAAGGATAAAGGGAATTTACGATTGTCGATTGCGATGGAGCGATGAGGCTTAGTGCTCGGTCACGGCTCTGGGTCACATAAGGAAAAGGGGCTGGGGCTTAAGGCCGAAAGGGGCTTTTAAGCCTTATAGAAAAAATGAAGGTTTTAGGATTTTTGAAGGGTTTTTTGAGGAATTTGGAGGTTTTGATAGGAGTAAAGAAGGGGTTTTTTAAACCAAATGAAAGGGGGACATAAGGTTTAAAGAGGGTTAGGATGATTTAGGGGTTAAAATGGAGGTTTATAGAGGGATTTTTGTAAATGGAATAAGGGTGAAAATGGAATTATTGGTGAGTGAAAAGGAGGAGTGAAATGATGGAAAATGGAGCCTCATGAGCAGTTTTTCTCTTGGTAATCAACAGGTACTTTAGGGCTAATAGTGAAACAACAGTGAAGATTAATTCAAAGGGTAATAATCATCATAAAACTTCAAAAGATGATAATTTTTCAAGGGAAACTATCTCTTGAAGGCTTAAAGACAAGATTAGCCACCACATGGTATAACTGAATTTATAGGTGGCTAACAACATACATAAAAAAAAAAGCGAAAAAAAAAGTAAATTTTCCTTTAAATTATTTATATGTGATCAATCAATCAAAAAGTCGTTTTGGTTGTTTTTGCACGTGGGACTCAAAATCCTAGAGACCTAAAATGTCCTCACACTCTCAATTTTTATTGGGCCTTGCGAAGATATCTTCTGGTGGGTACTGGGGCTAATGTCCCGAAAGAACTGGTTACGCCTTCCAACAGTCGAAGAATCGACCAAGGTAATTGGTAGAGGATGTAGTGCTGCCTGCACTATCACCTATAGGGAAGGATGCCCTAGATTTGTCCACTAAGTACTGTCATCCCACATGAGAATTCAAGTCTTGAGCTCCTTGGTAAATCAACTACCAGTACTGAGCACTATATGGGTCAGGTAGCCCCAAATAATACCGCACATACTGGGCCTAAGCTTAACCCCCTCTGAATCGGGTCTCTGTGGCACTCGGGTTTTGTTTTCTATGGGCAGATAGATAGATTTTAAAACTCCCTATTCAATCAACTTCTATGTCTCGTGATGTAAACTGACCATGGCGGCTTATTGGATGTCTACCCCCATGGTCCTAACCTGAACTATAATTTTTCTTGTGGCCCCTGTGGGGAAATTTAGTGAGTTCAGTTAGGTTAGTTTTAAGGAGTCTTTACTTCACTTATGGTGTGGAAGTGTGTGAGAAAAAAGTGAACAATCACATAGTTTTAAGATGTGTATATGCGGTGATACTTCACACGTCCCCTATCAATCTATTTTTTATTGTTCCTTGTTATAAAAAAATCATGTGCGAATAGTGAGCCGCTTACAACTTTGCCTAATTAATCTAGGTGATTAACTAAAGGGAGATGGAAAATTATCAGAAGAGAGCTTTCATATGTTTTCCTAGGGCCACCAAAAGGTGTAAAGGCAACATAGATTACTTGCTTCTCTTAAGATAATTAATTCCTGGTCCCAACTCCTAGTGCAAAGATTTAAACTAAAATTGATGATCTAACTAGGAAAAATGAAAACTAGCTAAGAATATGTGGATTAGGGCCACTTACTCCAACTAATTATCTATGTGTTTTTGGTGTCTATTTTCAAAAAAATAAGTTATTTCAAATTGCAAGTAAATTTCCCCCTACTTAAACTATGTGGTTTTTTGTGAAGATAAACTTTAAAATTTAAAACTAGCAACTAGCAATACAAAAATGCAACCAAAAGCAAGTTCTAAATAGTCGTGGGACACCTCACACAGTGCTGGCAGTTTTTCTCTGGGCTGCCAATCACTTTACAATTGGGAAATTGGGGAAAATAACAGAGAATTTTGGTCTATGTTTTCTGCGCGGAAAATCTTCACACAGGAGCATGACTCACACACAGGTTAGAGCTGAACTCGCGCAACTCATCACGTCTATCTGGGAAAAATAGCGCATGGTTTTCCTGCAAATAGGATTTCCAGAACTTCTGAACTTCAGAATTTTACTATGGGTGAATGAGCAGAGAAGGAAAGAAGGGGAGTTGTCCCAGCAACACTCCAGAGCAGAAAGAAGGTCCCTGCAAAAAGCGCAACCACTTAACTAAAAAAGTAAATCTAGTGGAGTCGCCAATCCTATGGTTATGGTTTTGGTGCACAAGTGTACCAATCCACTGGTGCTTAGGAGGAGTGGTCACTGCCTCCAAGCTATGGTCATATGCAGAAAAATATGGTTAGCAGGTTAGTGAACACATGCTATAAAATATAGAACACACTAAATCATGGTAGAGTATGCATATATAGAGAGAAAACACAACTAAACTAAACATAAAAATAAAAGCTCATAAAGATTCAAATGTAACAATAATGCAAACGATAGAATCAAAGTCCCCTCTTATTGCTCGTTGTTAGGAAGAAAGATACTACGTTACACTCTTTCCAAAGGACCCTTACAACTATGGAGTTCTAAGACCCAATGCAAGGATATTTTTACCCTTTAGTTGTTGTCACAAGGTCTCTCTCTTTACTCCAAAGGATTGAAGTTGTTGTATGGCCAACAACCGAATCCTCTCTCTATTGCTGCTTTGGATTGCACACTGCTGGATTGATCATGGGAAATTTGGCCAGGATAACAATGTGCTCTCATTTTTCTCATCTCTTGGTGGTCATTTATAGGTGAATTCAAATTCTCCTTCCCTCTCTTGGTACATTGGTGGATGGTGACCCAAGAGAGAGGGTTGATTCCTTTGTGTGCCACTTGATTCCTTTGTGTGCTCAATTGAGGTCCCAAGGTGGCTTAGGCGACTATCCTTGGGAAGCCTCAAGTGGAGGATCATTTCCTGAAGTGTGTCAAGTGGTCCCAGATAGTGACTTCTGCCACTCCCATGACCGCATGACTTTTTGAGTGAAATTTTCACAAAGGTGCACTTATAAAAGAAAAATGCACACAAAGGTGCATTTTTCCTGAGTATCTGGTGTGAAATTTGATTTTTGCCTCTTAACCTTAGAGATTTTTAAAAAAAATTTAGATCCTCTAATGTGCCTCATCCCTGTAAATCCTTCTGCCTGAAATTAAATAATGTCATCTTTTCTTGTTCGATTTTCGAGTGATAACACCATTAAAATGTTGGAAATGCATGTAATGAGAGTGAAATCAAGTTCAAATTGTGAAGCTAGAGCTTCACCTAATGTTGCTACTGCAGGCTCCTTATTTCTTTCCTTCTATGGAAATTTCGTGTCCTAATGCCAGAACTCATAATAGTGAAAACACTTGATGTCGGACAACTCTTTTTTCTTGCCCTCTTCACCTTGGAACTTATTTCCCTTGGATTTCTTTCCTTTTCTGACTAATGGACTTTTCTTTTTCTTTTTCTTTAGAAAACGTCTCATCTCTGGTGTTCCACCAAATATATTCTTGCACCAAGTTGGACTACAATCACTCCCACTCTAGTAGCTTCTCCCTCCCATTTACTGAATCTGTTAGGTCCCTATATTACTAGTTTAACCCCTTATTGTTATTAATGTAGCCCCCTTATTGTTATTATTGTAGCCCCCTCTAACCCCAATATTGTTATTATTGTGCCATTACATTGTTATTGTTAGGTCGGCTAGGATTACAAACATTGTTACCGATGAAATAGGTAACCTGACCTCAAAACGGGAACTCTAACCCAAAAAGACTCAAAAACATGAAAAAACACCCCAAAAACAAAAAAAGTGTATTCCAGAACGCACTTGGTTTTTTTTTAAGGTCAAATTTCAACATTTTATAAAATTATGCTAAAAACAAAATTGTTTCTTGAAAAAAGGATTGAAAAAACACCCTCAAAACAAAACCAGTCGATGTTGGAAGAACAGAAATAAAAAATAAAAATAAAAATAAAAAATAAAAAATAAAATAAATAAATAAATAAATAATTCGTGTCATATTTTTGACATTTTTAAAATTAGAAATAACATTTTTTTAATTTTTAAAATTCAAACATTAAAAAAAACTTAAAATTTAAGAAAAAAATAATTTAAAGAAATACATTAAATTTTAATAAATTTAAAACTTTAAAATAAAAATTATAAAAAGAAACCATTATTGAAATTAAAAGTAAAAAAATTAAAAATTAATTAAAAATAAAAAATGAAAAATAAAATACAATACAAATACTAAATTTAAAAAAATTTATATTAAAAAAACAAATAGATTTTAAAAAATAAATTAAATTTAAATTATAAAAAATGAAATATATATATGAACTTAAATTAAAAATATATATATTAGATTTTATTAAATTTAAAAAAAATGTTAATATTAAAATAACAAATTAAATTTAAAAAAAAAATATTAAATTTTAATAAATAAATGAATAAACAAATAAATTTTGAAATAAAAAATAAATTTTAAATATAAAGAAAAAAAAAAACATTGTTAAAATAAAAAGTTAAAAAACTTTAAAAATCAATTAAAATTGAAAAATTGAAAAAAATAAATTAAATAAAATAAAAATAAAAAACAAATTAATTTGAAAATATTAAGTTTATTTTATATATATATATATATACACAATTTTAATTGAAATAATAAAAAAATATAAAAAAATTTATGTAATTGAAAAAATAATAATAAAAAAAATTAAAAATTAAAAAAAAGTATTAAATTTAAATAAATTAAAAAAAAAATACAGAATTTACTAAATTTTAAAAAATTAAATGAAAAAACTAAATATAAAATTTAATAATAAAAAAAAATATGAAAAAAAAAAAAATCAATTAAATAAAAAAAAAAATTACAAAATTTAATAAAAAAATTTAACAAAATTTAGAAAAAAAAAATTAAAAACAAAAAAAAAATGAATAAAATTAAAAAATAAAAATAAAAAAACAAAAAGTGCCCAGGTGACAGCGGAGGCCCGCCGCTGGGTAGGAGGCCGATTCCGGGAATCGCACTCCTACGGCGGCAGGCCGATTCCGGGAATCGCCCTCCCACGGTGGGAGGGTGATTCCCGGAATCGGCCTCAGGGCGATTCCCGGAATCGGACTCAGGGTGATTCCCAGAATCGGAGGGAGGGCAATTCCCGGAATCGGCCTCCCGCCGCGGGAGGGCGATTCCCAGAATCAGCCTCCCACACCGCGACAGGGCGATTCCCGGAATCGGCCTCCCGCTATCGGAGGGCGATTCCCAGAATCGGCCTCCCGCCCAGCGACCGGCCTCCGCCACCACCTAGGCGGGAGGCCGATTAGCGGCGTCACCACGATAAAAAAAATTCCTTTTTTTTGGTTTTTTTTTTTTTTTTTAATATTTTTTTTTTTTAAATTTGATTTTTTTTTTTTTTTTTTTTTTTTAAATTCAAAAAATTTAAAATTATTTGTTTTTTAATTCAAATATTTTATTTTAAATTTAAACTGTTTTAATTTTTTTTTGTTTTTTTTTTTAATTTTGTTTTTAAATTTAATATTTTAGATTAATTATTTTTTAAAATTTAAAATTTATTTATTAAATTTATTAAATTTTAATTTAATTTATTATTATTTTTTTTAATCTTTTAGTTTATTTAGTTTTTCATTTTTAAAATTTATAAATTGTTTCATTTAAAAAGAAAGCATTAAATTTATAGGATATTTGTTTTTTAATTATTTGCACGTGGTTTTTTTCATTTTTTTTGTTTTTAATGATAGTTTTATTTTAATTTTTTTTTTTTCAATTTTAAATTTTGTTTTTTTTTTTTTTTTTTTTTTTTTTTTTTTTTAATTTGTTTTTTTTGTTAATTTTAAAATTTGTATTTTTTTTCCTCTTATTATTATTATTTTAATTTTAATTTTTTCTTTTTTGTATTTTATATTTTTTAATCTAAATTTTAATTTTGTAATTTAAATTATTTTTAAATTTTCTATTTAAATTTTTTTTTTAATTATATGGTTTTTTTTAATAACTTAGAAAAAAATGTTTTTGATGGTTTTTTTTTTTTTTTTTTTTTTTTTTTTTTGGGGTTAATTTTTGTTTTTTTCTTTAAATTGTGTGTGTTTTTTTTCAAGTTTTGTCATTTCTTTTGATATAATTTTCGAATATTTTTGTTTTTGTTTTTGTTTTTTTTAATTTATTTTTGTTTAAATTTTTTATTTTTACAACTTAATTTTGTTTTTTTAACATTTTTATTGGCTTTTTTTTATTGTTTTTATATATATATTTTTTATTTAAGTTTTGTGTTTTATTACCAACATGAAAATCACCACTCTAAAAAAAAAAGGTTGATGTTGCATCAATACGTTTCAAAATTAGCATGAAAATCACCTCTAAAAAAAAAAATTGATGCTGCATCAATACGTTTCAAAATTAGCATGAAAATCACTAACATTTTAAAACAAATATTCATACTTCCTAAATAAAAATATTAGAGTGTCAAAAATGTGCTCCAAAAAAAAAAAAGGTGATTCTAAATCACCACTTTTCAAAATCGGGTGCTTTTTATGCTACCAAAAAAAAGTAGGTAACAGGCGGTTACCTATTTCATCGGTAACACTGTTTACATTGTGGCCACATGGACTCCTATATATAGAAAGGAGGTTTTTTCATTTGTATCATCCAAGAATTTTTCATTCATGTAATGTATTGGAGTTTGCCCCATCGAAGTGGCTTATTTCTAAGGCGTTGATATCTCTTTTCGGAGCTGGTTTCTCAACATTTGGTATCAGAGCTTTGGATTCTAGGGTTTCACTGCTCCAAAAAGGTCATCATGGAATTTTCGCTATAACTTTTTTTCTATAAAGGTTCAGAAGCTGAAATTTTTAGAGTGCGAAGCCAAAATCCTGAGAAACAACGTCGCAAAATTTTAGAGCTTGGTTTGCAATATTTTCGGAGATATGATCTGTGGAAGTTAGGTCTTTTTGCAGGCTCCTCAATTTAACCTAAACAGGTCATCGCGGCATTTTCGCTATAATTTTTTTTCTACGAAGGCTCAGAATCTGAAATTTTTAGAGTGCGAAGCCTAACGCCTGAGGAACATTTTCATAAACTTTCATATCTTGGTTCACAACACTTTTGGAGATATGGTCTGTGGAAGTTAGGACTATTTCAAGCTCCCAAATTTCATCTCAAAGAGGTGATCGTGGGAAAATCTTCATAACTCTCTCTCTGAGCATCGGACTGGAATTCTGTAAAAATTGGACACAAGCACACGGAATTTGGTTTCCTATCTATCAATTTCAGAGCCAAAGGAGGAAGCAGTAACAAACAGTAAGTCATACAAGTTCGCTCTACTGAACCAGTCCATAATTAGGTCATTATAGGAGATTGGGCACAAATTTGCCTTAAAGAATCCAAATCAGGTCAAACTTGTGGCATTCGAAAGAGGATTCAGAGGGCTACCTCAGTACCAAATTTCAAATGTTGAAGATCCAAAATAATAGAGATAATTCAGTTTCAATATCACACTCCTCAAAAGCAAGAAAAAGGTGTGTTTTTTTTTTCGAATTACATAAGTCTCGTTTGAAAAAAATTAGTTGGAATTTATTTCAAGGGAATATTGAAGAATAGATATAAGTATTGGGTTCTAAAATGGCCCCTAAAAAGAATTCAACACCCAGTAAGCCTTCATAAGGCTCTACTATGACTCATGAAGACGAAGAAATACAACATGAGATATCAAAATTACAAGAGCAAGTGCACCAAATTTCGCTATTGCAAAGAGTAACAAAAAATGAAATGGAAGTTTTGAAGAAAGGCGTGGAAACTAAGATGGATGGTTTGAAGAAAGGCATGGAAGCTAAGATTATTGGTTTGGAAGCTAAGATGGAAGGCATGGAAGCTAAGATGGATGGCATGGAAGCTAAGATTGATGAAAAAATGGAAAACAAAAAAGTATACATCGAAGGTTTGGCAAAGTTTATACAAGAAATGTTTCCTGATGGTGAAAAGATAGTAGAGGAAACTCATGATGAGAAAAAAATAAATGCTAATCATCATTTCATAAACTCTAATGTTGGACGGAAGAACCACCATATTCTAAAGATGGATATGAGAAAGTTTGATGGCAATGATCCCGTAACATGGATACTACAGATGGAGCAATATTTTGATCTCAATAATGTGCAAAACACACAAAAGGTATGCATTGTAACTTTACATTTAGAACAAAATACATTTGTATGGTATCGATGGCTTTGCTCTCGTAAAAAAATTGTCACTTGGGAAATTTTTATGGAGGAAATGATAGCACATTATGAGGATACAAAGAGCAACACCTTCTTTAGCCAATTGATAAATCTCAAACAAAAGGGTTTAGTGGGGGAACACATTGAGGAATTCCAAAAATTGAATATAAGGGTAACTAATATTCCAGAGGAACACAAGATTGATCTCTTCATAGGTACTTTAAAGGATAACATCCAACATGAAGTTCACGTTTTGGAACCTGATTCATTGGAGAAGGCATTCAGGTTGGCAAGAAAAATTGAATGTAAAATTATGGCGACAAGTAAGCCTACCACTCACTTCTATAAAGAGGGAAGTGTTGCTACTCCTATATTTCCACAACCTACAAGGTTGACACCACAAAAATTAGAAGAAAAAAGAGAAAAATGGCTTTGCTATAGTTGTGATAGCAAATACACTAAAGGTCATAAGTGTGCTGAAAAGAAATTATTTTACATGGATTGTGAAGAGGAAGAAGAAAATGAATAAGAAGAGGATATACACCAGGAACCAATCCTAGAAGAGGAAGAAATGAGTCCGACCATATCGTGTAATGCATTGGCAGGAATTACCACTCCTCAAAATCTCAAGATAGAAGGACATATCAAGAAGAAAAAAGTAATAGTGTTGATTGATTCAGGTAGTAACCATAATTTTATTCATTGTAAGATAGCCAAGGAATTGAATTGTTTCCTATACCCAGCACCAGAATGTCAAGTGATGGTTGAAAATGGAGGAACTATAAATTGCTTTGGAAAATGCCATAATATCAAGCTAACCATGGGGGAATATGTATTGAATAGTCCAATGCTTTCCATTCCTATGGGAGGTGCTGATGTGGTACTAGGAGTACAATGGTTACAATCTCTGGGGACACTAGCTTTTAATTTTCAAGAACTTTTCTTGAATTTATTTTTCAGAAGGAAAGGAAGTCGAATTACGGGGTACTGCAAGGAAGCTGGGAAAGATAATAAGCTCTAATGTCATGACAAAGCTTCTGAAGAAAGAAAAACGAGGTGTAATTTCACAATTATGCTCACTAGAAGTTCCAACATCAAAATCATCTATTTCTGCAGATCTCCAAAAAGTCTTGGACAATCATTCCAAGGTGTTTGAAACTCACAAAGGACTCCCACCTATTCATGATCATGATCATGCTATTCATTTGATTCCAAGAAGTGTTCCTTCAAACATCAAGCCTTATAGATATCCTTATGTCCAAAAGAGAGAAATTGAATGTATGATTGCAGAAATGTTAGAGGCTGGTATAATTCAACCTACTCAAAGTTCCTTCTCTACTCCAATAGTATTGGTGCACAAGAAGGATGGATCATGGCACATGTGTCTGGATTATAGGGAGCTCAATAAGCTCACCATTAAAGATAAATTTCCCATTCCTGTGATTGATGAATTATTGGATGAATTACATAGAGAAATTTATTTTACCAAGTTGGATCTTCGTTCAGGATATCATCAAATTAGAATGAAGACTGAAGATATTCCAAAAATAGCATTTTGAACTCATGAGGATCATTATGAATTTTTGGTCATGCCTTTTGGCCTTACCAATGCACCTTCTACATTTCAAGGGTTGATGAATTCCATTTTCAAACCCTTCCTTAGAAAATTTGTGCTAGTATTTTTTGATGATATACTAATCTATAGCAGGTATTGGAAGGATCATGTTGAACATGTTGACAGGGTGCTCAAACTATTGCAGGAGAAACAATTATATGCAAAAAAATCCAAATGTTTCTTTGGAGTGCAAGAGGTGGAATATCTGGGTCATATTGTATCTCACGAGGGTGTTAAAGTAGACCCTAAAAAAATTAAAGCCATTAAGGAATGGAAAGTCCCCACAACCATAAAGCAGTTGCGAGGATTTCTTGGGTTAACAGGGTATTATCACAAGTTTATTAATAATTATGGGAGAATAGCGGCACCTCTAACAACATTATTGAAGAAAGATGCATTTTCATGGACTCCTGAAGCAACTAAGGCCTTTGAACATCTTAAAGAGGCAATGTGCCTAGCACCAGTCTTAGCTACGCCAGACTTCACAAAAACCTTTATTGTGGAATGTGATGCCTCAGGAAATGGAATTGATGTTGTTTTAATGCAAGAAGGAAGACCCATTGCTTTTGAAAGTCATCCAATCAAAGGAAAGTATTTACAGAAACCTATTTATGAGAAGGAAATGTTAGCAATACTGCATGCACTAAAGAAATGGAGAACTTACCTAATGGGAAGACACTTCAAGGTAAAAACTGATCATGATAGTCTTAAACACTTTTTAGAACAAAGACTATCTTCAGAAGAGTAGCAAAAATGGGTCACAAAGATGTTGGGTTATGACTTTGAAATAATCTACAAAAAAGGGAAGCTAAATTTTGTTGCAAATGCACTCTCAAGAAAGAATGAAGAGGTGGAAGCATTGCTTTGTGCCATTTCTATTATCCAACCAGATTGGATAACCGAAGCAAGGGATGAATGGAAGAAGGATGAAGAAGTGTGGACACTCATTCAAAATTTGCAGCAAGATCCTAGTACATCTGATACATTTAGTTGGAAAAATGATTCCTTGTGGTACAAAGATCACTTATATCTTTGTAAGAATTCCCAACTAAAACAAAAGATTCTTTTGGAATTGCACACTTCTCCTTTAGGAGGACACTCAAGATTTTTAAAAACTTACCACAGGGTGAAGAAAGAATTTTTTTGGGATGGCCTTAAATCTTATATTCAAAATTTTGTGGCGGAATGTTTGGTTTGCCAGCAGAATAAAGTGGAAACAATTAAGACCCCGGGACTTCTACAACCTTTATCCATTCCAAGTCAACGTTGGGAGGAGATTTCAATGGATTTTATCACAGGTTTACCTAAGTCCGAAGGAAATAATGTCATCATGGTGGTAGTTGATAGACTTACCAAGTATGCACACTTTTGTGCATTATCTCATCCATTTAAAGCAAGTACAGTTGCTACTACATTTATGGACAGAATTCAAAAGCTACATGGAAGCCCAAGGGTCATTGTGAGCGACAGAGATCCCATTTTTATTGGAAATTTTTGGATGGAGTTATTTTCTTGTTTGGGTACTCAATTAGCTCATAGCTCATCTTATCATCCTCAATCTGATGGTCAAACTGAGATAGTAAATAAATGTTTGGAAGGATATCTTAGTTGTTTTGTATCTGATAAACAAACACAATGGGTCAAGTGGTTACCTCTCGCTGAATGGTGGTATAACACTTCCTTCCATACTGCAACAAAAATGACCCCATTTATGGCACTTTATGGATATCATCCATCGTCCATCACATCATCTTTAAGAGAAAATTCTAAGGTTCAAGAAGTGGAAGATCACATCAAGCATCAACAAGAAGTTCTCCAACTCTTAAAGGATAACCTAAATTTGGCACAAAATCGAATGAAACAACAGGCAGATCAACGTCGTAGCAAGAGAAGTTTTGATGTAGGAGACTAGGTATTTTTACGGCTACAACCATAGAAACAAATGTCCATCAAGCAAGCTAAGAAGGATAATAAATTATCACAAAAGTACTATGGTCCGTACAAGGTGTTGCAAAATATTGGTACTATGGCATACAAATTGGAGCTTCCTGCTTCTTCACGAGTGCATCCAATTTTCCATGTTTCATGCTTAAATAAGGTTATAGGTGAAAATCTTCCAGTTCAAAAAATATTGCCAGAACTTGATGAGGAAGGAAAAATCATATTGGAACCTGAAGCGGTCACAAAAACAAGAACTCGACAGCTACGAAATCGATCAATTTCAGAGTATCTCATCAAGTGGAAGAACTTACCCACTGAAGATTCTACATGGGAGGATGAGAATTTTATACAAAAGCACCCAGAGCTACTCAAGCGTTGAGGACAACACTTTTTTGAAGGAGAGGGCATGTTAGGTCCCTATATTACTAGTTTAACGCCTTATTGTTATTAGTGTAGCCCCCTTAAACCCCAATATTGTTATTATTGTGCCCTCACATTTTTATTGTTAGGTCGACTAGGAATACATTGTGGCCCCACTAGGAATACATTGTGGCCCCATGAACTCCTCTATATAGAAAGGAGGTTTCATCATTTGTATCATCCAAGAATTGTTCATTCATGTAATGTATTGGAGGTTGCCCCTCGAAGTGGCTTATTTCTAAGGCATTGATATCTCTTTTCTTCTATTTTTGGAGTTGGTTTCACAATAGAATCCTGGTATTTGCACCAGCTCTTGAGAAGGCCTAGAAGTGCTAGTCTCACCAGATTAGCCTCGTGAATGGTAACACCAAAACTTCTAAACTCGTCTCAACTTTAAGTGAACTTTGTCAAGTATTTTGGTATTGTCTCGCCCTCCTCCATGTTTATTTTTATGAGCTTGTCATTCAACGCCAGATTCCTATGGTCGTTGTTGTTCAAAATCAAATTTGTTAAGGCCTTCCACATAGAATATGGAGTTGCCTTTTCATGGATTTTTGAGACAATATGATCTATAACTCCTTATAACAAAATCTTTCTCGGCTTTTCTACATTCTTCTTCAATGCATCAATATTTTGAGCATATGCTATTGCGGGCATGGGAATATCACTGCCTATGAATTCCTTCAACCCGTTGTCCTCCAACATTGCCTCCATCCTGTCCTTCCAAGATATGCAATTCAAACTACCCTCAAGGGTATATTTGAGTCTTAATCCATAGAAAGACATCTTGATATGCTGGTGGTCCTGAAGAATAAATATGCAAATTCGATTCACCTGTTCAAAAAAAAATCGTATTCTTCGCTTCTATAATGATTCATGCTTTGATACCATGTAGAAAATATACATAGATTCAAATGATCTTGTAATATGATAAAGCAAAATACTTGAATCCATTCTACAAATTGCGAAATCCAATTACAATCGCATAACCATATGAACAAGAAAGAGAAATAATTTCAATCGCACAACACAAAGATGTATCTGGGGAAAGCCTCAGCTAAAAACCCTGCTATATTTATATTGCATTAAGTCAAGAATATGAAACAATATGATGCTTCTCTCAAGCTTGACAACTCTCTTCACTATCTCTGACTGTCTCACACTGATCTAAGAAATTTTAGTCCAATAATTAACCAATTCCTTGCCCCTTTCTGACCAGCCTTGCTCATGCATTCCCGAGGGAATTGAGCCCCTATTAATTAGGAAATTCCCACTAATTGATTTTTCAATACATCCAAGACATCTTGATGACCTCATGCATGACCTGTACAATTTTTTAATTATACAACTGATAGTTTACTTCGTTGTAACTCCAATCTCAACTTGGTCTTCCTTAGAACTAACATGCATGAGTTATTTATGAGTGAATTATCAATTATCTGACTGGTCACTGCATGTGAATTAAAACTAATTTAATTCAATTGACCTTTCACTAGTTCCTCCATCAGTTAGAACTAGTTAAACAGATTTTAACTCAAGTAATTTAAATTAATTAATTACAACTCGAAATAAACTGTAACTGGACCCCCTAAAGTTTAGAGATAACTCTACATGCCTCTAGTTTGAAACTCAAATCGAATTGACTGAGCTAACTAAGTCTTCCCAACTCAGTAAACTTGTACAAGTTGTCATGTGATGTGGAATTACAATTTACTTCTAATTTAATCTGGGGGGAAATTAAATTAGAAGCCTCTTTTGATGCTATTTTCAATATTTCTTGTTTCCATTTTCAACATATTGCAGAGTTAGGACATGACTGTGGGTGTGTGCCGACTGAAGGGAAATAGGGTTATTTTCCTCTTAAGACCTTCTTTATATAGAAGAAGGATGTGAAGAAGATTGTTGCTTTACATAACGAGGTAAAGGAAATTGAGGTTCTGAATCGATATATTCAGACTCAAAATACGACCTTGAGAAATATTGTGGCTAGGCTAAACACTGAGATGATGGAGTTAAAGAATAAGAATAAGCAAATGGAGGATGAGTTGAGCACATGGAAGGACATAAGCAAGATATTGAGGAAGAAGTCAAAAGAAACACATGGGTCATACATGGAAATTCATATCATAGTTAAGAAGTGATGAAGGGAACTCCATTTTTTTTTTGTAGAGGGTTGATAATTTTGTGTGAGGACACACCCCTGTTTCACCTAATTTTGACCTAAATATGTGGTTTTTACCTCACATTTTGATGTGGTTTGAGGATATGTGTTACAAACATTACATATTAAGAAGTTGGTAGGTATATCTATATTTTGAAGCCAAAATGGTTCAATTTATGTGTTTTTTCTAAAAATTTGTGTTTTTATAGAAACCACTAACCCAATATTGTACAATGCCTGTACCCAATATGTTGGCTTTACTCAGGTTCGTGGTCAACTCTTCAATTGGATGAGCTGGCAACTATACTTTTCTACAAGATGTTGGAAGGTTCATTCATTTCCCTCCCACTATTGGTAATAGTAGTCTATGGAAGCAATGCCAGTATCCAACAATTATGATCCTCACAACTAGATTCAACCCTTCATTGCCTAAGTCTGGGGTTATTAGGATTTATTTTAGTAGAAGACGAGATCTTATATCTAATTATTATTATTGTAATCTAGGCCAATGACACTTCTTTGTATGGAAAAATAAGTATAAATTGACTATTTTGACCTTGGGCGAAGTTAGTGAAGCTAGGGAGATGCTGCTGAAAAGTTTTACTCTTAAGATAAACATATTTGTGATGTAATAAATTCTTTATTAATACAATCATCCCCCATGCCAGGTTTCATTTATCTTTGACTTATTATGCATGATTTATCTATATTTCCTGTAAGTTAAGTTCTTAACTAGCACGTGCGAGTTGGTCTGCTTGGGCCCATTAGCCCAACTCCACAACCCTCTGGTTTATTACCTATAGATTTATGTGTGGTGTGCATCGTTGAATAAATTACTATGTGCGTGGATTAATATATATTACACAAGTTTATTTACTGGTGTGAATTTTTTTGTTCTACTTTAAGAGTGTGAATCTACCATTGGGATTCGAAATGTCAACAATTTTCTGGTAACACTATGGATAATCAGAGCCATTCTTCTTCAATGTGAATCTACCATTTATGCTTATAATACTTCTCTGAATATATTTGTCAAACCTGGAGTGTAAGCGAAAGGTTGACTTATTGATGAAACACGTGATTGCATTATTTCAAAATGTTGCAGGACACTTTAATATATGGGTTATTAAATACGGGTTTTTTTCATACTCAAACTTGATTAATTTGGTCTTGTTTCATTAATCACTCATCGATATGATTGTTGTTTATTGTATGGCTGGTCAGATATGCTCTATTAAATGTTTTGGTTAAATATTTGGGTGTTTTTTCTTGATTGATAGCCCACATGATTTGGATCTGGTTATGGGTGATAGTGTGGTCTCCATTTTTCCTAAGTGTGGTAATTCTATTAATTTTCACTGATTGGATTGACTTGTTACTCATGATTTGAGCTTGTGTAGAGCTAGGAAAATTTGTTGTGAATGCTTAGAACCTTGGGTCATCGCGTCATTTGTCTATTGGAACCATAACATGAGTTATAACATGTTAATTCAATGCCTTTACTAATCATCTTTTGTTGTATACCATTTTAGGCCTATCTTGTTTAGAGGGGTATCGATTCGACATGAAGGTTCAATATATTGATTACTCTTTCTTCCAGATACTCAAAGGTGTCTTAGACTGAGATCTCTTTCCCGGGTCCCAATTATTTTGCTCGTAACAGATGTGGTTAAGCTTATGGTTTCAGGTCATTATTTAGTGTAGGAAAGCAAATGAGTGCATGCACCTGTGTGAAATAGGGAATTATACTAAATTTGTTTATAAAATAGATAAGATTGTGTTTCTTTAGATAAGGAACATGCATCCGATGTCTTGTGTTTTATTTTACTAATAATGATTTCTGAAAACATTGTTGTGAGTTGGTTATCTTATGAGCTTTTTCCAACAACATGATTGGTTAATTTATGGATTGCACACGAAACAATAGTGTTGATTTCTTTCTAAATGGGCTTTTGAATCACTAGCATCTAAAGATACTTGGTTAAGAAAATTTGAGAGTTTTTTTGAATGAGTATGATATACTCATGGAGAAGTTTTTGGTCAATGCATTTCATGAATTAGATCATAGATTTGTATGATAGATAGATGTAAGAGTGAATTTTATTTGAAATACTTTCTTTGCTTGGTGTGTTTGCAACTTTGAGAATATTTCCCAGACTAAACAATTAATGGTAGTTTAGTTGTTTTTGTGGAATAAGTTGCCATTATTTTTTAATAGTGTGATCAAAGAGTAAAAATTTAGGTGGAAACCTTATTTTAGAATTGCAGGGTCTGAACGTTTGATTGGTTTTGATTTAAAACAATAGGGGTAAAAGGATAGTTGGGGTCTTTTTTTCACAAATAGCGCTATGCCTCGAAGGTTGCTAATCCTGATTTGATAAGTAAATGTTGAGATAAACACATGACTATTACTGCAACCAACAACCTTACTTGTGGAAGACATCCTCTTCGAGCTCGAAATGTCTACTTTTGGAGTTAAATGCTCCAAATGTGTGAACCTACATGTGTTATTGTAGATTGCTTATAAGTGCATTGACCCAAATATATACTTTTGCGACCTCCCTTACCTCTAATATATATAAAGGCAAGAGTGATTCCTTCATTCATTCATTCTTGTTTATTCTTGTGTAAAGATGTGACCAACAGGAGTGCACCACTTCTCATCCCTCTCTTGGATCTTCTCATGTACATTGTCTCTATCTCTCTCTCTTGGTTGGGGTCACTAGGGTTTCTTGAGCTTCTTGAAACACCTTGAAGATGAGGATTATGGTTTTCATCCTTTGGAGATTTGGAGATTAGGTTTTAGAGGTGAAACCCTGGGTTGTAGTTGGTGAAAAGAAGAAGAAGAGCATATGTCTCACATTGGAGGACATGCTTATGTGATGCATGTTTACTGGATCTCCATGGTGTGAACTAGGGTTTTCTTAGTTTTCCCTAGCCAAGGTTTTAGAGAGCTAGAGGATTTTACTAGCCTTGTGATAAGGCTATATTATGTACATGAACTTCATCTTTATGCATATTTATGATTTCTAAGCGTCCACTAATTGTTTAAATTGCATATTTGATTTCAATCATCTATATTCTTCATGGTTTGTAATTTCTAACACTATATGTCTTGTTGATTTAGCATAAGTTAAGGGAGGCTATGTTAAGTGATGTAACATTATAATTGAAGAATATCATGGTATATTTGTTGTTGTTTTTGTTATTATCATAAGTATTTTTAGATATGTTATATGCATGATAAGATTTCCCTAAGAGAATGAAACTTATTGCAACCTACTAGTATCTTTTCTCTTGAATTTCCTAGTGGATTGGGTTGGTAAGAGTTAAAATAGATGTGGAAATTACCTTGTAAAATGTTAAAACCATTAAAAATATTATTACATTTAAATTTAAGCAAAAAATATGATGGGTAAATGACTAGATGATAAGACAAAATTGAGATATTATGCAGAGCTCATAAAACTTAATCTTGAAAATCAAATGTTAATAGAATAAGAACAAATTCCCACAAATTAGCATCATAATAAAACTCTAAAATACTATGAAGTGGATGAATTTAACATCTTTGTGATACTAAAATGATGGAAAACAAAAATTATTTTTCCTTAATTTTTTTTTACATCTCAATTTCAAAATATTTTAAAAAAACTAATTTCTTAATATTTTAAATAATCAAAATTAATATATATATATATATATATATTTTTATTTTATTTTTCAACTTTTACACATAATTTTAAAATGTTAAAACAAATTAATAATTATTTATTATTTTTAATTTCAATAAACATATATATATATATATAATTAATACTCTTCATATATAGATATTTCAATATAATAGATAAAAGGTTTTGCAACATGTTTCTTGTGCACCTCACATGTTCCTCGACATCCTAAATATTTAGGACAAGAATACTTAAAATAAAACAACTTGCAAATATAAGTCTTTATCAATGTAAGCTATGTTTAACCAGGTGTAAATAAAGGGGTAAAATCTTGACGTTGGTAAAGCCTTGTTGTGCCATGTACCATGTAATCTTGAGGTTGGTATTTGTTTATTGTTAAATGATTTGTAAGGAAATGAAAAGATAGATAAAAGTCAATGTACAACATGCTTATGCCACTAAACATATAATGCCGGCATGACATGTTTCATCCAATGCCAATGTTGCAAGTACCAGCCACTAAACATAATGCTGACATGAAATGTTTCATACTGATTGCGAGTACTGCTGATCCGAGGCAATCATGCTGATTATCTAATGTCAAGTTGCAAGTACTATTATCCTTAGTTAATTACGCCATGATTATATAATAGCAAAAAAATATGGTATTGAAAATGGAATATTTTGTTTTATAATTTTTTATTTTATTTTATTATGTCTTTTATTTTGATGGAAAAAATGTGACTTGACTTTCATATACAATGTCAAAATGAAATGGATAAGACTCGACTCGATGAAATTCGAATTTTTTTTATGTACTTCAGAATATAATTTTTGGCTAGATCGTGAATTTTAATTATTTAAAATTTGTTTTTTTGAATATATTAATGGATAAGGTCTACATCTCACCGTGATTATTAGAGCGAGAGCTCACCTCATTAAAAAAACCCTCACCCACCGACATGTTGAATAATCAATCTTCTAAACTTGTTAGTCATTCTATTAACTTCCACGCCATGAAAATTAGACTTTATTTTTGAAATAACAAGAGTTTATGATTTGTACCAATCCTGAAATAACTTTGTTTCAATGGAGCTACACACTCCAAATCACCTAGCTAGGCAATTTCTAAAGAGGTGGCTTACCCATTTTTTAAAGCTAAACTGGAAAGCATCCCGCCAAAGATTCAATGCTACAAAAATGAGGAACATTGAATTTCTTTGAATTTTCAATCCAAATATTCACCGAAAACCAACACTACAAAAACAAATGAGCAATTGATTCCCAACAACCTCTACACAACACACGCCAATTTGTACCTATCCAACCATGCTTCTAAATATTATGAGTTAAAATTCTATTAAATAGAGCAAGCCATAAGAAAAGTATTATCTTGAGTGGACATCCCCATTTCCAAATAACCTTGAACCAGTGAAACTTCTCTGGCCCCTCTTTAGCCTCATCCAAAACCAAATAGGCCAACTTTGCAAAAAATGACCCATCCACACAATTCTTCTGCTAAAAAAGAGTATATGGTCCATTTAATAACTTCACCCCACATTGCCTCAGCATACAAAACAAGTAGTTACATTCAACTGCCATGTAACATACTCCCTACTAACCCATTCCCAAATAAAGGGTAGTATGAGGTAGTTACTAGGCTGACCCAACTCCATTGTCACATCATGGAAATGGCATCTAAATTTTTTGACCTTTCCAACCATCTCAAAATTTAAAATTGTTAACATCATTACATTCGTCTCAGAAAGACACTTCCAACGATATAAAATTTGATTTAATCTCACTCCCAGATCAAAATATATGTCCATTTGAACATTAGCCTATAAAATAGTTCCACTTCACCAAATTGCCATGTGGTGCCCCAATAGCCAAGAGGGATAGGAATAGAGCACACAAAGAGGATTCAAGCACTATAACAGCCCACAGGCCACAAGCCTTACTTCTTTGTACTCACAACCATATTTCCATTCAGAGAAAGAGGGTGAAGCAACTTCTATCTTCCTGCTGGGTTTTTCTCCCGAAAGGGTTTCCCAGGTCGTATCTTTTTTCAAATGTGTGTGTGAGCTTTTATTTCCCCATTCTTTATTTTCTACATAATTTTTAATTCGCATGCATGCACTATTAATAACATTCTACGCATATAGAAATCTAAAAAGTAATAAAATTGTAATAATGTAGAATTTAAGATTTTAAATATAATTTTATCATATAGATTGTGATGAACTATCCAGTGGAATATCCATGGCAGTCTACGGGTCAAAAATCTTCCCAACAATCTATCTAACCTTTCTATCTACTAGTTCAATGTATCAAAATTCAAACATGTTAAATAACTTCTATAAAGAATAGATGTTTCAAGTAAGAAACATTCAAAATGAATAATGTATTTTGAATCTTTAGCTTAGCTTCATTGTAAGAAATGGGAAAAGACAATTAATTTATTATTTATTTATTTCTTTTATTTTTTTAATTCTTTTTAATTTATTTTTTTTTAATTTATTTTTCTGCGTGTCTAAGTTGATTTTCCATGCCCCCACCGACCTCTAAAACCTCTGCACACCAACATCTATGTCCCCTCCAGAGACCTCTCTGGGGGAATTCCATCCCCCACTTGCCATCCCCCACTCCCTCCTCCACCTCCTTCTCCTAATCATGTAGCCTTTGCATTCCTCTCATTGATTTCCTCTCTTGGTCCTCCGCATGAGCATCTTGGTTTGTCAAAGTTTGTAAAATGATTAGATTCCATTCCAAAAATCGATCTACCCTCAATAGTTCCTGAAAAGGCAACCCTCTCCCTTACCGAACGAGGACATGTTGGGCAGTTAATTGGTCCATGGCCATCCCCACAATATGTTCAGAAATGGATTGAGTGCAACTAGTTTGCCAAGATCGAGGGACAAATATCAACTCATTTTTGCGGAAGAGGGTATTACACCTTCTACTTCGAATAAAAAAAAAGACAAATATCTTATCTTCAGAAATGGGCCATACTTCATGGATTCGAGAGGACTCTATATTTGAACAAATGGATCCTGAATTTGATCTGGAGCTTGATATCCCCTATGCAGACCCAGATTCAGTTCACCTTCCCCAATTCCCTCTTCATTGCTAGGGATATGTATCTGTAAGAAATACGGAATGCAATCGGGAAACATATATATTCAAGTGAACTAAAGGAGAACATGCATACATGTGCAAGGATATTTATGGAAGTTGACTTAGGAAAGGGTCTCCCTGAAGTTGTCGAGATCAAGGTTGACAACTGGTCTCATATTCAATAACTTGACTATGATAAACTTCCTTTCAAATGCAATGTATGTCATAAGTATGATCATTTAGAAAATATATTTCTTAAACAACCTCTAGCTGAATCACCAGAAAAAAGAAGAAGAACAATGGGAAATTGTTAAGCATAAACCAAATTACTCCAGGAAAAATCCAATCTCTAAGGAGCATATCCACTCAGGATCCAATCCATCGACCTCTCAATCTCCTATTCTTGATCCCAACCCCTCCATCTCGTCATGCCTTCTAAGATCCACTAGTCCATGCTCCTCTAACTCCTTTGAAATTCTGACTAACATACCCTCTGAACCCAATGAAATCCACAACACTTCTCTAGAAATGGAAGAGGGTGAAGTTCTTAAAAGTAGCCCTCCCTTACCTCATTTAGACACAAATCTTCAATCTGTTGAGATTCAACAAGATGATGATCCTAGTGAAAATTAAGCACCTTCACTAGGTGGAGCCCGCAGGCTATTTTTAGGTGTATGTATATTTTTAGAATGGTGAGCATTTTCTAAAATTAGTAGGATGCTGATTCTAGATGGTTGAAAAAATTCTATCGTTAGATGAGTTTCTATTTTTAGATCATGGGTAAAGTTTATATATAGATCGCATATCTAAATTTAGAATGCATGTCGATTATTATTAGCCTTTAATGATAATCAGACAATAAATAATAACTTATTCTCTTGAAGCACTTGATTTCAGTTAACTGATGTGGCAAACCAGTTAGCTGAAGGAATTACGCATTTGTTGGACAGATAAATCGTTCTTGCGGACAAGACAGATCTCCCTAGTATCCTACAATAACTAGCAACAAACAGACATATGTAAACTACTTTCTCTAGATTATATTTGATATAGAATTATCTATAATGAAGGATTTAGGACTTACCTGTATTTTAGCGCTGATCGTAGTCTTCTTTCCTGTTGCTTCGAATACGTTTCCTTTCGGGATCTGCAATAAAAAACATGAAAGAATCAGAAGCACCTGCATAATATAGATTAATTCATAAACCATAAACCTATCTTGATGATCAAGGAATTCAAGAAGTAAGCCATTTAAATAAACAACTCATTGAGAAAACATGATCCATTTGTATTATCTATGATGAAAGAAGGAGCCTAACAACAATGTTCTCCTTGATGTCGTACAGGTCCTTCTGGGGTCCGGAACATGCGTTTCCTCTACTTCGACAAGCCTTTGCACTCTCTCGACTAACATATACATGGGTGTGTAATAATTCCCATATGGTAATCAGTTAAGAGAGTCTCAGTTTCACCAGCAATTCTCCTCAAAAAATCTCAAAGCCTAACTCCCCTTGAGGCTGAACTATGGCCTCAATTTATAGCAAAAGAGAAGAGGTTGCAGCTCCAAATAATAGGGGATAGAATCCTCTTTCAAGGGATTAAGTTCCAAATACCAAGGGGTGGGATCCTTTAATGGAGGGATGAATGTACATGAAAGGAGTGAAATTTCCATCGAATAATTGCTTCCAGAAGCTTCTAGATTCAACCAGCTGGGCTTCCAAATTTTACTTCCGCCTTCACTTTACCTTTTACAGGGAACTACACCTTTAATGAAGAAAAAGTGCGTCCGGTTCCGCATGTTCTAGAGCAAACAGATGTGGCACTGTAGGTATTACTAAGAGAAAGTGCGGTACAAGTATTTTAATGACTTTTATAAGTTTTTCTCTCAATTTCAAGGCTTGGTTTTAGGAACTTGATTTTTGTAGATTTCTAAGGGAGTATGGTATGAGTAATGATGAACCCATACTGATAGTAAAACATCATGGTGACATTTTTAGTGTAACAGATTGACCCCTAAAGTACGAAGTCTAAGAGTATTCGAAGAGTGATGTGCTTTATCATTTCGAGGATTCGCTTGTGGACAACCCAGTCGGAACTCTGTAAAAACATTCAATGCAAAACATATATATATATATATATATATATATATATATATATCATCGCTGAGGTAGGCATTCCCATACTCAGATCAAACACTAACTAAACTTGTTCTGATATAGAAATGATTTTACTAACACATCAATAATGTAAACACAGTATGGACGCAACCATCTGTTTTATGAATAGTCCAGTGCATAATGAATAATAAAACTCCTCACAACCTGGATGGTGGAAACTAGATCCAGGGTCTTGATCTCCGCTACCCAAACTCGTACGATTTTATCCATGCGATTGACTGTGTCGAAGTCGAACATGGTAGAAACCACTTGATTACCGGTCAATGATGTGAATTGTTAACCAGTGTGAGAGAAACCACCAATAATGACAATGGCTCTCAAAGTACTTAGTACAATCCATGAAATGTGAATAAATGATCTGAAGTCGAACATTTCATGGAATCGTTTGATCGAAGGTCAATGATGCAACTTGTCATCAAAGGCGAGAAACTTTCCATTAAGGCATGCGAATTCCAAGGTACTGAAGGATTCTAGATCAACTTCCTAGATGATGAGCTGTCGTCGGTAGAAAGTGATCCGTCGTAGGAAATCCCACGACATGAAAACATTAGATCAAGTTTTGTAGAAATTTTTTGCAAGGACTGACTCAGGGATGGTCAAATGGAAACAAATGTTTGCAAATGAATGGTTTATTTAAGCTTTCCTCTTGAACACATAACGAAACTGCATATGGTTTGGTGATAATTGACCTAAGATAATACCCAGAAACCGGCTGAAGACTTTCAATATGGTTTGATTAACTGATTGGAAAAATACTTTCCCAACCCAGGTAGAAGTGCGACAAAAGTGTCGTGTTCAAGAATGGTAAAATGCTTTTTAAACAAGTGTGACAAACGGATTTGTTTTCTCTCTTTTCCCCCACCATTTCTAGCAAGTACCTCTTCATTTTTCACAAGATTGAGGAGGATAACATTTGCTTGTTATATAAGCTCATCCTTCGGATGAGTATAACTTAGTTTAAAATTGAACCCTAAGAAGGAGTGGTCCATTCCTGTTTGTAATCGACAAGTCCTTTACTGTTAAAAAACTTAAGGAAACTCTGTGGGTGTACTTTTTCATAAATTTAGTCTCTCAAGCCCGAAAAAGGATAAAATAATACATGAGAGAACTCTATTGACCATGATTAGTCATCATATACCTTTTTCGTAAATATTCCATTTCAGTCCGGAAAATGTGTAAAATTATACAGAAAGGATGACTGTTCATTTCCTTTAACGAGTTTGAATAGTCAAGTACTCAGCAATCTTTTCATGTTTAGAGAGTCTGAAAAGGGCTTAAAAGAGAACTCCAAGGTTTCACTTTTTCTTAATTTTTAAGAGTCCGAAAAAGTGATAAAAGTGTACTCAATAGTTTTGATTTTTTTGTAAGTTTTAACTAGTTCAAAAAAATAATAAAAATGTACTCATTCGCTTTTTCATAATTTTTACCGAGTTCGAAAAAGTGATAAAAAATATACTCCTTCATCAAAATGACCATTTCACCCAAAAACCCTATATTCTGCACAAAAACTCAAAAATTAAACATATCTGTTTATGATTAATAAAAATAATTTGGAAAACCCACTTTTCAAAGTGAAAAAATAAACAAAATAATATTTTATTTATTCAAAAAATCTTATAAAAAGGAGTTTTTGTAAATCATTTTTACCATTTGGCTTCAGAGTGAAAATTGAGAGCTTTTGGTAAAAAACGTTCCGGAGAATATTGCGGAAGATTCGCCCATCAGAATCGAAAACCGTCAGTTCCAGGTAATCCACATCATCTTTACCTTCATTTTTGTCCGTTTATTTTCTCATTTTAGGGTTTAAATTGATTTTTAGGGAGGAAAATATGTTCAAAAAATCGCTCACGGGGGTCCATTGGAAAAACACATGGAACCTGCGGACCCCGACAATTTTGTAAAAGAAAAATTGTCATGGTCCTGCACCTTACGCATAAGATACGTGTGGATCCCCACATTGTTTTTATGCATAAAGTGTAGAGGTGCCGTAAGAAAAATTAAATGTATAAATCTCCCAAATTGAACCAAATTTTCTCACTCAAGTTGTTTCTAACCTTTCAATTTGTCCATTGCAGGATATTTGCAATGCTTGAGTGGCAAGAACGAGAGCATGAAGAAGTTGATGATGTGGCCATTTTACATCCGCCCACATTACAAGTTTTAAGAGCATGCGGTTTATACAAAGTTTGAGCCATTCAAGGTATGAGGGCTCAGATAGATTTGCTTACCTGGCTAGTCAACAAATGGGATGTACAAGAGAATTTCTTTATCATTGGAGGTCACCGGCTTGAAATTGAGCTGGAAGATATATACTTCCTCACTGGTTTGTCAAAGAGGGGCAAGCCACTCTCTTTATTTGGAGCTAGGGCAGGTGACCAATCTGTCGCTAGCCTTCAGGAAGAATTTTGCAATGAAGAAGCAGACCCCGAGTATAAACGTATTGACATAAAAACCATTATTCTTCATGAGCTAAAAGTGCTTGAATTTACAGTAGCCAGGTTGTGTGGGGGCGCAGCTCCACATGTCGCTACGAGATCTCAATTACAGACTGCCGTTGACTGCTTTAGAGGCACCATTTTCAATTGGTGTGAGGCAGTGTTGGCCAATGTCAAAGGCCAACTAACTAGAGAAAAAAAAGCGAAGTTGAAAAACTTCAGATATGGAGCGATCATGGTCACATTTGCTCTAGAGAGGATTCCTCTACTAGCCCCACAGCTTATTTTAGTTGATCATGGTATAGTCAAAGAGCCTCGAATGGTTCGATGGGTTGCATTGATGGCCCATCACAGTGAAGGAAACGAGGTTGTTTGTTTCACCACGACTTACTTTCATTTGTTAGATAACCAAGTCTTCATGATTGAAGATTTTCCTTATGCTGGGATAGATTTCTACAGTGACCAAGAGATGTCTCTTCCTCCAGGGACACAATGGGATGAGTCAGGTAAAAATCATTTTGACATGTTCTAAATTTTAATTTTAATTTTGTTTTTTGAATCGTCCAAAACTGATGACAAAATTTTAAATGCAGATGTGGGTCCACATCGACCGATCACTCTCCGTTCTTTTGACAGGAAACTAGCTGCACCACCACCACGACCACCACCATAGGATCAGACAGCAGAGGTCCTTATCGATCTGGGGAACCATATAGAGCGGTTGACCTTAGATATTCTAGAGAATACTATAGATGATATTCCGCTCCGCTTACAGAGATATGTTATTGGGGTTCCAGGACCGTTCAGGGGATTTCTAAGCAAGGTGGCATGGGCTGTAGTGTTTTATCGTGATCATAACCACAGATAGTGGATGATTGATATTGTAGACTTGTATCATTTTTTATATCACTTTTTTCCGACCATAAGGCGTTTTGAACCTTTGATCGAGGACGATGTAATATGTTTTTGAAAACACTACTCTTATGCTATGATATTACTACTATTTCCAGTTATATGTGTTAACATGTTATCGAATGTTATTTTGATCTACTGCTTTAATTATCACAAATGTCTGTTTATATTTCTTGGAATATGTTGATACTCAATATAATCAAATTCTCGTTCCAAGAGATGAAATTTCAAAAATAATATTAACAACACTGGGTTTTTAATTGCATATACTCTATTCAAATGTAATACAACGAGTTCAGAATCTAACCTAACAATCAAACTTCGAATTCCATAGAAATGGATTCAGACAATAACTCAAAAATTGCACTATACTCTGCAATATTGTTTGTCATTTGACCAAGGCTTACCCCATGCATAGATACTAACTCATCAGTGGGTGAATAAATCACCCAAGCTGCGGAAGAAATGTTTTGTGTACTACGAATAGCACCATCAGTAAAACCAATGTATGTTTGACGGGACGTCGACATCTGCAAAATCAAGAGTGATCCAGATAAGCAGGGATAGTATTAAAAGAACACTTAAACTAGGCACGATCTCTAATCTATAACACACCAGTTTATGAAAATAACTAATATAGAGGGAAGATCTCCACACAAGAATCAAGCATAACATCTCTTCAGATAAAGCCCATTTCTTGGTTTTCCTAAAGAGACCCCATCAAAATAAATTAATTCATAGGCCCCTTTTGCAAGCTGTCGCTTAACAATATAAGGACCATGCCACATGGGTTCAAATTTCCCAGCCCCTAGTTTGTCGTTAGCTTGATCATAAACCAAGACTAGGTCTCCTTCTGAAAAAATACGAGGGGTAACACTTCTATCATACTGAGCTTTCATTCGTTTCGCATGAGTTTCGGTAGCTAATGCAGCGGTGCTCTGATTCTCATCTAATTGAGCTAAGTAAAAAAAAAGTTTCTCCTCTTTAGAAGTGGTTGGTAGTAACTCTATGGCTAGTTGGAGTGACGATATCTCGCATTCAATCGATAATACTGCTTCTAAACCGTAAACTAGTTGAAAAGGGGTAAATCCTGTCGATGTTTTTGCTGAGGTTCGATATGCCCAAAGTGTCGAAAAAAGCATGGTATGCCAATTCGATTTATGAATTACGATGATTCGTTTGATCATGGTGACTAAAACTTTATTGATAGCTTCAACCAGACCATTAGTCTGCGGATAATATGGTGTAGAACTGTCATGGCGCAGGCCAGGTTGGTCAGTCAATTCTGTCATCATGATGTTTCGAAAATGACTCCCATGGTCAGTAATTGTCTCTTGGGGTACACCAAAACGAACAATCACATGATTGAACACGAAAGTAGCTACAGTTTTTCCATCTGCCATAAATTTAGGCATCGCCTCGGCCCATTTGGTAAAATAACCTACTGCGAGAATAATATACCCATGCCCCCCGACCAAGTGAGGGTTACATGTAATGAAGTCAATGCCCCATTTTGAAAAAGGACCGATAGCAATTATATGGTGAAGAGGAGCGGGTGGTGCATGCATCTTGCGATCAAAGTTTTGACAGTTGTGGCATTTTCGAATAGCAGAAATACAATCTTTAAATAAGGATGGCCAAAAATAGCCAGCGCATAATATATTTTGAGTTGTGGCATACCCAGACATATGACTGCCACATGCTCGAGAGTGACAGTCATTTAAAACCTTTTCCTCTTCATCAAGATTTAGACAACATTGAAAAACAAAGTCCGCACCACGACAGTATAGTGTGTCACCAACAATATGATATTGCTGATATTGGAAATGGATTTTTTGTCATTGTGATCGTGAAATTTCAGGCCGAAAAGTTTGGGTTTGGAGATAAATGATGATATCTCCATACCAAGGATCGATGGTACTGATGAGAAACAAAGATTCATCCGCGATTGGATGTTCTTCCACAGTTTCAGTGTCAATACTTGGGAATTCACACATAAGTTCAGCGAAGACCAATGATTTCTTTGATTTGGATTTTTCAAATTCCAAGTCAAAATCCTGTAGGATAAAAATTCATTTGGATTATTTTCCCCCTAGCAGTTTTTTGGTCAAAATATACATCATAGGGTTACAATCAGAAATAATTGTTGTTTTGTGTAACAGTATGTAATGACGAAATCGTTGGACAACTTGAACTGTTGCCAAGGCCAATTTCTCCACATGTGAGTACTTGATTTTGGTCGGATGCAAATTGCGACTGATATAATAAATCACATGTTCGTTGTGGAATTCATCTTCCTGAACTAAAACCATGTCAATCGTAGAATTGGAGGCTGCTAATTATAAAAAGTAATCCTAGTTGTAATTTGGAGAATGCAATAACGGTGTATGGGTCAACGCGTGTTTAAGAACATCGAAAGATCGATCAGCGATCTCGTCCCAAAAGAAAGGAATATTCTGTTTTAACAACTTGGTAAAATCTTTAGTTAACTCAGCATAGTTAGGAATGAATCGACGTAAAATTTTTCTTTCCCTTGCAAAATTTGGAGTTGGCGAAGAGTAGAAGGAGGAGGTAATTTGATGATAGCCTCAACCTTTGATGGGTCGACACAAATGCCTTCCTTTGAGAAAACAAATCCCAACAATCGTCTAGATTCAACACAAAAGACACATTTGTGAGAATTCAAATGAATCTGGTAATGCATGCATCTCATAAATATAGCTCATAGATGAGTAAGATGATCGGCTCTGCGTGATGAATGAGTAGGTAAATCATCGAGATAAGGTTACACAATGTGTTTAATGTCATGAAATGCATAAGACATTGCCCTCTGAAAAGTTTCACTAGTGTTCTTAATTCCAAAAGGTAATTTGCAATAAGAAAAATTCCCCCACGGACAACTGAAATTTGTTTTGGGTTGATTAACAGGGAGTATGTTGATTTTATTGTAGCCTGAAAATCCATCCATAAATGAAAACATTTCACTTCTGGCACAATCGTCAATAATTTGATCGATATAAGGGGTTGGATAATTTTCTTTTGGACAAGCTCGATTTATATCCCTATAATCGATACATACTCGTATTGTCCCTTATTTTTTATTGTTAGGAACAATATTAGATACCCAATCCGTTAAAGGAATTGGATAAATAAAACCTACACGAAGTAATTTCTCAACTTCTGCTTTAATAGCGGCAGCTTTTCGTGGATGTATCTGATGTAATCACTGTCAGACAGGTTTAGCATCCGGGTATGTTTTAGTTTCATGAACAACAATTGATGGATCGATTCCTGGAATTTCTTCATATGACCAGGCAAAAATGTCGCGGAATTCCTGAAATAGGTCTTTATATGCTTGGATTTCATCTGGCATACAGGAAGAACCTATATGAATGTTTTCAACAATTCTGGGTTTCACTGAAATGTCAATAGGAACTGTCGTAGAAATGTTTGCTAAGTTCAATTCAGAGTCGAAATTCATGAGAGGATTCCGGGGTTCGTTGACATAATCAGCGGTAAAAATGGAGGAAAAATCAGTTTCAAAATGATAGAGATTAGGTAAAAACGAAGATCGATGATGTAGATCTTCCCATGGTAATTCTTCTATAGACAAAAATTCACGAATATGTTCATAAGTATTGAATACTTGTTGAACAGGATCCAGAATTGATGGTGAAGCTGAACTTGATATCAAAAGCGATTCCTCATTGATCACATTCACTAGATCAAGTTTGGTTGAAGGGGTATCAGAAAATGACTGTACTGCTTGATATGCTAATTCAAAAGGACTCAAAGGCATCACACCATCAAAAGAATTTAGTTCTGAGTTTGAAGGTAATATCCAAGGATCATCAAAGGAAATAGTACTTGATGTAATCATATTGATATTAGCAATAGGAGATGGTACATTGGGAGGAGGCAGGGAAAAATTTCCCAGTAAAGTAGAATCTTTAATTCAACCCACTCCAACATCTTTGTAAGGGATAGTCGTTTTTCCGACATGTTGGATGCTATTAGTAGTGGCTGGGTCGGATGAATAATATGAGAGCTGATCTATTTTTACGATCTTTCCTTGATGAGGGAACATAATGAGATGAAAGATCGATGATACGATAGCAGTCATAGCATAAGACCAACTGCGACCCAGGAAAAGGTTGTAATCCAGAGGGGAATCAACCACTTCCACATCTAGATTAACGGTTTTCCTTCGACCTCTATTGGTAGATCTTGTAAAATACCATACAGATGGAATCCTCTTCCATCGAAAGCTTTGAGGATAGTCAGCGATTGGTTAAGTGTTGGAGAACCAAGTGATTTTCAACATTTTAACAACATGATACACATAGAAGCCCCTTCATCAACAACAGTACGAAAGCAACATTTGTTTTTTACTATTACCAGAATTTGAAAAGCCATTTGATGGGGTAGGCAAGGTGTAAAATTCTCTAAATCGAAGATCATTAGGTTCGAATCCTGAAGGTCTACGGCTCCCATGGCTGACAATAGTAATTTTCTTTGGGCTGGGCATGATTGCAGCACTTCCAAAGCTGACATTGCTAAAGGGGAAATCGCCAAGTCTTCAACAATATTGTAATTCTGAGCATCCCTCACATGTGGATTGAAAGTTGATTTACGAAGTACACCTTTAGCAGGCGGTTTGATTACTAAGCCAGGGTTCGGTTTCTCGATCTGTAGAGGATCAAAAACTGAGGGAGATGTAGTTGATGTTGAATTAGAACTTTCCACTTCTTTACCACCAACAAGATTTTTACTACCATAATCTTGCGATCGCTTCGCAACCATCAAGATATCTTCTATCATATCTGAGGAAGATCCAATCATGTTACTATCTTGAGCAGGAAAGGGATCCTTCAAGACATCAGGCGTGGACGAACCCTTAACGAATTTCGATACCTCGGCTCTATGCGGGCACTCTTTAGTAAAATGATCCTCATCATAGATGAGACAAGGATAACGAGGTTTTTTTTTTTCTTCATTTGTTCAGTTTTATCGTTTTTATATTTTGAAGATGATTTTTTGTTTTTATTCTTACCCTTCTTCTTACCACCAGTTTTAGGTTTGGCTGTAGATGATTCTACAACATGAATATCGGCAGAAGTTTCAGCGGAAGAATCTCCTTTAGGTGAATCAAGTAAATTTATAATAGGAGAAGTCGTCTTGGAAGATTTCTTCTTATTCTTGCTAGTGCTAACAGAACCAATTACACCATCAGTGGCATGATAGCCTGAAGGAGTTGTAGTTAACTGACCAGGTCTTGGTAAATTGGGGATTTTTTCATACAGAGTACTTGACTATGTATATACAAGGTCAAGGTACTGAGCTTGAGCAATGACTTGCTCTTATTTAACAACACCTCCTTTGGCCACATCTTCAGTGATTTTGGGCAGTAATGATTTGATAAACCATTCAGCCAAAATTTGATCTGAAATAAAGACTTTCACTAAACGTCTCCTACGTCGCCATTCATGAATGTTATCGGATATGTACGTAGGTGGAGATTGTTTTAATGAGCTCAACAATTATGTACCATTTTTGTATCTGAAAGGTAACTGAAAATGGGTTAAGAAAGTAGTAGCTAATGCATTAAAATTATTAAATGAGCCTTGTGGTAACTCAATGTACCATTTGACAGCTAGACCAATGAGAGTTCTCTGAAAAATATGCAATCGAATCGAATCATCGATTAGTGAATTGGATGCACACCAGAGGTGATAAGTCATAACATGATTAGATGGATCGTCTCCTGACTTACCTTCAAAATTTGGAATATCACTGGGAAACTTATTAGGCATTGACAGCCAATACGGAAGATAAAAGATTGGATCATTAATAAGGCACGATAAATCAGGTAAATCTAAGTTTCTATGAATGGTAATCTATGGCTAGGGTCTTGATAACCTTGTGTGATCAAACCAGTTCCAGGAGGAGGATATCTAGGATATCCTAGAATTGGATGTGCATTGGGAATTGTGAAACCAGTATTAATTGGACCAAACTGGGTTTGTTGAAGTACTTGATAAGTATACCCAGGATATGGTTGATACTAATATGTTGGATTATGTGTAGTATGTCCAAATTGATACTGCCCCTGGTACAGTTGATAAGTGAATTGTGGTTGACTAGTGAGAACCATACTTGTACCAGATTGTCCCACAGGCATCTGGACCATAGTCTGAATTGTAGGTCCCGACTGTGGCACAGATACTTGAGAAATTTTCACTAATATAGGGGTAGTAGAAACAGGAGCTATAGAGACTCCAGAAACAGGTGTGGTAGGCTGAACAGAAGTTGCAGCAGCAGCAAAAGTTTGAGGCGGAGTTCTAGGTGTACTAGGCCCAGGCTGCTGAACAGAACCAGGTGCATAGACTTGAATGGTAGGTTGGACAGGTTGCTGGGTTGGACCAGAACCTATGGACTGCCCAGGTTGATTAGGTAACTATGCATTGGGTTGCAAATTCTGTTGAACTTGAGATGGATCCCACACCATATTAATTCTGGGATATTGACCCATAGAAGGTTGTGCATATGAAGGACCATAACCAAGTTGAACGTAAGTTTGATAATTAACTGGAAAATTTCCAGCTCCTTGTAATAATGGTTGACCTGGAGGAGGTTGAAAACCTTGAGCTGGGTACTGACCCTGAGGTTGATATTGAATCTGAGGCATGTATGGAATCTGGGGTTTGTATTGAGGTATGTACTGTCCTTGGGGTTGATATTGACCTTGAGGTATGTATTGTCCTTGAGGTTTATCCCCAGGTAGAAAATATTGTCCTACAATTTGACCTCCAGGTGGTAAAAAACTACCCTGAGGTTACCCTCCAGGCAGTAATTGACTACCTTGAGGTTGCCCCCAGGTGGTAACTGACTTCCTCGAGGTTGAGGATTTGGAATATTGCCAGACATCATAAAAATTTGTTTTGTGTTCAACGTGCCAGTGTTTGTTCCATTCGTACCAGATGATAACACTTGTTCAATTGGTTGAGGAGCTGCTCCTAAGAAGGTACCAGAGAGCGATTGATATCCCGGAGGAACAGATGAACCACCATATAATTTTTTTTTTGGAGATTCAGAAAACATAGATGACTCTCTCGACATAGCTAATGAAGGTTGATAACCTCTCGGCATAGGGTAAAAGGGAATTTGGGGTGGTGAATAAGTAAGACCTGCGTTTTGTAAAAAATATGTCAATGATAAATACCAAGCATCAGTTCTAAAAGGACTGTAGAATATCGATTCACACTCTCTAATATTTAAAGTTTCTTGGGTTTCAAGAATAACTTTGTCTTCGTTTGGACCAACAAGTTCTTCAATACATATGAGATCAAAAGGAAGGTTTTCGATAATGCGATGTCTTGCTCTAGGTGAACCAAGATCACTAGAAGTTGGAGTAACAAATCCTGAAGATGATTATAACACAACAAGTTCAGTTTTTGGCTCATAAATTTTAGTTTCTTCAGCTAATTCACTGGTTGGAGAAGCAATGTCAATGATTTTGGAAATTGAAATTGGCTCTTGAACATATTCTGTTGTTTGTGATTGATTATAATCAGGATGAGGAATTATAGATGATTCTCCTTGTTCTGTTGATCTAATTCTGTTGATACTAGGTTGTACCAGAGCTTTCAGTCCTTCAAGTTGGCTTGGTGTATACTCAGGGGGTTTCCCCTGAAGTCTACGCAATTGTCTTGGTAATTCAGCCACAATTAAAAATTATTAATCACACATAATCAAAGAAAATTTCAATAAAAAATCATAAAGTCATTAAGGAGACAATCAAATGATCAAACACTTATAAAATCTAGGAGATCAAACCACACACAAACAGTAAATTCCCACACTAAAAACACTAATTGGTGATGAAATCCAACATCGTAGTATTTATTGTAGAAATGGCGGTTGGAACAGTTACCCCAACAACCTTCTTAATGAAATAGACCGGTGCAAGTTTCTACACTTAAACCATCTCGAGTGAAGATAACCCTCTAGAGAGTCTAAGTGAGTCTAGTCGATGTCTGCTTCAGGTACAGTGAGATCTTTCCTCCACCGTCACCTTAGGAAAAAATCTTAAAGTTAATGGCCACTAAGGTTACCAATAGGAACAAATATACCTGGGGGAATAGTCTACGATCCGATATACGTGCAAGGGCAGAGTAACATAGCTCAAACCCCTTAAAGGCTCCTTGAAATAGTCCAAGGTATATCGACAAGTGACCCCACGATCCTTGAAAATGGTCAATCCGAGGTTTACCTTTGTTAATACGCGAACATCTTCTATCGTTCCCAATTAGATGGAATTGATCACCTCACTAGTTCCAATATGATCTTGTGCTTGACTCCTTTAGGAGGAGCTTCCCAGAGAATACAAGCTACTATTGGATTTTTCCTACCCACAAGATTGACTAATTTTTTGTTTTAACTATCTTGGAGAGTTAATTACTCCCTACTCCAAGACACTAGCCTAAGTTATATTGGTGAAAAGAGTCCTAGAAATATAAAAATTACCAAATTGATTTTAATTTAAGTGTTGCTTTTAATAGGTTTTTACTTAGGACAATAGGTGCAAAAGTGACACTTTGATGATATGTAGTGACCCAACTCAAAACAGACTAAAAATGCATCTATTATGAGGAACAATTCATTTCCTTTCAATGAATTCTATCTAAAAGAAAGAGTTGAGAAATGTAATCTTTTAAAACAATTTTTTCCTTCAAAAAAAGAACATACGAAAAGAAATATTTTCTTATGAGAACTCAGAATGATCAATTGCTCAAAAAAAAAATCCCTTTATTATTCAAGATCGAAATAACACTCAAAACTAAAAACACTAATTTTGAGATCTAAAAATTCTAAGAATTAAATCTGAAATCAAAACTTTAAATATTTTGAGGTCGTTTTCTTAGCTTGTAATCCAACTAAGAAATTATTTGCTGAAAGAAGAAAAAACTCAAAAACATCCAATTATTATTTTTTAAGTGAAATTCAAAACTTAATGAAAAAGTTTTTTAAAGATTTGCAAATGAGAAAATGGGATCTAATTCTCATAAAGTAATTTTTGCTATAAAGTCAAAGACTCATCAAGAAAACAATGAAATAACAGTGATCTAAGGTATACAAAGGTTTCTAATCTTTGAGTGACATAAAGAAAAATAAAAAATCACTTATAACATGCAGATCTTGTAGAAAATCATTCAAAACTAAAAAAGCTAAAGGAAATCTCACACAAAGCTTTCTGACAGAAAATACAAGTCTGGGTATACACTGAGAATCATGCAATCTGATCCTAGAAAAGGGAATTTTGAGTTTTTCGAAAAATTTCTAAGGGTCCGCAAGTTTAGTGTAAACAGGTGCAGTGCCGCACTATGGATACAAGAAAACAACAGAGCTGACCGCACTGTGCCTAAGGACAAAATGCGGATCCTAGAAAACTTAAAGAAAAATAAAAAATTCTAAAGCACTTTCAGGGATTCTACAGGAATAAATTACCCAAGCTAGTATCAATCAATCAAAATCAAAAAAATGATTCCACAAGTCAAAAAATAAAAGAAGACAAAGTTCAAGATCCATTCGCCAACAGAGTCGCCATTTTGTTGGACGGATAAATCATTCTTGCGGAAAATACATATCTCCCTAGTATCCTACGATAACTAGCAACAAACAGACAGATGTAAACTACTTTCTCTAGATTATACTTGATCTAGAATTATCTATAATGAAGGATTTAGGACTTACCTTTAGTCTAGCGCTGATCGTAGTCTTCTTTCCTGTTGCTTCGAATATGTTTCCTTTCTGGATATGCAATCAAAAACATGAAAGAATCAGAAGCACCTACATAATATAGATTAATTCATAAATCATAAACCTATCTTGATGATCAAGGAATTCAAGAAATAAGCCATTTAAATAAACAACTCATTGAGAAAACAGGATCCATTTGTATTATCTTTGATGAAAGAAGGAGCCTTACAACCGTGTTCACCTTGATGTCGTACAGGTCCTTCTGGCGTCTGGAACAGGCGTTTCCTCTACTTTAACAAGCCTTTGCACTCTCTTGACTAACATATACATGGGTGTGTAATCATTCCCATATGATAATCAGTTAAGAGAGTCTGAGTTTCACCAGTAATTCTCCTAAAAAAATCTCAAAGCCTAACTCCCCTTGAGGTTGAACTATGGCCTCAATTTATAGCAAAAGAGAAGAGGTTGCAGCTCCAAATAAGAGGGGATAGAATCCTCTTTCAAGGGATTAAGTTCCACATACCAAGGGGTAGGCTCCTTTAATGGATGGATGAATGTACATGAAAGGAGCGAACTTTCCACCAAATAATTGCTTCCAGAAGCTTCTAGATTCAACCAGCTGGGCTTCCAAATTTTACTTCTGCCTTCACTTTACCTTTTACAGGGAACCACACCTTTAATGAAGAAAAATTGTGCCCAGTTCTGCATGTTCTAGAGAAAACAGATGTGACACCACAGGTAATACTAAGAGAAAGTGCTATACAAGTATTTTAATGACTTTTATAAGCTTTTCTCTCAATTTCAAGGCTTGGTTTTAGGAAGTTGATGTTTGTATAATTATAAGGGAGTATGGTATGAGTAATGATGAACCCTCTCCAGAGATGGAAGAGGGTGAAGTTCTTAAGAGTAGACCTCCCTGACCTCATTTAGACACAAATATTCAATCTGTTGAGATTCAAGAAGATGATGATCCTAGTGAAAATTAAGCTCCTTCACTAGGTGGAGCTCGCGGGCTATTTTTAGGTTTATGTATATTTTTAGAATGTTGAGCATATTCTAAAATTAGCAGGATGTTGATTCTAGATGGTTGATAAAATTCTATCGTTGGATGAGTTTCTATTTTTAGATCATGGGCGAAGTCTATTTATAGATCGCATATCTAACATTAGAATGCATGTCGATTATTATTAGCCCTTAATGATAATAAGAAAATAAATAATAACTTATTCTCTTGAAGCACTTGATTTCAGTTAACTGATGTGGAAAATCAGTTAGCTAAAGGAATTACGCATTCCAAGGTTGGTTGGTGACTCATGCATGATGGACTTCATTGTAACTGAGTGTGACACAGTTGTAACAAAGTTGGAAGAGTAGTTATGGGAATTGTTATTTAGTTTAACTTTGTTAAGTGAGTTAAACTAAATTGTGCTAGTTGTAAATAAAGATACACTATTGAAAGATGAGTGAATTAATTATTTAATTAATTCGCAAGTAGTGTCTTACTTGCAACTGAAGAAATACAACAGTTAACTACTTGCATGTCAGGTCCTGTGGAGACCCAGTGGAGAGATAGGTGAAAGGGTGTGTTTGACTATCAATTGTGACTATAGTGATGCATTAAATGCATCTACACACACATTAGATTTTCCAATGAGGATTGCACAGTACAAGCAAGGAAAGATCAAATTCTTCTTCAGCAGGGATTGCGCAGTGGAGATAGGCTGTCAGGAGGTAGTAAATTGGTGCATGTTTATGCAATTTTTTTGTATGACAGTGTGAGACGATTGTATATTGTACTGAGAGCTCTATGAGCTGAGATTTGTATGAGATTGTTTCATGATCCATGATATACATAATATATTATAGTTGGGGGTTTTAGCTTTAAGCTTTCCAGGTTGTTGATCATGTCAGCCCCCTGTTAAATTCTGACAAGCAATCTCGCTTAAACCTTTCAAACCCCCTTCTTTTTACCCTGAGAAATCCGTTTTTTGCTCATTGTTACCTTCTCCCAGCCTCAAAACCGCATAAAAGGGCTGAAATCCCACATTATAATATATTTAAGGCCTAGCACCTTTTGGCCCTAGCCCCTGCACCTTTTTCTCCACACGATCGAAAGTTGAAACCGAGCGCTAGCCATGAAGGTGCTTATCACATATATATATTGGGCGCAGTATTATCCATCAATCTGTACAGATCGGATGAAATTTGCAAGGCTCCATCGTGCCCATGGCCCACCCCGTCCATCGTCTGATCAACCTACAAAATCAACGGTCCATAGTGCACTCGCTCACTGTACAAAACCCGCCGGTTTATATCGCACCGCCTTTCAGAGGTGGGTGGTATTTATCATTTTGGAGCAATGCCATTCATCGTGTGACACGCGTCACTGAGCACTGTTTGAAAACCGCCGCTCATCGCACGTTATAGTTCGGCAGAAGATCTGACACGATATGCACGTGAGCCGTCCGATCTAGAGCGGCCCATCCAACGGCGATCGCTCCACAAATTTGCTCGTGAGTTAACACAGGGAAATCATACCCCTGGCCCACCGTTCATCACCCTCCGACACATTTTTAGCCATCGATCTCGTCTTGAGATCGGACGGTCTAGATCACCTACCTCCCCACCATCAACACATGTCTTTTGCCCCGTCACCATTCCACATGTTTGTCATATTTTTCCTCCGCCCTTATATATTTCATTCATTAGTCAAATTTCAATGTTTTACGTTAAAAAATTTCACCAGTCCACCCTCCATCATTTCACTGCGTTTTTTGCCACCACCCTGCATTGTTCCACCATTTCGCCATGTCCGCACGACCATTTTCATTGACCCTGCCACATCCACCATCCCCATGCATGGTTTTCCTAACGAGTTTGCGGGTTTTGCAGGGTTACAGCGGCGAAAAACTACCATGATTTACAGTCTCTATTACTGTAATAGAGAGTACATCAAATTACCATTTTTCAGAGGCTGGAATTATGGAGAAAGGCCTGGGAAGGTATGTCGACAAGACTTCCATTAAAGAAGCAGGGTTAAAATCTGTCAAACCCTCCAGAGTCATTCAAAGCACAGAATGCGCAGATGGAGACATTAATGGAGCAGCAGAGAAATATCGGTGAATGATCGAGGAATTCAACGTTCAGTATTGAAGATCTTAAACCATAATTCAAGGTTTAGTAGGCAGAGGGTACCATTCGTAGAAAACAATACCCTAAATTTTTCTTTTCAGCACCATTTTCTTTCAAGAAAGGACAGAATGTCTATGTGATTTTATTTCTTTGTCGTGTTCCTGAAGAGACTTCTACCCAGTGCATTTATTTCAGTAAGCAGGCAGCAGAGTACATACAGTGCTACAAAGTCATACAACAATATGGGCGTGCATGCTTCCGCCATCTTGTCTTAATGAGGAAAATTAAATGTTTATCACCTACTCCCTTTTCGAGCTTTCTTTTTCTCCTATAAAGCTCCCGAAGAACAGAAGAAGGAGGGTTCCAGATTTTATCATAAAATTATGCAGAAAGAGAATTTTTGTATGCATTTTTGTAAAAACTCTCATATGAATGTACAGAGCTCGTTAGGTCTCTGTGAGGAGGAGTTCCATCTTTAAAGAGGATTCTGGTCTTTGATTTCTCACAGTGTGTAACTTTCTCTCATTTGTGCTATTTTAATAGATCATTTCATTTCATCCACTTTCTTGTATCATGTTTCTAGAATGCGAGTGGCTCACTGATTTTTGGTATGGATTTATCCTAGTTGATACCCATGCTTGGACTAGTCAAGCACTTTAAATATGGCTCAGGCATGATATTCTGTTTCACTATTCACTCAAACCATATTTCTGCTATATTAGTTTCTTTGGGAGGGTATTCTTAAAACGCTATTGTCATGTATGGATTCTTAAATTGGTAAGCCCATTACATGGGGATATTGTGTATCTGGATATCATCTCAATGATAGCTATTATTCTCTTAACCTTTCATTACAACCACACCTTCTGATAATTTATTTCTGTGAGGTATTTCTGAATTGGCCCTCTTTACAGTAAGCTATCTATGAATTGTCTGTTGCTTTTATATTAGAGTTTTGCACATTGCCTCTGCAGTGTTCCTTTCCTTGTATCTATTTTATGAGGGTCTTGGTCCCATTCAGATAATATTTATTGTTTTCAAGAGATAGCATGAGAGCCTTCTATTGATAACTTCCCCTGTTATACCCTATGCTCCTTGCTATACATATAAGATGTCCTAGGCACTGGTCTTTCAAAACTCAAGGCTGTCTCTAGGAACGACAAAACAGGTAAAAAATATTTTTATGTGCAAATGATTTTTCTTCATGTGTTTGCAATTGGCGATTTAATTTCCGTAAAGAATTGAGTAGAAGGATTATGTATTTAATAGTGGATTTAATTTTTTGACGAGGGGAGTCTGGTAATATACATGCATATTGTATTAATTTTCTACATGGTATCGGAGCATTGTTAATCACTGGAGATTGCAATATTGAAGTAATGATGATTTTTGTTGGTGGAACAATTCGAATTTGTTGCAAGAATTTCTTGGTGCAACAGTCGAGTAAACATTGAAATGGATTTCAATGGGTTGCGGTTGGAGTATGCACTCAAGGGCAGCTCAAAATACATAGCCTGGAAGGACAGGATGGAAGCGGTGCTCAAAGATAATGGCTTGAAGGAGTTCATCGATAGCGATGTTCCTAAGCCCACTTCGATGGATGCTGCATTACTTGACGCCTGACAAAAGAAAGCAACGAAGATGAGAAGGATTTTGTTGGAAGGTGTGAAAGACCATATCATGTCAAGCCTTCATGGGAAAGCCACTCCATTTGCAATTTGGAAGGCTTTGAAAGATATTTTCCAAAGCAGCAGTGACCATGGGAAGTTGGCGCTGAAAGATAAACTCATAAAAATCAAAATGGAGAAGGGTGACGGTATTCCAAAGTATTTCACGAAGTTTTCCAATGTAGGGATGAGCTAGGGAGTGTGGGAATTACAGTTGCTAATGATGACTTGGTGAGCTTGGCTCTCTTTGGACTTACGAAGATTTGGCACAGTTATGAAGACTCTATCAATGGACGGGAAAAACTGCTGGATTGGGAGCGAATTTGGTTGGATCTAGTGCAGGAGGAGATAAGGAAGAATACCAGGGATGGCTCTTCATCAAAGCATGATGATGAAGAGGATTTTTATTTGGCTGCCAAAGCAAGGAAAGGGAAGGGGAAGAAATCCCATTCAAAATCTGAGGCTAAAGGCAAGAAACTGGATTTGTCCAAGGTGAAGTGTTTTCACTGTCACGAACATGGGCATCTTGCCACTAACTGCCCACAGAAAAAGAAGAACAAGAAGGTTGTTGGATCTGCAGCTGGTGAGGCCCTTGCCTCGCAATTTGACATTGATTTCTCTTTGATCGCATGCTTGGTTTCAAGCGCAATGGGATCGGTGTGGTATCTTGATAGTGGTGCTTCCTTCCACATGACGGGAGATAAGGAGCTTTTCAGCGAATTGGATGATAAATATCTCCAAATGCATATAGAGATGGGCGATGATGGATGATACAGTGTGAAAAAAATTGGTACCATTACCTTTGAGATGGATTCAGGTAAACCATTTCTATTTAAATATGTTATACATGTTCCAGGTCTAAAGAAAAACTTGGTCTCAGTCACGATGTTGGAGGACAAAGGTTATGACGTTGTTTTCAGCGATGGAAAATCCTTCCTGCGACATAAAACAATGGGTCAAACCAAGAGGATAGGGATTCGAGTCAATAATCTCTACAAGTTAGAGGCAGATGGATGTGTTGCAATGGTGGGCAAAGAAGAAGTGGTGAGTTGGGATGAGGGTGAATTATGGCATAGGAGATTGGGCCATCTTCACCATAGCGCCCTGAATATTTTGCAGCATATTTCTACTAGAATTCCCAAGGGTACACTTGCGCAGATAGATCATTGCAAGGGATGTACTATGGGTAATTTTTTGAAGACCACCTTTCATGAAAAGGAGAACTGTGCTTCGGTGACCCTGGAGAGAATTCACACAGAGGTGTGTGGACCATTCTCGGTTTCTTCAAAAACAAAACACAAGTATTTTGTTATTTTTGTTGATGTATATTCTCGTAGATGTTGGATCTTGTTCATATAGAAGAAGGACCAAAAATTCTCAAAGTTCTGTGTGTTTAAAGCATTGGTGGAGAAGGATTCGGGGAAGCAAGTGAAGGCTCTGAGGAGCGATAATGGTGGTGAATATATCTCAAATGAATTCAAGGACTTTTGTAGCAAAGAAGGAATTCAAAGAGAACTCATACTACCTCACAACCCACAAAAAAATGGGGTTGTGGAGAGGAAGAGCAGAACGATCGTGGTGCTGCATGAGCTATGCTTGAGAGGGAGCTACACTTGCATGTAGAGGAGGAACTGCTTGTTCCCAAAGATGAGCCTCAAGATGTGGATCAAACACAGGAGGAGGATTATGGAGTGGAGGAGTCCACTCACACAGAGCCAAACATCATAACTAGTAGAAGGTGTACCACAGAAGCTGAGAGGTTGAAGCTTGATGCGGCACAAAATGTAGGAGTCCCTACTTCACAGCGCAAACAGAGACAGTCTCCTGACTGATATACTGGATACATGGCTCTCATGAGAAAATTTATTGTGATAGAGCCATCTTTATTTTCAGGAAGCAGTGCAGGCACCCACATGGGTAAATGCAATGGTGGAGGAGAATGACTCCATTGTCAGAAACAGTGCTTGGGAAATTATTCCAAGGTCGGTTGATAAATCAGTGGTAGGTTCAAGATGGATATACAAGGTAAAGAGAGTTGTTGATGGGAGTGTTGAGAAGTATAAGGCAAGATTTGTGGCCCAGGGCTTCTCACAGATGGAGGGGATTTATTATGAAGAAACCTTTGCACCTGTCCCACGATATTCTTCCATAAGAAGAATCCTTGCTCTCTCAACGCAGATCGGTTGGAACATTCATCAGATGGATGTGAATATTATGTTCCTTAATGAGATCATTAAGGAATAAGTGTACATTGAGCAGCCTAAAGGATTTGAGATCTTTAGCAGCGAGTCGCATGTGTACAGACTCAAAAGAGCATTGTATGGGCTGAAGCAAGCACCCCGTGCTTGGTACAATAGGATTGACAACGATTTCACTAGACTTGGCTTCACCAAGAGTGAGGTGGATGCAAACCTATACCAAATTGTGGTGGAGGGTAAGATTTTAATCAATTTTCTTTATGTTGATGATTTAATACTGACTAGTGATGAGCAGCTGATACACTCATGCAAGGAGGACCTTGCAAAGAAGTTCGAGATGAAGGATATGGGTCTCCTTCATTATTTCCTTGGATTGGAAATATGGCAGTGAGAAGGTGAACTGTTTGTGTCTCAAGGCAAGTATGCTCAAGAGATACTTGTTAAGTTTCACATGGAGGACTGCAAACCCATGGATACTCCTCTTCGAGGAAATTGGAGGAAAGAGGACGCTACATTGGTAGAGGTATTGGATGCTACTGTCTATCGAAATTTGGTGGGTTCACTCATGTATTTAGTTAATACAAGACCAGACATATGCTATGATGTGAACCAGCTTAGTCAAGCGATGGTTAAGCCTACCAAGCTCTTTTGGAAGGCAGGCAAGCATGTCCTGAGATATCTTAGGGGCACATCTGAGTATGGCTTATGGTACAGGTAGACAGATGAGGTGAAGTTGCATGGTTTCACGGATGTAGATTGGGCAAGTAGCCCAAAGGAAATAAAGAGCGAATTAGGAGGGGTTTTCAGTATCGCATATGTAGTTGTTTCTTGGTACATCAAGAAACAAATATTTGTGGTACACAGTTCAAAAAAAGCAGAATACATGGCAGCAAGTCAAGCTGCATGTGAGGCTATCTGGATGAGGAAGATCCTGGTTGGTTTGTTCGGTTCTCATTTAGATCCTACAGTGATTCATTGTGATAATCAGAATTGCATTAAACTCTCGATTAATCCTGTGTTTCATGATAGATCTTAAGCATATAGATATCCAATATTATTATATCATAGATTGTGTGCAATGGAAGATCATGTTGCTTCAGTACATTCCTACGGAAGATCAGGATTCAGATATTCTGACAAAGGCGCTCACCAGGAGAAAATTAGAATACCATAGAGATAGGATCGGGGTGAAGGATAATCCCTTTCTTGTTGAGAGGGAGTGTTGAGATTCAACAATATGATGATCCTAGTGAAAATTAAGCACCTTCACTAGGTGGGGCCCGCAAACTATTTTTAGGTGCATGTCTATTTTTAGAATGGTGAGCATATTCTAAAATTAGCAGGATGTTGATTCTAGATGGTTGAGAAAATTCTATCTTTAGATGAGTTTCTATTTTTAGATCTTTTATAGATCGCATATCTAAAATTAGAATGCATGTCGATTATTATTAGCCCTTAATGATAATTAGAAATAAATAATAACTTATTCTCTTGAAGCATTTGATTTTAGTTAACTGATGTGGAAAACCAGTTAGCTGAAGGAATTACGCATTCCAAGGTTGGTTTGTGACTCAAGCATGATGGAATTCGTTGTAACTGAGTGTGACACATTTTTAACAGAGTTGGAAGAGTAGTTATGGGAGTTTTTATTTAGTTTAACTCAGTTAAGTGAGTTAAACTCAGTTGTGTTAGTTATGTTAGGGTCCCGTGATTTAGTAGATTGGTAGACCAAATGCACATGGTAACATAAGACCAGTCTTTGGAGTCCTAGGACCTAGCCTTCCTGGACTTAGAGAGGGTTCTCTCTATTTTATGAAAAGGATGTGAACTTGTTTGCTTTAGATGGTTTATTTTAGGCTAGTTGTGAAGTTTAGGGTTTGTTTATTTGTTTGGGTTGGGAAAAATGATAAAGTAGAATAGGTGGAGTGAGAGGTCATCAAATCATTGGGATATGAAGTCTATTAAAGTCATGCATATCTCAACAATGAGTCAGAGTGCATCACATGGAAAATCTAGTGTGGTCAATGGATCTTTAAGGTTATGTGTGAAGTGAAATGGACATCAAGTTGGTGAATCAAGGTACGACAAAGGGTAGTGAAGTATCCTTTTTCATATACCCATAAACAAGAAGGTCTCAAATACTGATAAGAAAAATATAATAATCATGAGATAGGGAAAACCATTAACTCAATGACAATACTTAAACAAATAGACATTCAATATGAACAATTCAGTGAAACATAGAAAGCAAGAAAACCTATCTAACTTTAATGATTTCACCTTGAAGGTTTGAAAACATATAAGATGACAAATAACTTTAATCAATGAAGAGGGAACTCCTAGACATCATAAATCAAGCTATAAAGAACTTTGAGGCAAACTAATCAAGCAAGGGCAAAGGGCATGATCAAAACATGGCCTCTTTGGCTAAAACTAGCAAGTAACCCATCAAAGACAGATTCCACAAATAGAGTTTAGATAGCCTCAAGTAAGCATGGATATCCATAAAAAAATATTTGGAAACTACCTTCTTAAACCATTAATGAAACAAACAAGATTAGGTGGATCCAAGGAGCATCTAAGAATTCCTTAAACTAACTCAGCAGAGAAAAACATAAAGATAATAGTAACAAGAAGGACTAAGGTGCCTCAAACAACATTTCTTAGCCTATACATTTTTGATCTCCTGCAACATAGAAGGATGGACACAATGATAAACAAGAAAACATGAACAAATTAGAGACACATCACCATTAACCAAGCTCAGGGATCCTGCAAGCAAGCTTTCATCATCATCAATCAAAGCAAATCATTCACGAGCTCCATAACACCAAATTGCTCTTCAACCTCAAAGAACCATGTATTGCTCTCAAAACTCATCAAATGCAAATATTAACAATGAGTCCTCAATTCCTTTTTGACAAGCAAGGAGGAGAAACCCTAAAAGATTCTCTAGAAGTCAATTGGCTAATCTGAAATGTCACTATTGTCCTTGAGACCTTTCAAGGCCCAAGTCACAAAATATCTAAAACAAAATATATTTTCGGGAATTTTTAGCAAAGAAATTGACATTTGGGCTCTGCCATGCCTCCTAAAACTTACCAAGCATAAATTTTTGAATTTCCCTCTGCTAAGGGTGTAGCACTGTGTTTTAGGATGAATTTCCATGCCAAGGGCGTAGCACTGGAGCAGGAAAACTGGATCAACTTGCAACAATGTTTTGAAGGTCTTCCCGATATCGAAAAAGGCTCCGTGAAGGCTCGCTTAAACTCCCTTTGAGTCTACTTTCTAGATCTACCCTTGGTTATCTGATTTAACCTTTGAAACCTATTTTCAAAAATAAAAAATTCCAAGGTTGGTAAAGGTGCAACACATGTCCTGAAAACTAGGTAGAATGGTGAAAATTAGGGTGTTTTTGACCCTTTTGGAGGACCAAAACAACTTCAATTGATCTGAAACATTGTGAGAATGCTATATTTGAGATGAGGATTCCAAAAATGTGAGCCTTTCCTCCTGAAGATGCTTTGAGAAAAAGCATATCGCCATGGGTGCCACCCCCTTGGCCCTCAAAATTAGCAAAAAACAAAAACTTGTCAAAATTACCCCAAATTTGGTGGATGTGTGCCTCATGGGTTTTGAGAGACCTGTAGAGAATCTTGTGCCAAAATTCCAAGTCTAGCTTGGCTTTTTCCCTCTTTTAGTGCTTGGATCTTGGTTTGAGTCCTTTTGAGTTTAGCCCTTGCAATGTGATTTCTCTGGGCATAATGTTTAGTCATCCTTGTTTGGAGGTCAAGATCTTGATTTAATTTCTTCAATTTAGCCTCCAAGTGTATGTTGGCTCTCTCCAACCAAGGCTCCTAGTCATGTGCTATCTCCATGGCCGAAAGCTCATCTAAAGGGAGTTGTTCCCCTAGGGCTGATTCTTGCTCCTTTTGTTTGGCCAATTTCTTCTTTAATCCCATGGTTCTAGGTCTCTTCCTAGATTGTCCTTCCTCATCTTCACTCTCTTCATAGGTGTCCATGAACTCTTCTAGTCTCACATGTGCCTTTTGGGCTTCTTTCCGGGCCTTGAGGGCTCTAGCTTCATAGATTTCAATTTGAGCTCCTAGATGCCTGTTATCCAAGTCAAGGGCATCATTCACACTCTTGGCCCTATCCAAATGTGCTTGGAGATCTTTGATTTGTGCATTTCTGTCCCGGAGGAGCAAGTTTGTGATTCTTGCTTCATTCTCCTCATCACTATCCACCTGAATGACCTCAAACTCCCTCTCAACCTCATGATCTTCTTCTTCTTCCTTTACCTTTTGTTTCCCTTTGTCTAATGGCTGAGCTGGGGAGGATGGCATGGTCCCTTGCCTTTTGGAGGTAGCAAACACAAGCCTTGATCCTTTTTGATATGTGAGAGGGAGAAACTCAAATTTGTTTACTAGAATGTTCTTACCATGAATGATCTCAAGGCTGCCTTTCTTTTCATCAATGATCTTTGCATTTATGTCTTTTGAATTGTGTTCTTGGCTTCCCTCTTGAGAGTCATTTGCATTTTCCTCCATGCTAGCATTACTTTCATGATCTTCACCGCTGTCATCAACCTCTTGAATGTCCTTTTGGTTCATAGTGTCACTGCTGTCATCATTATTAGGGCTATCAGTCATCATGTTTTCTTCTTCATTTTCATGATTTTCATTAGCCTCTTCTTGACCTTCTTCACAATTATCATCTTCATTTTATTCATCTGTGTCACTATCTCCCTGACTGAGGCTTGTTTTATAAGTGTCACTGCTATCCTTATTCTCTGCATTGTCCTTACTGTCACTATCTTTTTCATTTTCATCCTCTTCTTTATTGTTGGCATCCTCTTCTTCATTGTTGGCCTCTTTTTCACTGTCCTTTTCATCACTACCCTCTTCCTCCTCTTTATCATTCTCTGCCTCTTCTTCATTTTTTGTCTCTACCTTTTCATCAATCCTATTTTGTTCTAAACTGTCCTCTGTTTATTCCTCAAATTATGCCTCTGTCTCTTCTTCAAATTCTTCCTCTGTCTCTTCTTCAAATTTTGCCTTTGTCTCTTGATCTTCAGCATCATCCTCCTCATCATATTTTTCTTCCTCATAATTTGTTTATGTTTCTTCTTCCCTGTCCTTTGTTTCTTCCTCATCGTCTCCACTTTTTTCATTTTCATTTTCCTCTTCCTCATCATTTGTTTCTTCCTCTTAACTGTCATTTTCCTCTTTGTCACTATTTTCTTCTTGTTCTTCATCATTCTATTCTTGTTTTGATGCTTTAGGAGAAGGTGAGGGTGAGAATTTTCCTTGAGGACAGGATTCATGTGGAGAGGATGAATCATGGTCAGTGGGGGTTGATGGATGAATGGCGGAAGGTGGATGAGATGATGAAGGTAAAATTTTTAGATGAAGAGGCTGTGGATTTGTGAAAACATCATGGGCGATGAACACTTCCCATGGGATACCATGTTTCTATAATTGATGCACCATAATCACCTTGATAAGAGAATGGTGAAAAATACTTTGCATTTGTTGTGAATGAGGACTCTTTTGTACAATGTATGACATCTTGCCAATAATCCTATAAATATAATAAGGAAAATGTAGTAGCTTGGCCCTAGTGAAATGCATAATAAGTCTTATATGGTAGTAATAAAGTCTAGAAAACCTCCCCTCACATGTAAAATACTTCATGATGACTTTCATTTCTTTCCAAAAAATGGGAAAAGGGAAAACTAGTTTTGCAATCAGCTTGGTATCTTGGTTTCAAGAAAGGCTGATAATGGCTCAAGTCCAAACTCACTTGCTTGAACCATTTTTCTCCCATACAAGGTATCCCAGTGGCCATAGCAATTTTATTGGTGGATAGCTCAAAATTTACCCCAGCTAGATGCACTTTATGGCCATGGAGGTTGAGGATAAAAAATCTAGTCAACTTAGGGTGACTTTGGACTCTTTGTACTCTTTCACAGAAATCAAAACATCCTACCTCTTGGAAATATGCAACTGTTGTAGGGGATGCTGTCAAATCCTTAGTTTTCAAAGGTTCAAACCTATTTACTCTTCCACCCTTTCACTGCTGTCCCCTAGGCCTTTGGCCTCCCTTGCCACTGTCACTACTGCCTTCTCTAGAAATTTTATCTTTTACTCTTGTTTTGGAATCAAAACCGTAAAACTATTTGTGAAATGATATGGAGAGGACAAGTGAGATGATAATGAGAAATGTAGTGATTTTCAAGTGAAGGGGAATGATGAGTGAAGAAGGAAAATTTGGGCCTGAGTCAGTGTACCTTTAGTATGTAGATGGATGGGTGCCCTTTAAACAAGAGTGTTTTTAGTAGGGGATTAGGTTTTCTCTTCCTTTAGGGTTTTTTAATTTCTCTCTAAGTTTCACCTTTCAAAACTGCATGAGAGGGGGCAGAGAATCTAAATACCTCTTATAAAAACTCCAGGAAGTGCCAAGTAGAGAATTTGGAGTAGTCTTGAGATGTTTGGATGCTTCCACCAGATTGAATGCTTCCTAGCTAAATGCATAGGACAGGAGTGTAGCATTCGGGCCTTTGCACGTGCTATCGGGTCAGCCTGAACGGCCCTGCACGTAGCACCGGTAGATTTGTACGCTGTTGGGTCTCTCCTGAATGTGCTCTGTGCCCTGCATCCAGGTCGGTCGGGTGGCCTGCACGGGCTGTCAGGTCCACGCTGCACGCTGCTTGTGCGTAGCGCCCCAGCCAGTCGAGCCTTTGCATGCTGCTGAGTCTGCACGCAGTTAAACACACAACAAGGTTTCACAAAAATGTAGCTCGCTGTTATATTTTTCCAAAGGATGCACACTTAGGCGTGAAACAAGGTTTTACAGGAGCGTAGCGCAGGGGTTTTTCTGCCCGAAGTTTGCAAGAAACCCCGAAATATCTCTTCAAAAACCTTTCCCTCTCTTTTTCAAATGAAAAATGGGCTTAAGTGATAAATGATATACTTTTATACCCTTTGATAAATGAATTAAAACTAGAAACCCACTTTTCTAAGTTTATTTTTGTTACTTTGTGATTTTCACTGATATGCTTTTGGCCTTTTTGAAAATGGCTTGAAAACCTTTCAAGGCAGCTTTTATTATTCCTGTGGTGATGGCTTGCTGAGGAGATGAATATGTCCCCTTTTTATCTGTGAAGGTCTAGGCACTGTTGAACCTCTCTCTTTACTGTGAAAATAAGAAAGACATGTTTTTATACCCTTTTGAAATCTTAGAGTGTAAGTGATCCAAACATGTGTTTTCCTTATTGTTTTTAACAATGATTCATTTACTTTGAAAAAAACTATAAATCAGGGCTACCATGTCTTCCCTTGGCCACTTCTGATCTTTGCAGGTGCCCATGACACAGTGCTTTGGTCTCTTTTGTCATGGTTTGGAGTTTTGACAGTCTTAGTTACTCAACAACAAACTCATGCTCAACTTGATTTCTCTTTTTGACACTTGACCTTGTGATTTCCTTCCTTTGACCATTTTGAGGGCAACTGATTGCACTTGAAGGCTTAGTCTCCCTCACACTGAAACTCTTTGAAATTTCTCCCTTTGATGTAGTGAAACCCTTTTATCTTGGCAAACCATGGAGGTCACCTTTTGATATCCTTTGAAAAACTTCTGCCATCATGATGGAGATTTATGGCCTTCATTTCACTTCTTTGCCTACCTTCTCAAACTTTAGGCTTTAGGGTTTTTTCCCTTCTTCATTTATAGTTTCTACAAATCTTCAATTCGTACTTGGTTGGGCTGATGTGCCTTTGTCCTTGTGATCCTCTGCATTGGCTCCTTGCTTGGCAACACTGTTTAGCCAATCAGTCATAAAAACCCTGATTCTCTTTGAACTTAGGCATGCCTTTTCTTCTTTGTTTTGAATGTCCTTTGTGATGATTTGGCCTCTCATGTTACCTCCTTTTTTGTTGATAGCAATCTCAATCATTCATGCAGAAATGTTTAAGATGGGAAGCTGTCCTTTTTTAGAAGTAGTGCTTTGACCAAGGAGGAATTCCTTGAAGGATTTTTTATACTTTTGGATGATCATGTGTTTTAATTATTCCTCTTTGATTGCAGCCTCTTGGCACAGGAATAACAAATATTTGGAACACCAAAAAAATCCTATGACCTGTGAAACCCTAGGTGACCTAGTGTGAGGTTTTTTTTGACTTGGCTTTTGGCTGAAAACTTGACTTAGGGTGTTATCACTATTAAAATTTTCTAAACTTGGTCAGTTTATAATTGCTCCTAAGTCATGGTATTAGATAGGGTTTGATTCATTTTTATGTTTTATAGGATCTAAGCCATAGGTTACAAGTCTCATTTCATCACCAAATAAAGTTCATAAAACTTGCTTTAATCTTTAAAAGTTGTTGCGGTTCCCATGTTTTGGCCAGATTGGCAAGACCAAAAGATGAGACAACATCAAACCACTTCAGACCTCAGGATATAGCCCTCCTGGGTCTAGAGAGGGATCTCTCTAAGATATGTCAAAGGTGTATATCTTTGAGCTCAGAGTTTAAGATGTTAGGCTAGTTATAGGCACAAGGGTTGTTTGTTTGATTTGTTTGTTTTGGTTGTTGGGAATCAGGAATGAAGGTTTCAATATGAGACAAGGTGAGGTAAAGAAGGTTTTAGGCAAGGAGAGATAAATTCAGATAGTATTCAAGGCCATTGGGAAAATGGAGTCAGGAAAGGGTTTAATTGCTGTCCAATACACAGGCTTTCAGTTGGGCTAGTCATCTAAAGCATTGGATCCTAAAATGATTTGGTGAAATGGGACAATAAGGAAAGAAGGTGAAAGAGTTGAGGGTAAACCAATTTCTATCTATAGATCAGGTTAGAGGTCATTTAACTCCAGACCTTCTTGGACATACTCTTAGGCAACTTTCAAAGAAAGGAAATGAACAAACTGAGGGAACTTAGAAACGTTTAACCAACTGAAAAGGATCCTAGTGAGACAGAGACAGAGTTCTAGACTCCTAGTGTTCCCAATTCATTTATTTAAACTCTAACAAGAACATCTAAGAAGCATATTCGTTAACTCATACATCAGAGAGCAGGCAATAACATCCACTACACTGGTTAAATTAACTGAAACTAATTCTTAGATAACACAATTAGTAGAAAACATTAAGGCAAGGAGAGCAGAAGCATAGGGTTCCTAACAAGGGAAAATCCTATACCAGATTTCTGATGCAAGCTAGAAGAACTGAAATGGAATGAAATAAAACACAGAGACAGAAAAACATCACCACAGCTTTAGATCAGGATCCAAAGAAATGTGCTTGTCATATTAAGAGCAACACCAATCAGGTACATCATTTTCCAATAGCTTGAAATCAGTTTGAAAACATACTCCTCAGCCTATCTTACAATTTTACACAGTGAGCATGTCTCAAGAGAAAACTTGCGATTCTCAGATATCTCATCAACAACCTTTACAATAGTTTTCTCATGATTTTATAACTGAAGAGAAGCGGAGGAGGTAGGTAGAAGATTAAATGAAACATTAAACTCAGAAAGAAAGAAAAGGCCGAAGCCCATTATGTTTTAACTCTAAGCATTAATCTCTGGCACCTTTGGAGGAAAAAAATGGTCTTCGTTAGGCTTCATTTATCCATATAGGTCTTTGATGCATTTCTGGTTTGCTGTACTCTGTAGTACCTTTGGTGCATAAAAAACATGTAAATAAATGATTGAATGATCTGCCATGCTGGTGGAACAAATTCTCTAATAGCTGGGGACTGTACTTCAAGGCGGAAATCTCCTCTGGAACACGGAATGGAATACAAACAGTATGGGCAACTTGTCCTTCCATGGAGAAAAACATTCTGCTGATGTAGAAAACCTGTCATATATTAATTTTTGCACCTATGTCAGTGAAAACCTTGTCGCTGCATCCATACTATGTAATTATGGCGACGTTTCAACTCTTGTACTCTGCAGAAACTCACAACTGTGTGTAAAGAAAAAACAATACATATGAGGGTAGATGGAGCGGAGGGCGGAAGATATGACAGCACGATGACAGAATGGTGGTTATACATGAAACAATGGTGAAAATGCTTTGACATGGTGTAACAGCGAGCAAATAGGGTTTGACGGAGAAATTTCATATATACCGTTCGATCATGGATTGGAGGTGAAAATCAACTGCAGAGATCAACACGGGGGGGACGGCCTTATGAAAACAGACGAAACACACATGAAACGTTAGCTTTAATGTAAATCCGAAACTTTGGTTAAAACCAGAAATACACAGGCAATGGAGGAAAATGTTATGAAAATGCGTAGAGATGAATGTACGAGTGGGACCCAGTGGAGACAGAGATGAGATCAGATCTTGACCGCTAGATCTTAGATTCAACGGACGGTCAGGATCAACTTGGAGCATCGCAATCGGAAGGAGAAAGGGGAACACACTTCATATGTTTCCGATTTCGATTAAGGAAGGTAAGCGATGACCGTCGGATCTGGTGGAGGAACGAACGGTCAGGATCAATATCGGAGAATCGCAATCGGAAGAGGACAGGGGTGACACACTTATAAGTTTCTGATTGCGATCGGGAATGGAGAAGCGATGACCATTGGATATACCTAGGGATCGACGGTGGAGATCTGATCGGAACAATCGCAATCGGGGGGAACAAAGAAATGTCTCATTACAACATTGCGATTGCGATTGGGTGGGAGGAGCGATGACCATCAGATTAGCGAGGGGGGTGGACGGTCGGGTTGAAATCGGGAGACGACAGGATCGGGGATCGAAAGACAGGACTTGTGATTGATCGAAGGGGACAGCGATCGGCGGGGAGTTTCAATTGTGATCGGTCGGAAAGGAGCTGCGATCAATCGCGTCGCAAGTGTTTGTGATGGACCGATCGAGGGGTGCACATAAAACATTGCGATTGGGTGGGGGGTGTGATTGGCACTCCGCCGTCGGATCTTCATGGTAGATCAACAGTGTGGAGCACCCCATGGGACTTAAAGGCAAAATTCAATCGCATTGGAGTTTTGTGGTTTTAAAAAGGGTTGCGCTTGTTTGCAAGTCGTGATTGCGACTAGACCCCAAGGCATTAAGCGCTTGGTCTTGAGTAAGGGTTACGTGGGGAAGTGGTTGAAAAGGGCTGGCGGAAAAAGGGGTTAAGCCCTATTACAATGTAAAAAAGTGGGTTTTGGCCCATTTTAATGAATTTTTAATAGTCAGGGAGGGTAACGATAGGAGGACAAAGGGGAGATTTGAGGAAACAAAGGATAAGGGTGGGATTTCATGGGGATTTGGGAAGATTTAGGAGATTAAGAGGAAATTTAGGGGAAACAAAGGGGACTTTGAAAAAAGGGAAAAAAGGGGTGAAATGAAGCATTCTGCAAGGGATACAAGGGGCGAAAAAGGCCTTTTTAAGCAAAATTTATCATTCAGCAAGGCTCATGGACATCAGTATAGTAGGGGTGAAACAGTCGAAGGCAGGGAATCTAGGAAGGCTTCAAGGATGATGTGTTTTCAAGGGAAATGCATTCCTTGAAGGCTCACAAAACAATCTAGCCCCTTGCTTGCATTGTCAAGAAATTCATAAGGGGCTAACAGTGGCTCCACATGGGGATGGCTTCTTCTTGAAGGAGTTAAGAATTCAGAAAATGATCTTTGGTGTAGGCTAGATGCTTGCTGCTTGAGCCATCTTTCTTCTCTGATTTCAGCTACCACAAATATGATAGATCAGTAGAAAAAATTCCCAAATAATCTACCTACCCATTCTACTTTCCTAGCATTTTTTTCTTCTAGGGTGCGTTTGAACTAGCAGACCCTTTACATCATTTATTTTTATGACAGAAAATAAACCTATTCTAAATCTACCCTTATTACTCCATGAGACCAGATTAGACTGTTGGTCTCATATGTTTCTCTACCTAATCTAATATCTGCTAGGATTAAACTGTCCAGCAGATTTCTCCTCTACATTCTACAACATGAAATTAAAAAAAACAGTCAAACTAGGATTAAACAATCTAGTTTGTTGTAGATCCAAGGCGTAAACACAGTTGCACATGGACAGAAATCTGCAGAAAACTAAAACAAAAATTTGAAGGCTTGAAATCTAAACTTGAAGTATCCTTCTTTCTTCCTTGTGACTCAAGTTTTGGGCATGTTAGAGTCACTTCTTTCTTCATTTCAGCTCTGGTTTTGGGCATGTTGGAGATGATTTTTCTTGTCTTCTTTGCTGGTCCACATTTTGAGCATGTTAGGACCAGCTGCTTTGCTTACTTTGGCTCAGGTTTTGAGCATGTTAGAGCCAATCTTTTGCACATAAGAGGTTCATGTTTTGAACATGTCTGAACCTCTCTTTTTCTCTCTGTTTTTTGGAACATTTTCTCTTTTTCTTTGACAACAAAAACTACAATGGTATGTACAATGGAAATGAAAAATAGAAATTGAGAATTAGCAGAAGTAGTGTTTGATCATCTTGCCATTGAAAGGACTCCCAAACAACTCTGTACCATCTAATTCCTGTAGGAAGAAGGCATTTGGACCCACAGTGGCTTGGATTATGTATGGACCCTGCCACAAACTGTCAAACTTGCCGTGTTTTCCTTTGTCCTCTCTCCTTGAGTCCCACTTCAGAACTTTATCCCCAATTTTGAAATCGGCAGCTTTGGTTCTCTTGTCAAACAACCTCTTTATGTTTTCCTGAACTTTGACAGCTTTGTTATAAACCTCTTCCCTTGTTTGCTGAAGATGAATTGTCTGGTTTATCCTTCTCACCATACTGTCTTCTTCTGTTTGCATCTCTTGGACTAGCTTGATTACTGGTACCCCAAGGCTGGTAGGAAATACTGCTTCTGTACCATAAACAAGCTGAAATGGTGACATGCCAATGGATTTCTTTGTTGTAAGCCTGTCAGCCCACAAGGCATGCACCAACTTGTTATGCCATGACTTTTTGTTTTCTTCTAACAACCTTTTGATGATGGCCATGAGGCTCTTGTTTGATGATTCAACTAGGCCATTACCTTGTGGGTAATAGGCAGTTGAATGGCCAAGCGCTATTTGATACTTGTGACAAAAATCAAACATTTTCTTGGATCCAAAAGTAGCAGAATTATCGGTGATTATTTTCCTTGGGCAACCAAACCGAGAGAGGATATGACCTTCTAGGAACCTAATAATGACTGAATCTGTGGCATTCCTAGTAAGTATGGCCTCTATCCACTTAGTGAAGTAGTCTGTGGTTGTTAAGATCCATTTGCGTTGTGCAGAAGAAGCAGGGTGGATTTCCCCAATAAAATCTAGGCCCCATTGCATGAAAGGACCTTCAACAGTGATGGGTTGTAAAGGGAGGGGAAGGATCTTTCTCTTGCCTTCGAAAATATGGAATTTGTGGCAGGAAATTACCATTTTATGGATGTCATTGAAGAGTGTGGGCCAATAATAACCAGCCCTGAGTATTTTGTTTGCAGTGGCCTTCCAGTTCAGGTGACCTCCACACTCTCCTGCATGGAATTCTTGTTTAATCATTTCTACCTCCGTTTCAGGCAAACATTTAAGCAATAGGCCATTTTGTTTTTTCCAGTACAAGTTTTCATTCAAAATGCAGTAGCTTCTGGCGTTTAGTTTTATAAATCTGGCCTTAGTCTTTGACAGTTCAGGTGGGGCATTAAGTTTGGTGAGCACATAAAGGATTTCACAGTACCAAGGGGAGTTCTGAAACTTCTCCTCAACAGTGGAAACAGGCAATCCTTCTTGCTCATCTAAGGCAGCTACCATGTTAATATCAAGGGCTTGCAGATTTTATTCAGCCATTAATTTGGCTAAGCCCTGGCCTTTGATCAGCTTGGTGGGTTTAATCTCAAGGTCGTATTCTAAAATCACAGCAATCCACTTGCCCCTCTTCCCATCTAGGTCTTGGGACAGAATATCCTTGACAATTATGTTAGGCACATAAGCTATGGTGTGTGAGTGCAATATGTACACCCTAAAGTCTTTTAAAGCCTTAACAAGAGTGTAAGCCTGCTTTTCCATTATGTTTTATTTCAATGGTGCATCCCTCAGTGCTTTGCTGAAAAAGGCTATTGGCTGTTCCATACCCTCTGGATTTTTCCACAGTAAGGCTGCAGCCACTGTGTGCTCAGAGGGAAATGAGAAGATCAGGAAATATTTTGAGAAATATGGGCTGATCAGAACAGGAGCTTGGGTAAGTGCAAGTTTTACTGATTCAAAAGAGTTTTTAGCTCCAACTATCCATTTAACCCCCTCACCTTTCTTTAGCATGTTAGTCATATTCCTAAGGTGTTCAGCTAGGTTGGGAATAAATCTCCTAAGGAAGATGATTTTCCCGATGAAGGACTGTAATTCTTTGATGTTTCTTGGGTGTGCGATTTGTAGTATTCCCTCAACTCTTTGTGGGTCTATCTTGATTCCCTTTTCTGATATAATGTGGCCAAGAAGCTTTCCTTCTTGCAGCCCAAATACCGTATTTTTGGGGTTCAATGACAGACCAAACCTTCTACATTTTTCAAACAATTTCCTCAGATGTTTCAGGTGTTCTTTTTCAGTCTTAGAATAGACTGTTATGTCATCTAAGTAAATAACAATGAAATGCCCTATCTCGTCTGAAAAAGCTATATCCATTGCTTTTTTGAAGGTTGCACCAGCATTCATCAACCCAAAAGGCATTTTTACATACATAAAGGTGCCCCATGGAGTGGTAAAAGCTATTTTTAGTTGATCTTCTAGGAGGACTAGGACTTGGTTGTAACCTGAGAAACCATCTAGCAGGGAGATTCTCTTGGAGCCTACTACTTTCTGAAGTATGTGTTCCATTTTTGGCAGAGGATAGTTGTCTTTGAGTGAGGCTTTATTAAGATTTCTGAAGTCAATACACAACCTGATCTCCCCTGTTTTCTTTCTCACAGCCACTAAATTCGAAACCCAATCAGAGAATATTACGGGAGCTATTATGCCTACCTCATACATCTTTTTAATCTCTTTTTCCACTGCAGGAAACTGTTTTGGATTTATTATACAAAGTCTCTACCTGAAGGGTTTCTGATTTTCTTTTAAAGGTATTTTGTGCTGTATGATGCTTGTGTCATAAGCCCTTAAATCTTCGTAACTCCAAGCAAACACGTCAATAAATTCCTTGAATAGGTCAATGTATTTCTTTTTCATCTATGTGGGTAAGGATTTTTCCAATTTAATCATTTTGGGCTTATCTTCTGTGCCTATATTGCATTCTTCTACGTCAGAGTCTGCATGCTCTATGGTGGGCTTTTTTTCTACATCATCGAAGTCAAAAAGGTCTTCTAACGGCACCAAAACTCTAGGTATGTTCTTGTCTTTGGTCTGCAGCACCTCTACTTCTTCACTGTCTGCGTTTTTGCACTCTGTGGTTGAATTTCTAGTTTCTTCATTTAAGGCGTTTATTTCTACATTGTGGGGTGTAGTTTCTTCCTCGTCTGAGGGTTCTTCACTTAGGCAGCTCTCACTAGACACAGAGTCTGAGTCATAGAACTCAAACTCATTTCTGCCTATCAGAAAATCTTCAATCTGTTTGTCACCCTCAAAGACCTGCCAGTACTTTTCATTATCTGTCACTGCGGGTCTGAATTTGGTCTGTATGATGATTTGCTGGTCATTTGGAGTCTTAGGGTAGGAACTAGCTAGGAAAGCTAATCCATTTGCGATGATGTTTTGACTCCTAGGGACGAACACTAATTTGTATTCAACAAATGCTTTAAATATATCTTCGGCATCGTTCCTATACGCCCTCAGCCTAGGGTGCTTGGTTGTGTATTCACCGTTTACCTGTTTTATGACCAACTCTGAGTCTCCCCTCATGACTATTCTACGGGCTCCTATTTTCTTCAACAGATTTAAACCCAGGATAAGGGCTTCATACTCTACAATATTATTGGTACATTTGAAATGCAGATTTCAGGCATGGTTCTCTACGTAGTCGCTTTCTGTGTTACGTAGCCATACCCCAGCCCCGATAGTTCTTCTTGTGCAGGACCCATCGAAACTCATCTCCCACAGGGATTCACTCTCGTTTTTGTTATCAGTTTTTTCCCTACAGCTGGTTTCGCCATTATGTTGCATTATAGGAGCTGCACTAGACTGTGGGTTGTTTAGTTCTTCGCGTGATGTATGATTTTGTGAGGGATGACAAGCTAGCTGTTTGCATTCTGTTTCCGGTTCACTTTGCATCATTGTTTCAGTGCACTGTTCAAAGTTTTCTATGTCTTCCTCCACTGAGTCTAGGGTAGCCATTTTGTTTAAATTCACTGGCTCTGTTTCATCATGTGTATCTTTGCCTGTACCTACATTTTTAGATTCTGGTTCCCCCAAAGATTTATCATTGCAGAGGATAAAGGAGTCCAGGTCTGTATGTACAGAGTATAGAGGAGAATTTTCAGGCTTTTCAGGGCTACTAAACAAGAATTTCATTTGTGCCTCCCTATATAGTCTTCTAAGTTGGCCAAAGATTGGGATTGTGGCATAAGCCCCATCCATCTACATTGTCCCTTGTAGCTTGGATTCCCATGATCTTGATAATAACATGCCATACTTGGGTGGTACATCTGCCACCACAATGTCCATGACCATACACTTTGCTAGAATCTAGGCAAGGCTCACACATAAATCATTGATCAGGCCAAGACACTTTACTCTGCTAGAGTCAAATGAATATAGGTCTTTATAGGGACGAGTTATCTCTAGGCCTAGTCTTTCCATCACCACTTTAGGCATTAGGTTTTGCGATGCCCCAGAATCATGCATTTCATTGTGGAGGATCTTATCATGGATGTTGAGACTGATATAGAAAGGTGGTACTACCCCTTCCTGAAACTTTGATTCTATCTTTGGACCAAAAAGGAGGGCAGGTTGATCATCACTCAGATTTACAGTTTCACTGTTCTCACCTAAGTTTAATGCTTTCAAAATTTGGCCTTTATATACATTTTGAGTGGCCAGCTCAGAGAGTGGTACAGAGATCTTAATCTTTGCAATCTCACTTTCCAAGTTGAAAGAGGACTAACTCTTTGGAATGTTCAACTTTGTTTTGTTAGTCACCACCTTAGTGGTTGAATCAGTGTGCTGATTCTCGCTATGTACAATGTTTGAAACTATTTTATTAGGAGCACTAACTGTAGTGTCAGTGCTGCAAGTTGGTTTACCCTATGTGTCAGTGTTTTGGTTGTCCTTTTCTCTGTTCTTTCCAGAACTCTCAGCTGCTGATTTTTTACTTTCAGCAGTCACTTTAGAAGTTTTCTCAGGTCTCTTCTTGATGGTAACCTCAGAAGCCTTTGTTTTGGAATTGTCTTGACTCTTCTTGCTTCTGAGTTCATATTGTTCTCTGACCTGCATCATAGCATTTTCAAATCCTAATATGTAGTCTTCAGAGTCAAACCATTCTTCATCCCAACATGAGAGTGGAGGCTGATCTTCCTCTGTGGAACAGTTGTGGATTGAGTTTTCCACTTCAAACATGTTTATTGTATTTCCCTCAGACTCTTCTATGATTCCCTCATCTTCATCAAGAAATTTTTCTTGGAATGGGGGAATAACTTGTTGATCTAATTCTCTTTGTCTGTTGGGAGTGGCGTTGTTTCTTCTAAAGTTCTGGTTCTAGTTTTGGTTTCTATTTTGGTTACTGACTGTGACAACCATATTTTCCATCATTTGCTGTAGCTTTTCCACATTTTTAGACAATCTATCATAATTTTGGTGAGATGAGGAAGCTACATTGTCATCTCTATACGTTACCCTCTTCTCAGCTCTCAATCTTTCTCTTTTCTCAATCAGATTTGCCTCTATGTTCACTGCTCCTTTCTTCATGTCCTCCAACGTGTTGTATTCTTTATCCCTAAGCTGGTAGGCCATGTCAGCATCAAAGCCTTCGGGGTATTTCGCTAGAGCCATACCTTGTGGAGATTTCATATGTGGAGGGAGAGCATTGTAAATGCTGTTAAATCTTGTTGTGTAATCATGGAAACTCTCTCCTACGTTTATTTTAAGGCTCATGTATTCTGCTAGGAGTTGGCGAGGGTTCGCCCTAACTTCCCATTTGTTTATAAAGGTCTGATATAGAGCTAGGAGGTCATTAATGTTACCCGGAGGTAGGCCCTTGAACCATTTATTCACATCACCCCCTAAGCTCTGGGCAAAGATTCTCATTTTGACTGTATCATCATCTATCTCCATGTAGTCAAAATAATCTTCCATCCTATCTACATGATATTGTGCTGTGGTAGACTCTTTTGCAGTGAAGTGTGGAATCTTTGATTGATAGTCATTGGGTAAGGGTACTAGAGGCTGAGGTAAAACTAGAGGTGCATACCAGGCTGCCATGATGATGTTTTGATGAGGTAAAGGATTGACTTGAGTAGCTGGTATGTGGATGACAGGGATATTATGACCAGCAGAAGACTAATGAGAAGATTTAGGGTGACTGAGCCCCAAGTTCTAAATAAAGTGTATATCAGGAGGTGTAGATGGAGGGGTCCGTCTATTCCCAAGGTGTCTACCACTTTGGGGTGGTGAACCAGGAAGCTCAAGGTCCGACTGGTCTAGGAAACTGAATGACCTAGTCCTTGGCAAACTAATTTGAGTGCCTAGGTCAACAAGTGGGTCGGATATAGCTGTAAAGTTTTCTGGTGTAGAGTTAGCTCTATGGATGTGGCTAAGAATAGTTGACTGCTTAAGTGCAGGAGATCCCTTGAGGATGCTCTCTGGATTGTCAACTATTTCAGGTGGGTCTGGGTTAGGGTAAGCTCTTGTGTGAATGGTTCTGTAAGCCAGAGTGTTATTTTCAACCAAGCAGCTTAACCCTACTTGTTACTTCTAACGTGGTTGATGTTTCTATGGAGGCTAGTCTCCTAGTGGAGTCTTATGTGAACCAAGATAATCAGTAGGCCTACCGATCACCAGTGGAGTCTTTAAATCGTTTAGGAACTATGGAGTCGCCAGGTGGAAGGTTTAAGATGTTCTTGGAGGATACAATGTCCACCACAGTGCTTACGGGATGTCCCTTTTCAAGGATATCTTCCAAACACAGCAAACTCTAACCAGAGATTGACTGGGAGGAAATTTACCAGATATGTCACCTCTGAAAGAGTGTGAGATCTCGAGGCTACCTGGCCCTTTCCAGACTCTGTCCAAGAGTATGGGAAGACACAAAAAACTATATAGAGGTTGATGTGAGAATAGGAGTGTTTAACAGCCAACCTAACCAGAGTCTCTAGGCATTTCTGAAGCTTTGTGATGTAGTGGGATGGAGAGTATTTTAGAAATTCCCCAGTGGAGTCACCATTATGTTGGGGTTCCCATGTTTTGGCCAGATTGGCAAGACCAAAATATGAGACAACATCAAACCACTTTAGACCTCAGGATCTAGCCCTCCTGGGTCTAGAGAGGGATCTCTCTAAGATATGTCAAAGGTGTATGTCTTTGAGCTCAAAGTTTAAGATGTTAGGCTAGTTATAGGCACAAGGGTTGTTTGTTTGATTTGTTTGTTTTGGTTGTTGGGAATTAGGAATGAAGGTTTCAATATGAGACAAGGCGAGGCAAAGAAGGTTTTAGGCAAGGAGAGATAAATTCAGACAGTATTCAAGGCCATTAGGCAAATGGAGTCAGGAAAGGGTTTACTTGCTGTCCAATACGCAAGCTTTCAGTTGGGCTAGTCATCTAAACCATTGGATCCTAAAATGATTTGGTGAAATGGGACAATAAGGAAAGAAGGTGAAAGAGATGAGGGTAAACCAATTTCTATCTATAGATCAGGTCAGAGGTCATTTAACTCCAAACCTGCTTGGACATACTCTTAGGCAACTCTCAAAGAAAGGCAATGAAAAAAATGAGGGAAATTAGAAAGGTTTAACCAACTGAAAAGGATCCTAGTGAGATAGAGACAGAGTTCTAGACTCCCAGTGTTCCCAATTCATTTATTTAAACTCTAACAAGAACATCTAAGAAGCAGATTCGTTAACTCATACATCAGAGAGTAGGCAATAACATCCACTACACTGGTTAAATTAACTAAAAATAATTCTTAGATAACACAATTAGAAGAAAACATTAAGGCAAGGAGAGCAGAAGCATAGCGTGCCTAACAAGGGAAAATCCTATACCAGATTTCTGATGCAAGCCAGAAGAACTGAAATGGAATGAAATAAAACACAGAGACAGAAAAACATCACCACAGCTTTAGATCAGGATCCAAAGAAATGTGCTTGTCATATTAAGAGCAACACCAATCAGGTACAACATTTTCCAATAGCTTGAAATCAGTTTGAAAACATACTCCTCAACCTATCTTACAATTTTACACAGTGAGCATGTCTCAAGAGAAAACTTGCGATTCTCAGATATCTCATTAACAACCTTTACAATAGTTTTCTCATGATTTTATAACTGAAGAGAAGCGAAGGAGGTAGGTAGAAGATTAAATGAAACATTAAACTCAGAAAGAAAGAAAAGGCCGGAGCCCATTCTGTTTTAACTCTGAGCATTAATCTATGGCACCTTTGGAGGAAAAAAATGGTCTTCGTCAGGCTTCATTTACTCCATATAGGTCTTTGATGCATTTTTGGTTTGTTGAACTCTGTAGTACCTTTGGTGCATAAACAACATGTAAATAAATGACTGAATGATCTGCCATGTTGGTGGAACAAATGCTCTAATAGCTGGGGACTGTACTTGAAGGTGAAAATCTCCTCTGGAACATGGCATGGAATAGAAACATTATGGGCAACCTGTCCTTCCATGGAGAAAAACATTCTGCTGATGTAGAAAACCTATCATATATTAATTTCTGCACCTCTGTCAGTGAAAACCTTGCCGCTGCATCCATACTGTGTAATTATGGCGGCGTTTCAACTCTTGTACTCTGCAGAAAATCACAATTGTGTGTAAAGAAAAAAAAATACATATGAGGGTAGATGGAGCGGAGGGTGGAAGATATGACAGCGCGGCGGTGGAATGGTGGTTATACATGAAACAATGGTGAAAAATGATTTGACATGGTGTAACGGCGAGCAAATAGGGTTTGACGGAGAAATTTCATATAGACCGTTCGATCATGGCTTGGAGGTGAAAATCAATGGAAGAGATCAACACGTGGGGACGGCCTTATGAAAACAAATGAAACACACATGAAACGTTAGCTTTAATGTAAATCCGAAACTTTGGTTAAAACTGGAAATACACAGGAAATGGAGGAAAATGTTATGAAAATGCGCGGAGATGAATGTATGAGTGGGACCCAACGGAGATGGAGATGCAATCAGATCTTGACCGCTAGATATTAGATCCAATGGACGGTCAGGATCAACTCGGAGCATCGCAATCGGAAGGATCAAGGGGAACACACTTCATAAGTTTCCGATTGCGATTAAGGAAGGGAAGCGATGACCATTGTATCTGGCGGAGGAACGAACGGTTAGGATCAATATCAGAGAATCGAAAACGGAAGAGGACAGGGGTGACACACTTATAAGTTTCCGATTGCGATCAGGAATGGAGAAGTGATGACCGTTGGATATACCCGTGGATCGACGGTGGAGATCTGATTGGAACAATCACAATCGGGGGGAACAAAGAAATGTCTCATTACAACATTGCGATTGCGATTGGGTGGGAGGAAAAATGACCGTTAGATCGACGGGGGGGATGGACGGTCGGGATTAAATCGGGAGACAGCAGGATCGGGGATCGGAAGACAGGACTTGCGATTTATCGGAGGGGACAGCGATCGACGGGGAGTTGCGATTGCGATCGATTGGAAAGGAGCTGCGATCAATCACATCGCAAGTGTTTGCGATGGACCGATCGAGGGGCGCACATAAAACATTGCGATTGCGATTGGGCAGGGCGTGCGATTGGCGCTCCGCCATCGGATCTTCATGGTAGATCAATGGTGCGAAGCACCCCATGGGACTTAATGGAAAAATGCAATCGCATCGAAGTTTTGCGGTTTTACAAAGGGCTACGCTTGTTTGCAAGTCACGATTGCGACTAGCCCCCAAGGCATTAAGCGCTTGGTCTTGGGTAAGGGTTATGTGGGGAAGTGGTTGAAAAGGGCTGGCAGAAAAAGGGGCTAAGCCCTATTAAAATGTAAAAAAGTGGGTTTTGGCCCATTTTAATGAATTTTTAATAGTTAGGGAGGGTAACAATAGGAGGACAAAGGGGAGATTTGAGGAAATAAAGGATAAGGGTGGGATTTCATGGAGATTTGGGAATATTTAGGAGAGTAAGAGGAAATTTAGGGGAAACAAAGGGGACTTTGACAAAAGGGAAAAAAGGGGTAATATGAAGCATTCTGCAAGGGATACAAGGGGCGAAAAAGGCCTTTTTGAGAAAAATTTATCATTCAGCAAGGCTCATGGAAATTAGTACAGCAGGGGTGAAACAGTCAAAGGCAGAGAATCTAGAAAGGTTTCAAGGATGATGTGTTTTCAAGGGAAATGCATTCCTTGAAGGCTCACAAAACAATCTAGCCCCTTTCTTGCATTGTTAAGGAATTCATAAGCGGCTAACAGAAGTCTCATACAAAATTTTGAAAACTATTCATTTATTTATTTATTTTGTAATTTTGAATAAGCCACGAAACCACATTTTCGTAGCGCGCTCAGTGTAAAAAACGGCTTCTGCGCTATGAAAACGCTAGTATTTTTGTAGCGCAAAATCTCGAAATCACATTCCCAGCGCTACAAAATTGGGGATTCGAAATTTTTCTGTTTAGCTATCACATCCATCAATTTTTTTTAGATTTTCATGATTGGGTGTTAGTCCACGGATCCTCCCTCATGCATGCAACCAACCAAAGAAATTATGAAATCATTATGAGATTCGTTAGGGGTCATTTGTCATTGGTCCTTTTCAAATTTGAAAAAGAGTTGTTTATCATCGATTTTGTCTCATACAAAGAAAACATTGCATGCATATCTATTGTTTGAAAGAGAAGCTCATGATAAAAAACCAGAGCTTTCCTTAAGTTTTCAAGCGAGGCAAAATTTTAATCGAGGCTGAACCAAATTTCAAGCGAGCCAGTTCGTCCAACAAGGAGGTCTATTATAGGTTTGCTAAAGACACAGGGTTTTTAGGAGGAAGGTGACAAAATAAAAAAGAAATCATAGGTCTGGTCACTATCTGAGAACAAAACTTGAAGGTTTAGAAGCTCTCACAAGAGAAAAATCTATTGAAGAAGCCTTCAAGAAGGTAGGGTGCTGGAGGTTCTATGAAAAGCTTCAAGGAGGGCATAATCAGGTTACCAAAGAGTTTTCTATTAACTTCATAGGGTCAAACACAAAGGTTGGTTTTCTCAATTTATCAATTTCTCCTGAAGTTATATCAGCAGTCACATAAATTCCAAGGGGGGAAGATAGATGGTTCAAGAATTTTAGGTTTTAAATGAAACCCTGCAAAATATTTTTGAAACTAGAGTTTATGGATACTTATTTGAACAAAGCTATGACAAGAAGTTATGTCAAGGATGCATTTGCCAATTTTCTCTACAACATCCAAATGTACTTCACCTGTGAAGGGAGATACCACAAGGTGTACACTTACCACTTTAAACTCTTATTTCATTTCATATGAATAATCTCTCTAGACTTACCTTTCTTCCTATTTCAAAGTCTGGCCAAGATGGCATACAAAGTACAGATGAAGACTAAGGCATGTGAAACCTCATTATTTCATCATGGTCTAGTCAATTTAATAGTTTTTCATGAGCTTCAGAAAGTGAATAGAGAATAGTCTACATTTCTCTTTTTGAGTGGAATAGGGGTTGAAGGAATAGGTGCTAGCCCTCAAGTCAAAGAAACATCTCCATAAAAGACTACTGAACCTGCAGAAAAAAAATCAAGGAGGTTTTTCAAGCTTAAGCCCAAGAAACAGGTAAAGCAACCAATGATAAACACATCACTGAATATCCAAAGGACTAATTAATCTGCACAGAAGAAGAGAACTCATGTCAAAGAGACAATTCAGGAACAATCAACTAGTAAAATAGCTCATAAGAGGTTGACTAGGAGTCAAAGATCAAACGAGAAGGGTAAGGTTGTGGTCACAAATGAAAAATTGGAATTAAGAGGTAACTTGAATGATATATTACAAGCTATTGACATTGAAGATTCTCCCCCGGTTCAAGCAAATTTCATCAAATTGGATACAGGTGGTAAATCAAAGAAATTGAAAACATCCAAAAAATTAGATTTTGAGGATAAAGTGTCAGAGTTTGTCTTTAAGCCTAGAAAACCCTTCACTAGGTAGTCTAAGAAATTGCAGCAGCTATACATGGAGATAGAACAAACAGGAGGTGAGGATGCAAATGTTTTTGAAGAACCCATAAATATATCATCTCCAATGCTTGAATAAGACCGAAACAAAGTTTTTAATACTCAGAGAGAAAACAGTAGTTATGAGGAGGTTAAAGACAACTCAGACTTGCAAACATTGAAATTGATAAATTGAAGAAGAAAGCGAGAATGCATGTTGTATAAAGGTCAAAATTTGAGAGGTTGAAAGGTTTGTGGGAGCTAGAAAAGGTTTCAAACATTGAGTCAATCAACAGTGAGGATCAATTCTACATATGGACCGTCCCTGCAATCAAGGAAGAAAAGTTCATAAGGATGGTTAATACCAAACTAAGAGCTAATAAAAGAAGGCTTAAAAGGCAGGTTGAAGATCTTGAAATACAGCTAGCAAAGCCTGAAGATCAACCAAAACAAAAATGAGTGTAAACAGTAAGTGACATCTCCTAACACATTTTTCGGGTTATGTGGAAATATTTCATTTTTGAAAGCAATTAAGAGTTGATTTTATTTTATTATGAGAGCTGATATATAAATGGAAGGATGGAAGTAAAGGTTTGAAACTTAAAATTTTGGAAAAAGTTGTGAAAATATAGACACAGCAGTTTCGTAGCGCGATACGAAACTGCTGTAGGTGTCATGCACAACAGTTTCATAGCGTGCTACAAAACTGTTGTAGGATGCAATTTGAACAATTTTGCAAGGTTTCAAAGGGTTAAAAGGCTTTTTTTTAAACCATGATGCTGCTGAAGAATGTATAAATATCACAAGTGAAGATCCAATGGAAAAAAACAGAAAAATGAAGGTTCCGAGTGAAGTTTTCAAAGGTAAAGTTCTGCGCTACGAAAACAGCAGACAGTTTCGCAGCGCAGCAATGTTGACAATTTTGGCACTCCTTAAAAATTTTGTTTTGGGCACAGCTGGAAGGGCGAAGTCACATGAGTTTAATAAGACATGGCCACATGTTTTTGAGCACAATTTGGTCAGAAGATGGTTTAAAGAAACATAAATGAAGCACTATAGTTATTTTGCAGGGAGCATGTTCCTATCTTTCAAGGCAGATAAGAGGAAAATCAATACAGTCTAATAGCAAGGAGATGGACATCATCAAGGTTGAATTTTAGGAGGAGCAGCTGTTAGATAGAAGATTTAATGTTTAGATAAGGTTGTTAAGTTATAATAAAGAATTTTAATCCTAGTTGTATTAGGACTCTAGAACAGACAGTTTAACTGTCAGATATAATTAAAAGTTTGTTTTAGCAGTTGATAGGTGTCAAGCTAGCAAATTCGAATTTTTCTCAAGTGTTTGGAGAGAATCCAAGAATGTAATGATAACTCTATAAGAGACAAGAAGTCGAATTTCATAGGGTTGGCAATTTTCATTAACAAGCATACTGTTTTGTTGTAGCAGAAACTGTGTTTTTATATTAATACAAATATATTGGTTTCATCACTCAGGATTTAGAAAGGGTTATTGATGTTTGATATTCTCATGGTTTTCATTTTTCAATTACTTGCAGTGGCATGAATGTATGTTACTTATAATTCACTGAAGGTGCTCTAAATTCCTTCATATGTTCATGGAATGTGTTTATTTTCTGTCTTATTGTTCTGTTGATGCATCTAAACCCTGAACTGCCCTGATTTCCATATGAAGCTGATACTCATGTTTTGTGAAAACACACTTGACTCCATAAGCCCAATAGATGTTTTTTGATTAGAATTACAACCAATTATCCATTTTTATCCATTTTACTCATAGAGTTAGCCATCTAATCCTTATTTGAAAATCATAAACCTATTGAGAGAGACCTCTCAGGTTGAGGAGGCTAAGCCTCAACTAAAAGTCTGGTCTGAAATAGTTACTTAGAGTCTTCTTGATCAGCATCCTATCAGGGTCTGATTTTGAGATAAAATTTTGGTGCGTCTACTGGGATTCTGAAGATATAAATCTCCTGAAAAATCATGAAGCTGAACTTTTTAAGGTAGAAGGAGCTCAGGAATATTTTCGAGGCTGCAAAACTAACTTGGCGACTCCATTGTTGAATAATTCAAAATTCATAGATTCACGGTGATTCCACTGGACTTATGAAGAACCCAGATGCTGCCATTCTTGTTTCAAGGTATGCGTGTATCAATTTTTTAGGAATTCATGGTTTCCAAAATCATTTTCCCAAGGATACATATTTTTTAAAGAATGGTCCAAAATTCAATGGTGAAGATTTGAGTTTGAATTTGAAGCATATATCAGATTTATGTGATTTTACTGAGCTTCTTAGAGTCAAACATGAAGATGTTTGCATTATGTTGTTCTATGATTCATTTAAAGGGAAATGTAAACAATGGATTGAAAGTTTTCCTGTTAGATATATTAAGTCATTTGCAGACTTTTGGCTTATGTTTTTGGAGGAATGGATAGATAGAACAGAGTTGGTGGCAAACTCTCCTTCAATTCAAGGTTTCAAACAATGGAATGATGATCATATTAATGAAGAAATAGATGAAAAATTTTCTTTGTCCTTGTCTTCTTATCAAAATCATTTGAGTGCAAGACAGAAGATAAGATTAATTTTTTGGATGAAGTTGCTAAGAATATTGAGAAAGACATTGAAGGTTTACAAGGTCAAATTGAATCATATAGTCTTCATGATCATGATCATTATTTTCAAAAGCTTTCCATGGCAGAACACAAAGAGAGGGTGTTGCTTCCTTTCTCTTTTGAGATTGAGGAAGAATACATTGTTTTTGATAATCAATTTGAGGATCATTTTGAGAGCACACAGCTGAAGCCTTATGTAGATGATCAAAGTATTGGTGTTGGTGAGTTGTCCAAAGCTGCAGAATATCATAAGAAACATGAAACTAACCATGTCCTTTTTGATCCTATAGCTGGCTACATGGAAAGGTTCTATAGTCCAGATTTCCAACTATATTTCCATTATGAAGATCAGATATATCTCATGTTGCCTCGGTTATTTCAGTATCATGTTTATTTTTGCTTCAAGCACATTCAAGAGATTCAAGTTTCATATCAAATCTATGAATGGCTTCATTGGACGTTTCATGTTACTTAAGCTACAAATGGAGATTACAGATGAGAGGGTAGGTAGTAGTGTGTTAATAAGCTCAAAGTTGACTGAGCATCTTTTCAGTAGGTACAGATTTTTTTCTTATGCAGTGATCATCAAGTTTGAGCCCTAAGTGAAGGTCATTAAAGCTTGAGGTGTAGATTGGGCAGAATTTCAGAGTTTTATTTTAAAAGGAATGGATTGCAGCACTGGAGCTGCGAGTTCTTAGTGTACCACAGGGCACACTATCCCAAGTGGAGCCACTGTTATCACTATTAAAACTTTCTAAACTTGGTCAGTTTATACTTGCTCCTAAGTCATGGTATTAGTTAGGGTTTGAGTCATTTTTATGTTTTATAGGGTCTAAGCCATAGGTTACAAGTCTCATTTCATCACCAAATAAAGTTCATAAACCTTGATTTACCCTTTAGAAGTCTCATACCACATTTTGAAAACCATATTTTAAGTTTTTTTTTTTTCATAGGTTACAAGTCTCATTTCATCACCAAATAAAGTTCATAAACCTTGCTTTACTCTTTAGAAGTCTCATACCACGTTTTGAAAACCATATTTTAATTTTTTTTTTTTTTAAATTTGAATAAGCCACGAAACCACATTTTCGTAGCGCGCTCAGTGTAAAAAACTGCTTCTGTGCTACGAAAATGCGGGTCTTTTTGTAGCACAAAATCCTGAAATCACATTACCAGTGCTACGAAATTGGGGATTTGAAATTTTTCGGTTTAGCTGTCACATCCATCAATTTTGTTTAAATTTTCATGATTATGTATCAGTCCACGAATCCTCCCTCACGCATGCAACCATCCAAAGCAATTATGAAATCATTATGAGATTCGTTAGGGGTCATTTGTCATTTGTCCTTTTCAAATTTGAAAAAGGGTTGGTTATCATCGATTTTGTCTCATACAAAGAAAAAAATGCATGCATATCTATTGTTTGAAAGAGAAGCTCATGATAAGAAACCAGATCTTTCCTTAAGTTTTCAAGCGAGGCAGAATTTCAATCAAGCGAGGCTGAACCAAATTTTCAAGCGAGCTAGTTCATCCAACAAGGAGGTCTATTATAGGTTTTCTGAAGACACAGGGTTTTCAGGAGGAAGATGACAGAAGAAAAAAGAAATCATAGGTCTGGTCACTATCTGAGAACAGAACCTGAAGGTTTAGAAGCTCTCACAAGAGATAAATCTGTTGAAGAAGCCTTCAAGATGGTAGGGTGCTAGAGGTTCTACCAAAAGCTTCAAGGAGGGCATAATCAGGTTACCAAAGAGTTTGCTATTAACTTCACAGGGTCTGTTAGAGTCAGCTTTTGCAGCTTTCCTCCAGTGATCAAACATGCTCTTACAAAGTGATCTTAAAGTATCAAAGTCAAATTTTGTCATTTCACTGAGTCTTCAAGCAAAATTTAGTCACTAGGCATTAGGTCTAGGGTTTGCTTTCACTCCTTCCAAAGCTGTCCAAATGTCGGTCCATGTCACCATTCAGCTGAGTGTACCATCATTCAGAGGGTTTTCATCATCATGTCAAGTTCCATTGGGTCATTTTACACATTGTTCATGCTTCAGTTGTGCCTTGGTAAGGTCCATTTCCCTCTCCTAGGGTTTTGGAGGTAATTTCTCTTGGATGGTAAAATCGTCGGAAAAACTTGTATCCTGATGTTCACACACCTTCCCCTATCCTTAATTCACCTTATTAAACACTTCCCATCACTGAGATCCCCCAAATTCCTCATTTTTGCACAAACCCTAGTTTCTTGCCACAACTTGGCAATTTTCTAGGCTAGGCCTGTGTTTCGCCCTTTTGGACCCCTTCCCCTCACTCAATCTCTATGATTCCACTTTCCCCTGCTTCCTAACATCCCTCCCTACTTCCCAAAATTTCCCCAAGAATTTAGAAGCCCCCTATCCCCTTCATTTCGCTTCATTTCGACAAAATCCCTTGTTCCACACATTGGGATCGGTTTCACTCAAAAGATGTTTCAGAGCAATAAAAGATGAAATTTGGGAAACTGAGAGAGGTTTTTGTCCACAACATGCCAAGGAAGAAAAACCTCCTTCACTTTTTACACAGGTATCATGGTTTTAGAGAAATGTCAAAAATATCGTTGCCTCAGGAGAATTGAATGCACCTCTGAAGTGACCTTGGGAAAATCAATATTTCTCCTAGCATGGTTGGCCAAATGACTTGCATGATGAGTCAAATGATAACTAGACAGAAATAAATTTCCAATGAGCTATCATGAGCTCAATTTTGGGTTGAGGAAGACCTTCAAAAATTGACTGCAACAACACTCTGCCTTGAGGCAGCCTCATTCTGATCATTTTGACTAGTGTTGGGAAATTTGATTTTTTACAGGGTAAATGAAATCAAAATTGCATAATTCCACTTGTGTTGGAAATTAGACTCCAAGAGCTTTCCAACGAGCTATCACACGCCCGATTTGGACACCGGGAAGGCCTCCAAAAGCTTCCTGCAAAATGCATGCGACCCACTTGAGGGAGATGCGACCCACTTAAATCAGAACCCAGAAAATTCATTTTTTGCACCCAGATTCGATTCAAATTAACTCCGGCGGCGTACAAACAGGTTTTTATCATTGCCCAATGGATTTTTAACGTAGTTGGGATGTCATAGATGTTGAAGAAACTAATCATGCTTGGAGAAATTTGTGTAAACCCTACATTCACCATGCAAGCGTTTCCTCAAGGGTTTTTAAATTGTATGGACAGTTTATGAAGAATTTGGAAGCTTTTGAATGGTTCACACCCTAGCGCATTGTATATGTGACCTTCACGCCCTCAGTCATCATTTTGTCATTGCCATTATACCCTTTCATGTTTTGCACAATGTTCATGTTGGCTTGTGTTTAAACTCCATCACTATATCATTGTTGTTATCATCATTTGACTACCACTGTCATGTTTATTTTTTCCTTCATATGGTCTTTGCAAAGATGGTCCTATTCTACATTACATAAAACACAATCCTTTGAAAGATTTTGGCCATCATCACAAAGTTGACCACACATTTGCATTTGGTGCTCATTGTCAAACTTACTTGTGATCGAAACAGTGATAGTTATTATGCCATTAAAGCAGAGCCATTCTCATGATGATTTTGTTTTTCTTTGATACTTGGGTACATGGGTGAAATTTATTGGGTTTTGAACAAACATTAAGACTTTGCCTTCACTGCACCTATATGAGCATCCATATTGCAAATATCTTGTTCAAATCCATGTCAGAGACGGATTCAGTTTATGAGCAAGGATATGAGCAGGACAGTGACTCAACCGTTGAGGTTGATGTACTGAGATGGAGCATAGCAGTGCGCCAGTAGTGGTAACATATCAGAGAGGCCACAGAGCTTTGTTTGCGGCATCACGGCGAGTACTATCTCCACATGGGGTGGAAGGGGTCTCGTTGACTTCATCAGCAGCGCGAGTACTATCTCCACATGGCGTGGAAGGGGTCTCGCCTTCTTCATCAGCGTAGGTACATTCACATGATAATGATAGAGACAAAGACATGCTTCGTCACATGAAAGGCCATTATTGGGCTCGCATGCATGTTTGCAAAGCGAGAATGAAGATTCTGAAGAGGAGGTTGAGCGAAGCACTAAAACGGCGGAAAAGGCCTAATCCACTTCGGATTTTGGCCGAGGCTTCATTGACTGGGCAGGACACATGATGGAGGACCTCCGCTCCGAATTTGGGCAAATTCGGAGAAAATTTTGTCATTTTCAAATTTTTGGGTCAAAAAACAGGTTTTGCAGTTAAGTGGGTCGCGCGCTCATGCGCTCATTTTTTTTTGGGACACTTGCTGGAGGAAATTTTTACATTTTTGGATTTTTCATGGTTAGTTATGCATCCTCTGAAGTCAACTTAGCATTTCATCAAAATCTGGATGGTCAAAAAGCTCAAAAACACCATGAAAACCACCTTGCTGCCACCTTTTGCACCAGCAGGAAGTACCTCTGGGAGAATGAGGTTTTGGAGGGTCAAATGAGCTCCAAATTCAGCAATTCCACTTGGGTTGGATAGTCAACATCCAGGGCTTTCCAACGAGCTATCATGAGCTCAATTTGGATGCCAGGAAGTACCTCAAAGTCAGGCTGGAAAAAGCGCGACCCACTCGGCTCAAAAGCGACCCACTTAAATTTTTGCTGAATTTTCAACTGCCAGCTCAGATTTTCGCCTAGTATGGACCAGTTTTGCTTGTGGATGGAATTTTTGGGTTTTTATGATGTAAATTCATATTTGACATGTAACTTTGGCTTATTTTTGTCTATTCTAGAAGATTCACTCTCAAAAGGGTAAAAAATCATGTAATGGATCAGTTTCCACTCTTTTAGAGGCAAGTTGTTAGCTGCCTAGATTGTAGTTCCATGATTAGAATTGGTTGAAACTGATCCCTGAAGAGAGAATTCGACCCCTAGAGGTGGGGAAAGGTGTTAGAGTGATCTATATATTGTAATTTCTGAGGCATTCTACAGGTTGGACTCTTGGGATACTTTTGATATCATTGTACATACTTTTCATATTTTGGCTAAGGAAAGATCAGGGGTTTTGCGGCACTTGTTGGGATTCTTGTGGTGTTCTGTTCTTGATGGTGTTTCTTCTTTGTTTATTGTAAGTTTCTTCATGTTTAATGTATGCCATCCTTTCATATGCTTCTGAACTAAATTGAATGAGTGAATAAGGTTGAATCCATTGTTTACAGTGCTTGGCCTTTGAATTCAGTTAGTTCTATATGTTTTCAGCTGTTTGGAGAGGATCCAAGTTCTTCTTTGCCCTCTTCAGCTCCTCGTTGGTCTAATATGTCCATATATCCAATCAAAAGCATCAAGACATTCACCTACCTCGCCCTAACTTGAAATCTGCAAAGGTCTGACCTTATCCCCGGACCCAAAATTTGTTTTCCCATTTCTCCAGCGAAAACCCAAAAACTAAAAAATCAAACATACCTATCTCTTTACTAGCCTAAAATCAGTTCTTATTGTAAGTCATCTCGCATCCTATTGCTCATTTTCTCGAGATTGACGGAGAGAGCCCTCTCCTGTCCTCGTAGGGCTAGCTACGAGGCTGAGCGTGGTTTGATGTAGCCTTGAGTTTTACTTCATTTCAGCCTGAGGTAGATTTGAGCGCTAACATAGTGGCGACCATACCGGGAAGAAACTCAAAACGTTTTCTTGTTATAGACGGAGTCTGAAGTCACGCCAGGTAGCATTCGAAACGCTGTTGCTATGCATCAGCGAAGTAGATAAACGCTGCTTCAGTCGATCTCCGGTTTAACTTGTAATCGTAGCATTTAACTTGTAAATTGCCCCAGTACATGTATCGAGTTCAGATCTGATGGTTGATGGTGGACAACGATCAGACATAAGAAGGCTGAAATCATTCACCTGGCGATTTCATTCATTGAACAATCCAGAAATCGATGCTTCATGGTGACTTCACTGCAGGGAGATTAGTAGCTGTGAGATTTTCAAGATGGACCGAATCACGAGAAGATACGCTCCCATGAGCCGAGACCACATTCCAGGTTTTCCGAATAAGATGCCCAAGGTAGATTGGTCAAGGAATCTGCCTACGTTTAAAGATGATGGTAAGAAGGATGCTGCTTTACATCTGGTTAGATTTCATATGCATATTCGCAAGTTGAAAGTGGATTTTCCTGAAGATTGCTTGATGAAGATATTCCTGGCCACTCTGGAAGGTGAAGCCCAATCTTGGTATGAAAATTTGCCGCCGTCTTGTATTTATTGTTTAAAGGATTTTCATGCCCTGTTCATTGAAAGATATCAAGTATCTTATCCATCGTTAAATTTAGTTCATGATTGTTGCAAACATGCTTCTACTTTTATTGAAAGCCTTGAGAAATATTATGAAGATGATAATTTCATGGATGATGAGATCATGGAAGCCCTGTATGAGAATCCATTTCAGCAACATGAAGAGAACCTAGAGGATACCCATCAAGATGCTCAGGAAATTTCGCAGCTGAAACAAGATCTTAGTGTGGTGGAAGATGAAGGAATTTTGCATCTTGACAGTGAACAGGAATTACATGAAATGGATCAGCAGTATGAGGAAAATCTGTATACTCCTTCACTTGAAATCAATGAAGACAATCATTGTTTGAGCCGAAGAAAACAAAGGGCATTATCTCCTCTATCTGAAGACGAGATAGATCAACTCTTGAACAATCTTGTTCCAGCTCAAGTTAACACAGATCTGCAGTGTGCACATGGTCAAGAAGGTGATGGTGAAACTTCTTCCTTTTCTGAAAAGGATGACAATCCGGTAAGTAGCCTTATAGATCAGCAGGTTGAAATTTGTCATATGGCTGAAGATGATGAGAGAGAAGAGCTTGTTTCAGATCTGCCCACAGAAGAAGACAACATGCAAGTAAGTCCAGTTTCAATTTCAGAATGTGATGCAGTCAGGTCAGCCATTTCAGATTCAAATTGTAATAACCAAGCATACCTTGTGCTGAATCCTGAAAAGGAGTGTTTTGCTGTTGAGACCATAGATAGAGTTTTTGATCCAAGTGGTTTCAGTTCATCAAAACAAAGTCTTCATAAAGAGGTAATTCAGTTAGTTCATGAAAAGCAAGATGGAATTTTTGTTCAAGAAAGTGAAAAAGTTTCTTTTGATGAATTTTTGGTAGATGATAGAAATGTCATGTTTGAGCTTCAAGAATCATTGGAAGTTTCTTTTCTCATGATTGATGACTGTAATGAAAACCCGGTTGTCCTATCATATGAAGATGACCTACCATATTTTCAGACTACAGAAGATCAGACCATTCAGGATTCCCTTTCAGTTTCTTCTTCATATGTTTCATGTTTTGAAATGTTCTTTGAAAAGGAGAACTGCTCATCTACTTGTTCAGAGTTTTTCGAAGCCCAGGAACATATTGTTACTGAAGTACATGATGAAGGAAGATCAGAATTAGAAGCAAAGGACACCTTGTTTTTTCAGCAAGAGGTAAATCTTCATGTTTTTCAGGATCCAATGGCAGATTTGTTACAGTCAGCAGTGAAAGTGATTATTGCAGTGTTCAGTGATGAAGGAGATCATGGTCAGCTATGTTTTTGGATGCCCAGTTATCAGTTTGTATTGTTGACCAGCAGATCTGATCAGGGAAATCAGTCAAGAAGCCATCTGCTTGACTGGTTACATTGGAAAGCCAATTATACCTGATTGTACATATTTCATTAGTATGCAGGTGGTTGTCATCATGATTCCAAATCTTGATGGATTGTTGCCTTTTTTCCAAAAGCTTTGTAAAGTCTTGTTTTAAGTCAATCATGAGTCATTTGTGTTTGGTCTGTTGAGTCAGTTTTTTCAAGTTATTTCAGTTTGCCATCGAGTCGGTTTGAGTCAAGTTTCAGTCAAGTTTTCATTCAATAAATGTGTCAAAGGTTTTGTGTTATCCGTTCAAATAATGATTCCATCGCCCAATGGATGAATGCACTGGTCTGCTCTCCCAAAGATCTGCCGTTCTTGGCACCTCCACGGAGCTAGAGCTACCATCCCCATTGGAGCCAATGTTAGAGTCAGCTTTTGCAGCTTTCCTCCAGTGATCAAACATGCTCTTACAAAGTGATCTTAAAGTATCAAGGTCAAATTTTGTCATTTCACTGAGTCTTCAAGCAAAATTTGGTCACTAGGCATTAAGTCTAGGGTTTGTTTTCACTCTTTTCAAAGTTGTCCAAACGTCGGTCCATGTCACCATTCAGTTGAGTGTATCATCATTCATATGGTTTTCATCATCATTTCAAGTTCCATTGGGTCATTTTACACATTGTTCATGCTTCAGTTGTGCCTAGGTAAGGTCCATTTCCCTCTCCTAGGGTTTTGGAGGTAATTTCTCTTGGATGGTCAAATCATCGGAAAAACTTGTATCCTGATGTTCACACACCTTCCCCTATACTTAATTCACCTTATTAAACACTTCCCATCACTGAGATCCCCCAAATTCCGCATTTTTGCACAAACCCTAGTTTCTTGCCACAACTTGGCAATTTTCTAGGCTAGGCCTGTGTTTTTCCCTTTTGGACCCCTTCCCCTCACTCAATCTCTATGATTCCACTTTCCCCTGCTTCCTAACATCCCTCCCTAATTCCAAAAATTTCCCCAAGAATTTAGAAGCCCCCTATCCCCTTCATTTCGCTTCATTTCGACAAAATTCCTTGTTTCACACATCGGGGTAAGTTTCACTCAAAAGATGTTTCAGAGCAATAAAAGATGAATTTTGGAAAACTGAGAGAGGTTTTTGTCCACAACATCCCAAGGAAGAAAAACCTCCTTCACTTTTTACACAGGTATCATGGTTTTATAGAAATGTCAAAAATACCGTTGCCTCAGGAGAATTGAATGCACCTCTGAAGTGACCTTGGGAAAATCAAGATTTCTCCTAGCATGTTTGGCCAAATGACTTGCATGATGAGTCAAATGATAACTAGACAAAAATATCTTTCCAATGAGCTATCATGAGCTCAATTTGGAGTTGAGGAAGACCTTCAAAAGTTGACTGCAACAACGCTCTTCCTTGAGGCAGCCTCATTCTGCTCATTTTGAATAGTGTTGGGAGATTTGCTTTTTGACAGGGTAAATCAAATCCAAATTGCATAATTCCACTTGTGTTGGAAAGTAGACTCCAAGAGCTTTCCAACGAGCTATCACACGCTCAATTTGGACACCGGGAAGGCCTCCAAAAGCTTCCTGAAAAATGCACTATGTGGCAAGAGGGAAATGCGACCCACTTGAAGTGGATGCGACCCACTTGAGGGAAATGCGACCCACTTGAAAACAGAACTCAGGAAATTGCGTTTGGCGCCCAGTTTGATCCGAATCAACTCCAGCTGCCTTCAAACAGGTTTATATCATCGCCCAATGGATTTTTAATGTAGTTGGGATGTCATTGGTGTTGAAGAAACTAACCATGCTTGGAGAAAATCGTGTAAACCCTACATTCACCATGCAAGCGTTTCCTCAAGGGTTTTTAAATTGTATGGACAGTTTATGAAGAATTTGGAAGCTTTTGAATGGTTCACACCCTAGCGCATTGTATATGTGACCTTCACGCCCTCAGTCATCATTTTGTCATTGCCATTATACCCTTTCATGTTTTGCACAATGTTCATGTTGGCTTGTGTTTAAACTCCATCACTATATCATTGTTGTTATCATCATTTGACTACCACTGTCATGTTTATTTTGTCCTTCATATGGTCTTTGCAAAGATGGTCCTATTCTACATTACATAAAACACAATCCTTTGACAGATTTTGGCCATCATCACAAAGTTGACCACACATTTGCATTTGGTGCTCATTGTCAAACTTACTTGTGATCGAAACAGTGATAGTTATTATGCCATTAAAGCAGAGCCATTCTCATGATGATTTTGTTTTTCTTTGATACTTGGGTACATGGGTGACATTTATTGGGTTTTGAACAAACATTAAGACTTTGCCTTCACTGCACCTATATGAGCATCCATATTGCAAATATCTTGTTCAAAGCCATGTCAAAGACGGATTCAGTTTATGAGCAAGGATATGAGCAGGACAGTGACTCAACCATTGAGGTTGATGTACTGAGATGGAGCATAGCAGTGCGCCAGTAGTGGTAACATATCAGAGAGGCCACAGAGCTTTGTTTGCAGCATCACGACGAGTACTATCTCCACATGGGGTGGAAGGGGTCTCGTTGACTTCATCAAGCAGCGCGAGTACTATCTCCACATGGCGTGGAAGGGGTCTCGCCTTCTTCATCAGCGTAGGTACATTCACAGGATAATGATAGAGACAAAGACATGCTTCGTCACATGAAAGGCCATTATTGGGCTCGCATGCATGTTTGCAAAGCGAGAATGAAGATTCTGAAGAGGAGGTTGAGCGAAGCACTAAAACGGCGGAAAAGGCCTAATCCACTTCGGATTTTGGCCGAGGCTTCGTTGGCTGGGCAAGATACATGATGGAGGATCTTTGCTCCGAATTTGAGTAAATTTGGGAAAAATTTTGTCATTTTGAAATTTTTTTGGCCTAAAAACAGGTTTTTCAGTTAAGTGGGTCGCGCACCCATGCGCTCACTTTTTTTTGGGACACTTGCTGGAGGAAATTTTTGCATTTTTGGATTTTTCATGGTTAGTTATGCATCCTCAGAAATCAACTAAGCATTTCATCAAAATCTGGATGGTCAAAGGGCTCAAAAACACTATGAAAACCACCTTGCTGCCACCTTTTGTACCAGCAGGAAGTACCTCTGGGAGAATGAGGTTTTGGAGGGTCAAATGAGCTCCAAATTCAGAAATTCAACTTGGGTTGGATAGTCAACATCCAGGGCTTTCCAACGAGCTATCATGAGCTCAATTTGGATTCCGGGAAGTACCTCAAATTCAGGCTGGACAACGCGCGACCCACTCGGCTCAAACGCGACCCACTTAAATTTTTTGCTGAATATTCAACTGCCAGCTCAGATTTTCGCCTAGTATGGACCAGTTTTGTTTGTGGATGGAATTTTTGGGTTTTTATGATGTAAATTCATATTTGACATGTAACTTTGGCTTATTTTTATCTATTCTAGAAGATTCACTCTCAAAAGGGTAAAAAATCATGTAATGGATCAGTTTCCACTCTTTTAGAGGCAAGTTGTTAGCTGCCTAGATTGTAGTTCCATGATTAGAATTGGTTGAAACTGATCCCCGAAGAGGGAATTCGACCCCTAGAGGTGGGGAAAGGGGTTAGAGTGATCTATATATTGTAATTTCTGAGGCATTCTACAGGTTGGACTCTTGGGATACTTTTGATATCATTGTACATACTTTTCATATTTTGGCTAAGGAAAGATCAGGGGTTTTGCGGCACTTGTTGGGATTCTTGTGGTGTTCTTTTCTTGATGGTGTTTCTTCTTTGTTTACTGTAAGTTTCTTCATGTTTAATGTATGCCATCCTTTCATTATGCTTCTGAACTAAGTTGAATGAGTGATTAAGGTTGAATCCATTGTTTACAGTGCTTGGCCTTTGAATTCAGTTAGTTCTATATGTTTTTAGCTGTTTGGAGAGGATCCAAGTTCTTCTTTTCCCTCTTCAGCTCCTCGTCGGTCTAATCTATCCATAAATCCAATTTAAAGCATCAAGATCATCACCTACCTCGCCCCAGCTTGAACTCTGCAAAGGTCTGACCTTATCCCCGAACCCAAAATTTTGTTTTCCCATTACTCCAGCGAAAACCCAAAAAACCAAAAATCAAACATACCTATCTCTTTACTAGCCTAAAATCAGTTCTTATTGTAAGTCATCTCGCATCCTATTGCTCATTTTCTCGAGATTGACGGAGAGAGCCCTCTCCTGTCCTCGTAGGGCTAGCTACGAGGCTGAGCTTGGTTTGATGTTGCCTCGAGTTTTGCCTCTTTCAGCCTGTGGCAGATTCGAGCGCTAACAGGGTCAAACACAAAGGTTGGTTTTTTCAATTTATCAATTTCTCTTGAAGTTATATCAGCAGTCACATAAATTCCAAGGGGGGAAGATAGATGGTTCAATAATTTTAGGTTTTAAATGCAACCCTGCAAAATATTTTTGAAACCAGAGTTTATGGATACTGATTTGAACAAAGTTGTGCCAAGAAGTTATGTCAAGGATGCATTTTCCAATCTTCTCTACAACATCCAAAGGTACTTCACCTGTGAAGGGAGATACCACAAGGTGTACACTTACCACTTTAAACTCTTATTGCATTTCATAGGAATAATCTCTCTAGACTTACCTTTCTTTTTATTTCAAAGTCTGGCCAAGATGGCAGACAAAGTACAGATGAAAACTCAGGCATGTGAAACCTCATTATTTCATCATGGTCTAGTCAAGTTAATATTTTTGCATGAGCTTCAGAAAGTGAATAGAGAATGGTCTGCACTTCTCTTTTTGAGTGGAATAGGGGTTGAAGGAATAGGTGCTAGCCCTCAAGTCAAAGAAACAACGCCATGAAAGACTACTGAACCTGCAGAAAAAAAATCAAGGAGGTTTGTCAAGCTTAAGCCCAGGAAACAGGTAAAGGAACCAATGATAAACACATCATTGAATATCCTGTTAGCCACCTATAAATTCTAATATGCTAAATGGTGGATAAATTTATGTTGAAGCCTTCAAGAGATTTATTTCCTTTGAAAATCTATCATCCTTGAAGTCTTATGTTTGTCCTATCCTGGAGGTTCATCTTCACTGTTTTTTCCATCTTAAAGCCATGCTGATTCACCAAAGAAAGTTGTTCGAAAGGCCACTAAAACTGCCCATGTCCACTTATTTCCCTTCATTTTCATAAAGCCTTCTTTTCATCTTTTGACCCTCCATTTAGCCTCTAAAGGCCTCAAAACCCCTTCAAGCCTTGTGAAATCCCTGTATGAGGTTTAAAACCTCGTCTTTACCCCTATCAGAACCTCCATTTTCCTAAAAAAACCCTTCAAAATCCTTGAAAATCTTCATTTTTACACTAAGGCCTTAAACCCCTTTCGGCATTAGCCCTAGCCCCTTTTCCGCATATGACCCGGAGCCATAACTAGGTGCTAGCCCTTATCGCCAATTGCAAATCAGAGTTTCATTTTTCCTACCTTTCCTTTATTCTTCCAATCTTTTGATGCGATGAGCCCCTTCTCCTCCGATCGCCGATTCAATCCTGATCGTTGAATCCACAAGAACCAACAGCCAGGATTCAATCGCGCTTTGCATATTCCTCTCCCCTTTTCACTTTCCGCTGGTCGCCGATCAAATCTCTGTCGTCGATATTTTTAGATCCAATGGCCAGCGTTCCATCGCATTGCTCCATTGGTTCTTCGCTTCACTCATCACTTCGATCCTCCGATTTGATCTGGACCGTTGAATCCACAAGAACCAACGCCCAAGATCTCATCGCGCTCTGCCCATAGCCCTCCGTCATCAACCCACCAATTCAATCCTGACCGTTGATCCCTCATACTGATCCAACGGCTAGCGCTTAATCGCACTTCGCAAACTCAAAGACCCCGACTGCTTTGGCCTCTTTCCTTTTCTCTGATGCGATGTAATCCTAGCCGTCCATTCCGCCAGATCCGATGATTCGCGCTTCATCGCATCACACTCATCCCTCACACGATTCTCCACCGTCCCGACCTCTGATTTAATCTCCACTGTCAATATCTCTCCAAATCGGACAGCCCATGTTGCATCGCTCCATTGCATCAGCAAAATGCAAAGGCTTAGTCCCTTTTCCTTATCTCCTCTGATGCCGATTCTCGATTTAATCTCAGTCGTTGAATCCACAAGAACCGATGGCTAAGATCGTATCGCGCTCCATTCATAAGCCCTTCATCATCAACCCATCTTCAATCTCCATCGTTGATCTCTATTATGATCTAACGGCCCTCATTTAACCCGACGATCTCCTCCTCCGTACTCCTGGTCACACCACCAAGTGCCCCCGTTTCCTCTCATTTTCACCTTTTTCCTATGTATTTGCCCATGCATAAGTTTTTACACTTTAACACTAAAAGTCATTTTCCGTGCTTATTTAGTTTAGACCCTGGTTTTGTGATGTTGCATCATGAAACCTTTCTCCACCATGGGCCCCACATACACTTTACCCCGCAGCTCTTCATCCATCATGTTCAACCCGCACCATTGGATCTGGAGCCTCCAATCCAATGGTTGACGATCAATATCGTGTAATTTTTGAGTTTTTCCCACAATGCGCAAATTTTACATGATAAATGTGGTTTTAGAAATCCACGTGTCGAACGCTAACCAATATCGCATTCCAAAAGCTAAAACCGCCTCCTCCTCATTTCATTTTGCGAAAACTACTGCCGGTTTTCCGCCATACTGCCTACCCTCCCCCGCAACGTCATTTTCAATTTAAATCACAGCCATAGATCATCCTGATCTAACGGTCCACGTTATATCATGACTTCATTCACCTACCATTTCACCGATCTCCCAAATGACTTCATTAACCAATCTCCACCGTTGATCATCCTGATCTAACGGTCCACATTCATCCTCGCGCCCAAAACTCCAAAGCACCTGGTTAGCTGCTTTGCCAAGTTTTTCATCCATTTTCCGCTACAGTCACATTCTTCCTCACTGCTCCTCCGCCACCCCAGAGCCTCTGCAAGCAGCCTAAACCCAGCCCGCAGTATTTTATAATGTGTTTTTGTGTGTTTGCAGGTTTTTTCATGGCCGATGAAGGAATTAATGTTTTATAGTCACAAAGGTGACACAAAATCTCAGATGGCAATCTCAGGGCCACAAAACAATGTCAAAGGGCATTAGTACAGAAGAAGTTCGAGCAATTAGCAAAGTGAAAACATAAATAGAGTTAAAATAGGTTGAAGTACAAAGAGACAGATCAGTTATTAGTGCAGAATGTTGACTGACATAGATGTAGCCCATCCCATGCACACAAGCCTACCAAGCAGTTATTACACTAGGGAAGCTACTACAAACTGTCAGAAGCAGTTATTTAGAATTTTGGGAGTCCTCATAGCCCATTCTTCACTTAGCTCACACCAAGAAGATAACAGTACCACTCCAGATGGTTTTTCCTCTCAAGGACACCCTGTGGGTGATTTCTATCATATCAAAATGGCCTCAACAAGCTACAAAGTTATTGATCCTGTCCAGAATTCAATGTTATGTTTATGACACAGAATGGGGCATTCGAATGCTTTATCCTACCTCTGATGTTCATTAAAATTTTCCTCACCTACTTTCCCTCATTTTTTCCTATTAAGACTCTTCGAAGTCTCATTGTAAAGGGTTGGCATTTTGTGGATTCTAAAGTAATACATATTGCTGCTTTGAAGAAGCATTGGTGTTCTGAAAGAGTGTGGACGTCTCTGTGTTTTTCTGTCGATGAAGGAGGGTGGACCATTGGATCCCTGAGCCTGGTTATGGTGAAGTAATATCTATTGTTAATGTTATTTCCCGTTTATCACTCTGTTCCATTATGCTTTGACTTACAATACGATAAAAAGTTTAGGCAGAGAAATGTATCTTAGAAGCACCTTTGATCTGTTTATCCTTCATTGTTTATATGTTTTATGCTACTGAATTATGACAGGGTAGTCTAACAGCTCTCTTAAATATTCAATTCGTTTTATTTCAGAAATGGTTAATTCAATGTGTTAAAGATTGTTTAGGTGTTCCCTCTTTCTTTACCACTGAATATTGTATCTGAAATCTCCCTTTGATTATTAATGTTTGTAGTTTGATAGTGAGGTCTGTTTCAATCATACCCTCTATTTCTTATTGTAATTATTGTGTTAAAGGACCCTATAATTGCAGTCCTAGATGTCTAAGGCATTCCCTCTTCTTTGAATGCAATTGTATGTCTTTTTTGATTAAGCATTCAGCGATAAACTTGTAGGAGGAAATAGGGTGTTCCCCTAATCCTATAATGGATTAAATAAGGTTTATTCTACATTTCTCGTTCCTTTGAGTGCTTATATTGATTAAGTCCAAAGAAGTGAGCTTACTGGAGGAAATAGGGCGTTCCCCGAATCTTTTAAGCCACTATGAAAGGGTTTAGCTTGTTTTTCACTCTTATTTCTTAATGTTCATCCCATTTCACCTATATTATTCAACAGATTCTTGACCAAGTTAGATTTTCCCTTTGGTTTCCCTTCCTTCTCAGTCAGAACTTTTGGGACTTTCACATGACTCCATTGCCCAATGGCTTGTAGATTCCCATGCTCTATCTATACCACATGAAACACATTTTTCCAACCAAACAAACAAAACAAACCCTTGTGCTCTATAACTAGCCTAAGACCTTAAATTGAACTTTGAAGATACATTATTCTTTACCTTTATAGAGAGATCCATCTCCGGATCCAGGAGGGCTAGATCCTAAGATCCCGAAGTGATTTTGATGTTGTCTTGTCTTTTGGTTTTGCCTAACTGGCCAAAACACAGGAACACCAACATATCCAAAGGAATCCTCAATCTGCACAGAATAAGAGAACTCATGTCAAAGAGACAATTTAGGAACAGTCAACTAGTAAAACAACTCAGAAGAAGTTGACTAGGAGTCGAAGGTCAAACGAGAAGGTAAGGTTGTGGTCACAAATGAAAACTTTGAATTAAGAGGTGACTTGAATGATATATTACAAGCTATTGACATTGAAGAGACTCCCCTGGTTCAAGCAGATTTCATCAAACTGGATACAGGTGGAAAATCAAAGAAATTGAAAACATCCAAAAAATTAGATTTTGAGGATGAAGTGTCAGAGTTTTTCTTTAAGCCTAGAAAACCATTGACTAGGCAGTCTAAGAAATTGTAGCATCTAGACATGGAGATAGACCAAACAGGAGGTGAGGATGAAAATGTTTTTGAAGAACCCATAAATATATCATATCCAATGCTTGAAGAAGACATAAACAGAGTTTTTAATACTCAGAGAGAAAAGAGTAGTTATGAGAAGGTTAAAGACAAACTCAGACTTGAAAACATTGAAATTGATAAATTGAAGAAGAAAGTGAGAATACAGTTGTATAAAGGTCAAACTTTGAGAGGTTGAAAGGTTTGTGGGAGCTAGAAAAGGTTTCAAACATTGAGTCAATCAGCAGTGAGGATCAATTCTACATATGCACCATCCCTGCAATCAAGGAAGCAAAGTTCATAAGGATGGTTAATACCAAACTAAGAGCTAATAATAGAAGGCTTAAAAGGTAGGTTGAAGATCTTGAAATATAGCTAGCAAAGCCTGAATATCAACCACAGAAAAAATGAGTGTAAACAGTAAGTGACATCTCCTAACACATTTTTGGGGTTATGTGGAAAAATTTCATTTTTGAAAGTAGTTCAGAGTTGATTTTTGTTGATTATGAGAGCTTATATATAACTGGAAGGATGGAAGGAAAGGTTTGAAACTTAAAATTTTGGAAAAAGCTGTGAAAAGATGGACACAGCAGTTTCGTAGCGCGCTACGAAACTGATGTAGGTGTCATGAACAGCAGTTTCGTAGCACGCTACGAAACTGTTGTAGGATGCAGTTTGAATTATTTTTCAAGGTTTCAAAGGGTGAAAAGGCTTGTTTTTTAAACCATGATGCTGCTGAATAATGTATAAAGATCACAAGTGAAGATCCTGTTAGTGTCGGTATCTTCATCCCTCCGTCAGTGATCAAATTCTCTTGTTGCATTGCATGTTATATGTCTCCCTCAGTCAACTGCATTCCATTAGGATCATGGATCATCTAATGGTAGTGGCTTTTCCCTCATGTCCTTTACTGGCTGGCCCATGTTCATTCAACATGATCATCTGCAGTCACTTTTTGTCTTTAAATTTGTAAGAGTCATTTCTAGGGTTTCAGTTTCATTAGGTCTAGGGTTTCATCAAAAAGATCTTCAAAATGTCCAATAATGGTCAGTAGGGAAATGAGGAGGTTGAATAAAGTTCCAGTACCAATAAATTTCATAATCGCATGCTCAGAAATGCATTTTTCCTCAAAACCTTGTTTTGAGGAAATACAAAGTATTTTAGGTTTTTATGTATAAATTTGATGTAATTTCAGTTCTCTCATATGTAAATAACATCAATGGCAACCCTGGTCACCTTTCCAGGCTTCAGCGGCTTCATCCCCTGCAAGACAAACAAAAATCAAGTCATTCAGTTCATCAAAGGTACAAATAAAGTAAACTGCCCAAAACAGAGTTGATCAAAAGATCTTGTATATAAACTCATTGATCATCATTATAGAGATCATTTGCATTCAAAAGAGAAATATTGAACAAGAGAAATTCGTGTTGGAGAAAAGGAGCAAGTTTGAATAAAAACTGGGCAGAATTAAAGAGCGCGGCGCATAGAGCTACAAGCCATTTTCACCACAAATTCATTCAAATTCTCAATTTGCTTGGTTTCCTCCAGTCCAAAGTAAGTCAACAACTCCTCAAATTCCAATGAAAGTGTGTCTTAAGATGTTTATGATGATTTAGTAAAAAATTTCAAACCCTACTTCCTTGCAAATGTTGCTCAAGACATGATTGCTTAGCGTTTGTAAATTTGATTTTGTGGCCATCATTCCCTCACTTTTTTTCTCCCTCACTTCTTTTCTAGTTTCATTAACCCATTTTAATATCCCCTTAATCCCACTCCCCTCATACATTTTCCCCTTAATCCCCTTCTCCACATATAATTTCCCAAACCCCACACTCCGTAAACCCTACTCACATCCCTAAACTCTTTTCACACATACATTTTTATAATCTCTTCCATACACTCTACCCATTTCATTCATCTACCATATTTTCACTGTTATCCACAAAACCATCCATGTACAACCACATTTTTCAAAACCGAAGGAAAACAATGGAAAGAGACAGTGATCATGGGTATGAGCAAGAGATTGAACATGACTAGGAATCTTGGCTTGATTGGGAAAGGATGCTAGAGAAGGCCAACAACGAGAAAAACATGTTAAGGAACATGGCATACCACTACTTGTCAATAAATATGGTGTGCAAAGCAAGAATCAAGATTTTGAAAGCCAAGTTGAAGAAGGCATCGAGGAGGCGAAAAGAGCAAGATAGACTTCAGAACTTGGCTAAGGCTTCCTTGGCCCAACACAGCACGTGATGGAGAACACTCAACCCAAATTTCAAAAAATTTGGGACACTTTTTTCATTTTTGGAATTTTTGGGCTAAAACACAGGTTTTTCTGCCCAATGCGCTGCGCCACCTGACGCGCGCTTTTGATAGGTGACTCCTTTTGATGAAAACTCAATATTTTTTAGATTTTTCATGGAAAAATATGCATGCCTGCCAATGGCCAATAAATTTTGACAGGTTTTTGGCTTCCAAAAAGGTCAAAAACACCCCAAAAATGACCTTTCTGCCCCTTTTTTGACACACAGGAAGCAGTCTTGGGAGAACTCAGTTTTGGAGGGGCAAATGGAAGCCAAATTCAAAAATTACACTTGTGTTGGAAAGTAGACAGGAAGAAATTTCCAAAAATCCCACTTGGAGAAAATTTGGACACCAGGAAGGCCTCCAAAATCAGCTGCAAACAGGCGCGACGCATAGGGAAATCAGGCGCGGTGCATTGGAGGATTTTTCTCATTTTTGGTCAAAAACTTTGTTTTTCGCCTAGTTTTTTTACAGTTTGACTTTATTACTTCTAAATGTCAAAATAATGATTTCATTTAATGTAATTTGATGGATCTCGATGTAATTTTTCTAAATTTTCACTCATAGAGGTAGATTCATCCATCAAAGGGTAATTTGCAACTGAATGAATTAGTTCCCTAGTTTTTAGAGGCAAGCTGTTCCACTGCCTACTTTCTAGTTCTCAGTTTAGATTTTGTTGGAGCAGCTCCTAAACTCATGAGCTCGGCCTCTAGAAGCTAGGATGAGTGGTTTTTTGTCTATATCGTGTGGTTTTTCAGTCATTAGCATGGTTGGACTTTTGGGAATGCTTTGAGCATCATTGTACATTCATCTCTACAGTTTGGCAAAGGAATAGACCAGGGTTTGCAGCACTCTATGGGATTCATGTGGCATCTTGATTTGATATTGTGTTTCTCTCTGTAAATTTAAGTATACTGGTTTTTTATGTATACCATTTTCTCTCTTATTTCTTCTTAACTTAAACAAACAAGGATAAAGGTAGAATTCATTAAAATTTGCAGTGCTCTACCTAGGGTTTGTTTAATTTTCTATGTTTTCAGCTGTTTGGAGAGGATCCCTGAAGGTTTATTGCCCTCTTCAACTCATCACCTGTCTAAAGCTCTCCATTTATTTCAATTGGAAGTGTCAAATCAATTTCCTACCTTGCCCCATTCAGATCTCTGCAAAACTGAGCCTCATTTCCCAGACCCAAATTTTCCTTTCCTCTTGAGCCAAAACAATATCATTAAATTCAATCAAGAATCTTTTGCATACATACCTAGCCTAAAATCAGTTGTCATTCAAGTCATCTCAAACCTCACTAATCATTTTTTGTTGAGATTGACAAGGAGAGAGCCCTCTCCCGATCTGGTAGGGCTAGCTACCAGGTTAAGCGTGGTTTGATGTTACCCTAGATTATGCCTTTCTCAGCCTGAGGTAGATTTAGGCCATAACATAGTGGCAACCATATGAGGGAAGATGAAGAGTTTGTTGTTTTCTTTATAAACTACAGATAGAGCCTGAAGTTAGCCAAGTAGCCTTCAAAACGCTCTTACTTTGCATTAGCGAAAGTAGATGAATGCTGCTTCAGTCAATCTCCGATTTAGTTTATGAACTGAAAAATTGGTTTCCTCAGTAAGATCTAATCAAGTTCAGATCTGATTTTTGATGGTGGACAATGATCAGACACCGCAAGGCTGCAATAATTCACCTGGCGACTCTAAATCAGTTTCGAGATTAGATCCAAGGACTCCACTGGAGGATGAACCTAACCAGCAGAAACATGAAAGGACAATATGGAAAGATCAGGTATTCAAGTTGGAATTTCATCCAAGACACTTTGTTCTTTGTCATAAATTATTTCTTCTCTTTTCCCGAGAATGTCAAGAAGACTTTGCAAAGTATATTGTATTTGAGAAAAGATCCTCGGTCTGCATTTGATTCCTTCCTTTTGAAGATTGTGAATGACAAAGATTTGCATGTTTTTGAGCTTGATCAAGACCTTTCTTCTGAATCTTGTGATGCCCATCTTCAAACTGATGAACCTCAAGAGACCAAGACTGATTCTGCAGCGTTTGTACATATCCCTATACCTTGTAAAATTCCAGATCGATACAAGCCTCTAATTTTACCTCCTATATCCCATGCTTTCCATAAAAATCATGACCTATATCTACCAAGATTTTATGGTGAACGCGACAATATCACTGCTGAGAGACATGTTCTGAATTTTGAATCTTTTCTTGCCTTTTTGAAGTTGATGAAGAGGATGTGAGTATTAGGATTTTTGCTCTTTCTTTGCAAGGCAAAGTCAAGAGTTGGTTCAAAACCCTGCCTGATGCGAGCATCTTAGATTTCCAGCAGTTCGTAAAAGTTTTCCTTGATAGGTGGGTGGTCAGATAGAACCCTTTCTTGATTATAGAAGAGTATAACCAGCTGAAAAGACTGCCAGGGGACACAATACAACAATTTTCTTCCAGATTTAACCAAGTTCATTATTCGATGCCAGTTAATATAATACCTCCTCTTGGATCCACTCTCTTGCACTACTTGAGTGCCTTTGATTTGGAAATGGAGTTTCAGCTGAGAGAAAGGAATCTTGCAACACCTGAAGAGATGTAGAACAGTGCAGTAGATGTAGAAGCTCATTTGCCGATCTGAAGGGAAAATTTGAAGGAAGATGAGATGAAAAACATAGATCCAGAGGAATCAACATCTCTATAGGTAAAGCTTGACATTTTGGTAAGTGCAGTGGAAGAGATGATGCAGAGGATCATCACAAGGAATGAGTATAATTTTCAAGCCCATGGCTCGTTGATTGAAGAAGAACAAGTTGCTGATCCAAAAAATTTTGTTTCTTATTCCAGTTGTCATAGTGATTGTTTTGTAGATCATCTTGGAGAAGAGAGATCTGTTGATATGACATGTATGCTTGATGATGTGTTTTATACTGATGATTTGACTCAGTTTGATCAGTATGATGATGATTATGTTCTCCAAACAGAATCTAATCTTGCAGACAAATCAGCAGCTAGTTTCTGGGAGGAAGAAGTTCACTTTCAGCAGCTCGAATACAATGTTCAACCATCACATATCAGCTATGGAAATGACGAGGAAAGTGCAGAAAATTTTGAAGTAAGTGAAGGATCTTTGCCTTTTTGTTTTGATTCGTTTCAGTTCATCAGAGACAACTTCCATGCAATCAGAAATCAACTGTCGACAAGTCTTGATCTGGACCATCTTGAGGGCAATGAAAACCTTTTTCAAGACTTCTCATATCCAGATTTGCAGCCCCCGAATGTCATTTATTGTCAAGTTGCAGATGAGGACTTGGAAGCTGGAACATACGATCAAATGATACAAGATGATTCCGTGCCATTTTGTTTTGAATCATTTCAGTTTTTGAAGGGTAAATTGGCATAGTAAATCTTCAAATGAGAAGCCTGTAGGAAATCATGTAATCTCATCCGAACCAATAGAAAATGGGTTGAAATAGTATTTTCAAGTTTTTCACGATCAAATAGCTGATGTGTTGGATGATGTCTGTAGTCAAAGTCTTTCTCAATTGACTACATGTGAGCTTGAAACGTGTACTGATATAGACTTGATCCGGCAGCTGGTTTCTTTGTCATTTTTAGCAGGAGTCTCGTCACAAAGCTCAAAACAAATTTTGCATTCATGGTATGAGAAGAAGAGAAGTAATCCATTGGATGAGCTAAGTCCCAGTGTGCATGAATTTCAAGATCCTTATGCAATTTTTTTGGAGGCGGATAGAGAATCCATATCATTCAACGGATCTGTTTCCAAGTTTTCATGGGAGTTTCCTTTCAGTAGTTCTCTCTTGTTCATAAAAGAGCATTTGTGGAGAATTCAAATAGCAGTAGGAATACTTACTTGGTTGCATTGGTTGTTTCATTTCACTTGATCAGGTGATGAATGGAACAACTAGAGTAGGTTGTATTGAATAAGCTTCATATTGAGCATATTTTCCAGTTTGTCAGTTGTGTTTAAGTATCGAGTCAGTTTTTAGTTGAGTGAGAGTTAATTTGTGTCGTCAAGTCATTAGTTTTCAATCATGCATTTCATCTTGAGTTTTTGACTCCATTGCCCAATGGATGAAGGCACTGTCTGCTTTCCAAAGATCTGTCATTCTTGGCACCTCCAAGGAGCAACCATCCCCATTGGAGCCAATGTTAGTGTCGGTATATTCATCCCTCCATCAGTGATCAAATTCTCTTGTTGCATTACATGTTATGTGTCTTGCTCAGTCAGCTGCATTCGATTTGGATCATGGATCATCTGACGGTAGTGGCTTTTCCCTCATGTCCTTTACTGGTTGGCCCATGTCCATTCATCATGATCATCTGCAGTCACTTTTTGTCTTTAAATTTGTAAGAGTCATTTCTAGGGTTTCAATTTCATTAGGTCTAGGGTTTCATCAAAAATATCTTCAAAATGTCCAATAATGGTCAGCAGGCGCATGAGGAGGTTGAATAAAGTTCCAATACCAATAAATTTCATAATAGCATGCTCAGAAATGTATTTTTCCTCAAAACCCTGTTTTGAGGAAAAACAGAGTATTTTAGGTTTTTATGTATAAATTTGATGTAATTTCAGTTCTCTTATATGTAAATAACATCAATGGCAACCCTGGTCACCTTGCCAGGCTTCAGCAGCTTCATCCCTTGCAAGACAAACAAAAATCAAGTCATTCAGTTCATCAAAGGCACAAAAAAAGTAAACTGCCCAAAACAGAGTTGATCAAAAGCTCTTGTATATAAACTCATTGATCATCATTATAGAGCTAATTTTCATTCAAAAGAGAAAGATTGAACAAGAGAAATTCGTGTTGGAGAAAAGGAGCAAGTTTGAATAAAAACTGGGCAGAATTAAAGGGCACGGCACATTGGGTTTGTGGCGCGACGCATAGAGCTACAAGCCATTTTCACCACAAATTCATTCACATTCTCAATTTTCTTGGTTTCCTCTGGTCCAAATTAAGTCAAAAACTCTTCAAATCCCAATGAAAATGTGTCTTAGGATGTTTATGATGATTTAGTAAAAAATTTCAAACCCTACTTCCTTGCAATTGTTGCTCAAGACATGATTGCTTAGGGTTTGTAAATTTGATTTTGTGGCCATCATTCCCTCACCTTTTTTCTCCCTCACTTATTTTCTAGTTTCATTAACCCATTTTACTATCCCCTTAATCCCACTCCCCTCATACATTTTCCCCTTAATCCCCTTCTCCACATATAATTTCCCAAACCCTACACTCTGTAAACCCTACTCACATCCCTAAACTCTGTTCACACATACATTTTTATAATCTCTTCCATACACTCTACCAATTTCATTCCTCTACCATATTTTCACTGTTATCCACAAAACCATCCATGTTCAACCACATTTTTCAAAACCAAAGGAAAACAATGGAAAGAGACAATGATCATGGGTATGAGTAAGCGATTGAACATGACTGGGAATCTTGGCTTGAGAGAGAAAATTTGCACTTGGGAAAGGATGCTAGAGAAGGCCAACAACGAGAAAAACATGTTAAGGAACATGGCATACCACTACTTGTCAATAAATATGGTGTGCAAAGCAAGAATCAAAATCTTGAAGGCCAAGTTGAAGAAGGCATCGAGGAGGCGAAAAGAGCATGATAAACTTCAGATATTGGCTGAGGCTTCCTTGGCCCAACATAGCACTTGATGAAGAACACTCAGCCCAAATTTCAAAAAATTTGGGACATTTTTTGCATTTTTGAAATTTTTGGCCTAAAAAACAGAGTTTTCTGCTCTATGCGCCGCGCACTTGGCGCTCGCTTTTGATGGGAGACTCCTTTTGATGAAAACTCAGCATTTTTGGATTTGTCAGGGAAAAATATGCATGCATACCAATGGCCAAGAAATTTTGACAGGTTTTGGGCTTCCAAAAAGGTCAAAGACACCCCAAAAATGACCTTTCTGCTCCTTTTTTGACACACAGGAAGCAGTCTTGGGAGAACTCAGTTTTGGAGGGGCAAATAGAAGCCAAATTCAAAAATTCCACTTGTGTTGGAAAGTAGACAAGAAGGCCTTTCCAACAAGCCCACTTGGAGCAAATTTGGACATCGGGAAGGCCTCCAAAATCAGCTGCAAACAGGCGCGACGCATAGGGAAATCAGGCGCAGCGCATTGGAGGATTTTGCTCATTTTTGGTCAAAAACTCTGTTTTTCGCCTAGTTTTTTTTACAGTTTGACTTTTTCCTTCTAGTTGTCAAACTCATGATGTAATTAAATATAACATGATGGATTTTGATGTAATTTTGTTAAATTTTCACTCATAGAGGTAGATTCATCCATCAAAAGGTAATTTGCAACTGAATGAATCAGTTTCCTAGTTTTTAGAGGCAAGCTGTTTCACTGCCTCCTTTCTAGTTCTCAGTTTAGATTTTGTTGGAACAACTCTGAAACTTATGAGCTCGACCCCTAGAGGCTGGAATGAGTTATTGTTTGTCTATATCTTTTGGTTTTTCAGCCATTAGCATGGTTGGACTTTTGGGAATGCTTTGAGCATCATTGTACATTCATCTCTGCAGTTTGGCAAAGGAATAGACCAGGGTTTGCAGCACTCTATGGGATTCATGTGGCATTTTGCTTTGATAGTGTGTTTCTCTCTGTAAATTTAAGTCTACTGGTGTTTTATGTATACCATTTTCTCTCTTATTTCTTCTTAACTTAAACAAACAAGGATAAAGGTAGAATTCATTAAAATTTGTAGTGCTCTACCTAGGGTTTGTTTAATTTTCTATGTTTTCAGCTGTTTGAAGAGGATCCCTGAAGGTTTCTTGCCCTCTTCAACTCCTCACCTATCTCAACTCTCCATTTCTTTCAAATTGAAGTGTCAAATCAATTGCCTACCTTGCCCCATTCAGATCTTTGCAAAACTGAGCCTCATTCCCCTAATCCAAAATTTGCCTTTCCCTTTGAGCCAACAAAATATCTTAAAAAAAAATCAAAATTCTTTTGCATGTATACCTAGCCCAAAATCAGTCTTCATTCAAGTCATTTCAAGCCTAAATGATCATTTTTTGCTGAGATTGACAAGGAGAGAGCCCTCTCCCGATCTAGTAGGGATAGCTACCAAGTTAAGCGTGGTTTGATGTTACCCTAGATTCTGCCTTTCTCAGCCTGAGGTAGATTTAGGCCATAAAATAGTGGAGACCATACTGGGGAAAAAGTTTGTTGTTTGCTTTATAAACTACATATGGAGCCTAAAGTTAGCCAGGTAGACTTCGAAACGCTCTTGCTTTGCATTAGAAAAAGTAGATGAATGCTGCTTCTGTCAATCTCCGGTCTCGTTTATGAACTAAACATCTAGTTTCCTCAGTAAAATCTAATCAAGTTTAGATCTGATTGTTGATGGTGGACAACGATCAGACATCGGAAGGCTGAAATCATTCACTTGGTGACTCTAAATCCATTTTGAGATCAGATCCAAAGACTCCACTGGAGGACGAACCTGACTAGCAGAAACATGAAAGGACAATATGGAAAGATCAGGTATTCAAGTTGGAATTTCATCCAAGACATTTTGTTCTTTGTCATAAATTATTTCTTCTCTTTTCCCAAGAATGTCAAGAAGGCTTTGCAAAGTATATTGTATTTGAGAAAAGATCCTCGGCCTGCATTTGATTCCTTCCCTTTGAAGATTGTGAATACCAAATATTTGCATGCTTTTGAGCTTGATCAAGACCTTTCTTCCGAATCTTGTGATGACCATCTTCAAACTGATGAACCTCAAGAGACCAAGACTGATTCTGCATCATTTGTACATACCCATATACCTTGTAAAATTACATATCGATACAAGCCTCTCATTTTACCTCCTATATCCCATGCTTTCCCTAAAAATCATGAACTATATCTACCAAGATTTGATGGTGAATGCGACAACATCACTGCTGAGAGACATGTTCTGAATTTTGAGTCTTTTCTTGACCTTTTTGAAGTTGATGAAGAGGATGTCAGTATTAGGCTTTTTTCTCTTTCTTTGCAAGGAAAAGTCAAGAGTTGGTTCAAAACCCTGCCTGATGCGAGCATCTCAGATTTCCAGCAGTTCGTCAAAGTTTTCCTCGACAGGTGGGTGGTCAGACAAAACCATTTCTTGATTATAGAAGAGTATAACCAACTGAAAAGACTGCCAAAGGAGACAGTACAATAGTTTTCTGCTAGATTTAACCAAGTTTATTATTCGATGCCAATTAATATAAGACCTCCTCTTGGATCCTCTCTCTTGCACTACCTAGGTGCCTTTGATCCGGAAATGGAGTTTCAGCTGAGAGAAAGGAATCTTGCAACACTTGAAGAGATGCAGAACAGTGCAGTAGATGTAGAGGCTCATTTGCTGATCCGAAGGGAAAAGTTGAAGGAAGAAGAGATGAAAAACATAGATCCGAAGGAATCAACATCTCTAGAGGTAAAGCTTGACATTTTGGTAAGTGCAGTGGAAGAGATGATGCAGAGGATCATCACAAGGAATGAGTATAATGTTCAAGCCCATGGCTCGCTGATTGAAGAAGAACAAGTTGCTGATCCAAAACATTTTGTTTCTTATCCTAGTTGTCATAGATCTGATAATGATTGTTTTATAGATCATCTTGGAGAAGAGAGAGCTGTTGATATGAAATGTATTCTTGATGATGTGTTTTATACTGATGATTTGCCTCAGTTTGATCAGTATGATGATGATTAAGTTCTCCAAACATAAGATAATCTTGTAGAAAAATCAGCAGCTAGTTTGTGGAAGGAGGAAGTTCACTTTCATCAGCTCAAGTACAGTGATCAACCGATGCATATCAGCTATGGAAATGACGAGGAAAGTGCAACAAATTTTGAAGTAAGTGAAGGATCTTTGCCTTTTTATTTTGATTCGTTTCAGTTCATCAGAGACAACTTCCATGCAATCAGAAATCAACTGTCGACAAGTCTTGATCTGAACCATATTGAGTGCAATGAAAACCTTGTTCAAGACTTCTCATATCCAGATTTGCAGCCCCCGAATGCCATTGATTGTCAAGTTGCAGATGAGGACTTGGAAGATGGCACATATGAACAAATGATACAAGATGATTCCGTACCATTCTGTTTTGAATCATTTCAGTTTTTGAAGGGAAATTGGCATAGTATATCTTCAAATGAGCAGCTTGTAGAAAATCATGTAATCCCATCAAAACCAATAGAAAATGGGTTGCAACAGTCTTTTCGTGTTTTTCATGATCCAATAGCTGATGTGTTGGATGATGTCTGCAGTCAAAGCCTTTCTCCATTGACTATATGTGAGCTTGAAATGTGTGCTGATATAAACTTGACCTGACAGCCAGTCTCCTTGTCATTTTTAGCAGGAGTCTCATCACAAAGCTCATATCAAAGTTTGCATTCATGGTATGAGGAGAAGAAAAGTAATCCATTGGATGAGCTAAGTCCCAGTGTGCATGAATTTAAAGATCCATATACAGTGTTTTTGGAGGTGGATAGAGAATCCATAGTATTCAACGGATCTATTCACAAGTTTTCATGGGAGTTTCCTTTCAGTAGTTCTCTCTTGTTGTTCATAAGCGAGCACTTGCAGAGAATTCAAACAGCAGCTGGAATACTTACTTGGTTGCATTGGTTGTTTCATTTCACTTGATCAAGTGATGAATGAAACTGTTAGAGTAGGTTGTATTGAATAAGCTTCATATTGAGCATATTTTCCAGTTTGTCGGTTGTGTTTAAGTATCGAGTCAGTTTTTAGTTGAGTGAGAGTCAATTTGTGTCATCAAGTCATCAGTTTTCAGTCATGCATTTCAACTTGAGTTTTTGACTCCATTGCCCAATGGATGAAGGCACTATCTTCTTTCCAAAGATCTGCCATTCTTGGCACCTCCAAAGAGCTACCATCACCATTGGAGCCAATGTTAGTGTCGGTATATTCATCCCTCCATCAGTGATCAAATTCTCTTGTTGCATTGCATGTTATGTGTCTCGCTCAGTCAGATGCATTCCATTAGGATCATGGATCATCTGATGGTAGTGGCTTTTCCCTCATGCCCTTTACTGGCTGGACCATGTCCATTCATAACGATCATCTACAGTCACTTTTTGTCTTTAAATTTGTAAGAGTCATTTCTAGGGTTTCAATTTCATTAGGTCTAGGGTTTCATCAAAAATATCTTCAAAATGTCCAATAATGGTCAGCAGGCACATGAGGAGGTTGAATAAAGTTCCAGTACCAATAAATTTCATAATCGCATGCTCAGAAATGTATTTTTCCTCAAAACCCTGTTTTGAGGAAAAACAGAGTATTTTAGGTTTTTATGTATAAATTTGATGTAATTTCAATTCTCTCATATTTAAATAACATCAATGGAAACCCTGGTCACCTTGCCAGGCTTCAACAGCTTCATCCCTTGCAAGACAAAAAAAAATCAAGTCATTCAGTTCATCAAAGGCACAAATAAAGTAAACTGCCCAAAACAGAGTTGATCAAAAGCTCTTGTATATAAACTCATTGATCATCATTACAGAGCTTATTTTCATTCAAAAGAGAAAGATTGAACAAGAGAAAGTCGTGTTGGAGAAAAGGAGCAAGTTTGAATAAAAATTGGGCAGAATTAAAAGGCACGGCGCATTGGGTTTGTGGCGCGGTGCATAGAGCTGCAAGCCATTTTCACCACAAATTCATTCAAATTCTCATTTTCTTGGTTTCCTCCGGTCCAAAGTAAGTCAAAAACTCTTCAAATTCCAATGAAAGTGTGTCTTAAGATGTTTATGATGATTTAGTAAAAAATTTCAAACCCTAATTCCTTGCAATTGTTTCTCAAGACATGATTGCTTAGGGTTTGTAAATTTGATTTTGTGGCCATCATTCCCTCACCTTTTTTCTCCCTCACTTCTTTTCTAGTTTCATTAACCCATTTTACTATCCCCTTAATCCCACTCCCCTCTTACGTTTTCCCCTTAATCCCCTTCTCCACATATAATTTCCCAAACCCTACACTCCGTAAACCCTACTCACTCCCTAAACTCTGTTCACACATAAATTTTTATACTCTCTTCCGTACACTCTACCCATTTCATTCCTCTACCATATTTTCACTGTTATCCACAAAACCATCCATGTACAACCACATTTTTCAAAACCAAAGGAAAACAATGGAAAGAGACAGTGATCATGGGTATGAGCAAGAGATTGAACATCACTGGGAATATTGGCTTGAGAGAGAAAACTTGCACTTGGGAAAGGATGCTAAAGAAGGCCAACAACAAGAAAAACATGTTAAGGAACATGGCATACCACTACTTGTCAATAAATATGGTGTGCAAAGAAAGAATCAAGATTTTTAAAGCCAAGTTGAAGAAGGCATCAAGGAGGCGAAAAGAGCAAGATAGATTTCAGACCTTGGCTGAGGCTTCCTTGGCCCAACACAACACTTTATGGAGAACACTCAGCCCAAATTTTAAAAAAATTGGGACACTTTTTGCATTTTTGGAATTTTTGGGCTAAAACACAGGTTTTTCTGCCCAATGCGCTGCGCCACCTGACGTGCACTTTTGATAGGGGACTCCTTTTGATGCAAAATCAACATTTTTGTATTTTTCATGGAAAAATATGCATGCCTATCAGTGGCCAGGAAATTTTGACAGGTTTTTGGCTTCCAAAAAGGTCAAAAACACCCCAAAAGTTACCTTTCTGCCCCTTTTTTGACACACAGGAAGCAGTCTTGGGAGAACTCATTTTTGGAGGGGCAAATGGAAGCCAAATTCAAAAATTCCACTTGTGTTGGAAAGTAGACAGGCGGACCTTTCCAAAAATCCCACTTGGAGAAAATTTTGACACCGGGAAGGCCTCCAAAATTAGCTTCAAACAGGCGCGACGCATAGGGAAATCAGGTGCAGCGCATTGGAGGATTTTGCTCATTTTTGGTCAAAAACTCTGTTTTTCGCCTAGTTTTTTGACAATTTGACTTTCTTACTTCTAAATGTCAAACTCATGATATAATTTAATGTAATTTGATGGATCTTGATGTAATTTTTCTAAATTTTCACTCATAAGATTCATCCATCAAAGGGTAATTTGCAACTAAATGAATCGGTTCCCTAGTCTTTAGAGGCAAGTTGTTCCACTGCCTACTTTCTAGTTCTCAGTTTATATTTTGTTGGAGAAGCTCCTAAACTCATGAGCTCGACCTTTAGAAGCTAGGATGAGTGGTTTTTTGTCTATATCTTGTGGTTTTTCAGTCATTAGCATGGTTGGACTTTTGGGAATTGTTTGAGCATCATTGTACACTCATCTCTACAGTTTGGCAAAGGAATAGACCAGGGTTTGCAGCACTCTATGGGATTCATGTGGCATCTTGATTTGATATTGTGTTTCTCTCTGTAAATTTAAGTCTACTGGTGTTTTATGTATACCATTTTCTCTCTTATTTCTTATTAACTTAAACAAACAAGGATAAAGGTAGAATTCATTAAAATTTGCAGTGCTCTACCTAGGGTTTGTTTAATTTTCTATGTTTTCAGCTGTTTGGAGAGGATCCCTGAAGGTTTCTTGCCCTCTTAAACTCCTCACCTATCTAAATCTTTCCATTTATTTCAATTGGAAGTGTCAAATCAATTTCCTACCTTGCCCCGTTCAGATCTCTGCAAAACTGAGCCTCATTCCCCAGACCCAAATTTGCCTTTCCTCTTGAGCCAAAAAAATATCATTAAATTAAATCAAGACTCTTTTGCATACATACCTAGCCTAAAATCAATTGTCATTCAAGTCATCTCAAACCTCATTGATCATTTTTTGCTGAGATTGACAAGGAGAGAGCCCTCTCCCGATCTGGTAGGGCTAGGTACCAGGTTAAGCATGGTTTGATGTTACCCTAGATTCTGCCTTTCTCAGCCTGAGGTAGATTTAGGCCATAACAGATCCAATGGAAAACACAGAAAAATGAAGGTTCCAAGTGAATTTTTCAAAGGTAAAGTTCTGCGCTACGAAAACAACAGACAATTTCATAGCGCAGCAATGTTAACAGTTTTGGCACTCCTTAAAATGTTTGGTTTGGGCACAGCTGGAAGGGCGAAGTCACATGAGTTTAATAAGACATTGCCACATTTTTTTTAGCATAATTTGGTTAGCAGATGGTTTGAAGAAACATAAATGAAGCACTATAGCTATTTTGCAGGGAGCATGTTCCTATCTTTCAGGGTAGATAAGAGGCAAATCAATACAGTCTAACAACAAGGAGATGGACATCATCAAGGTCAAAGTTTAGGAGGAGCGGTTGTCAGATAGAAGATTTAATGTTTAGATAAGGTTGTTAAGTTATAATAAAAAATTTTAATCCTAGTTGTATTAGGACTCTAGAACAGACAGTTTAACTGTCAGATATAATTAAAAGTTTGTTTTAGCAGTTGATAGGTGTCAAGCTAGAAAATTCAAATTTTTCTCAAGTGTTTGGAGAGAATCCAAGAATGTAATGATGAATCTATAAGAGACAAGAAGTCGAATTGCATAGGGTTGGAAATTTTCATTAACAAGCATATTGTTTTGTTGTAGCAGAAACTGTGTTTTTATATTAATACAGAGATATTGGTTTCATCACTCAGGATTCAGAAAGGGTTATTGATGTTTGATATTCTCATGGTTTTCCTTTTTCAATTACTTGCAGTGGCATGAATGTATGTTACTTAGAATTCACTGAAGGTGCTATAACTTCCTTCATATGTTCATGGACTGTGTTTATTTTCTATCCTACTATTCTGTTGATTCATCTAAACCCTGAAATGCCCTGATTTCCATATGAAGCTGATACTCATGTTTTGTGAAAACACACTTGACTCCATAAGCCCAATAGATTTTTGTTTATTAGCAGTACAACCAATTATCCATTTTTTAATCCATTTTATTCATAGAGTTATCCATCTAATCCTTATTTGAAAATCATAAACCTATTGAGAGAGCCCTCTCAGGTTGAGGAGGCTAAGCCTCAACTAAAAGTCTGGTTTGAAATATTTACTCAAAGTCTTCTTGATAAGTAGCCTATCAGGGTCTGATTTTGAGATAACATAGGGTTTTTAGGTGTAAAAGAAATTTTTTGACAAAATTTATGCATTGCAGACCTAAAAACTGATGAATTTGATTTATCTAAAGAGCCTAGAAAGGTATCTTGAAACCAAAAATGCTTTAGGCACTTGGTGAATAGGGGTAAAGGTTAGGCTACTTGGAAATCCAAGGTGGAAGTAAAAGGCTAGGCAAGTCAAAATAGAGTGGTAAGGTCAGAGGTGGTGAAATATAGTGAAAATGAGTGGCATGAGCCCATGATGGGCCTTGTGGGAGTGATATGTTTTCCATGACTTGATAGTGTAGTAAAATAGTGAAAAATTTATCCTAAGGATGATGAAGGCAGTGATATTTCTATAACTCACAATATTCATGAATTTGTTTCTAGAAATTTGGGATAAACATTTAGTCATCTATATAAAGCAAAAAATTACTGATGACTAACAGTGGCTCCACCTGGGGAGGGCAGCTCCTTTCCAGGAGGTGTCCAAAACATCAGATCTCTGGTTTTATGAAGATCAGTGCCTCATCCATTGGGAAGATTTTTAATTCTTCTCATTTGTTGATGCTTCTTTGAATTTGTGATCTCAATAATCTGAAAAAACATGATTAGCTCAGCTTCATCTCTACCTACCCAACCTACTTGCATAACATTTTTTTCTAGGGTTCACTTGGACTGGAAAACCTTGACATTTTCTTCTTTTTGAAAAAAAAACAAACTATGTACTTCTACTCTTATTACTTCCAAGAGTTCAGATTATGTTAATGAACTCTTTTTATTCTCTACATAGTCTACCTGACTGTCAAGATTGAACTGTATGAAAAACTTCATTCTCTAAGCTATAGACATGAAATTGAAAGCATGGTTTAAATCAGGATTAGGAAATCTGACTTACCATGGGTTGTGGCATTAGAACAAGTTGCACACAAACATTATTTTTGTACAAACAACACTAGAAAAATAAGGGATGTGATTTATCATTTGGTATGCATCCCCATCTTTTTCTTTGGTTCAATTTTGAGCATGTGGAACCAGTATCTTTCATTCCTGATCTATCCTTTTTTGACAAATCAAGTTTGAATGATTTGACAAGCTCTCTTTCACTAACTTATCAACATAAATTTAAAGCATGTTAAGCCATTATTAGGCTAGATGACTGAACAAGATCTTCTTTTTGAATGAGTAGTGGCATTTAGGCTTGCACACTTTCAGTACTACTATTTTTTGGTATGGGGTTGTACCTCTTTTCAAATCTACCCTCTTTTTCTTTCTTTCTTTGTTTTTATATTTTTTTTTTTTATGATCTCCCATCATGCTATGTTATGTATAATTATGAAAGTTTGAAACTAGGACCCTTGACAGAAATAGTGTTTGAGCATCTGGCCATTGACCGGACCTCCAAATAATTCTTCTCCATTTAATCCTTGTAAAAATAAAACATTATGACCTCTAAATAATTGAATGAGATAAGGACCTTTCCACAAATTCTCAAATTTACCATGTTTACCTTTTTCCTCCCTCCTGGAATCCCATTTCAGCACTGTATTTGCAATGTGGAAATTGTTGGCTTTAGTTCTTCTATCAAATATTTTCTTTATGTTTTCTTGCATTGCTTGAGTCTTGTTATAAACTTCTTCCCTTGTTTGCTGCAAATGAATGGTTTGGTTCAGCCTCCTTTGCATGTCATTTTCTTCTGATTGCACTTCTTGGAGAAGCTTTATCACCAGAACTCCCAAGGATGATGGGAAAATGGAATCCATGCCATACACTAGTTGATAGGGAGACATACTGATTGATTTCTTGGTGGTTAGTCTATCAGCCCATAGTGCATGTACTAGCTTGCCATGCCATGCTTTTTTTATTCTATTCCAGAAGCTTATTGATGATATTGACCAAGATTTTGTTAGGGGATTAAGCTAGCCTATTACCTTGAGGGTAATAAGCTGTGGAATGTCCTAACGTGATGTGATATTTATAACAAAATTCAACCATTATTTTGGATGTAAAGGCAGCAGAATTATCAGTGATGATATTTTTGGGGCAACCAAATCTAGACAGGATGTTTGTCCCAAGAAATTTGATAATGACCAAGTCGGTGGCATTCCTAGAGGGGATGGCTTCTATCCTCTTGGTAAAGTAATCAGTACCAATGAGGATCCACTTGTTTTGGGAAGATGAGGTGGGGTGAATCTCACCAATGAAGTCTAAACCCCATTTTTGAAAAGGAGCTTCAACAGTAATGGGATGCAAAGACAAAGGTAAGAGTTTTCTCTTGCCATAAAAAATTTGGCACATATGGCAAGTCATGACCAGTTTGTGGGTGTCGGGGAAAAGGGCAAGCCAATAGTAGCTAGCTCTAAGGATCTTGTTGGTTGTGGTTTTCCAGTAAATATGGCCTCCACATTCTCCCTCATGCAGTTCATGCATGATATTACCTGCATCATCCTCAAGCAAACACTTAAGCAATATACCAATAGGATTCTTCCAATATAATATTCCATCTAAAATGCATAATTTTAAATATTTTTTTTTTTCAGGAATCTAGCTTTTGTCTTTGATAATGTAGGAGGAGCATTGAGATAGAAAAGAACATATAGGATATTAGCATACCAAGATGAACTCAGAAATACTTATTCAACATGTGGAGTTTTGCACTCTTATTGTTCTCCTAAAACATCAACCATATTCATATCTAATGCTTTGAAATTTGATTCAGCCATAAGTTTTGCAAGTCCTTGTCCTTTAACCAGTTTAGTGGGTCTGATTTCTAAGTCATATTCTAAGATAATTGCAATCCACTTTCCCCTTTTACCATTAGGGTCCTGATTCGGAATGTCTTTGACAACTGTGTGTGGAACAAAAGCAATGATATGAGAATGTAAGATATAAACTCTAAAGTATTTTAATTCCTTAATCAAGGCAAAGGCTTGTTTCTCCATGATGTTTTACTTTAGAGGATCATCTCTAAGAGCTTTGCTAAAGAAGGCTATGGGATTTTCTTGACCCATCATGTTCTTTTGTAACAACACTGCAGCCACGGTATGTTCAGATGCAAATGAGAAAATATAGAAGTCTTTGGTAAAATTAGGACTGATTAGAACTGGTGTTTGGGTGAGTTCTTTCTTAACCAATTCAAAATATTGTTTGGCATACGAAGTCCACTTAACTCCTATTTACATTTTGAGCATGTTTGTAATATTCTGCAAGAGTTTAGCAAGGTTGGGGATGAACCTCCTCAAGAAGTTGATTTTCCCAATGAAGGATTGCAATTCCTTGATGTTTCTAGGATGGTTGATTTTCAATATGCCTTTAATCCTTTTGGGGTCTATCTTGATTCCCTCTTCGGAGATGATGTGGCCTAGGAGTTTTCCTTCCTGGAGACCAAATAATTTTTTCTTTGGATTCAAAGATAGGCCATATTTACTACACTTTTCAAAAACTTTTCTCAAGTGGACTAAGTTTTCTTCATCAGTCTTAGAGTAAACAGTGATGTCATCAAGGTAAATTACTATGAAGTAGCCTATGTCTTCTGAAAATATATGTCCATGGCCCTTTGGAAAGTAGCCTCCGTATTCATCAACCCAAATGGCATTTTGACATACATGAATGTAACCCAAGGTGTGGTGAAGGCATTTTTGTGTTGATCACTTGGGAATACTAGAACTTGGTTGTAACTGGAAAAGCCATCAAGTAGTTAGATTCTCTTAGAGCCAACTACCTTTTGAAGTATGTGATCCATTTTAGGCAAAGGGTAAATATCTTTCAAGGAGGTTTTGTTCAGATTTCTAAAGTCAATGTAAAGTCTAATATCCCCGGTCTTCTTCCTAACTGACACAAGGTTGGAAACCCATTCTGAGTATCTAATGGGAACTATGATCCCACTTCATACATTTTTTTAATCTCTTTCTCAACTAAAGGTAGTAAGACAGGGTTTATTCTCCTCAAATTTTGTTTGAAAGGTTTCTGATTTTCCTTAAGAGGAATTTTATGTTGAATAATGCTTTTTCCATATGATTTCAAATCTTCATACCCCCATGCAAAAAAATCTTTAAACTCTTGAAAAAGTTCAATATATCTCTATTTTATGTGTGGAGGAAGAGTTTTGGAGAGTTTGATCATTTTGGGTTCCTTTGGGCTACCTATGTTATACTCCTCTACATCATTCTCAGTGGATTCTATCTTTGGTTTTTTAGCCACATCATTAAAGTTGAACAGTTCTTCTAATGGTGCAAGTCCCCTTGGTAATGTATCATATTTACATTGTAAGACCTCAAGGTCCCTTTGGTCTAGATCCCCAAACAATTCTGCCTCACAAGGATGTGCAATCAGATTTATATCAGTAGTAGAGGACAACTCTATTTTATGAGCTTGTTCTTCAGCAAAAACCACTTCATCATGCTCTAGGATTGGTTTTGTTCTTGTAAATTCATTCCTAGTTTGCAAAAATTCATCAATTTGTTCATCACCCTTAAACACTTGCTAATGGTTAATGTTGTTAGGTACTGTAGGATGGTGTTTGAATTTGACAGCGCATTGTTCACTTGCATGTGATATTTTGCAATTGCTGACAGCAAAGGCAAGCTCATTGGCAAGACTATTTTGGGCTCTAGGAATGTAAATAAGTTCATATTTCTAAAAAATTTTGAGGAGATCTAGGGCTACATTTATGTACTCTCTTAATCTTGGATTCTTTGTTGGGTACTCACCTTTGATTTTTTTAATGATAAGTTCTGAATCTCCTTGGATAGATATTTTCTTAGCTCCTAAGTCTTCAAGCAAGTGTAAACCAAGGAGGAGAGCCTCATACTCTGAAATGTTATTAGTGCACTGAAAGTCTAGTTTGTATGAATGGCCCTCATTTGTGTTATGTACCCAGACACCAACTCCTGAACTAGCCTTGCCACAAGAGCCATCAAAGCTTATGTTCCAAAGTGTTTCTAGTTCATGTTTGTCACTGTGTTGTTTTTCAGGCCTGCTAGAGTTCTGGTTGTCAAGTTCTTTATTTGAGGGTGAGTGTGAGTGTTCTGGAGAGCCTAGATCTTTCTCATTTCCTTTCACGTTTTCACTAATGTAATTTTCATTATATAAGATGAAAGAGTCCAAATTTGAGTGAATGGAATAAACCGGGGTGTTGTTTGGCCTATATAGGCTACTTACCATATACTTCATGTGAGATTCTCGATATAATATCCTAGTTTGATTTGTAGAAATTTGAATAACTGATATATTATTCATCGAGATTCTCCTGATCACACACTTTTTTAGCTTCATGCATAATACATAATCGCTTCTACCATTGATGATCACATGCGGAAGTAAAATCAATTGCATGCACACATTAAAACCACAAAAAATCACACATATGAACACAGTATTTAATGGGAAAGCTTAAAGCTGAAAACCCCAACTATCTGTATATTATATGTCATGGATATCATGTAACAATCATAGTACAAAATCTCCTCACAAGCTGGCATGCACACCCTCAATTGCTACACACTATCAAGCTAGATCTAGCAAAACACATGCTCCAATCTTTTGCCACTTGATAGCCAGCCTCTATTGTGTTTTCAATGCTATGGGATGGCTTCATTAAATAGATAAACCATCTGGCTTGTACTGCGCAATCCTCATGGGCTTCTCCACCTATCTGTTTGTTGCAAATAACAACTGTATAGTCACAACTGATAGTTAACCTGCTCTTTCACCTATTTCTACACTGGTCTCCACTGAAATTGTCCATGCACTAAAGTTAACTGATGCATTATTTAGTTGATTAATGAGTTTATAATTAGTGAATTAATCAATAATTAATTCACACCACTCTCACTAATTGTATCAATTAGTTAAACTAGATACAAATAGCTCAACTATGTTTAGATTAGTTAAACTGAATACAACTCCACTAGCTTCCTCAATCAACTCCACCAAACTCTGTCACATGAGTTCTAACTGAAGTCTTCATCCAATAGCTCCACTTAACCCCTAGGAATAGCGTAATTCCTTCTGTCAGCTCCTGTGCCACATCTGTTCACTTAACTGAAGTCCTCCAAGAGAATAAGATAATGTTTATAGTCCAAATATTATTAAGAGCTAATAATATTCAACATATCTAATTTTAGACTAGCAATCTAAAAATAGATTCCGCCCAATATGTCTAAAAATATAAGTCCATATATTTTTTTCCAACTTGACCAACCATCCACAAATAGCATCCTGCAACTCATAGAACATGATCCATATGTCTAAAAATAGACTTTGCGCCAAAAATAGCCTGCGGGCCCACTTAGTGAAGGCGACTCCTTTCCACTAAGCTCATCATCTTGTTGCAATCTTAACACTCCCTCTCAATAAGATAATGATTATCTGCAACCCCTATCCTGCCCCTGTGGTATTCAAATTTTCTCCTAGTGAGCACCTTCGTCAAGATATCAGCATCCTGATCCTCCGTAGGAATGTATGAAAGTAACATGATCTTCCACTACACACAATCTCTGATATGATGATACCGATCCATGAAGCCATGCCGCCTCAACTCATCCTCCTGCCTGTACCATGATCCATATCTTGATGTGCCTCTGAGATATCTCAATACATGCTTCCCCACCTTCCAAAAGAGCTTGGTAGGCTCCACCATAGCTTGTGAAAGCTGGTTAACAGGATAGCATATGTCGGGTCCTGTATTGACCAGATACATAAGCGACCCCACCAACTGTCGATAAACAGTGGCATCCACTACCTCCACTCAAGTAGCATCCTCCTTCCTCCAACCACCAGGAAGAGGAGTATCAACAGGCTTGCAACCATGCATGTTGAACTTCTCCAGTATCTCCCGGGCATACTTACCCTGAGAAACAAATAGTCAACCACTACACTGCCAAATTTCCAATCCCAGGAAATAATGAAGGAGGCCCAAGTCCTTCATCTCAAACTCCATTGCAAGATCATCCTTGCATGAGTGTATCAACAGTTCATCACCTATCAAAATCAAATCATCTACATAAAGTACAATGATCAGCAACTTACCCTCCACCACAATCTGGTATAGGTTAGGATTTGCCTCACTCTTGGAGAATCCAAGTCTGGTGAAATAACTGTCTATCCATGTGTACCAAGCACGAGGTGCTTGTTTCAACCCATATAACGCTCTCTTGAGCCTGCACACATGCGACTCGCTGCTGAAGATCTCGAAACCTTCGGGCTGCTCTATGTACACCTCCTCCTCAATGAATCCATTGAGGAACGTAGTCTTCACATCCATCTGATGAATGTTCCACCCCATCTGCGCTGAGAGAGCAAGAATCGTCCGTATGGAAGAATACCTTGCGACATGTGCAAAGGTCTCCTCATAATCGATCCCCTCAATCTGTGAAAAGCCTCAGGCAAAAAATCTTGCCTTGTACTTCTCCACACTCCCGTCAGCTACCTTCTTCACTTTGTAGATCCATCTTGAACCCACCACTGATTTCCTTTTTGGCCTCGGGACAATCACCCATGCACTGTTTCTGACAATCGAATCATAATCTTCCACCATGGCATCTACCCATGTGAGATCCTCCACATCTTCCTCGAAAGAGGATGGCTCTGTCACGATACACTTGCTCATAAGAGCCATGTATCCAGTATACCGTTCAGGTGACTGTCTCTGTCTGCGATGTGATGTAGGTGCTCCTACAATCTTCTCTGCATCTTGAGCTAGTTGCTCAGCTTCTGTAGTGCGCTTTCGCCCTCTGATGGTTGGTGCTGCTTGAGTGGTCTCTTCCACTCCATGAACCTCCTCTTGTGGCTGATCCACATCCTGAGACTCATCCTTAGGAACTAATAGCTCCTCGTCTGCATGCAAGTGTGGCTCCCTCTCAAGCGAACACTTCATGGCTTTCTCCTTATGAAATTTGATATCCCATCGAACAACAGTCTTGCGACTGTCTGGAAAATACACACGATAGTTGTGGGGCATATCAGTGTACCCCACAAATATCTCAACCTCCGCAGTCGGCTCCAGCTTCTTCCTGGAATCCTTCATCACATGAATGTAAACAGGTGAACAAAAAATACTCAAATGGGAAATATCAGGCCTCTTACCATAAAACGCCTCCTCGGGTGTACTCATGCCAAGTATCATGTGAGGACAACGGTTCTACACATATACTGCAGTATTGCATGCCTCCGCCAACAAGTGAATGGGTAGGCCCTAATCATGCAACATCGCCCATGCAACACCCACAATCTTTCTGTTCTTCCGCTCAGCAACCTCGTTCTGCTGTGGGTTATGAGGTGCTATGAGCTCTCTTCGAATTCCTTTTGCGCTGCAAAAGTCCTTGAATTCACCAGAGATGAATTCACCACCATTGTCGCTCCTAAGAGCCTTCACCTGCTTCCCCGATTCTTTCTCAACTAGTGCCTTGAACTCACAGAACTTTGAGTATGTCTCGCTCTTCTTCTGCATGAAGAAGATCCAACACTTACGAGAAAAATCATCAACAAATATCACATAATACCTGTGCTTTGCTGTTGAAGCTACTGAGAAAGGTCCACACACGTCTGTGTGAATTCTCTCAAGGATCGTCGTGGTGCGACAATCCTTCTCGTGAAAGGTGGCTTTCACAAATTTTCCCAAGGTACACCCCTTGCACTAATCTGACTGCGCAAGAGTACCTTTAGGAAGCCCAGTAGAAATATGCTACAGTATCTTCAAAGCTCCATGGTGAAGGTGGCCCAATCTCTGGTGCCACAACTCGCCATCACCCCGGCTCACCACTCCTTCTGCCTTGCCTGCCATTGCTGCACAACCATCTACCTGCAATTGATAAAGGTTCTTAACTCGAACCCCTATCCTCCGGGTCTCACCAATTGCCTTACTGCGCAGGAAAGCCTTTCCCTCGCTAAATACAACATCATATCCCTTGTCTTCTAACATTGCCACAGAGATAAGATTCTTCTTCAATCCTGGAACATGCATCACTTCTTTCAATATGAAGGGTTTACCAGACTCTCTCTCAAAGGAAATGGTACCGATACCGGTCACACTGTATCTACCATCATCGCCCATCTCGATGTGCACTCCAAGATGTTTCTCATCCAGATTACTAAACAAATCTCGATCTCCTGTCATGTGAAAAGATGCACCACTGTCAAGAAACCACACTGATCCCATCATACTTGAGACCAAGCATGCGATCAGCAAAAAATCCAGCTCAAACTGTGAGGCTAAGGCCTCTCCAGCTGCAGTCCCAGCAGCCTGCTTATTTTTCTTCTTCTATGGACAATTAGTGGCGTAATGTCCGTGTTGGTGACAGTGAAAGCACTTCACCTTGGACATGTCCTGCTTCTTGCCTTTCGCACCGGATTGAGAAGCTTTCTTTCTCTTCCCATTCTTTTCTTTGGCAGCCAAAGCACAATTCTCTTCATCAGAATTATTTGATGAAGATCCGTCCCTGGTACTCCGCCTTATCTCCTCTTGCACAAGATCCGACCAAAGTCGCTCCCATCTGTTAGGACCTCACTATGTACCATTTTTTACTATATATTTTGACACCACCTTACCTTTATAACCATGTTTAAAAAGGACTCCATCATCATTTTCATTCAATTTATCCAAAGGTATATAAAATCCTCTTCTTTACTATATATTTAATCTGTTTACATATAATTCCATATTACTCTTATATTTCATCATTAATCGAAGGTAGATTTTTGCTAACATAAGTCTAAAAGATCGCAGATAATTTATGTGTTGTGCTGGAACAATCGGCCATTGCTGAAACAGTCAACTCCGTTGCTGAAACAGTCGAATCCGTTGCTGAAACAGTCGACTCCGTTGTTGAAACAGTCAGCAGGCACGCAAATTCCGTCACTACCCGTAATTTGCGATTCCGGAAGAGTATTTTTTGGAACAATGGCAACAACATGAAGACGAGCAAGGAAGTGGTTACACGGATTATTCTGAAGATAGTACTCTTTTTGTATCTGTTGTAACAATATCTTTTTATGGAAGAATAGAATAGCCCTGTTTTAAGAAAGAAGAACAGATTTGGGATAAACATAGATTTGCTCTAATGTAATTGTAAGAGATGTCTCCTCTTTAAAAAGAGGAGACATCATCATTAGAGGGGGAGTTCGAAAACTACAGGAGAACATTGTGTTTGAGAGGACAGGAGCTAGACTCCATTTGTAATGTATCATTTCTTTTGAAAGATGAATAAAAGTTCCTTTTGAGCGCCTCAATTTAATCCTTTCCCTGGGGAATCTTGTGAGAAGGAAAGGGCCCGCCTTCATCACAAGATTCACCTGACTGTTCCTGTAGTTTGTTAGATTTCTTTATGATATTCGCACTTTACTTTAATTTTGTTTGCTGAAACACCAGTTACACAGTTTTGTAGTTTATTGAGCATTCTGCTTCCTTTAACGCTGCATGTGTTTAGTACATTCATTCTTAAGAAGTTAAGAGATCTATTTCTGTTATTTGTTTGAATGTATGATTGATGCTGGGAAGCAGGTGCTGAAGATTCCTGTACAAAGGAATAGGGTCCGATTTCCATTGATTGCCTTTCTTTTCCCTGCAGTGTGATTAGAAACAGGAGACAGGTGCTGAAGGTTCCTGTTCATGGGAATAGGGTCATGTTCTCTTGAGTTTATCTTCTCTACAGAGTGATTAGTGTCAGGCAGCAGGTGCTGAAGTTCCTAATCAAAGGAATAGGGTCCTGTTCCCTGTTATGGTTGATTGGTTTCCTTTCCTGTAGAATGATTTCCCTTTATTTGGATTCTTAAAAACTGCAATAGAGGAATTGCTTCTACTATAACATAAGTAAACTTCAGCTTTGATTAAATAGGGTGTGAATAATTAGATTTGTATGATTAATAATTTTGTGACTTTTTACTACAACATTATTTTTTCTTTTGGAATTGAGCATATCAAGTGCGTGATTGTCTTTGGAATAAACAAACCTTCTTGGGTTGACAATTTATGTGGAGCTTGAATTGTTAAAACAATTAAAGCGACCAACACCATCCTGGCAATTTCTCCCGGCCATTGACAGAGTCCTGATAGGAGTGCCAACTCTTCGGAAGCCCAAGGAAAGCCAAGCTCACCAAGTTCTCATCATCAACAGTAATTCCCACACTTCCCAGCTCATCCCTGCATTGGACGAACTTCGTGACGTACTTGGGCATACTGTCGCCTTTCTCCATCTTTATGTTCCTGAGTTTATCATTGAGCGCCAACTTCCTCTGGTCGCTCTTGCTTTGGAATAAATCTGTCAAAGCTTTCCACATCAAGAATGGAGAAGCCTTAAAATGAAGGTTGGATACTATGTGATCCTTCACACCTTCCAACAGAATCCTTCGACACTTTGTTGTCTTCTTTTGCCATGCATCAAGTACGGCAGCATCACTAGAAGTAGGCTTTGGAATTTCTGCATCTATGAAATCCTTCAACCCATTGTCATCCAGCACCGCCTCCATCCTGTCCTTCCATGAAATATAATTCAAGCTTCCCTCAAGGGCATACTCCAATCGCAATCCTTTGAAAGACATCTCAACTTCGACACCAAGAAAACACTGCTGCAAATTCGAATTCCACCAGCACAAAACTCAACCACTTCAATTTTTTGCAATTGCTCCAATGATCAATATCACTCTGATACCATGTAGAAATTTGAATAACTGATATATTATTCACCGATATTCTCCTGATCACACACTATTTTAACTTCATGCATAATACAGAATCTCTTCTACCATTGATGATCACATGTGGAAATAAAATCAATTGCATGCACACATTAAAACCACAAACAATCACACATATGAACACAGTATTTAATGGGAAATATTAAAGCTGAAAACCCCAACTATCTGTATATTGTATGTCATGGAGATCATGTAACAATCATAGTACAAAAGCTCTTCACAAGCTCTCATGCACACCCTCAATTGTTACACACTATCAAGCTAGATCTAGCAAAACACATGCTCAAATCTTTTGTCACTTGATAGCCAGACTCTATTGTGCTTTCAATGCTATGGGATGGCTTCATTAAATAGATAAACCATCTGGCTTGTACTGCGCAATCCTCATGGGCTTCTCCACCTATATGTGTGTTGCAAATAGCAACTGTATAGTCACAACTAATAGTTAACCTACTCTTTCACCTATTTCTGCACTGGTCTCCACTGAAACTGTCCATGCACTGAAGTTAACTAATGCATTCTTTAGTTGATTAATGAGTTTATAATTAGTGAATTAATTAATAATTAATTCACACCACTCTCACTAATTGTATCGATTAGTTAAACTGAATACAAATAGCTCAACTATGTTTAGATTAGTTAAACTGAATACAACTCCACTAACTTCCTCAATCAACTCCACCAAACTCTGTCACCTGAGTTCTAACTGAATTCTTCATGCAATAGCTCCACATAACCCTCAGGAATAGTGTAATTCCTTCTGTCAGCTCCTATGCCACATCTGTGCACTTAACTGAAGTGCTCCAAGATAATAAGATAATGTTTAGAGTCTAAATATTATTAAGAGCTAATAATATTCGACATATCTATTTATAGACTAGCAATCTAAAAATAGATTCCGCCCAATATGTCTAAAAATAGAAGTCCATATATTTTTTTCCAACTTGACCAACCATCCAAAAATAGCATCCTGCAACTCATAGAACATGATCCAAAAATAGACTTTCGCCAAAAATAGCCTGTGGGCCCACTTAGTGAAGGCGACTTCTTTCCACTAAGCTCATCATCTTGTTGCAATCTCAACACTCCCTCTCAACAAGATATGGATTATCTGCAACCCCTATCCTGCCCCTATGGTATTCGAATCTGCTCCTGGTGAGCGCCTTCGTCAAGATATCAGCATCTTGATCCTCCGTAGGAATGTATGAAAGTAACATGATCTTCCGCTGCACACAATCTCTGATATGATGATACCGATCCATGAAGCCATGCCACCTCAACTCATCCTCCTGTCTATACCATGATCCATATCCCGATGTGCCTCTGAGATATCTCAATACATGCTTGCCTGCCTTCCAGAAGAGCTTGGTTGGCTTAACCATAGCTTGTGAAAGTTGGTTCACAGCATAGCATATGTCGGGTCGTGTATTGACTAGATACATAAGCGACCCCACCAACTATCGATAAACAGTGGCATCCACTACCTCCGCCGAAGTAGCATCCTCCTTCCTCCATCCACCGGGAAGAGGAGTATCAACAGGCTTGCAGCCATGCATGTTGAACTTCTCCAGTATCTCCCCGGGCATACTTACCACTTAATTTAGAAACAAGCAGTCAACCACTGCGGCGCAAATTTCCAATCCCAGGAAATAATGAAGGAGGCCCAAGTCCTTCATCTCAAAATCCTTTGCAAGATCATCCTTGCATGAGTGTATCAACAGTTCATCGCCTGTCAAAATCAAATCATCTACATAAAGTACAATGATCAGCAACTTACTCTCCACCACAATCTAGTATAGGTTAGGATCTGCCTCACTCTTGGAGAATCCAAGTCTGGTGAAATAACTGTCTATCCATGTGTACCAAGCACGAGGTGCTTGTTTCAACCCATACAACGCTCTCTCGAGCCTGCACACATGCGACTCGCTGCTGAAGATCTTGAAATCTTCGGGCTGCTCTATGTACACCTCCTCCTCAATGACTCCATTGAGGAACGCAGTCTTCACATTCATCTGATGAATGTGCCACCCCATCTGTGCTGAGAGAGAAAGAATCACCCATATGGAAGAATACCTTGCGACAGGTGCAAAGGTCTCCTCATAATAGATCCCCTCAATCTGTGAAAAGCCTCGGGCAACAAATATTGCCTTGTACTTCTCCACACTCCTGTCAGCTACCTTCTTCACTTTGTAGATCCATCTCGAACCCACCACTGATTTCCCCTCCGACCTTGGGACAATCTCCCATGCACTGTTTCTGACAATCGAATCATACTCTTCCACCATGGAATTTACCCATGTGGGATCCTCCACAGCTTCCTCGAAAGAGGATGGCTCTGTCACGATACACTTGCTCATAAGAGCCATGTATCTAGTATACCAGTGAGGTGACTGTCTCTGTCTGTGCTGTGATGTAGGTGATCCTACAACCCTCTCTGCATCTTGAGCCAGTCACTCAGCTTCTATAGTGCGCTTTCGCCCTCTGATGGTTAGCGTTACCTGAGTGGTCTCTTCCACTTCATAAACCTCCTCTTGTGGCTGATCCACATCCTGAGACTCATCCTTAGGAAATAATAACTCATCATCTGCATGCGAGTGTGGCTCCCTCTCAAGCGAACACTTCATGGCTTTCTCCTCATAAAATTTGATATCCCGTCGCACAACAGTCTTGCGACTGTCTGGAAAATACACACGATAGTCGTGGGGCATATCAGTGTACCCCACAAATATCCCAACCTCCACAGTCGGCTCCAGCTTCTTCCCGGCATCCTTCGTCACATGAATGTAAACAGGTGAACCAAAAATCCTCAAATGGGAAATATCAGGCCTCTTACCAGAAAACGCCTCCTCGGGTGTACTCATGCCAAGTATCCTGTGAGGACAATAGTTCTACACATATATTGCAGTATTGCATGCCTCCGCCCACAAGTGAATGGGTAGGCCCTGATCATGCAACATCACCTGTGCAACACCCACGATCATTCTATTCTTCCGCTCAACAATCCCGTTCTGCTGTGGGTTATGAGGTGCTATGAGCTCTCTTCGAATTCCTTTTGCGTTGAAAAAGTCCTTGAATTCGCTAGAGATGAATTCACCACCATTGTCGCTCCTAAGAGCCTTCACCTGCTTCCCCGATTCTTTCTCAACCAGTGCCTTGAACCCACAGAACTTTGAGTATGTCTCGCTCTTCTTCTGCATGAAGAAGATCCAGCACTTACGAGAAAAATCATCAACAAATATCACATAATCATCATCCCGACTCACCACTCCTTCTGCCTTGCCTGCCATTGTTGCATAGCCATCTACCTGTAATTGATAAAGGTTATTAACTCGGACCCCTATCCTCCGGGTCTCACCAGTTGCCTTACTGCGTAGGAAAGCCTTTCCCTCGCTAAAGACAGCATCATATCCCTTGTCTTCTAAAATCTTCATAGAGATAAGATTCTTCTTCAATCCTGGAACATGCATCACTTCCTTCAATATGAATGGTTTACCAGACTCCCTCTCAAAGGAAATGGTACCGATACCGGTCGCACTGTATCTACCATCATTGCCCATCTCGATGTGCACTCCAAGATCTTTCTCATCCAGATCAGTAAACAAATCTCGATCTCGTGTCATGTGAAAAGACGCACCACTATCAAGAAATCACACTGATCCCGTCATACTTGAGACCAAGCATGCGATCAGCAAAAAATCCAGCTCAAACTGTGAGGCTAAGGCCTCTCTAGCTGTAGTCCCAGCAGCTTGCTTATTTTTCTTCTTCTGTGGACAATTAGTGGCGTAATGTCCGTGTTGGTGACAGTGAAAGCACTTCACCTTGGACATGTCCTGCTTCTTGCCTTTCGCACCAGATTGAGAAGCTTTATTTCTCTTCCCCTTCTTTGCTTTGGTAGCCAAAGTTAAATTCTCTTCATCAAAGTTCTTTGATGAAGATCCGTCCCTGGTACTCTGCCTTATCTCCTCTTGCACAAGATCCGACCAAAGTCGCTCCCATCCTGGCAATTTCTCCCGACCATTGACAAAGTCATGATAGGAGTGCCAACTCTTTGGAAGCCCAAGGAGAGCCAAGCTCACCAATTACTCATCATCAACAGTAACCCCCACACTTCCCAGCTCATCCCTGCATTGGACGAACTTCATGAGGTACTTGAGCATAATGTCTCCTTTCTCCATCTTTATGTTCCTGAGTTTATCCTTGAGCGCCAACTTCCTCTGGTCGCTCTTGCTTTGGAATAAATTTGTCAAAGCTTTCCACATCAAGAATGGAGAAGCCTTACCATGAAGGCTGGATACTATATGATCCTTCACACCTTCCGAAAAAATCCTTTGACACTTTGGTGTCTTCTTTTGCCATGCGTCAATTACGGCAGCATCACTAGAAGTAGGCTTTGGAATTTCTGCATCTATGAACTCCTTCAACCCATTGTCATCCAGCACCACCTCCATCCTATCCTTCCATGCAATATAATTCGAGCTTCCCTCAATGGCATACTCCAATCGTAATCCGTTGAAAGACATCTCAACTTCGACACCAAGAAAACACTGCTGCAAATTCGAATTCCACCAGCACAAAACTCAACCGCTTCAATGTTTTGCAATTGCTCCAATGATAAATATCGCTCTGATACCATGTAGAAATTTGAATAAATAATATATTATTCACCGAGATTCTCCTGATCACACACTATTTTAGCTTCATGCATAATGCAAAATCTCTTCTACCATTGATGATCACATGCGGAAATAAAATCAATTGCATGCACACATTAAAACCACAAACAATCACACATATGAACACAGTATTTAATGGGAAAGCTTAAAGCTGAAAACCCCAACTATATGTATATTTTATGTCATGGAGATCATGTAACAATCATAGTACAAAAGCTCCTCACAAGCTCTCATGCACACCCTCAATTGCTACACACTATCAAGCTAGATCTAGCAAAACACGTGCTCCAATCTTTTGCCACTTGATAGCCAGCCTCTATTGCGTTTTCAATGCTATGGGATGGCTTCATTAAATAGATAAACCATCTGGCTTGTACTGCGCAATCCTCATGGGCTTCTCCACCTATCTGTGTGTTGAAAATAGCAACTGTATAGTCACAACTGATATTTAACCTGCTCTTTCACCTATTTCTGCACTGGTCTCCACTGAAACTGTCCATGCACTGAAGTTAAATGATGCATTCCTTAGTTGATTAAAGAGTTTATAATTAGTGAATTAATTAATAATTAATTCACACCACTCTCACTAATTGTATCAATTAGTTAAACTAGATACAAATAGCTCAACTATGTTTAGATTATTTAAACTGAATACAACTCCACTAACTTCCTCAATCAACTCCACCAAACTCTGTCACATGAGTTCTAACTGAAGTCTTCATGCAATAGCTCCACTTAACCCCTAGGAATAGCGTAATTCCTTCTGTCAGCTCCTGTGCCACATCTGTGCACTTAACTGAAGTGCTCCAAGAGAATAAGATAATGTTTATAGTCCAAATATTATTAAGAGCTAATAATATTCGACATATCTATTTTTAGACTGGCAATCTAAAAATAGATTCTGACCAATATGTCTAAAAATAGAAGTCCATATATTTTTTTCCAACTTGACCAACCATCCACAAATAGCATCCTGCAACTCATAGAACATGATCCATATGTCTAAAAATAGACATAGTCTAAAAATAGACTTTGCGCCAAAAATAGCCTGCGGGCCCACTTAGTGAAGGTGACTCCTTTCCACTAAGCTCATCATCTTGTTGCAATATTAACATGATTGAATACATGGATAGTAGCATATGACATGTCCATTTGTAGGCTACCTTGAAGTTTGACTCCCCATTATCTGGACAAAAGCATGCCATACTTCGGGGGAATATCAGCAACAATTGTCCATGAATAGACTCTTAGCAAGTATTTGCACCATAGTGATACAAAGATCCTTGATTAGACCCAAACATTTGACTCTACTCGAATTGAAAGAGTATAAGTCTTTTTAAGGTTTGGTTAATTCTAGGCCTAACCTCTCCATCAATACCTTAGGCATGAGATTGTGCGAGGTACCGAAATCTAGCATAACATTGTGTAATATTTTGTCATGTATGTTTAGGCTAACATAGAAAGGAGGGACAGCTCCTTCTTGGTATTTTCACTCAACTTTGGGACCAAAAAACAACTCTGGTTTGTCATCAATCAAGTTTAGAGTGTCTGTATCGTTCCATATGTTCAAAACTTTCAAAACTTGGGATCTATACATATCCTGAGTTTTATCTTGAGTTGGGTATATTTACATCAGTTTTATCAGCCATAAATTTTTCTACATTTTTAATTTGTTGATTCTGATTTGGGGCTTTGGACAGAAGAGTTTTCTCAGGGCCACTAGTAGAGGTACTAGGGCAGCTTGTGTCACCACTTGGTTGGCTAGTTTTGTCTATGTTCGGATTAGTTTTCTTAGCTATGGTGTTGGTATTGTCTATTGTCATTTTAGGAGTATTTTCAGGGGTTTTCCTAATAGTAGTGTCTAAATTGTTCTTCTTGGAGTTGTCTTGGTTTTTCTTACTCCTAAGATCATATTGCCTATGGACTTCCATTATGGAATTTTCAAATCCAAATTTGTAGTCTTTAGAATCCTCATAGTTTGTTTCAGTTTTATTTGAGGAGAAGAAAACTTGTTCCTCTTTTGTGAGAAAAACATCACCCTCATTATCAGAGCCTATTAAGTTTACATGGTTTTCTTCAAGTTCTTCATTCTCTCTTCCCTCTTCATCAATATAATTGTCTTGGAAAGGAGGCCTAATTTGTTGGTAATTTCCCTTTGTCTGATTTGGGGTGGGTCTCTTCTGAACTTCTGATTCCGATTTCTGTTTTGGAGATTTGGTTGATTCTCCCTACGGGGTGCCTTTTCATTCAAGTTTATCCATTCCATCATTCTCTTCATGGTTCTAACTAGGCTGTCTATCTTGGCATCAAAAGAAGAGGTTGAGGCTATGGTTTCATCTTTGTAAGTGACTCTTTTTTCCGACCTCATCCTACCTCTCTTTTCAATCGAGTTGGCTTCTGCACTAATATTTTCCCTTTGCATTTCTTCTAGAGTAGTGGGGTCTCTCTCCCTTAATTGGTATGTCATGTCTGGATCAAAACCTTCAGAAAATTTCACTAGTGCTAGGCCTTGTGTGGGTTTCATGTGAGGGGGAAGGGAATTGCAGACACTATTAAACTCGGTGCAATAATCTTATACACTTTCCCCTACATTCCTCTTAAGATTGTTATATTCAGAAATGATTTGGAGGGGTTTTTTCTTGATTTCCCACTTGTTTATGAAATATTGGTAGAGGGAAGGGAGATCATGTATGGAGTTAGGAGTTAATTCTTTGAACCATTTTTTGGCCTCACCTCCTAAGCTTTGTGCAAATATCCTCATTTTAATGGTTTCTTCTTCTATTTCCATGTAATCAAAGGCATCATTAATCATATCTACATTTTGTTGGGTAGTGATGGATTAAACTCTGGTGAAGTGGGGAATTTTGGATTGGTAGTCATTTGGTAAAGGTACCAAAGGTTGTGGTAAAACCAGGGCGTATACAAAGCTGCCATTATGCGAGCTAATGGAGGATTTACAAGAGGAGGGTTTGTGAAAGGGGGTGTAGGATGAAGTGGAGTGGTTTGCACAGTGGTGGTATGGATGGGTGTGGTGAAAGTACTTGGACCAACAAACTGATTATGAGCAGATTTGTTATGGAAAGAGTTGAAGTGATGGAGAAGCTAAAATTCAGGTGGTGTGGAAGGAGAGGCTTCTCTACTAGAACTCTGCTACAAATCTACGGGCTCAAGCTCAGTCTGGTCAATATTAGTTTGTGACTTGGTTCTGAAAAGGTTCTTTGTGTGGTGCAAGTCAAACTGGGGATCTTGCAAGGTTGTAATATGTTCAAGGTCAAATATTTTTCTATGAATGGTCCTAATAGTAGTTAAGTTTTCAAATCTAGAAGTTTTCCACAATATATTTTCTAGGTCATCGACTATGGTGGGAGGGTTTTGGTCTGGATGAGATCTGGTACTGATCCTTTATGAAGCCAGATTTCAAACTCAAAATGTAGAGAGGCTGAAAGTTTAGGACTATTTTCGGAAGGCTAACCTCTCTTAGTGCTTGGTAAACTCACACAATGAGTGACTAGACCTCTAAACTCCTCCAGGCAGATTTGACACAATCCTAGGGAAATCTAATGGGAACTAGTAAAGTAATAGGCCTACTGGAGGCTAGTGGAGTCGCCAGGTGGATATTTTTTTCCTATTTTAAGGATGTATGTTTATGGTCCACAACCAATAACAGACAAAAAACAATCTAGGGATGTTTTGGGGTTTTCTAAGTTCCTTTATGTAGCCCTAGGGTTTGTGAGAGTGTCCTATAGCTAAGTCATCATTTTTCTAGGATGGTAAAACAACCAGATTCTACTCTTTGGCTAACAGTTTGAGTTCTCTATGATTTGATAAGGGTTTCTGAAGTCCTAAGGGATACTTAGATTTTCACTTACTCAGGTGTCCCATCATGATCACTATTATGTTAGTGATAGTGATGAGGTGGTTTTCAAAACACAGGATACTGTTTGACAAGGGCTTCTAAATTCTCTCAAGGAGGTATAAGCTTGTTAATTACTTAGAGTTTCCTACCGTGATCGCCACAATGTTAGGGTTCTATGATTTATCAGATTGGTAGACCAAATGCATAGGGTAACATAAGACTAGTCTTTGGAGTCCTAGGAACTAGCCTTCCTGGACTTAGAGAGGGATCTCTCTATTGTATGCAAAGGATGTGAACTTGTTTGCTTTAGATGGTTGATTTTGGGCTAGTTGTGAAGTTTGGGGTTTTTTTGTTTGTTTCAGTTGGGTAAAATGATAAAGTAGAATAGGTGGAGTGAGAGGTCCTCAAATCATTGGGCTATGGAGTCTACGAAAGTCATGGATATCTCAACTATGAGTTAGAGTGCATCACAGGGAAAATCTAGTGTGTTCAATGGATCTTTAAGGTTATGTGTGAAGTGAAATGGACATTAAGTTGGTGAATCAAGGTAGGGCAGAGGGCAATGAAGTATCCTTTGTCATATACCCATAAATAAGAAGGTCTCAAATATTGATAAGCAAAAGATAATAATCATGAGATAGGGTAAACAATTAACTCAATGACAATACTTAAACAAATAGACATTCAAGATGAACAATTTAGTGAAACACAGAAAGCAAGAAAACCTATTTACTTTGGTGATTTCACCTTGAAGGTTTGAAAACATATAAGATGACAAATAAATTTAATAAATGAAGAGGGAACTCCTAGACATCATCAATCAAGCTATGAAGAAATTTGAGGCAAACTAATCAAGCATGGACAAAGGGTATGATCAAAACATGGCCTCTTTGGGTAAAACTAGCAAGTAACCCATCAAAGAGAGATTCCACAAATAGAGTTTAGATAGCCTCAAGTAAGCATGGCTAACCATAAAACATATTTGGAAACTACCTTCTTAAACCATTAATGAAACAAACAAGCTTAGGTGGATCCAAGTAGCAGCTAAGAATTCCTTAAAATAACCCAGCAGAGGAAAACATAAAGAAAATAGTAACAGGAAGGACTAAGGTGCCTCAAACAACATTTCTTAGCCTATAATTTTCTGATCTACTGCAACATAGAAGGATGGACACAATTATAAACATGAAAACATGAACAAATTAGAGACACATCACCATTTACCAAGCTCAAGGATCCTGCAAGAAAGCTTTCATCATCATCAATCAAAACAAATCATTCACAAGCTCCATAACACCAAATTTCTCTTCAACCTCAAAGAACCATGTATTGCTCTCAAAACCCATCAAATGCCAACATTAACAATGAGTCCTCAATTCCTTTTTAACAAGAAAGGATGAGAAAACATAATAGAGTCTCTAGAAGTATATTGGCTAATCTAAAATGTCACTATTGTCCTTGAGACCTTGCAAGGCCCAAGGCACAAAATATCTAAAACAAAATATCTTTTTGGGAATTTTTAGCAAAGAAATTGACATTTGGGCTCTGCCATGCCTCCTAAGACTTTCCAAGCTTACATTGTTGACTTTTCCTTTGCTCAGGGCATAAAATTGTGTTTTAGGATGAATTTCCATGCCAAAGACGTAGCACTGGAGCAGGAAAACAAGGTCAACTTGCAGCAATGTTTTGAAGGTCTTCCCAATGTCAGAATAGGCTCTATGAAGGCTCGTTGGAAAGCCCTTTGAGTATAATTTCTATATCTACCCTTGGTTCTCTGATTTTATCTCTGAAACCTGTTCAAAAAGAAAAGTTCAAAAAGCAAAAATTCCAAGGCTGGTAAAGGCATAACACATGTCCTGAAAAGTAGGCAGAATGGTGAAAATTAGGGTGTTTTTGACCCTTTTGGAGGACAAAACAACTCCAATTCATCTGAAACTTTGTGAGAATGCTATATTTGAGATGATAATTCCAAAAATGTGAGCATTTCCTCCCGAAGAAGCTCTGAGAAAAAGCATAGCACCATGGGTGCTACCCCCTTGGCCCTCAAAATTAGCAAAAAACAAAAACTTGTCAAAATTCTCCCAAATTTGGTGGATGTGTGCCTCATGGGTTTTGAGAAACCTATAGAGAAGTGCCAAAATTCCAAGTCTAGCTTTAACTTTTACCTATTTTAGTGCTTGGATCTTGGTTTGAGCCCTTTTCAGTTTAGCCCTTGTAATTTGGTTTCTCTGGGCATAATGTTTAGTCATCCTTCTTTGGAGGTCAAGATCTTGATTTTCTTTCCTCAATTTAGCCTCCAAGTATATTTTGGATCTCTCCAACCAAGGCTCTCATTCATGTGCTATATCCACGGCCAAAAGCTCATCTAAAAAGATTTGTTCCGCTAGGTTTGATTCTTCCTGGCCAATGCCTTCTTCAATCCCATGGTTCTAGGTCTCTTCCTAGATTGTCCTTCCTCATCTCCACTCTCTTCATAGGCACCCATGAACTCTTCTAGTCTCACCTGTGCCTTTTGGGCTTCTTTCCAGGCCTTGAGGGCCCTAGCTTCATAGATTGCAATTTGAGCTCCTATTTTCCTATTCCCCAAGTCAAGGGCATCATTTACACTATTGGACCTATCCAAATGTGCTTGGAGGTATTTGATTTGTGCATTTCTGTCCTGGGGGAGCAAGTTTGTGATTCTTGCTTCATTCTCCTCATCACTATCCACTTAAATGATCTCAAAATCCCTCTCAACCTCATGATCTTCTTATTCTTCCTTTACCTTTTGTTTCCCTTTGTCTAATGGCTGAGTTGAGGAGGATGGCATGGTACCTTGCCTTTTGGAGGCAGAAAACACAAGCCTTGATCCTTTTTGATATGTGATAGGGAGAAACTCAAATTTTTTTACTAGAATATTCTTACCATGACTGATCTCAAGACTGCCTTTCTTTTCATCAATGATCTCTGCATTTATGTCTCCTACATTGTGTTCTTAGCTGCCCTCTTAAGAGTCACTTGCATTTTCCTCCATGCTAGCATTACTGTCATGATATTCACCACTATCATCAACCTCTTGATTGTCCTTTTGCGTCATAGTGTCACTGTTGTCATCATTATTAGGGCTATTAGTCATCATGTTTTCTTCTTCATTTTCATGACTATCATTAGCCTCTTCTTTACCTTCTGCAGAATTATCATCTTCACTTTTTTCATCTCTGTCACTATCTCCCTAATTGAGGCTTGTTTTATAAGTGTCATTGTTGTCCTTATTCTTTGCATTGTATTTAATGTCACTATCTTTTTCATTTTCATCCTCTTCTTTATTGCTCGCATCCTCTTCTTCATTGTTGGCCTCTTTGTCACTATCCTTTTCATCACTGCCCTCTTCCTCCTCTTCATCATTATCTACCTCTTCTTCATTTTCTATCTCTGCCTTTTCTTCAATGCTATTTTGTTCTAAACTGTCCTCTGTTTCTTCCTCAAATTCTACCTCCGTCTCTTCTTCAAATTCCTCCTCTATCTCTTGATCTTCAAAATCATCCTCCTCATCATCATTTTCTTCCTCATCATTTGTTTCTATTTATTCTTCCCTGTCCTTTGTTTCTTCCTCATCATCACCACTTTCTTCATTTTCATTTTCCTCTTCCTCATCATTTGTGTCTTCCTCTTGACTGTCATTTTCCTCTTTGTCACTGTTTTCTTCTTGTTCTTAATCATTCTCTTCTTGTTCTGATGATTTAGGAGAAGGTGAGGGTGAGAATTTTCCTTGAGGAGAGGATTCATGTGGAGAGGATGAATCATGGTCAGTGGGGGTTGATGGAGGAATTGAGGAAGGTGGATGAGATGATGAAGGTAAAATTTGCAGATGAAGAGGTTGTGGATTTGTGAAAACATCATGGGCAATGAACACTTCCCATTGGATACCCTGTTGCTCTAATTGATGCAGCACAATCATCTTGATAAGAGAATGGTGAGAAACACTTTTCATTTGTTGTGAAGGAGGTCTCTTTTTCACAATGTATGACATCTTGTAAATACTTCTATAAAGATAATAGGGAAAATGTAGCAGCTTGGCCCTAGTGAAATGTATAAGCAGTCTTATATGGTAGGAATAAAGTCTAGAAAACCCCCCCTCGCATGTAAAATATTTCATGATTACTTTCATTAAGGGGGCATATCTTTCCAAAAAATGGGAAAAGGGAAAAATAGTTTTTCAATCAGCTTGGTATCTTGGTTTCAAGAAAGGTTGATAATGGCTCAAGTCCAAAATTACCTGCTTGAAACATTTTTCTCCCATATAAGGTATCCCAGTGGCCATAGCAATTGTATTGGTGGATAGCTCAAAATTTACCCCAGCTAGATGCACTTTATGGCCATGGAGGTTGAGGATAAAAATTCTGGTCAACTCAGGGTGAATTTGGACTCTTTGTACTCTTTCTCAGAAATCAAAACATCCTACCTCTTGGACATATGCAACTGTTGTAGGGGATGCTGTCAACTCCTTGGTGTTCAAAGGTTCAAACCTGTTTACTCTTCCACCCTTTCTCTGTTGTATCCTAGGCATTTGGCCTCCCTTGCCACTGTCACTACTGCCTTCTCTAGACATTTTATCTTTTACTCTTACTTTGAAATCAAAAACCTAAAACTATTTGTGAAATGATATGGAGAGGGCAAGTGAGATGATAATGAGAAAGGCAGTGATTTGCAAGTGAAGGGGAATGATGAGTGAAGAAGGAAAATTTGGGCCTCAGTGTACCTTTAGTATGTAGATGGATGGGTGCCCTTTAAACAAGAGTGTTGTTAGCAGGGGATTAGGTTTTTTCTCCTTTAGGTTTTTTTACCTTTCTCTCTAAGTTTCACCTTTCAAAACAACATGAGAGGGGGCAGAGCATCTAAATAATTCTTATAAAAACTCTAGGAAGTGCCAAGTATAGAAATTGGAGGAGTCTTGAGTTGTTTGGATGCTTGCACTAGCTTGAAGGCTTCCTGGCTAAATGCGTAGCACAGGAACATAACATTCGGGCCTCTGCATGCGCTGTCGGGTTGGCCTGAACGGCCCTGCACGTAGCGTCGGTAGAGATGCACATTATCGGGTCTCTTCTGAATGTGCCCTATGCACAATGCCGAGGCCAGTTGGGTGGCCTACACGGGTTGTTGGGTCTGCACTGCATGCTGCGTGTGCGTAGCGCCTGGGCCAATCAAGCCTCTGCATGCTGCCAGTTTTGCACGCGGGTAAATGCACAGTGACCTTTCACTAAAACAAAATGTGCTGTTATATTTTCCAAAGGATGCACACTCAGGTGTGCAACAAGGTTTTCTAGGAGCGTAGCATAGGGGTTTTTTTGCCCGAAGTTTGCCAGAAATCCATAAATATCTCTTCGAAAACCTTTCCCTCTCTTTTTCAAATGACAAATGGGCTTAAGTGATAAATGAGATATTTTTATACCCTTTCATAAATGAATTAAAACTAGAAGCCCAATTTTTCTAAGTTTGTTTTTGTTACTTGATTTTCACTTATATGCTTTTGGCCTTTTTGCAGATGGCTTGAAAACCTTTCAAGGCAGCTTTTCTTCTTCCTGTGGTGATGGCTTGCTGAGGAGATGAAGATGTCCCCTTTTTATCTGTGAAGGTATAGGCACCTCTGAACCTCTCTCTTTACTGAGAAACTAAGAAAAACATGTTTTTGTACCCTTTTGAAATCTCTGAGTGTAAGTGATCCAAACATGTGTTTTCCTTACTATTTTTAACAACGATCTATTTAATTTGACAAAAACTATAAATCAGGTCTACCATATCTTACCTTGGCCACTTGTGATATTTGCAGGTGCCTATGACATAGTTCTTTGGTCTCTTTTGTCATGGTTTGTAGTTTTGGTAGTCTTAGTTACTCAACAAAAAACTCATGCTCAGCTTGATTTCTCTTTTTGACACTTGACCTTATGATTTCCTCCCTTTGACCATTTTGAGGGAAATTGACTACACTTGAAGGCTTAGTCTCCCTCACACTGATACTCTTTGCAATTTCTCCCTTTGATGTAGTGAAACCCTTTTATCTTGGAAAACCATGAAGGTCACCTTCTGATATCCTTTGAAAACCTTCTGCCATCATGATGGATATTTATGGCCTTCATTTCACTTATTTTCCTACCTTCTCAAACTTTAGGATTTAGGGTTTTTTTCCTTTCTTCATTTATAATTTCTATAAATCTTCAATTCATACTTGGTTGGGTTGATGTGCCTTTGTCCTTGTGATCCTTTGCATTGGCTCCTTGCTTGGCAACAAAATTTAGCCAATCAGTCATAAAAACCATGATTCTCTTTGAACTTAGGCATGCCTTTTATTCTTTGATATGAATGTCCTTTGTGATGATTTGGCCTCTCACCTTACCTCCTTTTCTACTGATATCCATCTCAATCATTCCTGCAGAAATTTTTAAGATGGGAAGCTATCTTTTTGCAGAAGTTGTGCTTTGACCAAGGAGGCCTTCCTTGAAGGATTTTTGATACTTTTGGAAAATCATGTACTGTCCTTCTTCCTCTTTGATTGCAGACTCTTGCACAGGAAAAACAAAGATTTAGAACACCAAAACAATCCTATGACCTGTGAAACCCTAGGTGACCTAGTATGAGGTTTTTTGGACTTGAATTTTGGCTAAAAACTTGACTTAGGGTTTTAAGGTGTAAAACAGAGTTTTTGACAAAACTTATGCATTTCAGACCTAAAAATTGATGGCTTTGATTTATCTAAAGATCCTATAAAGGTAGCTTGAAACCACCAATGCTTGATGCACTTGGTGAATAGGGTAAAAGGTTAGGCTACTTGGAAATCCAATGTGGAAGTATAAGGTTAGGCTAGTCAAAATAGAGTGGTAAGGTTAGAGGTGGCGAAATATAGTGAAAATGAGTGGCATGAGCCCATGATGGGTCTTCTGGGAGTGATAGGTTGGTCATGACTTGATAGAGTAGTAAAATAGTGAAACATTTATCCTAAGGATGATGAAGGCAATGAGATTTCTAGAACTCACAATATTCTTGAATTTTGTTTCTACAAATCTAGGATAAACATTTAGTCATCTATAGAAAGAAAAAAATTATTGATGACTAACAGTAACTAAAGATACACTAGTGAAATATGAGTGAATTAATTATTTAATTAATTCACAAGTAGTGTCTTACTTGCAACTGAAGAAATAGAACAATTAACTACTTGCATGTCAGATCCAGTGGAGACCCAGTGGAGAGATAGGTGAAAGGGTGCGTTTGACTATCAATTGTGACTATAGTGATGCATTCAGTGCATCTACACACACATTTCATTTTCCAATAAGGATTTTTCAGTACAAGCAAGGCAAGATCGAATTCATTCAAGTATCTTCTTCAGCAAGGATTGCGCAGTGGAGGCAGGCTGTCAGGAGGCAGTAAATTGGTGCATGTTTATGCAATTTTTTTGTATGACAGTGTGAGATGATTGTATATTGTACTGAGAGCTATATGGGTTGAGCTTTGTATGAGATTGTTTCATGATCCATGATATACATAATATATGATATTTGGGGTTTTTAGCTTTAAGATTTCTCGGTAAGATGTGATTGATTTTTCTTCATGTTTTTGCAATTGGTGATTTAATTTTCACAAAGAATTGAGTAGAAGGATTCTATATTTAAAATTGGATTTAATTGTTATATCAGGGGATTCCGGTAATATACATGCATATTCTATTAAATTTCTACACATTCTGGATCTTATGAACTATTTGGAGACAATACCATCCCCCCTCAAATCCATGAAGAATAAATAAGGCATCATGAATCAATGCATGAAGATCTAATTCTTTTCCAATCAGATCTAATTCTCACCATAACTCTACCCACTCAATCCTTTGTTGGCATCTTGACTCGAACCAAGACTAAAGAGTACTCAAAACCTCTAGAGGGAACTCTTAAAATATTTGGAAGGAAATATAACAAGGAAGTTCAAGATGAGGTAGCTCAAAAGGACATGGAATTAGCTATCCAACAACCCATGGATCACTTTCTGGGAAACAGTTAAGCATCAAAAGAAATTCTGACCCAGACAACGAGAGTTAGGAGCTTTTCCACCCCCTCCAAAGGTAAATGATAATAATGGTCTCCGAGGAATATATAGAACTGAGATCAAAACAATATATTAATGAAATAAGGGATATAGTTAGAAAAAAAAATCCCACAGTCCTTCTCATTCAAGAGACCAAGTTAACAGAGGAAGAAATGGCATCTACAATCAGGAAATTTGGTAAAGATATGAAAGGAACAATGATTAGTGCTAGAGGTGCATTAGGAGTTCTATGAAAAATATTGAACCACACAATCATAGATATAAAATACATATATCAGGATGAACATTGGATGAATACTGACTTCAGAAATAAAGAGTATGTAAATGATTTCACAACATTTATGTTTCAACCCATTACAGAGACAAGGATCAATGTTGGATTTCCCTAGCCTATAAACTACAAGTAGAAGGTAACCATTTATCAATCCTTGAAGGTGATATAAATCTGGTGATGAACAAAAAAGAAAAAATAGGTGGTCGTTACCTCCTCAACCCATTTGGATACATGTTGGAAAAAATTATGGTTAAACACAACTTCATCGATATCAAACCTAGACATGAAAATTTCACATGGAGCAATAGGCGCTTGGGTCCAAGAAACATACAAGAGCGCTTAGATAGGTTCGTCATCATCACTGAACTAATAAAAAACTTCTCCACTACATCCTCAAAATTTTTATCTATAGCAATCTCAAATGATAAACTTGTAAGTATCGCCTTTGAAGAAAAAGGCAATCTTCTCCCTCTTCCTTTTAGATACAATCTTCTATGGTCCTTGATTAAGGAAGTATCACAGGTGGTTGAACAAGCATGGCACACCAAAATCGATGGATCCACAATATTTATATGGGGGTTGAAAATAAAGTTGGTTAAATCTACACTCAAACTATGGGCAAAGAACAACTATAAAGAACCCTCATATAGGAAAAATAATTCATTCAAAGGGAGATGGAGAAAATGTAATATAGAATGGAGAATGAAGAAAAAGCAAAGGAACTCCAATTTAAAGAAACATAACTCTAATGGAATATCTACCAGATAAAAACATTGGAGGGGAGGGGGGGGGGGATTGGAGAATCAAATCCAGAAGCCTTTGGCTCCAGGCAGGAGATAAAATCACTTCTTTCTTCCATAACCAAATGAAAGCTCGAAGAAATAAAAGTAATGTTCAATCCATTGTCAAAGAAGGGAAAATTCTTGTATAAGGGGTGGAGTTAAAAAAGAAATCCTATCAATGTTTTAAAAATATTCTTACTACGGACCCAAAACCAGTTGATTTTGAGGAGGTATTAAGTACAATCCCCAAAAAATTAACTGAAGAACATAATACAATATTAACCCGGTAGATCACAGAATAAGATATATAAAAGGAATTCTAGATTCTACACCTTGACAAAACACCAGGGCTTGATGGCTTCTCAATATCCTTCTATAATTATTTTTGGAGGGTTATTAAAAAAGACCTCATAAAAATGATCTAGTATTCCCAAAATAAGCTCAAAATTAGAAGAGGGATAAACTCTACTTTCATTTCCTTAATCCCAAAATATACCAAGCCCACATATTACAATTAATTCATACCAATATCATTATGTAACTCCTCTCATAATTTCCTGACAAAAATTCTTTCCAATCACCTCAAAGATACTCTTCCAAGTATGATATCTGAAAATGAAGGAGGCTTCATTAAACAAATACATATAGTGGACAACCTTCTTCTCGTCTTAGAATCAATTCACTCTAGCCTTGCAAGAGAATACCAATGCTCCATCCTTAAACTAGGCACAATGAACACTTTTGATAGAGTAAGACACTTCATCATCATGGCCTTGTAGTGATTTGGCTTGGTTAATGAGTTCATAGGCTTGATCAAAGCTTATATATGAAAACCATGGGAAATTTCTTAAGTAAATGGATGGTCAAGTCAATTATTCCAAAGCACTAAAGCGATAAGGAAACAATGTCCACTTTTGCCCATCTTCTATGTCATCACGGTAGACACCCACAATAGAAGATTGGAATTTGAAAGAAAAAGGGGAATGATCATTGGAATTCAGTTCAATATAGGAACAAAAGGCCTAAAGCACTTCTAGTTTTCATATGACACCCTCATGGTTGGAGTAGCCCCTCCTAAAGTGGAAAGAAGGATAAAATCCACTTTGGATTTTTTTTTAGAAGCATATGGAGACCTTCTCAAATAGATCAAGAGAAACATCTATGGTTGGAAAACCCCCCAATAGTTCTTAGAATCATCTCTTTGATCTTATAAATCCCATATAAAACAGATTGAATGGACCTCAAATATTTAGGAATGCCTATCTTTAAGAAGGCAGTGAAAATAGAGGTATGGACTAGGATACTAGACAAAATGAAAAATTGGGGGAGTCAATGGATCAATATAGAAAGTCACACTATTCTAATCAAATCAACATTGGTTTCTCTTCATTTTTATCATTACACAATCCTTCAAGCCCTAGAAGGAATTATAAAGAAAATTGAGATCCTTGTTAGAAATTTACTTTAGCACAGAGGAAGGACAAAGACCAAAAATTTCCACCTCCTTAGCTGGGGTAAGGTCATAGCTCCTTACAAGAGAGGAGGGATTAGCATAAGGAAGACTAGTCTTATGAATATTTCCCTTGGAGCAAACATTCTTTGGAGATTCATATCAGAAGGAGAATCCTAGTGGAAATGAGTCCTTGAAGGTAAATACCTATCCTCCCTTTGCAAGCACTTCCTTAAATATCTTCTCCCAATTGTAGTTGTTCATCCATATGGGACCTTTTAAAAACTCCCTTCCCATCATCCAATCGCACACATCCCACATCCCTAGAAATGGAGTTGATATAAACTTATGGGACGATAGAATCCTCAGAAAGCATGTTTTTTCCTCCATACCAACCCTTTAACCTCTCATATCTTAGTGTGTAACTAGAGGTATCTCTTGTTTGGAGAAAATTTTCCACTGGGAGTAGCGTGATTCTTCCTGGAAGGCGCCAAATCTCCCCCCCCGCCCTTCCAACAAATTTATCTAATATCTATAGTTTACTAGTTAAAAATTTAAAGGGTGATGATCTTATCTCTATCAATCAGAAAGATGGCTTTAAGTGGAACTTTTAGCAAAAGAATACATTGTTAAGAATTAGGGGAATTTTGAGGTCTAAAATGGGCCTCCTAAGGAGATTATAAAATAATAGTGGAAATAATAAAATAATATTAGATTACATCATCAAATTTTAGAGGGAAAAAAAGAAAAAACAACTTTTTCAACTTATCTCCTTATAGGTTTACTAAAATTTTGGGTAGGAACACTCATTGGATGGATAATTTGATTCCTAATCCAAGGAGTACCCATGTTTCATACTTTTGATGGACCCTGCTACACAAAAAATAAGAAATACATGAAAAACGTGATTGTAATCACATTTTCATGTATTTCTCATTTTTCATGTAGTAGAGTGCATAGAAAGTATGCAACATGGGAACTCCTTGGATGAGGAATTAAATTTTGCATCCAAAAAGTACTCTCGCTCGAAATTTGAGTAAAAACTCAGGGATGTAAGTTGAAAATACAAGTTGAAAAAGTAGTTTTATTATTTTATTATTTTTACTTTTTAACCCAAAAATGGTGAATCATCCCCCATGGTTGACATCATCATCTTGAATCCTATTGGTTCTTATAAAGGTTATTTTGGTTGTACATTTTTCTTAGGAGGCCCATTTTAGACCTCAAAATTTCTCTAATGAATGGTTATAAGGCATTACAATAAGATTAAATTCAACAACCATAATATCCATATTGGAAAATAGTCTGGAAGTTTGAAAGCTTGCCCAAAATCAAACTCTTCATATGGACTCTTCTTAAGGGAAAAATCCTAACCATTGAAAAGTTAAGGAAGTGCAACATTCAAGGCCCCTCCACATGCCCCCTTTGTATGAAATCTGAAGAAACCATGCAACACTTATTTATCCAATGCCCTTTTTACCAATATTGCTGGAATGCATTGCTCTGTCCTCCTCCTATCTAGCTGAATTTTAATGTCCCTCTGCCTGAATTTTTAGCTCAATGGAACATAAGTTATCCTTTCTGTCTCTCCCAATAAAAATATTATAAAAAGGTTTTGGAATGCCATACTAGCAACCCTCTCTTGGAAAATATGGCTCACATGAAACAAAATTATATTTAAATCAAAAGAACGATGGTAAATGATAGTCATCGCGATGGTTTGGAGCCTCACGGCAAAGGCTATCTTCTCAAAGGGGAATAATAATTTAGATTAGAGCAATATTTAAGAGACAAAGTCGACTTGGTTCCAATTCGTAATACCAAAGATAAAAAATGATACCACAATTCGACAAATGAAGACATCCTCCTTACTAAATCAGAAAATTAGGCTAAAATGTTAGGAATACCAAAGCTGGCTCAAAGCACAAAATAATTCATGTCTCTTCTTTAATGGAGTGTAAAAAAAAATCAAGTTAAGGCTGGGGCACGGGGTTGTTGGGAAAAATAATGAGGGGAGGGGGGGTGAATCAGTATGTAGAGCTTACTGGTGATTTTGACTTTTTCTTTACTAAATTTCATACGTGACTTTAATGAACCCAACTCGCATATGCACGTGAATATATTAACAGAAACTTGTGTATCATTGAGATAACTTTATTGTTAGATAAACTTTCAGAAACAAACTTTAACTCAACTTATCAATTATGCATCAGCTAGTAAAGAAGTAAATATGTGCAGTGATAGCATAATAAATCATCACAAAAGAGCATCACACATGAACACCAAGTTTTAAGGTGGAAACCCAATTCGGGAGAAAACCACCGTTGTTGTCATCTCTGTCTTCAATATTTATTATATGGAAAATTGCTTACAATATTGTACGGATGCATACTCATATCAGTACGCAGGAATCTACCTGTAGAAGGCTGCAACCTTCTCTCGTTCTCTAGCTACTACTAGAAGGGAGCTCCAATCCCTTATCTCGTTTACCAACCACTATTGGAAGGGAGCTTCAACCCCCTGATCAGAACACTAGCTTCTACTCGCAGGAAGATTCTACTTCCATACAGAAGGCTTCAACCCTCAAAACCACTGCAGACCACATTTCATCAATTTTCATACTGGATCACACAGCTTCAACACAACTCTTCTTAAAGAAAAACTATAATAAACTTCACCCAATACTTCAATCAGAACAGTGAGATCATTGTTACTAGAAAACAATAATAACCCAGATTTCAAAATTAGTATGCAGAATCAAACTCAACTCTGAAAATTCATTATCTTAAAATTCATACGCTACTTTGATTTACTGAACCCGCGTGTATACGCGCTTTCCTTTACACCAACCTACGTATAGATTTGTGAACATTTTTTTTAGAATATGGTTAGTCTTAGATCAAGATCTGAGGCTTTTAGTCAGATATATTTTCAGTATTGCAGAACCCTTGATCAGTTAGACATCATAAAACATAATTACTCCCTCATTGATCAGATTTGTACATATTAAACTTAGCAGCATATACAGTATTCAAACAACCCGGATTTTTATGAAGACATCATTGACAGACAACTGTAATACAACAAAAAAAATTAGAAATTTCCTTCTGCACACTTCATGATCCAGGTGGACATTGGTGGCCACCCGCCTATTCCACTTGGGCCCCCACCATTGTCTCTTTCAGTTTTTCAGTTTCGGCATAATTTACTATTTTTAGCAGTTTTTCGGGTCCTGAACTTCCGGAGCCGTTTTGAGGCCCTAAACGACGTTTTTTGGTCATCGCGCCTCCAGCAAATATCATTCCGTTTCGGAATGATATTTGTGGCGAAAGTTGTAGTCCTCGGATAGAGATTTCTAATGATGTATCATGTGCGTCAAACAGAGATAGTATGCCAAAGTTACGTCCCTGGGAAGTTGAAATACCAATTTACCCAAACGGGGCCCATAGTTTTGGTGCTTCATCTCCTAGGGTTAGGTTTTTGGATGTTTAGGATTCTCCATTGTTTCTCAGTAATAAATAGGCCCTCAAGCCTCATTGTAACTTAGTTCAGAGGCATGTAGCCACCACATCTCTTCTCAGAGATAGCTACCAGCGCCCTAGCTAGTTTTATTTCCATTGTCTGTAAGCCAATTTCAGTTCTTTGATATTAATGAAATGAAGTGTTATTTCCGCTGAATCTCTGTATTTATGGTTATATGTTTATTCTGTTGCGTTCCTGCATAAATCCAGATCACTTCAGCAAAACCCTATATCCCATACGTGCTTTTGTGTAACTGAACCCGCATATATACGCACTTTTACAGAGATGAACCTGCATATAGATCTGCAACTATTTCAGGATTGCGCAATTCTTCAGAATAAATAATCAGCTTAGATCTTAGCCTATTCTTCAGCAAACATTCGCCAGATCACAGATCTAAAAATTTCATAAATAGATCTAAGAAATACATGGTCATTCCAGGTCTAAAGATCCTGATCCATCATTGTATTCATAGGTGCATTATTATTTTAGATCTATCAATAAACTGTAACCCATTCCATGCAGATATACTTTAGAGTGAAGTATTCATTCAATACCCAAACACGAGGACACTTTGCACTATGATATTCTTCTCCTTATATAGATTTAGCCTTTACCAATACCATGAGTCAAAACCACACAATTTCCGATGGTATTCTTGGATAGGATCAAATATATGACTCAACGTTCAATACTGTGGGCTAATACCATGATAATTCCCACTGGTATCATAATTTTAGAGTGAAAAAGGCATACATGACTTTGCTTCTTCGTCCCTGCGTGTATACACAACTTATCTTCATAAAAACTACGTATATACTAATTCTGGATGTATACGCGGGTTTCCTTCATAAAATTAGCATATATGTTGCCTCCATACGCAGGTTTCCTTCATCAAACCTGCGTATACATTGAAAAATATTTCATGTTTAATTTCTCTGGCACTTACTAGAATTCCTTTCTCTCACATCTGAACTAACCTGTAGAAACATCATTTTTACATCTTTAACACAGAGGTTTCTTATCAAAAGGAAACTCATCAAGTATGTTTCCATCAAGGAAAACTTCATCAAGTAAGTTGCCATCAAGGACAACATATTGCTTCATATTGCCAACAATCCTCCCCTTTGGACTTGATGGCAACCATGATGGTGTTTGATCACCACAACAGATAAATACATTAATCATAACCATTATTCAAACACCAAAATACTCCCCCCCTTTGACATCAAGGGCAAAGGGTGGTTCAATACCAAAACAAGGTTTCTCTTTCCTTGTATAAAGAAGAGCTCTGTAGATCTGATGTGCACTGTATTGACCATACTCCCCCCGAGTTCATGCTGAATCTTCAGACATATTTTTCAATGAAGTACATGACTGTATAACTCAATCGAGTATGACCTTTCCTATCACCAAGGACTCGTACTCACATCAATGATCCAACCAAGTGGAATTAAAAATTTAGCTCGCATCAAAAAACAACTAGCGAAAATAGAAGGGTTATCCTACTATCATGTTTTCAGACTGAATAACCAAGTTGAAAATAGACAAGAAAATTAGGTGGGCCATAGAAACTACAGTGAAGCTCGTGTCATTGAAAAAAACAAACATATTTTGATTCCATGATTACGATATCAATCATCAGTGACATGGTGGAAATTTTTCCATCATCTCCAAGTTCTAACACTAGCAAATCCAAAAATTGTAGTTTGAATTCTAAGTTAAGGACACATGGTAAGGAGGAGGACTCATAACAGAAATGCAATGTCATTCTTTAATTTTTTTTTCTCTAAATCATGAAATGAAAATATGTTTTTTTTGCAGTTCCAGTAATTTTGTTTTTACACAAATAATGCAACAATCTCAAATGACAGTATAAGAATAATAAGCAGTAGTATGATAGCAATATTATTTTGAGATTCAACTCCCAATATTGAAACTATGTACTTAGGCCTATGACCCTCATTTTTTTGGAGTTAATATAAAACACTCATTTCTATTAGAAAAAAAAATAGGAAAAATTAATAATTTTGTGATTAAGAAAGGGTGAGCTCACCCAAAATATGTGTTGACCTTCTACTCTCATGGTCAAATGATCCAATAACATAGCTTGATTTATCCTTATCAAAACACTTTCACTTCATTTCTAAAAATTAGAATAAGTGAATCATAACTTAAGTAATTCCTTGTGGTGGAAATGTTAGGATCATACATGTAGAGCTAGTTTTAAGGCCATTCCATGCCATTTTTCCCTTGAGGGAATGTAAGAAGAAAACATGATATCTTTATCTTCTTGGATTTCAACTTTATTAAAATTCCGCGTTGAAGCTAGATTCCTTCCATATTCTCCTTATCTGAATATTCTATTAGGACACTCTTTTTCTCATATCATTTGAGGCATAAAAATTAACAAGGGAGAACACATGAACTTTGAAATAAAATAATGTCCATACAAAATAGTTGTTGGGGAAAACTCTATATTGAATGATTTATATGACTAACTCTGGGGATATTAGGGTGTGACTCCACCTTTACCTTCAACATGGTTAGAAAAAGGAATAGTCTAGGTGATCCTAATTACATGAAGGGTCAACTTATGCATAACACCAAATACTTTAACTTCTTACAAGAACAAAACCTTTTATATATATATATATATATATATATATATATATATATATCTCCAAACAATGGATTTGTAATGGGGGCCTAAGATCCTCAATATTCCATTAACTACCATCGTTATGATATTTTAAAATCGAAGTCTATCACATCCTCATCTTCTAGGCCCACTATGGAGTGGAAATTATTTGGAGAGGTCATATTTTGCATCTCAGGTTAGAATCAATCATTTAGGGTTCTATTCCTTTGTTTCTTATAAGAATATTTTATACCATGCATTAACTGGGTTAAATTCAAAGGTGTGAGTTGATACCATGCCTTATGGCTCCACCCCTTTGTGGGGTATTGGGCTAGGAATTGTTGGCATAATATCTACCCACTATAAATTTCATACGCTTTTTTTAAAGTTGTTCCAAGGCCAAACTTGTTATAAATTAATTAACGGAGCAATGAAATACATAAAATATTGCAAAAACACAAATACAGAAATGCATAAAACAAGAGAGACACATATATACGTGGTTCACCCAATTTGGGCTACGTCCACAGAGAAAAAATCAGTCCTTCCTTTTATATTATCTAGGAAAATGAAGAGATACAACCTACAACAGATCCACTTTAATTTCCTTTTCGCTCTCACACAATCACCCTCTCTCTTTCTCACCCAAAATAATCATACCCAACTGCAATACAATCCCCTCATATAAAATGAGGGTTTCCTTCTAGAGAATAAAACTCTAAATTAATATAAATTCTACCTTCATATCATCCGCCTAATGAACGACCCATATTGACTATGAAATTCAATATTTTATAAGGAAAATTTTCATCGTTTTTTTAGCTTCGAGGGCACTGCCCCCAAACACCTGCCAGGGGGCCTCCAAACATGCAACACCCCCCCCCCCCCCCCCACCACCTTGCCCCCCACCCCCACCAACCTTGGACCCCCCAGGCAGCAATAGTGGGGGGAAATCCCCCCCACACCCCCCTTGGGTTTTGGGATCCAAACGCGAGTGAAATAAGGCCTCTGAATTAGGACGATAATCAAGCTCCACACACAACAATATTCCACTTGGAGAAAAAATATATAAACTCCATCGTTGCTTCACTTGTTGAACAATGAATCCACTTGGACCTAGTTGTTTCTCATCTTAATCATCATACTTGAAGACCAATTGAAATTGAGTAAAATCTCATTTTCTCCCTGGTTACAACTTTTTCTAACATATATGCAGGATTCTAGCTAGTGTGTATCTTTTCGATCTTGAACTGTCCATCTTCTAACACTTACCATATGAAATGGTACTTGAGATGCATGCATGTTTAGTCTTGGAATGAACTAATGAGTTCTTTGCAAGATGAATGGAACTTTGGTTGTCAATGTGTAACCTTCCCATCACCTGATTCTTGCCCAATTCATCCATAAACCTTTGTAACCAAATCATTTATTTACTAGCCTTTGTAGCAGCAACATACTCTGCTTCTTTTGTTAAAAGTGAAACAATGTTTTGCAACTTTGAAGCCCAACTGAAAGTTGTTCCACCTACAATAAACACATACCCCGTGCTTCTCCTCTTGTTATCTTTTTCACCTCCCATATCTGCATCAACATATCCCTATAGAGAAATGTTTAAACCTCCAAACCATAATTCTTGATTTGCGATACCTCTCAAATACCTAAGAACCAATTCATTGTGATCCAATGTTATTTTCCTGGATTGTTTGTGTACTTTCTTACAACTCTCATTACATGTTCAATATCAGGTCTTGTGCAAACCATTGCATACATTAAGCTTCCAACAACTAATGTGTATAGAACTTTACACATATAATCCATCTCTTTCTGGGTCTTGGAACACATCTCCTTAATTAGTTTGAAATGGCTAGAAAAAGGTGTACTAACGGGTTTTGTGTTCTGCATATTAAATATTTCCAACACCTTTTCTACGTACTCACTCTGAGATAATGTGAATTTGCGATTTTTCCTGTCTTTATTTTGTAGAACCCAAATCCTTCATTGCAAATGAAATTTCCAATTTTCATTTGAGCACATTTATTTCCTACATGTTAGACCCTGCAACAAGCATGTCATATACCTACACTAGAAATATAATATAGTTTCCATCATTTTTCCTTTTAAAATAAACATAATGTTTAGAGTGACATCTAGTATAACCCTATTCAAACATAAACCTGTCAAATTTTAGATACCATTGCCTTGGAGCCTGTTTTAAGCCATACAATCTCTTCTTCAATTTTCACACTAATTTCTCCATCCCTTTGACCCCATACCCTTGTGGTTGCTTCATATATATTTCTTCCTCCAAATCCCCATGAAGAAAATTTGTTTACATATAACTACTCAAGATGAAAATATTATGTTGCCACTACACTTAAAATAGTTTTGATTGAATTCATTTTAACAACATGAGAAAAAATTTCATCAAAGTATATACCTTTATTTTGTGTAAATACCTTAACCGCAAGTCTAGCCTTATACCTCTATTTACCTTCATCTTCTTCCTTCAACCTGTAAGCATTTAATATGCAATGTTATTTTACCGTCAGGAAACTTTACCAAGTCCCATGTTTGGTTATGCATTAAGAAGTCCATCTCTTCTTCCATTGATTTCTCTCACTTATTCCTGGTTTCTACCTGCATTACTTCTTCATACCTTTCCGGTTCACTAAAATCAGTCAACAATACATAATATAATGAAGGAGAGTATCATTCAGGGGGTATAATTATCTTGCTAGATATTCTAACACATGTTTCAGGTGTTTGAGGTTTTCGTTGTTGTTGTTGAGGTTGTTGTGGCTGCTGATCATTCTAATTTTCAGACACCTTTAATTTTCCTGTGATCTCATCAAGCATTATGTATTCTTTGTTTTCCTTTTCTTGTTACTTTCCCTGCATCTAATCCTTATACAAGACCTTTCACTGAATATGACATCTCTACTCCTAATGATTTTGTGATTTTCATAATCATATAAGTGATAAACCAAATCATTAACACCATATCCAATAAAGGTACATTTCTTTGATTTTTCCTAAATATTTGTTATATTTTTTGTGTTAATGTGGATAAAAACTTCACAACCGAAAGTCTTAAAAAAATAATAGTTTACCTTTTAACTTTTCCATGCCTCCTCTCGAATATCGTAATCCAAGGAAATTGAATGCCCTCTATTTATTAGATAAAAAAATGTTGTCTACAACATCTGACCAAATTTGTAATGGAAATCCTGCATACAATCTCATGCACCTTTCACGCTCCATGATTGTCCCATTCATCCTTTTTGACACACCATTTTCCTATGGTGTTCCTGGAACTATCTCATCTCTTGAATTCCATGCTCTGAGAAGTAGTTATCAAACTCTTTGTTGCAGTACTCACTTCCATTTTCTGATATGAGAAACTTAAAAAAATTTCCTGTCTCATTCTCAACCAAAGCTTTCTATTTCTTCAAAGTATCAAATACATCAGATTTATTTCAAAAACAATAAATCCAGGTTTTCCTAGTTGCATCATCAATACAATGAACATAATAGCAAGAGAAACTGAGAGATGATATCTGAGCAGTTCTTCATACATTTGTATGCACAAGATCTATTTTTTCACTCTTCTTTTCCTTCCCAACTCTGAGAAATTTGACTCTCTTCTGTTTTCCATAAACACAATTTTCACAGAAATCCAAATCAACATGCTTCAAACCCAATAACAAATTTCTTGAGTGAAGAATCAACATCCCTTTCTCACTCATGTGCTTGAGCATATGATGCCAAAGTGTTGTATTTTATCCCATGGAGGTTAAATTTTTAACATAATTAGATATATTATTTCATAAATACAATGTCCCAACATTTTTTCCTTTTGCTATTACTTGGGCTCCTTTAGTGACCTTCCAGGTTTTGTTTGTAAAAGTAGTTACACAACCTTCACCTCCCAACTACCTTGTTGAAATTATATTTTTCTTCAGATCTGCAACATGCATTTCCTCCTTCAATAGCCATTGGCTTCCATTCTATTGCTTTATAAAAAACCTTACCTATTCCAACTATTTTATAGGGTTTCTCATCACTTAAATGAACCTATCCAAAATCTCCTTGAACTTAGTCATGAAAATGTTTCCTATCAAGTGTGGAATGGAATGAGGCCCCTGACTCTACCACCCAAGCATCAATAATATTATCTAATGAAAGAATCAAAGTATCTTGTAACATATCGCTTGTCACATTCGCTTCATGATTGTTCTCTTGTTGTCCATCTCCCTCTTTTCTCTTCTGATATTTGCATTCTTTCTTCACGTGTCCTTCTTCCCACATTTCCAGCACACTATCCCCAATCTAGAATTGGATATTGCTTTTCTTGATTAACTGTGATTTCCTGGGCTCTTTGCTCTTTCCATTTTTGTTCCCATAGCCTCTGCAGCCAAAGCATTACCTGATGTATCACTGAAGATTTTTCTTCACATTTCCTCACTACGGATGACACCAACAACATCATCAAACTTTAAAGTACTAGATCCAGAGACAGTGTTACTAATGGCCATAACTAAACCATTCCAAATTTCTAGTAATGAACACAGAAACAATAGAGCCCTAACTTCATCATAAAAATTTACCCCTATAGAACTTGACTGACTGGTAGCCGTATTAAAATCGTTTACATTATCAACAAAATATCCACCTTATAACATCTTCATATTAAATAGACGCTTCATAAGAAATACCTTATTTGAGGCCGAGGGTTTTTAATTTAGTTTGGCCAATGTTGTAATTAAACCTTCCATTTTCGTTTCCTTTGAAATGTTGAATTCCAGTGATGTTGTCAAACACAGTCGTATTGTTCCTAGTTTCAATCTCTCGAGAAGATACCATTATTCGTTTTCATACTTGTCAGCTTCTTTGATTTTCCGCTTAATGGTAGGTACAGATATTTCTGATACATATAATATTCCATCTGCATCTTCCACATTTGGTAATTTTGGCCATTAAATTTCTCGACCCTAAACCTACCATCTTCCACCGTTGCTCCCACTCGAACCAAGAACCCTTCTCTCCCATGATTTAATCAACCAAGTAGAACTTCGACTCTCATACCAATTGTTAGAAATTAATTAATGGAGCAATGAAATACATAAAATATTGCGGAAACATGAATACAAAAACGTATAAAACAAGAGAGACACAAATGTACATGGTTCACCCAATTTGGGCTACGTCTAAGGAGAAATAACCAGTCATTCCTTTTATATTATCCAACAAAATGAAGAGATACAACCTACAACAGATTCACTATAATTTCCTCTTCACTCTCATATGGTCTCCTCTCTCTTTCTCAATTAGAATAATCATACCCGACCACAATACAATTCCCTTATATAAACGGAGGGTTTCCTTCTAGGGAAAAAAAAAAAACTATAAATTAACATAAATTCTACCATCAGATCATCTGCTGAATGAACAACTCATATTGAGTACGAAATTACAATAATTTATAAAACATAGTTAACGATCAAACGAGAAAATTACCTAGTACCCATTTTTTTGAGGTAGAAAAAAAACACTCGATTTTGAAAAGTGGTGATGTAGAAACACCCTTTTTTTTGGAGCATAGTTTAGGCACTTTAAATTTTCTTATGACTTTTTTTTATATTTATTTAAATGTCATGTTATTCATGTTGATTTTGAAAAGTGGTGATGTAGAATAACTTGTTTTTTTCTTGGATCATATTTTTCGAACTTTAAATTTTCTTTGATTTTTTTTTTTAAATATCATGTCGATTTAGAAAACTGGTCATTTTTTAGCACTTTAATTTTTTTTATTTATCAAGTATGAACATTTGTTTTAAAATATTAATGATTTTCATGCTAATTTTGAAAAATGTTGATGCAACATCAATCCTTTTTGTTTAGAGTGGTGATTTTCATCTTGGTAATAAGACATAAAAATAAAAGAAAAAAACATGACAAAAAATTCAAATATAAAGAAAATATGAAAAAAAAACCAATAAAAGGGTTAAAAAAAAACAAAAATAACTTGCAAAAATAAAAACTTTAAATATAAAAATTAAAAATAAATAAATAAAGGAAAAAACTCATAATTTAAAGACAAAAAATAAAAATTAACAAAAAAAAACATTTTTTTTTAAGTTAAAAAAAAAAGGCGAAACAACATAACTAACGAAAATGATAAAAAATTTTTTTATTAAAAGTAATTAAAATATAAAAAAATCAAATAATCAAAATACTAATATTAAAAATACCTAAAATTCAGAAATTTAAATAAAATTTAAAAATTTAAATTTAAAAACAACATTCAAATAAAAATTTTAAAACAATAAAAATTTAACTAAATTTAGGATTTGTGATCCATTGTAAATATTTAGAATTTTCTTCGGTAATAATCACATGTGCAATGTTCTTTATTACCGAAGAAAAATATAAATAAATAACAATTTAAATTTTATATATATATATATATATTTTATTTTATTTTTAAATATATATATATATATATAATTTTCAAAAAAAATTTAATTTTTTAATTAAAAAAAAAAATTCAAAAAAATTAAAAATTAAAAAATATTAAATTTAAATATATAAATTAAATTTAAAAAGAAAAAGAAAAATATTAATAATAATAATAAATTAATAAAATAAATAAATAAAAATCACCACCACTGGGCTCGGCCGATGGACGGTAGAGAGCTGCCACGTCGGCCGAGCCCTGCAACCCTAGGGCGGCAGGGGTCGATTCCGGGAATCACCGCCGCTCTGTGTCGATTCTGGGAATCACCGCCGCTTTAGATCGATTCCAGGAATAACCACCACACTGGGTCGATTATGGGAATCACCGCTACCCTGAGTCGATTCTAGGAATTACTGCTACCCTGGGTCGATTCCGGAATCATTGCCGCTCTGGGCCTATTCCAGGAATCACCACCTTTCTCAGTCCATTCTGGGAATCACCGCCACCCTGGGTTGATTCCGAGAATCACCACCGTCGCCTTGGGGACCGCGGGGGTCAGATTCCAAGCCCCGCGGCCCGAGGGTGGCAAGGGTGGGCAACAGTGGTAATTTTTTTTATAGTTTTATTAATTTTTATTTTTAATTTTTTAAATTTTTTTAATTTGTTTTTTAAATTTGTTTTTATTTTTATTTTTAATTTGTTTTTTTATTTTTTAATTTAATTTTTATTATTGTTTAATTAATTTTTATTTTAATTTTAATTTTTATTTATTTTTTAATATATTTAATATTTTTTTTTTTTAATATACTTAATATTTTTTAATTTAAAAAATTTGAATTTTGTTAATTTTTTATTTAAAAAATGTATTTTTCATAAATTTATATGTTTTTTATTTAAATTATTATTTTTTTTAAATTTAAAGTTTTTATTATTTTAAAATTTTTATTTTTATTTTCTTTTTAAATTTAATTTATTATTTTTTAAATTGAAAGTTCTAAATTTAAATTATCTTTTATTTTAATATTTGATTTTTTTATTATTTTTTTTTAATTTTAACTAATTTAAATTTTTTTTTATTTTATCTTTTTTTAATTATGTGGTTTTAAAAAAAAAAAAAAATTATAACTTGAAAAAGTAATTTATGTTTTTATTTTGTGTTAATTTTTAATTTTTTCTTTAAATTGTATGTTTTTTTTTCTTTTTCTTTTTCTTTTTCAATTTTCTTTTGAAATTTTTTGTGTTGTTTTTGTTGTTGTTGTTGTTGTTTTTTTTTTAATAAGTGATATTTTATCTTTAATACCATGCCTAAAAATAGTTGGAATTTTATTTTCATAAAGGTGATATTTTATCTTGAATGTCATACTTGGATTTTTCAAGGCTTTTCAGAGATACGATAATAGATTGTCTTTAATATCATGCATAAAAATTGTTGCAATTTTAAGACTTCTGATATTTTATCTTTAATGTCATGTTTATAGATGAAATTTTAAGGTTTTTCAGAGTCACGATATTATATCTTTAATGTCATTATTAAAAATTGTTGACAATTTACCCCGGAAAGAAAAATACTTTATTCCAACATTAACACCTTTTGTTTTCAAGGTGTTTTTTGCACACAAAAAATTGACAACATTATTCCAACAACAACGCTTTTCGTTTTCAAGCTTCTTTTTGCACAAAAAAATTGGCGACGTTATTCCAGCATCAACACTTTTTTTTTGAATTTTTTTTTTTTGCATAAAAAAAATTGGCGATGTTATTCCACCATCAACACTTATTGTTTCGAGGGTGTTTTTACAATTTATTTTCAAGAAAAGATTTGGTTTTTAGCATAATTTAAAAAAAATGTTGAAATTTGACCCTAAAAAAGAATAATGGATTCTGGAAGACACATTTTTCATTTTTGGGTTGTTTTTTCGTGATTTTTGAGTTTTTTTGTGCTAGATTTCTCGTTTTGAGGTAATAGTTCCCATTTGATCGGTAACTATGTTACAAGGAAAAATTTCATCTTTTTTTAGCTTCAGGGGTGTTGCTCCTGAACCCCGACAATGGGGGGCTCCAAACATGCAGCCCCCCCCCTCGGACCCCCCAGACAGTAATAATGGGGGGAAAGCCCCCCCCGCACTCAATGTCAGCGATTGGGATCCAAACACAATTAAAACAAGGCCTCTGAATCAGGAAGATAATCAGGCTCCACATCCAAAAAAACTAATGATTCAATTATGGATTTTAAAACTGAGGAGCTTTCCCCTTATTTGCAACCTTTACCCATCTATCATTGTCAACTTGAGTAAAGCTTGTGTGGTTGGATCTTGTACATCAACAACTTTATTATTTTTTTCCTCATATTTTTCAAAAAAAAGGTGATGTTTGATCCTACAATGCGAGTTTTCGCTGTTGAAGTAAAATTTTGAGAGATAAATATATCAAATTACTTATTAAATAACTCTTACCCTCTCTCAAGTTATGCATAAAAATATACTTCAAGAAGTCCCAAAGTTGTATGGGTGACCCATAGAAGTTTACCTACAATAAGCAATATAGTTGAGAAGTTTCTTCAACCAAAAACTATTCATGCCATTAGAGAAGGATAGATAGGGTATTTCGACACATCCATGGACCATGAAGTGATCCATGGATATCACTTCAGACAATGGTTTTCTTCAACAAAAATAAATTAAAAAAACCTCTATTAAAATTACATATAATTATATATAGTTGTGAAAATTCTCAAATCGTTATCATTACCTTAAATAATATAAAACACATAAAATTCCCTATTACAACGTGCCTTCAAAATACGATTTCATGAGATCTTTGATAATGCCATTTTAAGTGACTCTTTCCATTAGCACTGGCAAAATTGTCAAAATGAAAAAGTTAACACAAAAAATGGCAAAATGGCAAGTACATCCAAATAATTAAATACTACAAAAACAACTTCTGCATATTATTAATATTATATACAACCATTAATAATAGTTTTTTATTGATATCATAATATGTATTAATAACTACTTTGTTTTATTTTTTATATTAAATTTTATTTAAATTATATTATATAAAATTACCTTGAAAATAATCTTTGCTTTTATTCAAACTAAATAAGCGTAACCAAGAAATTGACAATAAATTAAAAAAAAAATTATTAAATTAAATAAATAATATTAAAAAATAAAATATAAATTATATTATTTTTAATATATTTAAAATTATAATAATGGATATTTGATTAATTTGTAATTAATATTTAATTTAGGAGTGATTTCTAATTTAATATGGAAAATATATTGTAATTTTATGTTATATTAAAAACTTTAACGAGATCAAATTACATAAAATTAAAATAATAATAACTATAATTATGATGATGATGATGATGATCGTTAACGTCCATTGAGACCAATCTTTGGTCTATCGGACCTAAAGAAAATAGCTACTTAGTTTGATTTAAGATTTTATTCTTATGCTCAAAAAACTTGGAGAGAAGCCTCCCGAGCTCACTATAATTTTGACATCTTAAAAGGCTAGGAAGGTCAGTATTGCAGCAAAGATAATGAAAATGAGCTCTAATGTGGTTGTACACGGGGCACTCTAAGAGGAAGTGATTTTCATCCTCGATGTTCATATTCTCATAGAGATGGCAAATCCTTTCCATCCATGGTGTTTTAGGAACTGTCCAACGACTTGTTTCACTATGGAGCTCATGAGAGTTCGTTCTAATCTTGGCTATATTAATTTTCTTCTTTGAGCTAGTTAAAACAGATAGATACTTTTGATCTTCTAGAGTGGGGTTGATGACCTCATTATAATATCTTAATTTTCTTTTAGCTACTAGATCTTTCTCACACCACATTTTTTCTATGAACTTAGAAGTAACAATTTTTTTAATGTTATTAATGTTTTGCAATGCAACAATCTCGTCCATCTCCCAATGGTTTAACCAAGCCCTGGTGTCTTTATACCAATCTCGTTTAAGCCTTAGGTGGTTTTGGCTGGAATTTAAAGCTAGCTTAGAAAGTCTATGGTCTCTTATACTATTGAGAGCCTAGCTATTAATTAAAACATTTTATTTTAATGAATATATATATATATATATATATATATATGAATAAATAATAATTATATTAATCTAAATGGATCTTATTTTTAGATTTATTATAAATTGAGAAAAATCAAAATTTTTAAAATGTAAATATTTTCTTAAGTTATACACTAAATAAATATATTTACATTTGGTGAGATTTGATATTTTAAACCCTTGATGATTTGAAATTCAAAATAAATCTAAGCAAATTATAATAATAAAATTAATTCTTTTTAATCTATATAATAACAAATCTGCATCATCAACTTTAAATCATAGCCATATTAATAATCATTCAAATACCAGTTGACATTTTCTTATTAATTAACTTAGGACTAAAAAGTCATATATACATTTAATTTGTATATTATATTAATCCTTAATGATTTCTGTATTTTTTTTTTAATCTCCGGTATCATATTTTATGCACCTGGTTTATTATATATGATCTATAAAGTTGTATATTATATTAATCTTTAACGATTTATGTCTTTTTTAATCATACCGTATCATATTTTATCCACTTTGTTTATATATATCTTTATAATCATGACCATTGAGCTATTATTTTAAGTGTAATTTTGGTTTGAAATCTGAATTGTAAATTGATTGTTATTTAGATTATTAAAAAAGACTTAGTTACAAAATTATTGATTTTATGGTTAAATTTTAGAATAACTCAAAGTTACAATTAAATTAAAAATGGTTTTTAAATTTGTTATTAAATTAATTTAAATTTTGATATATTAAATATTAAAAAATATTTAATATTTAATATGTATTTTTTTATCATTTAATTTTATATTATATATTAAAAACAATTATATTATATATTAAAACAATTACCTATTACATTTTTTAATAATTCTCAAATCTATATTTAAAATAAATTAAAATTGTCCACCATACAAAACTATAAAACACATTATTGCTCTAAATATTAAATAAATTAAACAATGATTTAATATTCTTATGGAATATTAAGTACAAGGAGGAGTCAACAACTAATTAATTATGAGTGTTATACCAAATAACACAATAAAGTTGTACCGATATAGGAGAATCCCATTTCTGTGTTTTCCTTTATGACTTCTTGCATTTCATGTTCATTCCACATGGTGCCCAACAATGAGTGTTTAAAATTACTTGATGGTTTTGATGACTTTATCTTCCCATTTAATTAAAAGCATTTCCATTATGTTGTTAGGGACACAATAAGATAATTATTATCCTTTGCAATATCTACATGGGAATGATTATAATTAATTAGGTGAATTTTGATGAGTTACAAGTGAACTTTATTTATAAATAATATGTATTTAATTATTTATTTATTTGTTAGAAGATTAAATTGTAATTAAGAATAGTTTTTGGTTTATTATATAAGATTAAAATTAAATGGTAGTTTAGTAATTACCATAATGAATATTAATTTTAAAAAAATATTATTTAGATTTAAATCATATTTTAGTTTTTAAGTAAGATGTAAATGTGTTTCTGATTGGTTAAGAGTTCCTGAGACATAAGAATAAATTAATGGCCCAAAATTAAATGTAGACCACCAACACATCATTTCAAATGACATAGCTTTCAATAAATAACGATTATGAGTCAACCCATATTCGTGAGGAGCAACTAGTGATGGATATATGAGTCAACCCACATTCGTGAGGAGCAACTAGTGATGGATATCATCATTGTTGGTTGACAACTAAGATATAATAGCTTTGCCATCTTTGAGGGGGAAAAATAGTCTTATTAATACTTAAATATAATAACACTTTAATCAACCAAATAAGGCATAACTCAAATAATAACTAGCCTAAATGTTGCATAGTTAAGAGAGAAGAGACCATTATTCAAAATCCAATAAGGGTTATTAAATATTATGTTAGTAGGAATTTATATTTTGACTAACAATTTTTTTAGTTTCATTAAGTAAACCAGTTAAAATATGATATTTATCATCATCCCATCCTATGGATGAAAGTTGGATGTGCCCTTGGTTCCATCCCTTTCTTGTGTTGAAAATCAAGAAGAAAATGTATGTCTAATTTATTTGTCCCTTAAATAAATTGGGCAATAAATTCTAATCTTATCTCATAACAACTTGTATTAGTTAACTAACTCAGAAAGACTGAGTTAGCTCAGGAAACTCGAGTTGAGGGTCAAAGGTGAGGCATGTAGAGTGATTTCATTGTTTTGGGGGTCCAGTTGCAGTTAATGCACTAGTGTGGTGTAAGTGTAATCAGTTAACTCAAATTAATTGAGTTGAAATCAGTTTAACTAGTTCTAATTGATTGATGAGCTAGTGAGGGGTCTAATGAACTAAAATATATTTAATTCACAAGTAGTGGTCAATCAGATAACTGATGATTCACTATTATTACTTGCATGCATGTCAATTCTAATGAAGACCCGGTTGAGACAAAGGTTAAAGGGAAGTTAACTATCATGTTGGAGTAATCACCACACCTCTATGGAATCCATAATTTCCACCTTGGGGATTCTAGTTAGTGGTTTGGAAGTTTACCAACACTTGCGAGTTTTGGTGTAACGACAAAACTCCACATGGTATCAAAGCCTAGACCCAAGTTCAATTCCCCTGAGCTGCATTTGAGGGGGGGTGTTGGAGCAATCACCGCATCTCTATGGAATCCATAATTTCCACCTTGGGGATTCTAGTTACTGGTTTGGAAGTTTACCAACACTTGCAAGTTTTGGTGTAATGACAAACCTCCACATATCAATTGTATTATTAGCAAACTGCCCAGGTGCAGTTATAAAGCCACATGATGCCCATGATGGATTGTGCAATCAAGGAAGGTTGGAATTCCTATTTAATATGGATTTATTTTCCTAGGAGTTGTGTGCGCAAGGCAGGCTGAAGGAAGGAAAGGAATTGGCTATGTGTTTGTCCAGTTTTTCCTAGATCAGTGTGAGACAATTGGTAGAGTGCTAGAGATTCTTGTGAGGAATAATGCATTGTATTGTTTCATGATTCCTTGGCTTATTATATAATGGAGATAGAGGGGTTTTGAGCAGTTTCTTTCCCCAGGAAAATTTTGTGTTGTGTGATTGATTTACTTCTTTCTCTTACTTGCATGTGATTGAGCAATCATGTTTTATATTCCTCAAATATTGTAGAAGGATTTAGTATCTTGTTTCAGTACATTGCATGATTGGATTGAATCCATTGGTATAATTTCTACATGGTATCAGAGTGCCAAGAATCACAATAGTGGAGAATAAATTGAGATTGTGTTGAACAATATTCAGATTTGTAGATACATTCTTTGGAGCTAGCAGTTGACGAGGATGTCTTTCACCAGCCTGAGACTCAAATATGAAATCAAGGGAAATTCGAACTATGTTGCATGGAAGGACTAGATGGAGGTAATATTGGAGGATATTGGGTTGACGGAGTTCATTGACACTGATATTCCTGAACCCAATCAAGCAGATGCTACTCAACATGAAGCATGGAGGAAGAATGTTGCAAAGGCGAGGATGATCTTATTAGAGGGAGTTCAAGATCATATTGTCTCACGTCTTCATGGCAAGGAAACTCCATATGCTATGTCGAAGGCCTTGAAATATATGTTTCAAAGCAGCAGTGACCACATAAAATTGGTACGCAAGGAAAAGCTCAGGAAAATTAAAATGGAGAAGGGCGACAAAATCCAGAAAGACTTGACCAAGTTCAATCAATGTCAAGATGAGCTTGGAAGTGTTGGGATTATTGTAGCTGATGATGACTTGGTGAGCCTAGCACTTCTAGGCCTTCCCAAGAGTTGGCATAGTTACCAAGTCTCCGTGAATGGGAGGATGCAGTTACCAAAATGGGAGCGACTATGGTTGGATTTGGTACAAGAAGAGTTTCGGTGGAATACGAGGGATGGATCCTCATCCAAGATTAATGATGAGGAAAATTGTGCCTTGGCTAGTACGGAAAATAAGGGAAAACGAAAGAAGTCTTATTCCAAATCTGACACTGACAAAGAAGGCAAGAAGCGAGACATGTCAAAGGTGAAATGTTTCAACTGTCATGATCATGGAAACTATGCCACAAATTGTCCACAAAAGAAGAATAAGAACAAGAAGGCTCTAAGAGATGTAGTGCATGAAGCTTTGGTCTAAAATTTTGAGTTGGAATTCTCCCTCATCGCATGCATGGCGTCAAATGTGATGGGATCCATGTGGTACTTGGATAATGGAGCATCTTTCCACATGACTGGCAATAAAGAACTCTGTAGTAACTTGGAGGAGAAGGATCTTCAGATGCACATCGAGATGGGTGATGACGAGAGATATAGCATTACCGAGATTGGTAAAGCTAATTTCCAGATAGAGTCAGGTAAACCTTTCATATTAAAATATGTCATGCATGTATCGGGTTTGAAAAAAGAATTTAGTTTTAGTTGCTATGTTGGAGGATCTTGGATATGATGTGGTTTTCAGTGAAGGAAAGGTGTTCCTTTTTCACAAAGCTATAGGACAGGTAAATAAGATTGGGGTTTATGTGAAGAACCTCTACAAACTTGATGTAGATGGTTGCACAACATTGATCAATAAAGAAGATGAGCTGGTGAGTCGTGATACTGGTGAATTATGACACAATTAGCACTATGTGATTTCCCAAGGTTGTAAAGGAAACCCTGAGGTAACCACAAAACCACTTTGGAGTTTAGGATCTAGCCCTCCTAAACTCGGGGAGGGCTAGATCCTAAACTCCAAAGTGGTTTTGCGGTTATCTCTCGGTTTCCTTTACAGCCTTGGGAAATTACAGAGCGCTAACACCTTTATTTTGGTTATAAATAGTTATTTATTTATAATAGTTAATAATATAAAATTTATATTTATTTATATTATTTATTTTTTATTACATTAATTTTATTTTTATCTATAGATTTTTATTTATTTATACTAATTTTATTTTCCTAAATGATATATAATATTTGAGAGTGTAAACTTATGTGATCCATAGCCATTTTTCAATAAAAATCTTCCTCAAAATCACATCAAAATATAATGTTGTTTTATTATATATTATTTTATTTTTATTTTAATATGGGATAATTTTTATTTTTTTTATTAGATAATTAATCCGGGTCTTCTTTTTTTACTACTTTTCTTGGATTTCATTTACATTTATTTCATTGTTTTTAATATGATATATTTTTTGAGAGTTTAAACTTATGTGATCCATAGCTATTTTTTAACACAATTCCTCTAGAAAATCACATCAAAGTTTATAGGGACGACGCTTTTTGAACTACTAAGTGTTGATCAAAACCCATGAATATAGCCAAGATTAGAACAAACTCTCATGAGCTCCATAGTGAAATAGGTCGTTGGAAAGTTCCTAAAACACCATGGATGGAGAGGATATGCCATCTCTGTGAGAATATGAACATCGAGGATGAAAATCACTTCCTCTTAGAGTGCCCCGCATACAACCACATTAGAGCTCAATTTCATAATCTTTGTTGCAATACTGACCTTCCTAGCCTTTTAAGATGTCAAAATTATAGTGATCTAGGGACGCTTCTCTCCAAGATTTTTGAGCATAGGAATCTGTTAAACACACACATGGTGTATGAGAAAGATAAAACACACAAATAGAAAGATAAGCATTCATTGCTCATATTATTCACCATAGATGTACATTTATAATACAATGGTGTGACCCTTGGATTCATCTTCCAAGGTCACTTGGACTCCTTTGTGACTCTTCGGCTTCCACACCTATCCATAGAGGATTAGGTGTTCAACATTCCCCCCCTTAATCTGAAGGGGTATGTGTGAGTCCAAGAAGAGAGTTGTAATACAAATCTACAAAATATTCATGGCAGCACTTAGGCTGAATCAGCTCTCTAAAATGTTGGCATAAAGAGGTGGTTTAAGGATGACCACCAACACTGGAATGCAACACTTATTGTAGTTCTCGGAACTCTTCCAAAACTGGCAAGACGCTGAGGGCTTATGCTAGAGGAAGTGTCCCTCATATTTGAAGAGGGAGACCTTAAACCTAATAGAAGGGAATTCTACAACCTGTGATGGTTTAAGGATGACCACCAACACTGGAATGCTTGATGAATTTCCTGGAACTCAACCACAAATGGCAAGAAGCTGAAGTCTTCTGCTAGAAGTGCTCTGAATTCTTTAAAGAGGAAGAATATGAACCTCACATGGATGGTTTAAGGCTATCGACCAACCAAAGGAATGCTCATGGGCATCCGTGCCTCTGGCTACAACTCTGAATATACAATAAATAATTGTGGCTCAGGCTCACTTGAACTGTTGTGTCTTTGGCTACAAATATGAATCTGGAATAAGAGATTGTGGCTCAGGCTCGCTTGATGTGGCGTCGAATCTTGTAGATGACCACCATTTTCCCCCTTGTCAGGTACAAGGTGAGATGATGGAAAAAACTCAACTGCAAGATTGTTTAATATTCTAGAACAAGTTCTGACATTGCAGGAGGCTTGTTTCTGAAGCATCTATGTGAAGAATGGGTGTGCTGACCAGAGTGCTTGCATGGGTGAAGATCGAAACAGTGATCTTTCATATGGCCAACGCGATCACAGTGTTGGAATTTTAAAATTTGTTGTTGTTGTTGCTGTGGAAGAGGAGCAGGATCTGGAACAACTCAATGTGAACTGTCATGAAGAAATTCGACACTCTAAAATTTGGTGGGCTTGAAGTAGTCTGGAATATGAAAGGAAAAATCTTTGTCATATCCAAGACAAGTTATGTGCTTGTTATGGACAAGCTCTTCCCAAGGTTTGACGATGGGCTTAGGAAGTGCAAACTGAATTGTTGCATCTGCATGTAAATCTGCTCTTGTACAAGGAACTGAATGTGAATCGACTGCAAATTTATATTCTTGCTTTTGATGGGAGTCCTTCTCAATTTTCTGAACAGAAACAGGTTCAGAATGATGACTCTTTTGTTGAAGTTTATCTTGCTGAAGCTGAGACTCCAACTGCAAAAACTCAATCTTGTCTTGTGCATCTTGCAAGCAAGTTTGAATATTAAAAAGATAATTCTTGCTCATTTTTACCATATCATGAACAGTGGAATGAATGAGGTTATGAAACAAATCTAATGCATCATTGATTTTAGCCATTTTTCTCAACAACTCAGGCTCAAGAAATAAAGGGTGTCAGTTTCAACCGATAATGCACCCGTTTACAATGTGATTCAACTTAATTTCAAAAAAATACAAATGACTTCAAAGACCCTTTTTTGAACTTCCGATTATGGAATTCCCAAATAAAAACTCTACTACTCAAATTATGGAGGACCTCAAGGTATAGAATTGGCCGTCTGACCAGCAAGCAACAATGACTCACATCATAGAAATATTCAACAATTTCTCAACTAGATCATGCCTCGAGAATTTGTGGGAACTCATCAATTTCATATTACACTCACAATAAAGACGAAGGAAAATTCCAAAAACTATGAGTAAGTTTTATGATGCCACCAATTTTCAACATTTTCCTTCACATTGTCAATATCTTTTAGAGAGTCACCCTTCTATACATGCCACACATCTTGGTCACGTTTTCATAATAGAGAAACATACAACAAAAAATTCACTCTTCACTATATAGAAAATCCATATATTTGTTTGTTCATATACCATCTCCCCCCTCTGTTCGTATTCTTCTCTTCTTCTTCTTTTTTTATATGAAAAAAAATTGGGGGAAAAAACAGAGGTATTATCTGGGGAAGGTTTTTTCTGGGGGAAGTGATTACTGGGGAAAGTATTTTGTAGGGAAGGTGATTACTGGGGAAGATATTTTCTGGGGTAGGTCAAACTATAAAAAAAAATTAAAAAAATAAGAGGTAGAGGATAAAAAATGGAACATAGAGAATCTGTGTGGGAGGGGAGGGAGAGTTGTGTGGGAGGGGAGGGAGGGACGAATGGTAGGGCGGGGAGGAGTAAGGGACGGACGAGGCTGGCAGAGGGAGGACGGAGAGTATGGAAGCAGGTGGGGAGGAGTAAGGGACGGAGCAGGGAGGGGAGGGGAGCGGGGTGAGCGGGGAGGGTGAGGGAGCGTGAGCGAAGAGGGAGGGCCGAGGGGTCAAGGGAGGGGGGGATGTGCGGGAGGGTAGGGGAGCGGGTCTGTGAGCGGGGAGGGGGGTGCGGTGTGCTGTGTGAGGGGGTGCGTGGGTGGGAATGGGAGGGCAAGTGTTTGAGGGGGTGGGGAGTGCAGTGAGGGGGCAGGGATTGTGAGAGGGGAGGGATGGGGAGAGATGGGTGAGGGCTAAGGGCCGTGGGAAGGCTAAGGGGAGGGAGGTGAGGGGGATGGGTGAGCCGAGAGCTGTGGTGAGTGGGTGAGGGATGGGTAGCATGGGTGGGGATGGGAGAGCTCTATGGTGAGAGGGGTTGGGATAGCCGAGAGGTGAGGGGGTGGGATTGTTGTGCCGGGGGGGGTGAGCATGGAGAATTGTATAGTAAATAAATTGTACAGTAAAAAAAAAATGCACAGTAAATAAATTTAACTGTACAATTTCAGAATTATTCCAGGAGTGGTAGAATTGTAAAAAAATTGCAAAATTATTTCAAGTGTGCCAGAATTCCTAGAGCAGTAAAACAGAAAACTGAATCTCAACTTCGAAGCCACGAGGAAGGGGAGTGCAGGTGAGAAAACTTGTAGACTTTAAAATGCACAGACTTTCAAATTCAGGAATATGGCAGTACACAATGCTGCTCTTCGCAAAAATAATTTATGTACGCTGCAAAAATGATTTCTGAATGCTGCAAAAATGCACAGGATTTTTGCAGATTTACACGGGCCACAAAAACAAGTGGTTCACACAAGGTTGAGTTGGTTATGAACGTATCAGCTCTGATACCATGTTAAACACACACATGGTGTATGAGAAAGATAAAACACACAAATAGAAAGATAAGCATTTGTTGCTCATATTATTCACCATAGATTTACATTTATAATACAATGGTGTGACCCTTGGATTGATCTTCCAAGGTCACTTGGACTCCTTTGTGACTCTTCACCTTCCACACCTACCCATAGAGGATTAGGTGTTCAACAGAATCAAATCTTAAATCAAATTAAATAACTCTTTTCTTTAGGTCCGATAGACCAAAGATTATATATATATATATATACTTCAAGGTATGCAATGTTCAGTGATATAAGTTTTTAAAAAAATTAATAGAATATTAAGAAAATATTAATAATTATAGCTTTTACCTTTATAAATAATCAATATAAATAGAAACAAATTTTAATTAACAAACCAAAATAAAAATAAAATATTGGTTAATAAAAAAGCGAACCAACAACGTAAAACAATAATAAAATTATTAGATAATAAAAAGAATATTAGTCAAAATAATAAATGATAAAAATAATAATAAACAAATGAAACAAACTACAATATTAAAACTAACACATATAAACAAATATTAATTGACAAAACAAAACAAAGTAAAAACTAAAATAAAAGCTAAAAACAAACCAACAAAAGTAAAGCAATAATAAAGATAATAATAAAACTAATACATAATAATAATAATAATAACAGTAATAAAAAGAAAGGAGTCAACAACAAACCAAACAGAGAAAAACTACACAACACAAAAACGAAGAAATCAAACTAAAGAGTTACAGTAAACTAAGGGAGGAGGAACATGAATAAGATCAGGAGTAGAGTGATGAAATCCAACAACAGCTAATCTTCCACACGTCATCCCTATTCAGCGTGTGAGACCTTTTCTCAATTTTAGCAGCTTCCCTGAATTTGCGGTGATGGAAATGCTCACCCTAGCAAGGACACTGGATTCTTCCAAACAAATGTGGTGTTTAGTCTTCCCAGGGTGCTCGAAAGGAGTTGAGGACCGAGTCCTACAGTGCCTGATATCAGCCACTTTTTCCTGAATTCTCCTACATATAAAACGACCAGTTTCTCCAATATAGGGAATCCCACAGGAACATGGGATCAAATAGACACCTTTCATGCTCTTGGGATCCAACGGGTCTTTAACAAAGTGGAGGGAACCACGAATGGTTTTCAAAGGTATAAATGAGGAAGAGATCCTATGTTTCCTTAAAATATGAACAATTTTGTCAGCAGTGCCATGGATAAAAGGAAGTCGAACATTACTAATTAATTCATTAAGATCTGTCTTTGGTTTTGTACCACTGCTAGCATTTAAGAAAGCTCTAATACCTTGATGCTTACTATATCCATTCTTATCAAAGACTTCAAGGAGATGGAATTTCTCATCTTCGAAGTGCTCGTCATTAGAAACCCTAAAATCTCTGGTGGCCAATGTGTTGACAACACTAGCCTTTTGAGCTAGAAAATGATGAGAGCTAGTGTGAAGATACTGCTCAGTGTGGGTTTTCTTCCAAAAGACTTGGTGAAAGAAAGAGCCATCAACATTCCTAGAGATGAGTACATCTAGAAAATGAAGGCTACCATCAATTTTTGTTTCCAAAATGAACATAATGGAGAAGGGTTGATTATTCAGGTGTTGGCGAAAATAATCTAACTCTTCCCGTCTATGAGACCAGTTTATGAAGGTTTTATCCATAAACCGCTTCCAAATTTTAGGCTTGAAAGGAGAAAACGCCAGGGCTTTAGATTAAAAATATTCCATAAAAAGGTTGGCAACCATAGTAGAGAACCCATGGAAACACCATAGGTCTTCTCATATAACTCCCCTAAAAAAGGTAGAGGTAAGACAAATCTCTACCAATTTATTTGTGTCCTGATCATCGATGCGATTGATGACATAAATAGCCTCCTTGATAGTGATATTGGTGTAAAGTGATACAACATCAAAACTCACAAGAGTGTCATTTGGATCAGATTTTAAGCTCTTTAACTCATTGACAAAAGAGGAGGAATCCTTCACAAAAGAACCATAATTTCCAACCACAGGCTTAAGCTTACGAGATAAATACTTTGCTAGGAGATAAGTGGTCCCCCTATAGTATTAACAATGGGTCTGAGGGGTACCCCCTCTTTATGAATCTTGGGAAGCCCATAAATCCTAGGAGTGATAGGGTTGCTTTCAATAAGCTTATGGCTCATGGAACCCACAATGTTGCTAGATTTAATAGCAGTTGCCACAATATTAGAAACTTTATTAATGGGGTTCTTCATTAGTTTCTTGTACCTTTCGTTGTTACACAAATGGTGAAGCACCTTCTTTCTATAATAATCCTTGTCTATGATCAAAATAGTGTCTTCTTTATCAGCTTTTAGCACAGCAGTATCAGGGTTTTGATTAAGGGATTTAAGAGCCAAAAATTCAGATTTACTAATATTGCTTCTGGGTGGTTTCGCTTCCCTAAGAACCACTACACAATCCCATCTAAAGACATCCTTAAAATTATCAGATAAATATTTATACCAAATTCTATATTACAAATAATATCCTCAACGGGGATCTTCCTAGGAGCAAGAGTGAAATTAAGCCCTTTTTCTAAAAGGGAAAAAACAGAAGAATAAAAAGAGAATATAGAAATATTAATAACCTTATTTTTGATAGAAGAGGGGGTAAAAGATTATTATTATTATTATCATTATCAACATCATCATCATTATCAAAAGAAAAAAAATTATCAGAAATATTGAAGGAACCATCGATAATGGGCGGGCAAGGGACGACCAAATGGGGAAGCGAAAACTGAGAAATGGAAGAAGAGGAATTGGGGTTGGAAGAGGGGGAAGAGGGACAGGAGATAGAAAATGGGGAATGGCGAAACATACCTAATCTTGAGGCATATTCCACACAGTCAATGAGACCTAATAGCACATTAGAGAGGGAGGATGGGCCATAGGATTCGAGAGAGTCAACATCAAAAGAAACGGTAAGGGAGGGCTTTGAATCAACTCCCCAAGGAAAATCATGTCTTCCTATCGAAGTCATCAACATGAAATTTGAAGTTATCTGTGAAGAACCTTAGTTGAAAAAATCATTGTGAATCTCTCGGCCCTCAGATATGAGTGTGTCAACAATGGAGGGAATAAGAGGTGAGGAAGGTCCATTCCTCGCCAAACCACGTGAACCTGCTCTTTCAAGAGAATGTCGTGAAAAAACTCTGGAGGGAATGAAAGGAAAGGAATCTGATTTAAGAGAGAAAGGAGACCTCTCATTGCCAAAAAAAATAGCCTCACCATTAAAATTAGACCCACGTATAGAATCTTTAAGATTTATGTCCATTGAAGTCGTCCCCTTGAAATTCGAAGCTAGCTATGAAGAACCATTGCTAACCAAATCACTGTGAATCGCTCGGTCCTCAGATATGAGCACTTCCACACTGGAGGGAATACGAAGCGAGGAAGGTCCATCCCTCACCAAACCATAGGAATTAGCTCGTTCAACAGAAATTAAAGGAATGGAAATCGATTCAACAGAGAAAAGAGACTCCTCATTGACTAACTAGTTCACCTCACCATTAATATTCGATCTATAAAGAGAATCTGCAAACATAATGGAGGATGAGAAAGCCCATCTCCTTGAAGTCTTTGAGAATAATGGCTATAGTAAGCGTCAAGGTCTTATATCGTTCTTAAATGCTAGCAGCGGTTTGAAACCAAAGAAATATCTTAATGTATTGATTGGTAATCTTCAGCTTCCTTTTATCCATGGTACCACTCACAAAATTGCTCGAATTTTAAGGAAACATAGGGTCTCTTCCTCATTTAGACCTTTGAACACCATTCGTGGTTCCCTCCATTCTATTAAAGACTCGTTGGATCCCAAGAGCATGAAAGGTGTCTATTTGATCCCCTGTTCCTATGGGATTCCCTATATTGGAGAAACCAGTCGTTCTATGATATATTTTTCTTAACCATTATTTACATTTTAAAATTATTATTATATAAATAATTATAATAATTATATAATTATTTATATATTTATAATATTTATTATTATTTAACATTAATTTCTTGTATTTATTAATGTTGAATTTTTCTTGTATTCTAATTTATTATATTTATACAATTATAGTTATTTAAATATTAATAATTTTTATTTATTTAAATATTTAAATTTTATAAATTTTATTTTTATTAATTATTATTTGGTATTTATTTCTTATATTTTTATTTTTTTCTAATAAATAATTTCTTTCACTTTTGACTTATTATACTCCTTCCTCCCCTTTTTATACCTCTGTTGGATCATATTTTCTTCACATTTTCGTCCTTATAATGAACCACATTCCTAGTTGGTTTGAAACACATTGGTAATCAATAATTTTATGTGATGGATCAGGAAGACATATATATAAACACATTACATTTTGAAGATGCTTTTGTTATATTATGTTGTATAAAAGTACATGAAGAAAATAAAAGAAATCAAACAAAACTTTGAGTCTCAAGTACGATTGAAGGCTTACAACAATTTGATTTTATCTTTGAGTCAACAATGTCATTTGATGTTTTGAATGGGTTTGCTAATTTTGAATACCAAAACAAAGATGTAATCTGATATTCAAAAAATCAAAAGGGAAGGAATTATATGGAGATACGTCCATGTGGACCCATGGAGTTTATGGTCATGTTTTTATCAATGTTTAATAATAAAAAATATATAATTTTAAGGTCACAATATTATTAGATACCAAATTTGATGTATGAGATCCCCTTGTTTATGGACCAAGGCACCACTTCACATTGCGATTAGATTACTTAGTCCAAAAAGATGTTAATATACTACCCTCTTCCATATTTAAACCTATGGCTTCCATATTTAAGTTTTTATGGTTTATGTTTTTTTTGTCATTTGTAATTCAATTTGGTTAAATAACATGATTATGGTGTGTAGTTTTTAATTATATAATGTGGTTTGTCCTAGAAAAAAAAGTATATATTAGTTATGACGTGTTGTAGAAATATATTGAAAGACTAACTAAAAAACGTATATCCCTTTTGTTTGAAATTTTCTATTTTTTTATTCGTTATATATTTCTTATTAGTTTTCCTTGTTGTATTATTAGTTATACATTATATATCTATTATTTTTTATCCTAGAAAAAATTATACTATATTAATTATGGTTTGTTATACTTGTATATGGAAAAACTAACTACAAAACACACACACACACACATATATAGTCTTTTGTTTGAATTTTTTATTTTTTATATATTATAATGTGGTTTGTGATATAAAAAAATAAGTCTATATTAGTTATGCCTTGTTGTACTAATATATGGAGAGATTAGCTGCAAACATATAACCTTTTTGTTTGAAATTTGTATTATTTTATACATTATATAATATGAATGTATATGGGGTTAAAATTTTATGAGTGTCATAAAAAAAAAAAGTTTATGGCTTTAAAAAATCATTTCCTCTTTATTTATCCCACATTCCACATTTAGTTGTGTCTCCAAGTCCGCATGGATATAAAAGTCCTTATATACAACAAAAGAAAGCTTTTACCAATGGAGATGGGTTCATGGTGGTCACAGTCTTTGTTACTAGTGTATTGTTTTTTTGACTATGGGATGTAGGAATTTATAGGGTAAGTTCCTTAGATCAAACACTAAAGGTCACTGCTCACAAACATATCACGGATCATTACAATAGTATTTGACGTGGTTAAAACCCTCAAAAAGGGAAACAGTCCATGGAATAAGCCAACACAACCACTTCAGGAAATTTATTAATATAAAGAAACAAAATTTACATAAGCTTCCCTCATAAATGGTCACCAAACAAATGCCCGGCCTCCATGCTCTTTAAATAGAGATCATGGACCACTTGAGTGTTAAGCCATGGATCAAGTGTCAGTAATACTGAAGAGAGAATGAATCGTCTGATCACTACATATTGTGACCGTCGGATTATAAGTTACAAAATTACATAGTAAAGAAACACACTTTACCTAACTCTACGCTAGAATAAGTTATACTTAACTATTTCCTACGTGTCATAATATCCTAACATCCCCACTTAAGAACAACTTGGGATAGGATTGAAGGATTTACAAAGGTGACACAATAGGAGAAGGAAGGAGGCCTCAGAGCCTACCCCTCTTAATGATAACTTTCCTGAACTCCAAGCATGGATCAAAGTGTGGTAAAATTCGCTTCTTGATAATTGGTTGAGCAATAATGCACTTCAAGAACATGATCATGAATGAGATTTCTGATGAAGTGTATGTGTACCTCAATGTATTTCATGTGCTGATGCTAAACTAGATCTTTCCATAGCTCAATGACACTTTCATTATCACACCAAAGTGTAGTTGGGTGCTGCTAATGAAGGCCAAATTTAGATAGGATTTGACAAAGCCACAGGGCTTCCTTGCTAGATTCAACAGCACCACGATACTCTGCTTCTGCCGAAGAAAGAGATATGGCACTTTGTTTCTTACATGAGCATTTAAAAGGTCTTGAACCAAGAGTGAATACATAACCTGCAATAGACTTTTGATCATCAGGGTCACCAACCGAATTAAAATCAGTGAAACCAACCAACAATGGAGATGTTCCTACACTATAATGAATCTGGAACTGAATTGTACCTCGAATATATCGAAGTATTCTTTTAGCTACTTTCCAGTGACTTTTATGAGGTTTTTGAATAAATCGAGCAACAAGACCAATGACAAAGGAAAGGTCAGGACAGGTATAGGTCAGATACAAAATTTTACCAAAAATTTGATAGTATAAGGTAGCATCAACTTCAGGGGAAGTACAAGTGACTGAACGCTTGACTCTAGACAGAAAGGGAGAATGGGTTGGCTTTGAATATTCCATGTGAAAGTGGCATAGAAGATCACAGGCATACTTGGACTAAGAAAGGGTAGTACCTTCTTTTGATTGCAAGATTTGAAGACCAAGGAAATAATGCAAGTGTCCCAAGTCTATCATTTCAAACATTTTTTTAAGGCTAGACTTCACATGGTTCATATAGTTTGGATCACTACTAGTAAGGATAATATCATCAACATAAAGAACAAGGATTATTAAGGACTTACCCACTTTCTTGGTGTAGACAGTGTTGTCAGAATGAGATTTAGAAAAGACATTATCTAAGAGAAAGCTATCCATTTTGGAATACTCGGCCTGAGGGGCTTCTTTGAGACCATAGAGAGACTTCCTAAGGCGAAAAACAAGGCTAGAGTCGTTTTAGATAGAGTAGGGGGTTTTTCCATGTAGATTTATTCATGCAAGTCCCCATGTAAGAAGGCAGATTTAACATCCATCTAATGGACTTACCATTTAAAGGAGGCAACAAGGGAAAGAATAAGGTGGATAGAATTAATTTTGGCAATAAGGGAGAAGGTTTCAGTATAGTCAATGCTTTCAACTTGTGAAAACCCTTTAGCAACAAGACGAGCTTTATGTTTATCCACTTTTCCATCTGATCCAAACTTTGTTTTGTAAACCCATTTGCATCTGACAAGTTTTCTTCCCTTCAGAAGAGGAGCAAGATCTTAAGTATCATTTGCCAATAAGGAACGATATTCTTCATTCATAGCTGCATCCCAATCTGGATGACCTGAAGCTTCTTCAAAGGTATTTGGATCATGATTTTCTGGAACTTGAGCCAATAAGGAAGAGGCTCTGTCTAACTGAGAACGTATACGACGTTGATCTACAGGGTCCCCTGCAAGAGAACCTGTTGCATCCCGAGTAGAGTGGACCCTTTTTGGAAGCTATGGAGCTGAAGTAAGATCCTAAGGAGGTGGAGGAGGATTTTCATCCTCACTTTCATCATCCGAAGTAGAAGGAATGTTATCAGAAGCAAAAGAGATAGAGAGAGGTGGCACAGATGTCGAATCAGGCTCACAGGCCAAAGGTGGCACACCCGTTGAACTAGGCTCATAGGCCGATATATTTTCATCAAATTTTACATCTCTTCTAATGATTACATTTTTTTTTATTTTGGTTGAATAATTCTATATCCTTTGACATGTTCAGAATATCCAACAAAAATGCATTTTTCACTCTTAGGTTCTAAGGTTTCATGTTTCTCACCTGGAATATGAGCCCAAGCTTCACTTCCAAAAACGCGAAAGTGACATACATCAGGTTTGATTGAGCTCCAAGCTTCTTCTGGAGTTATATTCCTTAAAACCTTAGTAGGAGTGTGATTTACTATGTAATTTTCACAGTTAGTTGCTTTTGCCCAAAAATTAAGACTAAGTCCTTTAGATTGAAGCATACAATTAGCCATTTCTTTTAGTGTGTTATTCTTTCTTTTAGCTACACCATTTTGTTGTGGAGTATGCAGAAAATTATGTTGCATTTGAATGTCATGCTTAGTGAAAAATTTGATAAATTTGTTGTTAATATGTTCTCCTCCATTTTTAGATCTTAACTTAAGAATTTTGTGTCCGGATTGTTTCTCAACAAAGTCCTTAAATGCCAAGAACATGTTAAAATTTTCACTCTTGAGTTTTAAGAAGTATACCCAAGTGCGTCTAGAAAAATCATCAATGAAAGTTAAGAAGTACTTGTAGCGAGAGAAAGAAACAACTGGAAGTGGTGTAGAAATTATATGCACTAAGCATGCATATGTCCAAGATCCAACTGATCTCACACTATTTAACTTTATGCAAGATATTGAATCTGTTCCACTTGTTAATCTTTTGCGGAAAAATTAATTGCACACACATGTGAAGCGTAAACAAAAATATTCAATCGCACATAACATAGTTTTTTTTAACTGGGAAAGCCTGAAGCTGGAAACCCCAACTATATATTATGTAACATGGAGATCATATGACAATCTCATACAAGCATACAAAGCTTATCACAAGCTCTCAGTACAGTACAATCGTCATACACTAATCAGGACCAATCTTGCAAATCCATGCACCGATCTTTGCCTCCTGCTAGCCTACCTCAACTGCGCAATCCAAACTGATTACAGAGACCAATTCAATGTAATCCCACTCTCATTTACTGCGTTATTCTCATTGGCATCTCCAATGCATATGTAGATGCAATCAATGCATCACTAGTAGTCACAACAGAGTCCATCTCACCCTTTCACCTATCTTTGCACTGGGTCTCCACTGGATCTGACATGCATTGTAGTTAACTGCTGTATTGTTCAGTTGATTAATGAGTTATTATTTTTGAATTAATTAACTAATTAATTCTAGTGTATCAATCAGTTAGACTAGATACAACTAGCTCAACTGAGTCTAACCGATTTAAACTAAATACAACTCCATAACTACTTCTTCCAACTGTGGCATAACTCTGCCACTTGAGTTCTAATTGAGTCCTCCATGCATTAGCTCCAGTAAACCCTTAGAATAGCGTAATTCCTTCTTTCAGCTGATGTGCCACATCTGTGCACTGAACTGAAGTGCTCCAAGAGAATAATTGGTTGTTTAGAGTCTGATTATTATTAAGAGCTAATAATAATCGACATGCATCTATTTTTAGATTGACGATCTATAAATAGACTTCGCCCAATATTCTAAAAATAGAATTTCATCAATTTTTCACATTTGACCAACCATCTACAAATAGCATCCTGCAACTTATAGAATATGCTCACCATGTCTAAAAATAGACATACACCTAAAAATAGCCTATGTGGGCCCCACCTAGTTTAGGTGATTATTTTCCAACTAGGATCAAGGATGATGTTTCAGGATTCCTCCTTCACTATTTCTTGTTGCAAACTTCAACAAGTGGACCACATAAATCACTGTGCATAAGCTGCAAAGGGGTTGAAGCATGCCAAGAGGCACGTTTGTTAAAACTATCCCGGTGATGTTTTCCAATTACACAACCAGAACAAACACCATATTGGCAAGATACCATATGAAGACCTGTCACCATATTTTCATTACATAGAGTTTGAAGAGAGTGATAGTTTAAGTGACAAAATCGCTTATGCCAAATTTTCTCACTTCATCATTATGAGCAACAAAAACAAAGGGAAGACATGATGACCCAAATTTGTCAAACTTATACAACCTTGTGGAATCATCAACAATGCTAGTAGCTAAAATATGTCTAGGATCTCTTAGGTTCTCAATTAAAACATCATGAGTTGAGAATTCTACTGTATTCCCTTCACTCGAATGAGTTGTCTGATAAATAGATAGAAGGTTCCAGGACAAGGTAGGAACACATAATACATCATTAAACTAACCATTATCTAGATGAATGGTTCCAAACCCTACAACACTAAGAAATCTACCATCACCAAAATAAATATTTTTGGTGTTAGAATCATTTAAAGAAGAAAACATCGCTTTATTTTTGGCCATGTGGTAAGAGGCGCCAGAAGAAATGATCCACTCATGAGAATGAGAAGAAGAAGATACATTCAATGCATAACCAAATCTTGATGCTTGAAAACCACATGCAGAAACTGCCATTCCCGAAGATGAAGTTTAAGAGCTCTCCAAATGAATGTTGTGCTTCTTCATTGCTGCTTCCAAGGCTTCCATCTTCTTAAAACATTTTGACTCTACGTGGTCATCACAATTACAAAAGTTTCAATGTATATCTGGCTTCTTCCCTATGTTTTTACTTTCCTTATTAGTTTGTTGAGTTTCTTTTTCAGTTTGCGACTGAAATTGCTTAAGACCCTTGTTTGGTTTAGGACCATTTCTTTTAGGATGATGCTTCTTCGGAATCTTTGGATATGGTTGTTGTTGGGCTGCTAAGGCTTTCTTAGAAGAGTTTCTTGGATATGAAATCTAAGATCCTGAGAAATGGACATTCCTATCAACCCTCGTGCTTGATCTTGTTTTTTCTCCCATTTAGCCTGTGTATCTTCATCAGTAGGTTGAGATTCTAGTCCTAGGGCTATTCTATAAAGCCCTTTATTTCTAAGTAAGTCTACCATGTAGGACAACCATTGGAAATAATTGGTGTTATTAAGAATAACGAGACATGCACTTTCCATTTTTAAAACTGAAGTTGTAAAGGTTGAAACTAATTTCTCCAATGGAAAGATCTCGAAAAATTAGGCTGGTTCAAAAACACGCCTCTAAAAATGGCTCTCGGATGAAGAAGTTATGTTTTTTTTAAGAAAAGTTGTAGTAGATGTCGAGCAGTCACGTGATAGGTTGAAAGTTGATGATGAAGTTGTAATTTTTAAAAACAATTCCCTCCCTTTTCCAAACTTAATATAATAAGCTCATTTTTTTTTAAACAAAAATACTACTGTATCTGACCCACTTTTATTAATAAGTGAGAGTCACTTTTACAATGTTGCTTTATGAACTAATGACCAAGTAGACTACAAATTAAAAAAAAAAAAATTGATTTTAGATTGTAAGTGACTCACTTTTTATAATGGGTGAGAAACACTATTACATAAAGTAACTTTAAAACATAAGTTACATATGTTTTTTAAATAAATTTGTTTTTTGAAAAAATGTGACTTGCGAAAAAGTTTATTTTTGGAAAAAGTACCTTGACAAAAATCCTTTTAAGAAAAAGTAACTTGACAAAAGGCTTTTTAGAAAAAGAAGCTTGACAAAGAGACTTGAACCTAAGAACTCTATTCTCATAAGTAACTTTACACCAATTGAGCTAATTAAATGATACTGTAATTATTGTAATTAGAAATCAGATTATGCACGGTATCATAGAAGACTTGTCGACGTTTCGAATCCCAACGGGGATCCATCTTCAGCACGGGGATACTGTAATTGTTGGAAAGGAGGAAGGAGAGGTTTTGTTGGAAAGGAGGGAAGGGGAATTTTTTTTTGGTTGCGTGTCTCTTCCTGCAAAAAAAACAAGCACGCAAACAACAACAACAACAAAAAAATACGGCCCTTGCGGCAAAATGTTAGATTTCTAGTTAGTTCGTTGGGAAACTAAATATTTTCCTCACTATGTCTAATTTCTCGAGATCACACAAATTTGCAGGGAAAGAGCATACGTGGTAGAAAAAAACTCGTCTTTCTGTTTTTGGTTTGCCAGATCACACAGAGCGCAGAGCATGCACAAAGAAGAGGGTATACATATGGTAATAGAAAAAAATATATAAACCGAAATAAAACAGAAAGATAAATAAATATAACTGCAAAATAAACTTTATACCTCCAGTTCTAAAATGACATAGCTTGGGCAACCAGAAACCTTTTCGCATGAAACGAAAGGGTTTCCTCACTAGAACATAGACTCCAAACACAATAGAGTAGTTCTCCCGGCCCGAAAGTGGTCGATAATAGTAAATATGGAAAACGACAATCGCATGCAACCAAACCGGCTTCGGATTTGGATCAAAAATGGATGTTCAAAATAGCTCTGATACAATGTAGGAATTTACAGGGTAAGTTCCTTAGATCAAACATCAAAGGTCACCGCTCATAGACAGATCACAGATTAGTACACTAGTATTTGACGTGGTTAAAACTTCAAAGAGGGAAATAGTCCGTGACCTAAGCCAACGTGGCCACTTCAGGAAATTTACTAATATAAAGAAAGAAAATTTACATAAGGTTCTCTCATAAATGGTCACCAAAAAAATGCCCCTCCATGCTCTTTAAATAGAGATCATGGACCAATCAGGTGTTAAGCCATGGATCAAGTGTCGGTAATATCGAGGAGAGAATGAACCATCGAATCACTACATATTGTGTGTTAGTACCCTATAATCTATAGTATCACAAGGTGACTGGCTATTCTTTTTAGATCTTGTATATTGAAAATAATATTCCATGGCTGTCATTTATTTCCAGAAAGAAGGAAGGGAAATCTTGACTGTCAAGAGCCTCAAAGGAAACAATCTTCCTTTCTAGTTCAGTTGAAAGAGGAAAGTGTTGCTGATAAGGTGTAATGGTGAGAAAACTTCATTTCTGCCCTCATTCATCTCATTCACCCTCTTTTACCTTTCATTTTTCCAAGATCTAAAGTCCAACAATCCATTTCTTTCAAACCCCCTTTTTTAACTATTAAAATTCAAGTTTTATAATTAAAAAAGTAGCTCCGCCCACTCACTAACAGCCATATCATAGATTGTCACTTAAACTTACCATATATCACTTTATTCATAAATCCGCCCCCCACTTTAGGCCACTTGATATATATATATATATATATATATATAATATCAAGTGGCCTAAAGTGGGGGGTGGAGCATATAAAGTGCCCTAAAGTGTGGGGTGGAGCATATATATATATATATATATACCTTACCGCAAACACCTTTTGACCCTTTCCATTCCTTTCACGTCAGCACTTCGCAACAAATCCTAGCCACATTCCATTTTTCCACTTTATAACTCCGCCAATGCAATATCAAAGGAACCCACTTTTCCCTACCACGTCACCCTTTCCCCACCGCCCATCACACATCGCAATTGATATTTTTGTAGGTTAATTGGTCTAAGTCGCGATGCGATGTGATCGCATTTTGCATTGGATGGAGGCTCCTTGTTATTGTTATCTGTTAATATGTGTGATGTGCGATGAAATTTAAGATGAGGATTGTGTTGTAAACATGAAGATGTGAGATGTGAGGTAAACCTTAAAGGTCTCGATGCGCAATTAACTGTAAATGTTGCGATGTGCGATGTGGGTGGGACCCAATCGCATATCGCACGTCTCAATCTCAAGAGGATATGCTCTAAAGGAAACTTTAAAGACATCGAAGTATGAAGTGTGATGTTGGTGTGGATGCGATGTGGTTCAAAGCTGAAATCTAAAGGATTTCAAGTCTGGGCGTATGAGGTTTTTGCATTGTTTTATGAAGAAAGAACTAACACGGTAGAAGGACTCGGGTAGGACCTGACAATGAGAAAAAGACAGAGTAATACTGAACGTCGCGGTAGTAAGGAGATAGACAGAAAAGGTCGAGTCAGGAAAAGGCGTTTGTACAAAACTATTATTTTATAATAGTAAGAATGGAAAATTTAGCAGTAAACGCAACAAGCACAACCATTAGACCTGCTGAATCAACCAGCGCAGCACTAGATTTGATTATCTAGCAATCGTTTTCTGAAGAAACATGGCCAGATGTTAGTCTTATTTTATCGTAGCCTCTTCGTGATCCCAAGAGGAAATTTCTTCCTTATTGTGTAATCAATAACAGACTACTAAAGCCACTGTTAAGGCCAGGTTTGTCTTATCACCGCCTGCATGGTTCCACTTGTCAAATTTTAGCTTGAATGTAATTAATGACTATCATTGAAACACACAGAGTAATTGACTTAAGTTTGAGATAAATATTGTATGCATTAGCAGTGTTGTTGGGGGGGGGGGGAATCTGCAACGAGGAACAATCCCATTCTGTAATGTTTTCACTATGCCTCAAGTGACTATTTGAAAATAAATACAAGACCAACTATTGAGGATTCATGTGGTGTCTGAAATGGTGAATTCTTCTCCTTTTTTTATGTGTTTTTCCATTGTTTCTCTTTCTCTGTATTTCTGCAATCTAATATCCAGATCACCCTATTCTGGTTGTGTTTACAATAGTCTATGTTTTCCACTGATGCCAAATCGAGGAATTCTTGATTTCTCCTCAGTTTATGCTAAACTTTGCATTCTAGTCCGATTGAGGAACTCTTAACTTCTCCTTAGTCTCTACATAGCCTTACATTTCTTCTTTTCATAATCCATTTAAAAGTCTGAAATATCCACGGTAGTGTACCTATCTTGCCCTGTTTAACTCATGCTTGATATTTCTGCATTTAATCACCTGAGCCTCTTTGATTCCATTGCCCAATGGCTTTCCCTTGCTCTTCCCACCAAACCAATTCAAAATCCAAACTTTGCATCTATTAACTAGCCTAAAATGCCTAGTCTAACAAAGCTATATCCAATAGAGAGATCCCTCTCTAGGTCTAGGAGGGCTAGATCCTAAGCTCGAAGCGGTTTTGATGTTGCCTATGTAGTTTTTCTTCAGCCTCAGAATTACGAAGTGATAACATCGTGACCGTCAGATTATAAGTTACAAAAGTACATAGTAAAGAAACACACTTTAACTAACTCTATGCTAGACCAAGTTGTACTTAACTATTTCCTATGTGTCAGAATATCCTAACAGTAAGGGTGTAAAAGTCAATCTCAAATCTTATTTTATGTTATTTATGTTTTTTTAAATGGGATGCTTGTCACCAGAATTGTGTTGGACATCCTTTGAGAAATTTAATTCCTCCAAAATGACTTCCACCCTCAATCCCTCCTCATAAGATTTGAACTTGTAACTTGGCAGAGACTAAACCCCACACAATCTAACTAATCTACACCTCATAAATTATATCTTACCTTAATTATTAAAAACATATTAATAAAACTATAAAAATTCTTACATACAATAACACTTAACATATATTATTATTATTATAATATATATTTCATATAATAATAATATGTATCTACATTTTATAAAATTTAACTAATAAAACTTAATCTATATTATCAATTTACATCTCTTTATATTAATACTAATATGTCTATATATATTTTATATTAATAATGATTTGTATATACATTTATGAAACTTATAAACTCCAAAGTAGTTATAACCTCGATTACTAACCTGTTGTTAGATGGCTCCAAAGTAGTTATAACTTCTTTCATAAAAGAAAAGTGAATATGTCTATATATTTTATATTATTATAATAATATGCATATAAATTTTATGAAACTTATAACATCCAAAGTAGTTATAACCTCAATTACTAACTTCTTGTTAAAAGGCTCCAAAGTAGTTATAAATTCCTTCAAAAGAAAACATTTGAAAGAATATTATATGTAGACACATCCATCGCTTTTAATTGAAATAAATTTAGCACGGCTCTATCTTCTCAATAAAGCAACGTGTAATAGGCATTATCTATAATACGTAACCTAATAGTATTTTTCAAAAGCTATAAATTAATTTTTTACATTAAAAAAAACAAATGCTTAGAAACAAAAACAACCACTTTCCAACTTTGGAAGGGCTGAATATTTTAATTTATTGTTTGAATTAGTTAAATAGAAAATTAACATGATTGCATTTTGTCAATACTTTGTGTATTCATTATAGCTAAGGGAACATTTTTTTTTAAAGATTTCTGGATTATAAAAATTAAAGAAAGTAGTTAAAGATTTCTAGATTACAAAATTTAAACAAAGTAAATTATTGGATAATGTAACTTTTTAATTTAAGTTGCTTATTAAGTTGTTTGAGTACATTAAAGATTCCATTATGCTTGATTTGTGGCTTAAGAAATCACTAATATTAAGGGGCATCTAAGCCATCAAAATCATTCAAATGAGGATGAGGTTTGATCCAGGGTTGTCCAGATTTGATCTTAGATTGTCCTTCTTACAAGGCTGTCCTAAACCACTTGTGCTAGCCCTTCTTACCAAACCCATCCTCAACCAATTATGCTACCTAAACTTGACATATTTTATAATAACTTAAATTAGTTATTTCACTCTATTTATTTAAAAATAAATAAATTTCAAATTTATGATTATTTTAAAACATATTTAATATAAATATATAACTCTCTTTTATATATATTCTATTTTATATTAGCAATTTATTTACTTTTTGACTACTCATTAGTTGAGTTTTGACCAATATATTCAAATTCTAACATTATTAAAAAATAATGTGTAATTATTTTATGGGTTTATATTTTGAAAGTCTTATTTTCACCTTCATAATACTTAGATTGAAACAGAATGAGAAATTTGATAAATCTTGTAGTAGTAGTGTTTGAATCATGTTTTTGATCGTGGAAATGGATTCAGCATCATTAAAGTTTTTTGAGACACCCAAAATATTGAAGTTTGATAGCTATAACCTGAATTTACAAAATCCCTGCAAGATTTTCTTAAAATCTTACCAGAATTTCCATGATTTTCAAGACAAAAAAACAATTTAATTGAACTAAGGCAATGTATTCTATGTCACCACATATATTTGTACAAATTCCATCATTGTCATTACTCCCAATAATTATTTCAACCCAGTTTTGAGTAATCGTCAACCCTGAACCGTCATTTTCTGTTATATGTGAGGTTGTGAATGTTGCATATTCAACCATTAACAAGAGTGTATTTAATACCATACATAGCAAGGTATTCCCCTATCCTAAGTTGCAACATTTTTCTAATCTCTCTTCTTTTGCAGAATATAAGCCTACATTTTTATCTATGCTGCAGGTGTCTGGTCTGAACCATTTTGACGTGGAAGAAATTTTGGGATTGGCTAATGGTTAGCCCATTCAAGCGGATCTACATATAATTTCATACTAATGGTTAGAATATCTTATAAATGGATCTAAATACACCAATACAAAACAATTGTTATAAGTTCTGAATTAGTTGCAGCCAGATATACACCATTACAAAATAGTTGTTACAAGTTCTGCAACTAATTGTTACAAGTTCTGAATTAGTTGCAGCCAGAGATGTAATTGCTTCCAAAAGAAGTATAAGAATTCTAGTATAAAAAATAGATGACTCCATCAATTTGATCCCTGCCATGATAGGTTTTGCACTGGGATCCACCACATTGCTTTTTCACGTCCATTATTCTTTGTTCATCTTTATTATTCTATGCATGTGGTGGATGCAATATACCTAATGGAAATAAGAAATACCCAATATGATGTGTTGATAAGCCCAATACGTTAGGTGCAGAATCATAGTCTGGAAATTGAAATACAGAGCGTGGGAAGTCGAGCTATAATCAAAGTAATGTGCCATTCTAGCTGTGGCCTGCTTTTACATAGTTAACTTTACACCAATTGAGCTAATAAAAGGATACTGTAATTCTTGGAAAGGAGGAAGGAGAGGTTTTGTTGGAAAGGAGGGAAGGGGCTTTTTTTTTTTGTTGCGTGTCTTTTCCTACAAAAAAAACAAGCACGCAAACAACAACAACAACAACAAAAATACGGCCCTTGCGGCAAAATGTTATATTTCTAGTTAGTTCGTTGGGAAACTAAATATTTTCCTCGCTATGTCTAATTTCTCGAGATCACACAAATTCGCAGGGAAAGAGCATACGTGGGAGAAAAAAACTCATCTTTATGTTCTGGTTTGCCAGATCGCACAGAGCGCAGAACATGCACAAAGAAGAGGGTATACATACGATAATAGAAAAAAATATATAAACCGAAATAAAACAGAGAGATAAATAAATATAACTGCAAAATAAACTTTATACCTCCAGTTCTAAAATGACATAGCTTGGGCAACCAGAAACCTTTTCGCATGAAATGAAAGGGTTTCCTCACTGGAACATAGACTCCAAACACAATAGAGTAGTTCTCCCGGCCCGAAAGTGGTCGATAACAGTAAATATGGAAAACGAAAATCGCATGCAATCAAACCGGCTTCGGATTTGGATCAACAATGGATGTGGCCCTCAAAACAGCTCTGATACAATGTAGGAATTTACAGGGTAAGTTCCTTATATCAAACATCAAAGGTCACCGCTCACAGACAGATCACAGATTAGTTCACTAGTATTTGACGTGGTTAAAAATTCAAAGAGGGAAACAGTCCATGACCTGAGCCAACATGGCCACTTCAGGAAATTTATTAATATAAAGAAAGAAAATTTACATAAGGTTCTCTCATAAATGGTCACCAGAAAAATGCCCCTCCATGCTCTTTAAATAGAGATCATGGACCAATCAGGTGTTAAGCCATGGATCAAGTGTCGGTAATACCGAGGAGAGAATGAACCGCCAAATCACTACATATCGTGTGTTAGTACCCTATAATCTATAGTATCACAAGGTGACTGGCTATTCTTTTCAGATCTTGTATATTGAAAATAATATTCCATGGCTGTCATTTATTTCCAGAAAGAAGGAAGGGAAATCTTGACTGTCAAGAGCCTTAAACAATCTTCCTTTCCAGTTCAGTTGAAAGAGGAAAGTGTTGTTGATAAGGTGTAATGGTGAGAAAACTTCATTTCTGCCCTCATTCATTTCATTTACCCTCTTTTACCCTTTGTTTTTCTGAACACTAAAGTCCCACGCTTCATTTCTTTCAAAACCCATTTTTTAACTATTAAAATTCGATTTTTATAGTTAAAACAAGGCAACTCCGCCCACCCACTAACAACCATATCATATTTTTCCGTTTAAACTTACCATATATCACTTTATTCGTAGCTCCTCTCCCCACCTTAGGCCACTTGATATATATATATATATATATATATATATATATATATTATGAACCGCATAAGCCTTACCTTAATGCAAAAACCTTTTGACCCTTTCCTTGCCTTTCACATCGGCACTTCGCAACAAATCCTAGCCACATTCCATTTTTCCACTTTATAACTCCGCCAATGCAATATCAAAGGAACCCACCTTTCCCTACAATGTCACCCTTTCCCCACTGCCCATCACACATCACAATCGACATTTTTGTACGTTAATTAGTCTAAGTCGCAATGTGATGTGATCGCATTTTGCATTTGATGGAGGCTCCTTGTTATTGTTATCTGTTAATATGTGCGATGTGCGGTGAAATTTAAGATGAGCATTGTGTTTTAAACATGAAGATGTGTGATGTGAGGTAAACCTTAAAGGTCTCGATGTGCAATTAACTGTAAATGTTGCGATGTGCGATGTGGGTGGGACCCAATCGCATATCGCACGTCTCAATCTCAAGAGGATAAGCTCTAAAGGAAACTTTAAAGACGTCGAAGTATGAAGTGTGATGTTGGTGTGGATGCGATGTAGTTCAAAGCTGAAATCTAAATGATTTCAAGTCCGGGCGTATGAGGTTTTTGCGTTGTTTTATGAAGAAAGAACTAACACGGCAGAAGGACTCGGGTAGGACCTGACAATGAGAAAAATACAGAGTAATACTGAACGTCTCAGTAGTAAGGAGATAGACAGAAAAGGTCGAGTCAGGCAAAGGCGTTTGTACAAAACTATTATGTTATAACAGTAAGAATGGAAAATTTAGCAGTAAACGCAACAAGCACAACCATTAGACCTGCTGAATCAACCAGCGCAACACTAGATTTGATTATCTAGCAGTCGTTTTCTGAAGAGACATGGCCAGATGTTAGGCTTATTTTATCGTAGCCTCTTAGTGATCCCAAGAGGAAATTTCTTCCTTATTGTGTAATCAATAACAGACTGCTAAAGCCACTTTTATGGCCAAGTTTGTCTTATCACCGCTTGCATGGTTCCACTTGTCAAAGTTCAGCTTGAATGTAATTAATGACTATCATTGAAACACATAGAGTAACCGACTTAAGTTTGAGATAAATATTGTATGCATTAGCAGTGTTGTTGGGCGGGGGGGGGAATCTGCAACGAGGAACAATCCCATTCTGTAATGTTTTCACTGTGCCTCAAGTGACTATTTGAAAATAAATACAAGACCAACTATTGAGGATTCATGTGGTGTCTGAAATGGTGAAGTCTTCTCCTTTTTTTATGTATTTTTCCATTTTTTCTCTTTCTCCGTATTTTTGCAATCTAATATCCAGAGCACCCTATTTTGGTTGTGTTTACAATAGTCTATGTTTTCCACTGATGCCAAATCGAGGAATTCTTGATTTCTCCTCAGTTTATGCTGAACTTTGCATTCTAGTCCGATTGAGGAACTCTTAACTTCTCCTCAGTCTCTACATAGCCTTACATTTCTTCTTTTCATAATCCATTTAAAAGTCTGAAATATCCACGGTAGTGCACCTATCTTGCCCTGTTTAACTCATGCTTGATATTTCTGCATTTAATCACCTGAGCCTCTTTGATTCCATTTCCCAATGGCTTTCCCTTGCTCTTCCCACCAAACCAATTCAAAATCCAAACTTTACATCTATTAACTAGCCTAAAATGCCTAGTCTAACAAAGCTATATCCAATAGAGAGATCCCTCTCTAGGTCTAGGAGGGCTAGATCCTAAGCTCGAAGCGATTTTGATGTTGCCTATGTAGTTTTTCTTTAGCCTCAGAATTACGAAGTGATAACATCGTGACCGTCAGATTAAAAGTTACAAAAGTACATAGTAAAGAAACACACTTTAACTAACTCTATGCTAGACCAAATTGTACTTAACTATTTCCTATGTGTCGGAATATCCTAACAATAAGGGTGTAAAATTCAATCTCAAATCTTATTTTATGTTATTTATGTTTTTTTAAATGGGATGCTTGTCACCAGAATTGTGTTGGACATCCTTTGAGAAATTTAATTCCTCCAAAATGACTCCCACCCTCAATCCCTCCTCATAAGATTTGAACTTGTGACTTGGCAGAGACTAAACCCCACACAATCTAACTAATCTACACCTCATAAATTATATCTTACCTTAATTATTAAAAACATATTAATAAAACTATAAAAATTCTTACACACAATAACACTTAACATTTATTATTATTATAATATATATTTCATATAATAATAATATGTATCTACATTTTATAAAACTTAACTAATAAAACTTAATCTATATTATCAATTTACATCTCTTTATATTAATACTAATATGTCTATATATTTTATATTAATAATGATTCGTATATACATTTATGAAACTTATAAACTCCAAAGTAGTTATAACCTCGATTACTAACCTCTTGTTAGATGGCTCCAAAGTAGTTATAACTTCTTTCATAAAAGAAAAGTGAATATGTCTATATATTTTATATTATTATAATAATATGCATATAAATTTTATGAAACTTATAACATCCAAAGTAGTTATAACCTCAATTACTAACTTCTTGTTAAAAGGCTCCAAAGTAGTTATAAATTCCTTCAAAAGAAAACATTTGAAAGAATATTATATGTAGACACATCCATCGCTTTTAATTGAAATAAATTTAGCACGGCTCTATCTTCTCAATAAAGCAACGTGTAATAGGCATTATCTATAATACGTAACCTAATAGTATTTTTCAAAAGCTATAAATTAATTTTTTACATTAAAAAATACAAATGTTTAGAAACAAAAACAACCACTTTCCAACTTTGGAAGGGCTGAATATTTTAATTTATTGTTTGAATTAGTTAAATAGAAAATTAACATGATTGCATTTTGTCAATACTGTGTGTATTCATTATAAATAAAGTAAATTATTGGATAATGTAATTTTTTAATTTAAGTTGTTTATTAAGTTGTTTGAGTTCATTAAAGATTACATTAGGCTTGATTTGTGGCTTAAGAAATCATTAATATTGAGGGGCATTTAAGCTATCAAAATCATTCAAATGAGGATGAGGTTTGATCGAGGGTTGTCCAGATTTGATCCTAGGCCGTCCTTCTTACAAGGCTTGTCCTAAACCACTTGTGCTAGCCCTTCTTACCAAACCCATCCTCAACCAATTATGCTACCTAAACTTGACATATTTTATAATAACTTAAATTAGTTATTTCACTCTATTTATTTAAAAATAAATAAATTTCAAATTTATGATTATTTTAAAAACATATTTAATATAAATATATAACTCTCTTTTATATATTTTCTATTTTATATTAGCAATTTATTTACTTTTTGACTACTCATTAGTTGAGATTTGACCAATATATTCAAATTCTAACATTATTAAAAAATAATGTGTAATTATTTTATGGGTTTATATTTTGAAAGTCTTATTTTCACCTTCATAATACTTAGATTGAAACATAATGAGAAATTTAATAAATCTTGTAGTAGTAGTGTTTGAATCATGTTTTTGATCGTGGAAATGGATTTAGCATCATTAAAAATTTGTGTGACACCCAAAATATTTAAGTTTGATAGCTATAACCTGAATTTACAAAATCCCTCCAAAATTTTCTTAAAATCTTACCAAAATTTCCATGATTTTCGAGACAAAAAAACAGTTTAATTGAACTAAGGCAATGTATTCTATGCCACCACATATATTTGTACAAATTCCATCATTGTCATTACTCCCAATAATTATTTCAACCCAGTTTTGAGTAATCGTCAACCCTGAACCGTCATTTTCTGTTATATGTGAGGTTGTGAATGTTGCATATTCAACCATTAACAAGAGTGTATTTAATACCATACATAGCAAGGTATTCCCCTATCCTAAGGTGCAACATTTTTCTAATCTCTCTTCTTTTGCAGAATATAAACCTACATCTTTATCTATGCTGCAGGTGTCTGGTCTCAACCATTTTGACATGGAAGAAATTTTGGGATTGGCTAATGGCTAGCCCATTCAAGCGGATCTACATATCTAAATACACCAATACAAAATAATTGTTATAAGTTCTGAATTAGTTGCAGCCAGATATACACCATTACAAAATAGTTGTTACAAGTTCTGCAACTAATTGTTACAAGTTCTGAATTAGTTGCAGCCAGAGATGTAATTGCTTCCAAAAGAAGTATAAGAATTCCAGTATAAAAAATAGATGACTCCATCAATTTGATCCCTGCCTGATAGGTTTTGCACGGGGATCCACCACATTCTTTTCTCACGTCCATTATTCTTTGTTCATCTTTATTATTATTTTTTTTTTTCAGAAAGAAAAAAACGCTGTTTTATATTATGAAAAATAAAAACAGTACATTTATTATTCTATGCATGTGGTGGATGCAATATACCTAATGGAAATAAGAAATACCCAATATGATGTGTTGATAAGCCCAAGACGTTACGTGCAGAATCATAGTCTGGAAATTGAAATACAGAGCGTGGGAAGTCGAGCTATAATCAAAGTTATGTGCCATTCTAGCTGTGGCCTGCTTTTACGTACTGTCAAAGCTTTGGATGATACCCTCCAATACTTCATTGTTCAGGTATGTACGTAATGTGCCATTCTAGCTGTGGCCTGCTTTTTACTTACTGTCAAAGCTTTGGATGATACCTTCCAATACTTCATTTTTCAGGTATGTTACTGCAAGCTAAAAATCTACAATAAAAAAACATATTTTAATTTTAAATAATTAAAGACTACATTTTCTTTCACAATGGTATCTTCTCACTTTAGATTAAAAAAATATAACTTAGAATAGATAGACAACGCCTATTGTAATAATAATAAAATATAAATGTTTAAGCAAAATTTCTTATGAAAGGGTATCTGTTGGACTTTGTATGATTTCACCTCACTATTTACATATATTTTTGGTGTAATTTATGTTGAGATGTATTTTTGTTTATTATTATTTTCCTAAAGATGTAGTTTCTTTAGATTTTTTTTTCTCTATATAGAGTAATTAGTCTAGTCAATTTTATTTGGGTGTAATTTGACATGGATTATTATTGTACAATATGTAATTAGTTTTATATTCCGTTTTTACACTTAATAAGTTACCGAGACACAAGTGTCATACCTAGATTATAACTATTGTACCTAGATTTCACATGTCTACATTGCACATGTATAAATAAGTGATTTTATCTTTAATACAATTTTTCTTTCATTGTGGAGTTTATTCGGGCTTGTACAGTGGTATCAGAGCCCAAGTTAAGTTGTTTATAAACTCCATGCCTACTGAGTTTGCGTTTGAAGAGGCGTTGTTTTGAGGAATGCATTTCTTGCATACGCATGAGAGAAAGACTACAGGACTATTGGAAATCAAGTTAAAAGCAACCAAGGTAAAAGTGATTTCACACTAGTATCTCTTGGTGTTGGCACAATTGATTGTGAATAAATAACATTGAATATGAGCAAGCTTTGAAGCATTTTTTGAAGTGAATTATTAATTATTTTTAGTGAAATATTGTTTTCATATTTGATGTGTGAATTAAACCCATATATTATTGGAAAGTAGAGAATTCTTCAAGGTTCATGAAAGTGAAAGTAAAAAAAAAGAATTACAAACTTTGTTGAAAAGGGTTTGTAAAATGTAAATGAATATGGAGACCTTTTCCAGAATATGAGACCACAAGTACGGTGAATACATTTCCTATGAATTTTATATCACTTTCAGAAATAACATCTTTTTGTGAAAATAGTAAACAGAGAAAGAATAAGAGAAATGTGAAAGCTAATAGGAGAAAAATTTGGTGAAAAGGTGAAATGAGAAAGTAAAAGTAAAAGTGGGAGTTAATTAATTAACTCGAAGTTAAAAGTGGTGGGAATATTCTAGGACAAGTTTGTTTTTATTTTAGTTTGAAATAAGTTTTTAAAGTTGAAGAGAAAAAGAAAAAAGGAAACATTGAGATTGGAAATATTCCACTACAAGTTTGTTTTTATTTTGGTTTGATCAAGTGAATGGAAACGATATCAAATTGTGATTAAAGAAAACATTTCTCATTTCTTTTTTCAATTATATTCAAGAAAAAAAGAAAACATTTCTCATTTCTTTTTTCAACTATATTTAAGAAAAAGAAAATGGTTAGAAAGGCGAAATGAGAAAGTAAAAGTAAAAGTGGGAGTTGATTAATTAATTGGGAGTTAAAAGTGGTGGGAATATTCTAGGACAACTTTGTTTTTATTTTAGTTTGAAATAAGTTTTTAAATTTGAAGAGAAAAAAAAAGGGAAACAATGAGATTGGAAATATTCCAGGACAAGTTTCTTTTTATTTTGGTTTGAAATAAGTTTTAAAAGTTGAAGAGAAAAAGAAAAAGGGAAACAATGAGATTTGAACTTAGTTCTTTGTTGGATTATTTTTGGAGTCCAGCATCAAATCTCTAAGCCAATTTTTTTTTTTAAACAAAAGGAGAAAGGAATTTATATTTTATTTTAGCAGACTACTTCACATATTTTAAAATTTGAAAATGATTTGTTTCAAGAATTTGTTTGGCTGCAAAACAATTATGGCTTCAATATCCATAGTTGGAGTTGTGCTCAGTGGAAAGGAGAATTAGAATCAAGAGTGGTTTAAAAAGCTTAAAAGTGTCATATTTTTAATGATTTGTGGGAAGTTTGTCAAGGAATAATAGATAAAGATGGAGAATAAATTGCACCGGAGCCACTTAATAACGAGAAACAACGTGAAATTTGGGAAACAAAAGGCAACAAGGCATATGAATTAATAACTGCATCTGTGACAGAAGAGGTAAGGTGATATATCCTTTCTTTTGATACTACATTCAAAGCATTAAAGAAGTTGAAAGAATTGTATGATTCACACTCAGAACTCGAAAGTATTCAGTTGTTGTTGAAGTTGTTCAATTTGGAGATGAAATATGATGATCCGCTGAAGAGTGCTTATGAAATAAAAGCCATTTTTCATGATATAGAAGCCATTGGAATTAAAGTAGATCTACATGTTACATCTTTTATGAAATTCCTTCACCCTGTCTATTCACACTATTTGGAACCTCTCCAAGATAGTGGGCAATTAAAAGATATTACAATTGATAGACTTGTAAATAAAATAGATGAGAGAGAAAAGGCCTTTGGGAAGAAACATGCCCCACTTAACTCTAATGTAGAAACTTTGTGCCTTGCACAAAAGGATTAGAAGTATCATGTTGAAACTTCTATAGGTGATAAAAGTAGTAGATGTTGTGGTAGAAGAAATTATAGAGGCAGGGGGGTAAATCAATTAGGGGGACAGGAAACAAAGGAATTTTAATGATAGACCAGCTATCAAATGTTTTAGATGTATTAAAATTGGTCATACTACTGCTAACTATAAAATCCCTTGGAGAAAGTCGGTGAAAGGAGAGAATAGTTGAAAGATCAGCCACCCCATGATAAGGGAAAATAATTAGAGTCTGCACATTATGTTGTTGCTCACTGTAATTTTAATATTAATGATGTTTTCAACATTTCATTTTCTTCATGAGAAGATAGATAGATTTTGGATTCAGGAGCCACTTGCTATATGACATTTAGGCGAGAGTTTTTTGAAACTTTAAGTGCTAATATTGATGGTGTTATTTACTTTGCTAAAAATGATCAAATTAAACCATCTAGAATTGGGTTTATTCATTTGAAGATATTGAATCTTGCAAATTATGTCCTAAATTATGTACTTTGTATTCCATGGTTTCAGTGAAATTTGATGCCTCTTATCCATATTCGGCAGCAAGGGCATTCTATTCATATATTTGATGGCATCATTAAGATAAGAAGAGCATATGATCATGCAGTTATTATGACCGGTGTGGAAGAAGGTACGCTTTTAAGTTAAATGGTACTTTATGTACTAATTCTCGTGAAAGTTCTACTTTTTTGGTGCAGCAAAGTTATATCATGTCTCCCAGCTTGTTGTGGAATGCTTGAATTAGTCACATCAATTACCGCAGCATCAGAATTATGAAAAAGAAAGGTATTCCTCAAGTTCCAAGAAAGATTACACCTTATGATGCTTGTATTCTAGGAAAGAATTGTAAACATCCTTTTCATAGTTATTCTTCTTGATCTTCATGAAAATTAGGTCTCATACATTCAGATTTATATGGATCTATGTATGTTTCAAATTCCATTGGAATTTTCTTTAAATACGTGCTGACATTTATTGATGATTACTCGAGAATGTGTTGGGTGTATTTATTGAAAGATAAGTCACAAGTGTTTGAATTTTTTAAAACTTTTCATTTGATGATTAAAAATGAAACTCAACAGAATATAGGCATTATCATAACTAATAAATGTGGTGAGTATAATTCTCATGTCTTTGAACAATATTTGAAGGACAATGGAATCAAACATCAAAATACTATACCTTATAATCCATAGCATAATGGTGTTGCAAAACGTGTGAATAGAACTTTGCTTAATATGATTAGATCTATGATGTTCTTTAAGAATGTGAAGTTAATGTTTTGGGGAGGAGCAATCCTATGTGCAACTTATATTAGAAATCATTGTCCTTCTTTTGCTATTAACAACAAAACTCCTTATGAACTTTGGTATGATAGACTCCCAACTATTCAACATTTTAAAGTTTTTGGATCTAAGTGTTATGCTTTGATTCCTGAGCAACAACAAAATAATTAGGCGCAATAAGTCGAAAATGTATATTTTTCGGTTATTATAATACTTCCAAAGAATACAGGTTGTATAATGAAGAAAATAAGAAGTTCATTCTTTCTAGATATGTTATTTTTCTTGAATCAGATAAAGATAATTCCATTGCTGATAGACAATTGGCTCATTTGGAGAAATTTGCATCTAAAAAGTTATGTTTTCAATCTGATAATGATGTTCCACATACTAAAGGGGGGGATCCCATTCTGGACTAGTCTGTGGTTTTTCCAACTTTTACTCATGAGAATGATAAGGATTTTACCGCTAAAGAAAAATTGCAGGATAGTGTTGTTTCTACAGGTTCAAAAATTGTTCCTGAAGAACCTGTACTTCAGGAGATCAACCATTATAGCCACTTCAACAACCTTTAGGAAGATCCACACGTGTTCAAAAAGTTCCAAGAAAGTATGATGATTTTGAAATAGGAATTTCTTCTAAAGGTGATTCAGGTAACGTTTACCATGATTGTGAATTTAATCATTCTACAATTAGTGAACCCAATTGTTTTGAAGTTTCTAATTGTGATGAATAGAAGGATGTAATGAAAAAACCTATTGGTTGCAAGTGGGTGTACAATATTAAATACAAGGCAGATGGTTCGCTTGATAAATATAAGGCAAGGCTTGTAGAAAAAGGCTACGCTCAAAAGGAAGGTGTTGACTACACACATACATTTTCTCCTACAGTGAAATGGGGCACAATTATAACTTTGTTTTCTCTTGCAGCTCAGAATAGCTAGAAGATACACCATATGGATGTTAAAACAAATTTTTTGAATGGTGATTTGGAGGATGTTTATGTGTTTCAGCCCAAAGTTTTTTTTTTCAAAAGAGAGAGAAAATAGTATGTAAGTTAGTGAAGGTTGTGTATGGACCGAAACAAGCATATCGTGCATGGTATGAAAAGTTAACTGACACCTTCTCAAGTTGAATTATAAGTTATTCGATCTAGATGATGCAAATCTTTTTGTTAAGAAGATTGGAAATTCAGTTGTATATTTGTTTATGTATGTAGATGATTTGATGATTACAAGAAATAATGATAAATATATAACATCCGTCAAAAGAGAGTTGATGAAAATTTTTGACATGACATATTTGGGTTTATTACATTATTATTTAGGGATTGAAGTTGATCAGAAACCCAAATACATTTTCATTTCGTAGACAAAAGTATATTGGACATATTTGGGATGCAATATTGTAATCATGTCGCTACTCCTATGGAGTAGAATTTGAAACTTACTTCCACTGAAGGAAGTACATTTGAAGATCCAAAAAAGTATAGGCAACTTGTTGGAAGTTTGAATTTTCTAACTACTACTTGACCTGACATAGCTTCTGGTGTAGAGATACTTTCCAAGTTCATGCATGAGTTATGTGAAGGCCATTGGAATGCAGCAAAGTGAGTGCCCAAGTATTTCAAAGGCACTCGAACATATGCATAAAATATTCCAAAGTTGCATATTTCCATCTCACTCGTTATTCAGATTCTGATTTTGATGGAGTAAGGAGAATGGAGTCTCTACTTCTGGCTATTTGATAAGCCTTGGATTAGCAGCCATCAGTTGGAGATCACGCAAGAAATATATTCCTGTTGATTCTACCATAAAAGTTGAATATTTATAGCAACTCAAGCTACGAAAGAAATCATTTGGCTTCAAAAAATACTTGAATACTTGTAGGAGAAACAAAAGGCTTCAACTCCACTACTCATTGAAAACTCTTTTGAAATTAATTTGGCTAATAATCCCAAGTTTCATGATCGAAGCAATCATAATAAAACCAAATATCACTTGATTCGACACTATGTAGAAGCCAAAGTTATTCATCTGGCACATTTTCCTACTTCAGAGCAGATCGCAAACATATTTACAAAGGCACTAGGACGTAAAAAGTTTGAAAATTTTAGAATGTTACTTGGCATGTCAGATGTCCCTTCGGATTAAGAGGGGAATGTTAACTAATCCTTCAGGATTTTTATCGTACAATATGTAATTAGTTTCATATTCCATTTTTAAAGTTAATAAGTTACCGAGACACAACTATCTCGTACCTAGATTTCACATGTATAAATAAGTGATTTTATCATTAATACAATTTCTCTTTCATTGTGGAGTTTATTCATGCTTGTACATAATCTTAGGTTCTAATGATGTAATTTGCAAAAATTTAGTGTCTTAGGATTTTTCGCGACACTAAATTCATATATACTCAAAAATGTATTTAAAAAAAATTAAATTCACCATCTTACCAAAAAATTGTATCCCAAATTCCTGTGAAAAATTAAAAATCAAACTACCACTTTCCTAAATAATAATTAAAGAATAACTTTAATCCCACTCTCCTGACTTAAACTATAACACAATTAGGACATCAGTGAATTTGACTGGAAGTAAGAACGATATTTTGGACTGAACATTTAAAGGAATTGAACAATATTGTGTCTGATCTCAACCATTTTGACCTCGATGCTCTCTATGAGAAATTTTGGGATTTTCTAATGGCTACCCCCATTTAGGCCGATCTACATACTATTGTAGACTAATGGTTGTTGTTGAAAAGAATGAACTATATAAGGTTAGATTATCTTATAAATGGATCTCTATACACCAATACAAAATAGTTTTTATAAATGAAAAGATTTAGAAGGCTTCTATTAATTAATCTTGTTTGTTGGGAAAGTGAGATATTGATGGTTATAATGTGGGGTAAGGATGATTGCTTTAGTTTCCAATTTATTAAAAGTGGTATCTTATCTAACCTTCATAAAATAAACTATCCTTAATTTTTTAGGACACATATCGTTTATTATTTTGGCCATTTTATTCACAGAAATATTGTTTATTTGTACTAGTTGATATGCTTGAATAAACTAAGTCTCCTTGGTCATTCCCAGCAAAGAAATACCTAATTTTCTTAGCTGATATATTTGAATAAACCAATTCTAATGGATAATTATTCTTGTTGATAGGATTGGAATGATATAAGAATAAAAATTACATAGGTGGGATGCTCTCATTAAATATAATCATTTTTATTTTGATTATAAATTTTGAAAATATTTTAAAATTATAGAAAATGTTTTAAAATGTTTTTTTTTGTAAGCTTTGTACGACCTCTTCATTCCTTCATTCAAAATAAGGTTACACCCGTAAAATATGTTTAGTGGCCTCAACCTTCCCTATGGGAAACCAGGTTTGTTGGCCATCGAAATACGTTATAAGCCATCCAAAATCTAAGAACTTTAAGCTTTCAAACATGGTCTTATAGGCATGAATGTCTAAAAACTAGTTTTCATCTACATCTACATAGCTACACCATTTTTTTTTATCCGACATATATACCATATAGATAAAAAAAAGACAAAACATGACTTAAAAACTAATAATCATCTGAGGACTCCACAGGGGAGGGGTCCTTTACACTGAAACTGGGTAATTATGACTGAGGAAGGCACGGAATGTGCTTTTGGATACTGCCAAGGTGAAGATTTGCTTAATTTGACATTGAATCAACTGCAATTCTTTCTGAATGTCCTGAAGATGAGGGTTCGACTTTCTAGAATTGACTGACGAGACCAAAATGGATTTAGCCATGAGATTATTCATAATCCAATAGAGATAGATACTCTATTTATATTGGGTGGTTCAACCACAGGTATGACCTAGGTCTGGGGTGATAAGTCTCCAATCCTTCACCTGCAAATCATTTTCAGCTCAATTGTTGAGCTCTTATTCTAATGACGCTATCAATTATTTCACTTGGGTAGGAGTGCCAACATTATAAGCCTAGACAACTTCCTATATTATCTAAGCATTGGTTATGTGCATACTTCTGCTTGGTGGCCGAGCGGAGGAAGACTTGGTACCACTCTAGTTATCTTTCAGTCCACCTCGGCCTCGGCCTTAGTTTCCAGAAGAGCTAGCACCAAGGTTTGGGCGGATCATTGTATGAAGTGCAGTATTTTCAAGACTCTAAGCAGGCCAACGAGAGGGAAATATCGAGGACCAATGCATGTCGTTGAACCCATGAACCCAAAGCCGAAACGGATTACAGGAACCTGAGACAAATTCATTAAAAAGAGGCAAAAAACAAGCACTATTAGGCGAGAGCCTAATTGATAAAATGAAAATTATCCATGGAGTCCACCAACACCATTTTGGACCTTTTCTCAACACCGTGTGCTCAATAATACCACAAAACAATAATAAGCACAACAAATTATGCCTATGTAAAAACAAAATAACAGTGGTCGGATCCTTGAGCCTTAAAACGTTGCAAGTTGCATCATTTACATTATTAACCAAATTCCAAAATGTAATTGTCGTTGATATGCTCGAGGTGGAGATACCCAACAGAGACCCTGCACTGTTATTAAAATCGACTTTATCTACCTAGACATACACCCAACTTCGGACATGAATGCCCATTCTAAACAATAATATGCCAAAGAAGACAGACATAAACAAGGAAACATGTTACACTGAAAAGATAGAAATTATGGAAACTTTCCAAATTTCCAGATATCCTTCACGAAGTCAACCAACATTCTAATTTTTTATAACATTCTATACCTTGTCACAGAGAATAGAACGAACAAACCATAGACTATGGGCCAAAGGATTTGAATAGGAAACATACCCGTTGATTGGTGCCATTAACCAAAGGAAAGAGACTCTGCCCAGAGTTCTGCAATGCCTACCCAGAGAACTGCATGAACTAAGTCACTCAAGAAGATGGTTATGACCTCACACTAGACCAAGAAAATTGTATTTAGGATGTTAACCGCCCTCTCCACTTGGTATTTATGATACCGACCACTCGTACCTGCCGTAATTACCATACCATGATCACCTGCCAACCCACTAACATGTGCCCACACATTCCTACTGGGAGGTAGCCACCCTTCGGCCTTGCCCATAGTCTTATCAATCATCTCTATCATCCCGAAAAGGATGTTGAGTCACTTCTCACCCCAATTGGGGAGAAAATATTTTAAAATGTTATATGAATCAAGTAAAATAATTAATAGAGTTGATTCTTGCTAATCAAATTTCAAAATTCAAATCTAAAATCAAATTAAATACAAAGTTATGTCACTATAAAACTCATCGCAATAGCTTATTTTAGTCCTTCATTAGAACGAAGGCTCGTATTCATTTCAAAGGTTACGTTAGGATGGAACTTTCAATGTATGTTAATGGATAATTTGAACTTTAATTGAAGATTTCAAACGGTTTATACATCAAAATTCTTTCGTATAATCAATAAACACCATAAGCTCCTATTAAAAAATATATGGCCATTCCAAATGTACATGTATGAAGATTTTAAATAGATGTAAATTTTTTTGCATTTGTATTTTATATTAAATGTGTATAGGAAAAAGAAGGGAGACATGGTCAAATTTAATATTTTTATTTCATTAAAAAAAATTGTAATATTTTAGTGTTATTTTACAAATATTACATTATAATAACAAAATTGTTTTTAGTTATCAATGTCTAATAAATGATAATTTATTATTATTTGTGTTTGTAGGTTTTAGCCCTGAACAGAAATTATCTACTCACAAATCTTATATCAGAAGATAAACAATAGCGAGAGCATAAAACATAAAACAAATAAACACAGAGATTTCCCCTGGATCCCAAATCGAGACGACCAGCTTGATTGTTGTGTAACCAGCTCCAAAAAGAGAAGAAAAGAGATATTCACGCCTTAGAAATAAGCCACTTCGAGGGGGCAACCTCCAATACATTACATGAATGAACAATTCTTGGATGATACAATTCACAAAACCTCCTTTCTATATATAGGAGTCATGGGGCCATAATGTAATCCTAGTGGGCCACAATGTAATCCTAGCCGACCTAACAATAATAATTTAAAGGCACAATAATAACAAAATGGGGGTTACAAGGGTACAATAATAACAATAAGGGGTTTACACTAACAATAATAAGGGGCTACACTAGTGATATAGGGACCTAACATTGATTTTTCATTATATTCCTCTTAGTGTTACAACACATATATATACATGATGAAGCATACATAAACCCCAATCCATAAACCCTGGATTAGAACATAACCGTAGTTCCCTTGACCGGATCTACAAAAATACCAAGGGCCAAAAACCATCGTGCCCCAATACCATGTGAAAAATCATGCACAAAACCATGGACACGGACTACCCACCGGAAATTAAGGACCAAAAATTTTCGCCGGGGCGCTGCCCCGAACCCCGACAGGGGGGGCTATCACGTGCTTAGTCGTGGAAAGAATATAACACATACCCAACATTCTCCCACTTCTTGTTTTCTTTCCACAGGGGGCCATAGGAGAGCTTAGTCACTGGCCCAATTCTTCAACACCCATTGTTTCTCTATACCAAGAGAACTTCTGAGTGCTCATAGACTTTGTCAATGCATCTGCAATATTCTTCAAAGTGTCCACCTTTACCAGCAACACCCTTTTAGCCTCAACCATATCTATAACAAAGTGATATTGAACATTAATGTGCTTTGTCTTTGAATGATAAGCAGGGTTCTTAGCCAAGAAAATTGCACTTTGGCTATCACAGTCTATCCTTATAGCTTGCTGTACCAACCCCATACTTGAACACAATCTCTGCAATCAAACTGCTTCCTTGATTGCATGAGTGGCTGCTATGTATTCTGCCTCTGTAGTTGAAAGTGCCACTACAGACTGTCTTTTACTCATCCAACTGACTGCGCCTCCAAATAGGCTAAACACATACCCACTTGTAGATCTTCTTTGGTCTAGATCTCCAGCCCAGTCTGCATCAACAAAACCACGAATGTCCAACATTCTTTCCAATCCTGGTCTTCCCTGGTAGCACAAGCCATAATCACTAGTGCCACGTAAATATCTGAAAACCCGCTTCACTGCTATCCAATGCTCCTTCCCTGGGTTTGACATAAACCTGCTCAATACTCCCACTGCATGTGCAATGTCTGGTCTAGTGCAGACCATTGCATACATCAGGCTACCCACTGCACTTGCATATGGAACACGAGACATATCCTCCTCTTCTTCTTGTGTCTTGGGACACTGTTCAGCAGACAGCTTTACACCTACAGGAATCAGAACATTCACCGGTTTACTATCCTGCATATTGAACCTCTGCAATATAGTCTCGACATACTTCCTCTGGTTTAACCAGAGCTTCCTCTTTGCCCGATCTCTCTTAATTTCCATGCCCAAAATATATTTTGTAGCACCAAGATCCTTCATGTCGAATTTGGAGAACAGTTGGGTCTTCAAATCTTGGATAATTTCTTTGTCATTTCCAATCAACAACATATCATCCACATACAAGACCAAATAAATAACACGGTCACCAATTAATTTAAAATAAACATAGTGATCCTCCTTGCTTCTGGTGAAGCCAAGTCCTCGTATATAGGTATCAAATTTCCGATACCACATCCTTGGTGACTGTTTTAACCCATACAGAGACTTCTTCAACCTGCATACCAGTTCTTTCTTACCCTTCACCATAAAGCCTTCAGGTTGCTTCATGTAGATCTCCTCTTCTAGATCCTCGTGAAGAAATGTTGTCTTCACATCCATCTGTTCTATCTCAAAATAAAATGCAGCAGCAACAAATAAAAGTAATCTAATAGAAGTAACTTTGGAAATAGGAGAAAAAATATCACCAAAATCAATTCCTGGCACCTGGGAATAACCTTTCGCTACCAACCGAGCTTTGTATTTCTCCACCTTGCCTTCTACATTCATCTTCTTCTTATACACCCATTTGCTCCCAATGGGCTTCCTTCCAGCCGGCAACTCCACCAGATCCCATGCATCGTTTTTGTGCAAGGATGCCATTTAATCAACCATGGCCTCCTTCCATAGTTTTCCATCCTCTGAATCTATTGCCTCCCTGACAATTATGGGTTCATCATAAATTATAGTTAAGGCAAAACCTGAACAGAAAGCAGATGGACTATACCTTTCTGGTTTCCTTCTTTCTCGAACTGATCTTCTCAAAGCTGGAGTTTGTGGCTCTTCATCTTCTGAGTCTTCTTCTGTTGTAGAGTCTGATTCATCCTCCTTTAGCTCGAACTCTATCTTCTCAGATTCCTTTGGTAGGACTTCATGTTTAACAACATCTTTCACTTCTCTAAACACCAGATCTCGGTTGTACACAACCTTCCTTGTTTCTGGGTTCCAAAGCTTGTAACCCTTTAAACCATCCTTATACCCAATAAAGATACACCTTTCAGATTTAGTATCCAACTTGGTCCTTTTCTCCTTTGGAACATGTACATATGCATCACATCCAAATACCCTTAGATGTGAAAGAGAGGATTTCTTACCAGTCCATACCTCATGTGGGGTCTTATCTTCCAACGCTGATGAAGGTGATCTGTTAACTAAGTAACATGCAGTCTCCATTGCCTCTGCCCAGAATTCTTGTCCTAACCCAGTACCACTGAGCATGCTTCTTGCCTTTTCCATCAGTGTTCTATTCATTATTTCTACAACTCCATTTTGCTGAGGTGTGTATGGAGTAGTCTTCTGTCGTGCTATACCACACTTCTTACAGAACTCTTCAAATTCTTTCTTGCAGAACTCCCCACCATTATCTGTCCTTAATGCCTTTATCTTCTTCTCCTGCCTGCTTCTTCACCGAGTCTTTAAATTCTTTTTTTAAATTTGTCAAAGACTTTCAGATTTCTTCTCAAGAAATATATCCATGTATTCCTTGAGAAGTCATCTATGAATGAAACATAAGACACGCACTTTCCCAAAGGATGGAACCAACACAAAGCCCAAACACATCACTGCAAAACAAGTTCTTAATATCTTGTTTGCCCTCTTAGCACCAGAAGGAAAACTCACCCGATTCTACTTCCCATATACACAATGTTCACAGAAATCGAAATACAAAGAAAAATTAGACATACCTTCTACCATACCATCTCTATGCAGTCTCCGAAGACCCTTCTCTCCAATATGTCCAAGCCTTTGATGCCATAGCATGGTCTTTTCTCCAGAGACAGCTAGGCTTTCCATCCCACTTTCAAGAACCACAAAACTGTTACACCCATCAATAACAGTGCTACCTTGTAGCTTGTATAAAGTTCCAGTCCGAACTCCCCACATTAATACCAGTGCTCCCCGAACCATCTTGCAGGCATCTTTCTTGAACACTGTTTTTACACCCGCATCATCCATCTTGCTTACAAAAATCAGATTTCTGGCCAATGCAAGAATATGCAGAACACCAGGAAGTGTTCTAATCCTTCCACCTTGCAGCTTCAACTTGACCTTTCCATGTCCGATGATTCTGGCCTTCCTATCATCCCCTAGAAGACATCACCATCATATTTCTCATACTTTCAGAACCACTCCCCATCGGGAGTGAAGTGAAAGGATGCACCTGAGTCAATCGACCATGACTCATGATCTACATGTGTATTTGAAGAAGAAGCCAAATACACATCCCCACCTTCATTTGAGGTGGTTTTTGCCTCTCCAGAAGGAGCATCATCAGATCCATTTCCTTTCTCAGGAGCTTTAGATTTGCACTCCCTTTTGTAGTGCTCTTCCTTTCCGCATTTCCAGCATACCTTTACAAACTTTCCGGGAGATTTAGATCTCCCACTCGAAACCTTATTCTTGTTTATGTTTTGGGACCTTCCTCATACAGATAAGGCATCTCCATTCTGGCCCTCCATATTTCTCCGTCTCATTTCCCTCCGATGCCAGTTTAGACAATGTCATCAAAATTCAAGGTAGTTGTATTGCTACCTATTGCAATAACCAGACTGTCCCACGAATCTGGTAGAGAACACAACAAACTGATGCACTTATCTTCATCTGAGATTTTAATATCAACAGATGAAAACTGACTTACCACAATATTGAAGGCGTTCAGATGCTCTGTCACCGAGCCTCCATCCTTCATTCTCAGGTTATACAACTTTTTCCAGTCCGAACTCCCCACATTAATACCAGTGCTCCCCGAACCATCTTGCAGGCATCTTTCTCGAACACTGTTTTTACACCTGCATCATCCATCTTGCTTACAGAAATCAGATTTTTGGCCAATGCAGGAATATGCAGAACACCAGGAAGTGTTCTAATCCTTCCACCTTGCAGCTTCAGCTTGACCTTTCCACGTCCGACGATTCTGGCCTTCCTATAATCCCCTAGGAAGACATCACCACCATCATATTTCTCATACTCGCAGAACCACTCCCTATGGGGAGTGAAGTGAAAGGATGCACCTGAGTCAATCAACCATGACTCATGATCTACATGTGTATTTGAAGAAGAAGCCAAATACACATCCCCACCTTCATCCGAGGTGGTTTTTGCCTCTGCAGAAGGACCTTCATCAGATCCCTTTCCTTTCTCAGGAGCTTTAGATCCGCATTCCTTTTTGTAGTGCCCTTCCTTTCCGCATTTCCAGCACACCTTTACAAACTTTCCAGGAGATTTAGATCTCCCTCTAGATTTAGATCTCCCACTCGAAACCTTATTCTTGTTTCTGTTCTGGGACCTTCCTCGTACATATAAGGCATCTCCATTCTGACCCTCCATATTTCTCCGTCTCATTTCCTCCAACAGCAAGGCTGAGACAATATCATCAAAGTTCAAGGTAGTTGTATTGCTACCTATTGCAATAACCAGACTGTCCCACGAGTCTGGTAGAGAGCACAACAAACTGATGCACTTATCTTCATCTGAGATTTTAATATCAACAGACGACAACTGACTTACCACAGTATTGAAGGCGTTCAGATGCTCTGTCATCGAGTCTCCATCCTTCATCCTTAGGTTATACAGCTTTTTCCGCAGGAACAACTTATTCACCAGAGACTTAGATTGGTACAAAGTCCCTAGCTTGTCCCACAAGGTCTTCATCGTAGCTTCCCCAGATACATTCAACAATACTAAATCTGAGACACACAACCGTATTGTGCTCTTAGCCTTCCGATCTAGTTTCTTCCAATCTTCATCTAACATTGTCATTGGTTTACTACCTAGATCTACCGCAATCCACTGATCTTTATCCACCAGCAGATCCTCCATCTTGAGCTTCCATAACTCAAAACTCTGACCATTAAATTTCTTGATCTCTATCTTCCCACTGCTCGCCATATTCTTTCACCGCAAGAATCGATCCCGCAGATCTCCCACTGAACAGGGTCTACCACAGGCCTGAGCAAAAAACCCTCAGCAACAAAGGCGTCCCCTTGAAGCCGAAACTGCTCTGATACCAAATGTAGGTTTTAACCCTGAACAGAAATTATCTACTCATGAATCTTATATCAGAAGATAAACAATAGGGAGAACATAAAAAATAAAACAGATAAACATAGAGATTTTCCCCTGGATCCCAAATCGGGACGACCAGCTTGATTTTTCATTATATTCCTTTTAGTGTTACAACACATATATATACATGCCGAAGCATACATAAACCCCAATCCATAAACCCTGGATTAGAACATAACCGTAGTTCCTTGACTGGATCTACAAAAATAGCATTGGCCGAAAACCATCGTGCCCCAATACCATGTGCAAAATCATGCACAAAACCATGGATGCGGACTACCCACTGGAAATTAAGGACCAAAAATTTTCGCCGAGGCGCTACCCCGGACCCCGACAAGGGGGGCTACCGCCCCCCCTATGACCCCCCCATCGCGCCTAGTGCAAAGGGGGGGCTATCGCCCCCCCTCTTACCCCCCCACGCGTGCTTAGTCATGGAAAGAATATAACACATACCCAACAGTGTTCTTAATGTAGGAATTTATACGGTAAGTTCTTTAGATCAAACACCAAAGGTCACTGCTCACAAATAGATCACAGACCAGTACACCAATATTTGACGTGGTTAAAACCCTTGAAGAGGGAAACAATCCATAGCTTGAGCCAACACGACCACTTCAGGAAATTTATTAATATAAAAAAATAAAATTTACATAAGCTTCTATCATAAACAGTCACCGAAAAAATGACCCTCCATGATTTTTAACTAGAGATCATGGACCAATCGGGTGTTAATCCATGATTCAAGTGTCGGTAATACCGAGGAGAGAATTAACTGTCGTATCACTACATATCGTGACCGTTGGATTATAAGTTACAAAAGTACATACTAAAGAAACACAATTTACCTAAATCTACGCTAGACAAAGTTATACTTAACTATTTCCTACGTGTCAGAATATTCTAACATCCCCCCTTAAGAACAACTTGGGATATGATTGAAGGATTTATCAAGGTGACACAATAGGAGAAGGAAGGAGGCATTAGAGCCTATCCACCCTTAATGATAACTTTCCTAAACTCCAAGCATAGATTGAATTTTGGTAAAATTCGCTTCTGTGAGAGCCTTTGTAAAGATATTAGCAACTTGATCATTGGTTGAACAATAGTGCACTTCAAGAACAAGACAATGAATGATATTTCTGATGAACTGTATGTGTAGCTCAATGTGTTTCATGCGTTGATGCTGAACTGGATCTTTGCATAGTTGAATGGCACTCTGATTATCACACCAAAGTGTAGTTAGATGTTGCTAATTAAGGCCAAATTCAGACAAGATCTCACAAAGCCACATGCCTTCCTTGCTGGCTTCAGCAACACCATGATACTAAGCTTCTTTAGAAGAAAGAGAGATGGAATTTTGTTTCTTACAAGACCATGTAATAGGTCTTGAACCAAGAGTGAATACATAACTTGTAGTAGACTTTCTATCATCAGGGTCACCAGCCCAATCAAAATCAGTGAAACTAATCAACAATGGAGGCGCTCCTTCACTATAATGAATCTTGAATTGAACTATACCTAAAATATATCTAATTATTATTTTAGATTCTTTCCAGTGACTTTCATGAGGTTTGTTCATAAACCGAGCAACAAGACCAACGACAAAGGAAAGGTCGGGACGGGTATGGGTTAGATACAGAATTGTACCAATAAGTTGACGGTATAAGGTATCATCAACTTCAGGGGAAGTACAAGTGGCTAGAATCTTGACTCCAGACTAAAATGGAGAAGGGGATAGCTTACAACCTTCCATGTGAAAGTGGCGTAAAATATCACGGGCATACTTGGACTGAGAAACAGTAATACCTTCTTTGGATTGCAATACTTGAAGACCAAGGAAACAATGCAAGTGTCATAAGTGTGTCATTTCAAACTTATTTTTGAGGCTAGAATTCACATGGTTTATATGGTTTGGATTACTACCAGTAAGGATAATATCATCAACATAAAGAAAAAGGATGATTAAAAACTTACCCACTTTCTTAGTGTTGACAGTGTTGTCATAATGACATCTAGAAAATCCATTATCTAAGAGAAAGCTATCCATTTTGGAATACCAAGCCCGAGGGGCTTGTTTGATACCATAGAGAGACTTCTTAAGGTGACAAACAAGGCTAGGGTCGTTTTGGATAAAGCAGATTGAAGGCAGATTGAACATCCATTTTATGGACTTCCTATTTCATGGAGGCAATGATCAGGAGTTCATAAATTTTGCTCAAATTTGAAAGTGCTCGAAACTATGCCGAACCTGAGCGACAGGGTAGATCTTGTCTTCCTGATTTCGACGCCACGAACAGTTCAAAAAACCGATGTCGTATGAGGGAGATATCACATTCTGATCAATTTCCCAAATAACTAAATTTACGATAGGTTTGACTGGGATGCCCAGTCAGCATGCAGGTGCACAGTCAGCAAAAGAGAAATATTCTTAAGAATATTCCATTTTCTCAAGTTAGTGATATCCTGCCAAGTGCCGTGTTTTGATTCGTGGATGGTTGTATGAGTTGGTTTTAGTAGCCAATGGATGGGTGACACATGGCCAGCCCTGAGTCTTCCATGTGTCCCCTGAGAAGTATATTAAAATTTTATTGAGGTCCGAGGGGTTCGACCCCGCGACCTCCGGCATGTGCGTGAAAGAACTCCACCAGCTTCGCTACTACATGTGACTTAACACTTAAGGGTTGCATGTAATATTTGTTGTTTACAAACATTGCATTTGGGGTTTGGACCGCCAATGGTTCTACGTTATTGGTCACATATCAAACAACCAACCCCGACATCTTATGTAACGCCGAAAGAAAGCACTAAACATGACCACCATAACCTTGTCACATGGCTATGAAATCGCGGTCAAGTGCGACGGTTAGGCTGACAGTTAAGAAGACTCTGCTCCATACTCTGATTCTAACTCCACTTCAACCTCGGTTTGCGCATGCAGTTCCGCTCCAATTAAATGTGACTGCGGGGTTTTAGGGGTTGGCATGTGGCCACCCCATCCCCTTAACCTTGACATTAAATCTAACGGTTTGCGTTGGTGGGAACTTAGCGCACCTCCTAAATTTCAGAGTTTGGCCACTTTTAACTGCAGATAAGTGCAGTTCTCCACATTTAGTAGAGGATTTCTAGGGGTTATTGGGGAAAAGGCTAGGAGGGTCAATGTTCGACCAATTGGGGTGAAATAAGAGTCTACCTAGACTAATTTGAGCATTCTGGAGCCATTGGTGTAGAGAAAGCATCCATTACATGCTTTTAAACACATTTATTTACAAAATTGTGAGAATAATGAAAGATGGACATGCCATTAGGAGTTGGACCAACAGATGTATCCCAGGAGGGGTGAAATACTTCATCATGCCTATTGTCTAAATGTCACGTGTGGTTTTATTTCTTTGTTATACATTGTTGTTCATTGTTGTTTAGGCTTATTTTCATGCTTATAATTCAGAAAATCATCTATGTTTCATGGTTAAAATTCTCAATCCTTAAGAAAACAAATGGAGACAAATATGTACATGTTTTGTAACTGAAAAGACACCTAGCACAACAAAATAATACAGTCCTTTCATATCAGGTTGGTATCAGAGCTAGATTTTATTCTTTGGCGTTGTTTATGCAAAATATTTGTTTAACTGTTTGCAAGTTTCACATGCTTACTAGGCTCAATCTCAAGAGAGGAGAAGGCACATTGGTGGGAGAAAGAGGGTCTCAAAGTGAGCCACAACAAAGGAGAGTAATATTTCCACAATCTCCATCACCTAGTTCACCTCCTAAGGAAGCAAAAGCAACATTAAGAATGCCTTCAGAGGAAGAATAAATCCATGAAGAAGTGGATCCCAAAGAGGAAGAAAGAGTGTTCAGGAAAGCATTCCTTGACATGACTGAGATGGTTAGAATCCTTTATCAAGAAAGGAATGAGAAACTAGAAGGAGAAGGATCCAAACTTCACAAGGAAGGATAGGGATCATCACAAGGTCACAATGATGAAGATAATCCAAAGAAGGGAAATGGAGGAAATAGAGGTAGTGGAAAGTCACCATCCTCACCCTCATCATCATCATCCTCTACTTCATTTTCAGTACATCAGTCACACAAGTCAAAGAACACTGGTAAAATTCCTTTTCTAAAACTTGATGTTAAGTTTGAATTGCCAATGTTCAATGGTGAAGTCAATGTAGAAAAGCTTGATAATTGGATTAGGCAATTGGAGGTCTATTTGAGAATCCAGAACCTTCAAGATGATGATACCAAAATCCAATTAGCTTCATTGAGAATGGAAGGTGCAGCACTTGTTTGGTAGGAAGCGAAGACAAAGGAGGAGATCAAGAAGCATGGTAAGATTATTCTATCATGGAATGATTTCATTTCTGTAATAAAATGATATTTTTATCCATTAGCTCATATGTAGAAAGCCATAATGAATTTGCAAAACTTTAAACAATTGAAAGGACATAATGTGCAAGTTTACACCCAACAATTTAGGAGAAGAGCTCTCTTATTAGGGGTAGATTTGCAGAGCCAGGATACTTTTCTCAAGTACATAGGAGGCTTACATAGCTACCTTAGACATACTACCCTCGTCTTTAACCCCACAAGTCTAGATGAGGTATGTGTTCAGGCCACACATCTAGAAGCTAGAGGGAAAAACGTTTCTGATGAAGGTAGGAACAAACCTTTTAAGGGGAAAAAAAAAGAAAATACCTCAAAAGGTAAAAGAAAAAAGAATGCATATGTCAAGAAAGAGGGAGAAAAAGTGGTTTGTAAACATTGTTCAAGAGAAGGTCATAATGAAAATCAATGTTGGAAATTACATCCTGAAAAGAGGCCCAAACATCTGAATAACAAGGGAAACATAAAATTGCAGCTACAACTCAACATGATTTAGGAGAGGATTCAGGTGATGAATCTAACATTACAGCCATGGGATTGAAGAACATGAAGGGGAAAAAAATTGAAACTAAACCTAGTACTAGTACATCAAACTGCCACATATAAGCTCCAAATGAGGAAGAGAGAATTGAACTGTTTCATGTGAGGGTCATATCCAAACATACTAAAATTGACACATTGTTTGATAGTGGGTCACAAACAAACTTAATCTATGAATACTTGGTCAAGAAACTTAATCTTGAGACCATACCACATCCAAAACCATATCCACTTGGTTGGATTTGTATGGATGCAAATTTACAGGTTTCAAAGAAGTGTGTATTGTGGTTTGCAATAACTACACATTTTGTTAACACAGTTGAATTAGATGTGGTTCCACTTGACATAACAGGTATTATGTTGCGTAGTCCTTACTTGTATGACAAGAAAGAGATCTTCCATCGCCATGAGAAAAAATACCATTTATTCAAATATGGTAAGGATTACATTGTTAGAGCACATCGCAAGAAGACAAATATTGCTATGGTAAATGCTGGACAGGTAAAGAGGCTGGTAAATTCAAGTAAGAATTTTGTTCTTTTAATGATGAAGCCTAAAGCTGATGGTACTCATGAATCATTTGACGATTGTAATCCTAAGTTTAAATCACATTTATATGATGTGGTTGATGCACATCATGAGATGTTTCAGGAGCCAACAGGATTACCTCCAAAAAGGGAGATTCAGTTGTAGCAAGATTTTCCTCTTCCAAATGGAGAATGTTGAAATAAAGAGGCACTTTTCCATGTGGTTCACCCATAGTCTTGATTCTGAAGAAAGACGGGACTTGACACATGTGTGTAGACTTCAGAGTTTTGAACAAGATAAAGGTAAAGAATCGATACCCACTCCCAAGGATAGATGATTTGCTTGATCAGCTGAAAGAAGAATTTTTTTTCACTAAGTTAGATTTACGAAGTGGATATCATCAAGTAAGAATTACAGAAAATGACATACGGAAAATTTCATTCAAAACCAAACAAGGACTCTTTGAGTGGTTGGTTATGCCATTTGGTTTGTGTAATGCACCGAAAAATTTCATGCATGTTATGGATAGTGTTTTGCATCCATTCCTTGATGACTTTGTGATTGTGTATTTAGATGACATATTGATTTTCAGCAAAACAAGAGAAGAACATGTCTTGCATGTGAATAGGGTGCTTTATTTTTTGAGAAAAGAGAAATTGTTTCTTAAGATGTCAAAGTGTGATTTTGGAAAGACTTATTTGGTTTATTTGTGTTGAGGAGGTAAATCCCCTCTGCGGACAGAGGCGATCCCTACTAGCCTAGCAGGGGTCTAGCAACAATCATCAAATGTTATAGCGCAAGTTCCTAGTTACGAATAAAATACCAAAGATGGAGGCCTACTTGGAATCCAATGCTATGATCCATAGAAGAGAGCGTTCCCGTTCCTCAGCCTCGGCAGATCATGATCCTCCCACGATCTCCGCGGATGGACACCTGCACATGCAAGAAAGAACATGAATACAAGCATAAAATCCAGAATACACAACTATATATCAGTCAGAAAGGATATAACTCATTATTAACATAAGTGAAAACAGAGTGGAACCATAACCGTAATCATTCATTAAATAACAATCGAAAGAGAATACAACCAATGTTCTGACGTTGCGGTCTCCTTCGGATGGGTCTCTAGTCGTTCACGTCTCGCAAAGCTCGCAAGGGAAAGGGAAAACCTCTCTAGAGTCTCTCGACGATAGTCTCCTTACTTGAGTCGGCCTTAAGGGAAGAAAGAGGGCTCTTACAGCACAAAGGCTCTTGGGAATTTGGAGATTCAAAGCTTAGGCACTTCAAGACTAGCTTGCCATGAAATTGAGCAGGCTTTTATAGATGGGGAAGGAGGGAGTTGGGATCCCTATTATTGTGGGATTGGCCCTATCAACAAGGAAGGTTCCATGGGAGGTGGCAAACCACTTCCCTTCCATGGAACTCCCGCAGCCAAACCTCCCAACTCAAGATAGGCAATGGTTTCTGAGTTTGTTGAAACACAACTTCCGCCATCTTTATTTAAAAAACACTCCTTAAATTGGCTGGCGCGACTACTGCTCTGGGACAGAGCGCCAGTTGGCGCGGCCTCTTTGTAGGATTTTCCTCATTGGCGCGAGTGATGAACTGTCTACCCGCGCTAATGCAAAAGGAGATGTTTTCATGATTTTTTGCAAGGATATGTCTTTAGGGCAATTGAAGCTCATGCTTAGAGGAATGCATTGATGATGATTTCAAGGCATGAAAATGTTCACAGGTCACAAAATGGGTCCTCCATTGTGCGGGACGAGGAATGGTAGGGACGGTGACAAATTACTGTGTAACAATTTGGGACAAATTGTAGGAGGAGGAAAGTTGAGATTTGATCGTTTTAAAGTGGAAGCCATTGTTAATTGGCCCACTCCCAAAACAATAATCGAGGTAAGAAGTTTCTTAGGTGTAGCTCAGTATTGGAGAAATTTTATTGCTAACTTTTATACCATCGCAGATCCTATGCATGAAGTGACAAGTGTGAAGAAAGGCTTCCAATGGGGAGGCAAATGACAACAAGATTTCGAAGCTTTAAAATACAAGATCAGTTCAGCTCCAGTCCTTGCATTACCGAATTCGAGACAACCATTCGAGATACAAATAGATGCTAGTGATTATGCCATGGGTGCAGTTCTTTTGTAGCATGGTAAGCCTATCGCTTTTCATTCTGAAACATTCAATGGTTTTGTAACTAATTATCCTACATATGACAAAGAGTTTTATGCGTTGGTACAAATTTTTAAGAAGTGGAAACACTACTTGATGGGTAAAGAGACGATTATACATACCGATCACCAACCATTACAGTACTTGAAATCGCAAACAAGATTGTAGCAATCGCGACATTTTAGGTGGATGGGATTTCTTCAACAGTTTCTCTTGGTTATAAGGTAAAAGAAAGGTATTTTCAATAAATTTTCTGATATTATTTCAAGGCCAATTACAAGTGCTTCTACTTTACTAAAAAATGATTCTATTGTACATGAGAGTTACATAGAAAAATATGCACATGATGTTGATTTTCAAGATGTGTATGCTAGTTTGAGTGAAGGGAATCAAGTTGAGGAAAATTATTATCACATGCATAACAATTTTTTGTTTCATTTGGGCAAGCTATGTATACAACAAGGAGAGAGGCTAAGTTTCATGAGAGAGTCTCATTCATCTCTTATTGCTGGACACTTTGGGGTAAGAAAAACAGTGGTGCATCTACAGAGGTATTGCTATTAGCCTTGCATGATAGATAGTGTGTCGTGTTTTATAAGAGGTTGTTCTATGTGTGCAATAAGCAAGCCTAACAGTAGGAAGCTTGGGTTGTAAACGCCACTATTGGTACCATCAAGGCCATGGGAGAGTGTCTCCATGGACTTTTTTGGAGGTCTACCAATGTCAAGAAAACATCTTGATTATATTTATGTAGTTGTGGATAGATTCAGTAAAATGTGTATACTTATACCATGTAAGAAAACCATTACTGCTGAACAAACCGTTGAACTTTTTTTTCAACATGTATGGGTTCATTATGGATTGCCTACTTATATTGTTAGTGACAGGGATTCCAGGTTCATTGGGAATTTTTGGTCCAATATTTGGATTATGATGGACACAAAGTTGAAAAAGAGTACTGCTTTTCATCCACAAACTGATGGCTAGACCGAGGTGGTGAAGAGAACCATTGTGCATCTATTGAGAGGATATTGAAGCAAACATCCTAAGTTGTGGGATGAGCAACTACATTACATTTATCATGCTTACAACTGAGAAAAGCACTCTTCTACAAATACATCACCTTTTGAAGTATGCTTTGGGTATTTGCCAAAATCACCATTAGAATTCATCTTTGAGAAGGATGTTGCAATTGATGGGCATAGTTATAATGACAAGGCTTGAAAGTTCATTAAGAAAATTCAGATTATACATCAACAAGTTCAAAAACAACTTGAGAAGAGTCAAAGAAAATACAAGGAGAGGCATGACAAACATAGAGTTGATCATAAGTTTCAAGAAGGAGATGAGGTATGGTTGCACATAAGCAAAGAAAGGATGCAAGGAGAAGGTAAAAATCTCAAACCCATTCGCTATGGTCCATTCAAGATCATAAAGCAAGTTGGTAACAATGCATTTCAACTTGAATTGCCTTCATATATGCAAATGTATTCAGTTGTTAATGTTGAAAACTTACATTTTTATGAGCCACCTTTAATCGATGATCAAGGAAGTTATGTTCAACTACCTTCTATTGAATATTTATTGCCATAATTTATTAATGAGCTCAAGGAAAATACAATTCTTGACAGGAGGACAAGAGCATCTAAGAGGGGAAGTGTTGACTACCTTCGAGTTGGGCTCAAAGGCAGTAAGCTAAGCAAGGCAAAGTGGATGGAAGTTGTAAAGGTGAGGGAGTTGTACCCTCATCTACTAAATAGGTAATCAAGTCTTTTGGGGTCCAAAATCTTCCCAATGGGGAGGTGTGATCAGGAGTTCATAAATTTTTCTCAAAATTGAAAGTGCCCGAAATTGTTCCAAACCTGAGCGACCGGGTAGATCTCATCTTCCCAATTCCGGCGTCATGAACGGCTCAAAAAACCGATGTTGTATGTGGGAGATATCACATTCTGATCGATTTCCCAAACAACTAAAATTGCAATAGGTTTGACTGGGACGCCTAGTCAGCATGCAGGTGCACAGTCAGCAAAAGAGGAATATTCTTAAGAATATTCAATTTTCTCAAGCCAATTATATTCTATCAAGTGGTGCATTTTGATTCATGGAGGGTTGTATGAGTTCGTTTTAGTAGCCAATGGATGGGTGACACGTGGCCAACCCTGAGGCCACCATGTGTCCCCTGAGCGGTATATTAAAATTTTATTGAGGTCTAGGGGGTTTGACCCCGCAACCTCTGGCATGCATGCGAAAGAACTCCACCAACTCCGCTACTATATGTTACTTAACACTTAAGGGTCACATGTAATATTTATTGTTTACAAACATTACATTTGGGGTTTGGACCACCGACAATCTACGTTATTGGTCACATATCAAACCACCAACCCCGACATCATATGTAACGTCGACAACAAACACTAAAGATGACCACCATAACCTTGTCACATGGCTACGAAATCATGGTTAGGTGCGATGGTTAGGCTGACGGTTAAGAAGACTCTGCTCCATACTTTGGTTCTAACTCCACTTCAACCTTAGTTTGTGCATGCAATTCCACTCCAATTAAATGTGACCGCGGGGTTTCGTGGGTTGTGTTAGCAACCTATAATATAGCGGTCATAATTTTGACTTGACTGTTAATAATCTTGTAAATATATACATACTTTGCCTTCTGCAAGTTGTATTCACATATTTTTGTAAAAAAAAAAAAAATAAAAAAAAAAAAAAAAAAGAGGGTAAAAAGTCCTAAAAGAACAATCAAAGGACTTAGAAAAAACAAAAGACCCCAAAAGAAAAAATGAATAAAATATGAAAGTGTGCAAGCATAAATGCCACTACTTTTTACATTTTGACTATGGCAGGGTGTCAATAAATGCCATAGTCCATGATGAGTTAAACAGTTTAACCTTAACTTGTCATTTTTCAATTTTCCTTGTTGTAGATAGAGAATAATGAGTTGTCATACAGTTTAATCATGATAATTCAGTAGTTAGATAGAGAAATAAAATGAATCCAACAGTTTAATCTGGATTCGTGGATGAAATAAGTGTAGAATTAGATAGTTTACTTGCTTTTAGAAAGAATAAATGCTGTGAAGGTTGTTAGCTCAAATGCACCTTACTACAAAGGAAGAAAAAATGTTAGCATGGTAAGATGGGTAGGTAGAAGAAGGTGAAAAGTCTCAATGTAAATATCATTCATCATGGGCTGCCAAATAACTAACTTTCCCTTTCCCATAGTCATGAAACATTCTAAACTATTAGTCAGAAAGGCTCAAAGCATTTCCTTGACTTTTGTTGGGACCGGACCCAAGGCTCTATGACTGATCAGTTGAAAGTGTAAAATGTCTATATTAATCCCTTAAACTAACATCATTTACCATTCATGCATTCATCCCCCTGAATAATCATAAGTAAAACCCCATTTTTACTTAAAGGCATTATAATTCTCATTTAATTAACTTCCTACATCATTTGAAAACATTATATCATAAGTTGAGTGATAAGATCAGTGTAAATTATCTTTTAAACCTCAATTTATTGTTATGTTTATGTGTTTTGAGTATACCTTGTCCTATTTTCATATTGACTTTAACTTATGTATTAATTCCCTATAGAAATAACCTTTTCTTATAGTATATAACTCCTTTTTATATAATAAACCCAAAAATCCACTTATTATAACTTTAGCCAAAGTTATTTAATCCCCACATGTTTAAATAAAAACCCACATTATACCCCCTTTGGCTAAAACTATCCTTATATATATATCCCACCCCTATGGTAATTAAATCACCTTGGTTTAATTAACATATAATAAAAAATATATGAAAAAAACCTTTAAATATGTTTCATATGTGTTTAAAGCAAAAATTTCCCGAAGTTTCATTTAAACTAAACTTCAAAAGAAATAACCTTATCCCCTTGTATATTTTCCCTTGCTTGAATCCCTAACCTAAGGTTAAAACCCTTATCTGAGTTAAAATCCGCCATACATACCCCATATCCCCTAAATGAAAGTCTTAACCCCGGTTCAATCCTAGTTTCAAAACCTCTCCTGATCATTTTTCCATTAATTATACATAAAACTTAACCAAGTCCCTTTTATTATCGAATTTAATATCAGCCCTCTGATCCCCTCCATTCATTTAATCCAATGGTTAAATATCAATGCAACAGTTTATTACAATCCCATCCCTTCCCCTATCGCGTAGCATGACCACCGTTGGATTTTCCATCAGGTCCAGATCGGACGATCCATATGCAACCTAATGACTTTCATTTCCCCGCTCCTTTCCTTTTAAATCGTGACCCTTCGCTTGTCAAAGCTAGATCCGACGGCCAATACTTCATATCGCGCCCATAAAGTAATCGACCGATGTTTTGGAAAAGTCGCGCGATATGGGTGGTTTTCCCAAAACACCCTGCATTGACGTGTCACCAAATAATTGGATCGCGTTCGAAAAGCAATCTACCACTTACCACTCTGGAGCTGCATGAATACCACCCAGTGGTATTCCGAAACCACTTCCGCTTAACCTGTAGTTAATATGATTTAACTATGATTCAAACTATGGTTTAAAACATTAGAACTTAATGTTTTTACCACATTTTCATCTATTCGCGCCTTTTAACCTGAGAAACCTCCGCAGAGCCTATTTTCATCGAATTTTCACCATTTTGTGCCAGTAAACCTTTGACAGCCCTTTTCACCATTTTCGAACTTACCAGTGAATCAGTTTCCATTTTAAAAGCCAATTTCGAAACTGTGAACTATTTAAACTACCATTTCCTCTACAAAGATGCACCATACCCTCTAATGGCCGAATTCAGCAGAATTGAGGACTGAGGGCAACCGTGAAACCTCTTCGACTGCAATTATACCTTTTTAAAGGTATTTTTCGTCAAAATTATCCACAAAAAACTTCAATTTAAAAGGAAAAAATATTGTTTTACTAGTCGCTTCCTTTTTACTGAATTATTCACACGGAAATTGCAAAAAACATCCAAAGTACAGGGGAAACTCTGTCAAAATTTCCCCAGAATCCCTCATTTCCATTTTTTCAAGTTTTATCCATTCCTTGATCATTTTCACTGCTGGAATTCATCATAGCCTTTCCTCTGAGCATTAAAACCCTCTTTCCATCGAAAAATATGCTCAGAACCCTATTTTATCAGATAAATTCTCCAAAATTCCCTTGTTTCCAATAGAAGAACTCAGCAAACAGTCTAAGCTTGCTTTTTTCAGTTAAAAAATGACAAAGAAACAAGTAACCCCCAAATCAGGAGGCCCAAAACCTTAGAAGAAAGCCTCTGTTAAAATCCCTCAGCCTGAGTCCTCTAAATATGATAAACCAACCCCTGCACTCACTGTTGATTCCTCAGAAGTTGTCAGGCCTGTCCAACCTCAAGTTACTTCACAAGAAAATAGTCCTCTGGTTGACCTTGATTACAGAATATTGGACCCTTTAGTACAGTTTAATTTACTTGATGTCTATAACTGGTGTTTTGGAAAATCTGTAGAGAAAAGTGATAAAGTTATACTAGTCTGGGATTCCAATCTGCCAAAGTACATTGTCCCTCTTACTCATTCAGCCCCTGATTTTTTCAGATTGTGTCAATACTATTATCTTCGAAACCAAAGGTGTATTGTAAATAAACATAGAGAAGTCATATTTTACATTAATGCAGAATCCATAAACTCTATGCCGCAATTAAACCCTGACCCTAATGTTACTTCATTATCAATAGAGGATTTAACTTAGCTTTACCTAGACCTTGACTTTGCTTCTAAGTTCAAAATATTCCAGACTTTTTGTCCCAGACAGGTTGATATCCCTAGGCTCAATCCTCAATTTGATACATTTGATTTTCCAAATGAAACCAGACAGATTGTCTCCATGCTATCATTCATACTGGGATATAACAGTGATGAGTTCACTGATGTTGCTATCTTAGGTTTTCTGTCTACTTTGAGCCCTGGCCAGCCTCCATCAATTGTGTACAATTTTGCCAATTTCATTGCAGAAAACATGCACTACCAACTGTCCAAATTGCCAGAAGAAGGAGTCTTTAGATATACTTCATATCTACTTCATCTCTTTTTATATTATCAAGCAGACAAGTTTCCTATTGAGTTTCAGAAGATAGATCTAGAAGGGAATGTACTTTCAGTTGTGTTTTGGTCATCAATTTTGAGAAAATGGAACAGGGAATACAACTATGCAGACTTTAATGACTTTTTTTTAGTACCTGTTATGAATTTACTGAATAAATAACAGAACCCTAGAATTAATAAAGAAACAAAGAGGATCTTACAGTTATCTGAGAGCTGTAAAACAGGGGATTGGTACTTATACAAAAATTACACAGAGATTAGAGTATATGGTGCACTCTTGGCCCCATATAAATTTCCTAGATTTGTGACAACAAGGATATTTGCTTTAGAATATTTGAGGCAGCTGTTGAATGCAGGTGAAGTCAATTTCATAACCTCTAGGAAAAAGACTCAGTTCAAACTGAAAAATCAAGTTGGGACATTTATTGTGAACAACAGGGAAGCAGCAAATGAAATTAATGTCAAGTTGAAAGAATATAAATTCCCATACTGCTTTATGTGGAATTATGATCCTCAGGGTATTTTAAATCAAATCAGATTGAGATGCAAATTGTCTGCTTTCTTGCATGATCCCAAGCCTCAAATTGAAAAATATGCCAATAAACTTGAGTGGGAGCCAAATACTTTATTTGATGATGACTCACAAGGCATGCAGGGAAACAGTGGAAAGGATAAACAAGTGAATCAAACACAGGTGGTTACAGTGAACAAAGAAGCTGAAATTGTTCACAAAAGAAGCAGAAAAGAAGATAGTTTCACAGCTGAAACTATTCTAGATAAAATATTCAGAATTCCCTATAGTAAGAAAATTAAATTGACTAATGAAGAAAGGGATAAAGCTGTTAATATTAAAGATAACGATGGTCATGAAACTAGTGATGAAGCAACAAGAATAGTAATTGAAACTCTCAAAGAGCTTCAAAATGTAAAACTTGGAGCACAACAGAAAGACACAGTCATGGTGGATAAACAAACAAAGGTTGATATGCCCTCTTCTTCTAAAGAACCTGACAACAGAGAGTCAGATATTCAAATCAGGTTCAGACAAATCAAAGAAAAGAATGAAGAAATCAAAACTGAAGCATATTCCAAGTTCCTTAAAGAAAAGCCTAGGAATAAAGATAGACTCCTTTCAGCTTTTGATTATTCTTCAAACAAATTGGTTATGTCATTTCTCAAGCCCACAGTGGCTGATCCAAAAAAAATTGCAGATTATTCAAAGACAAACCTTGAAGTTGATGCAGATGCTGTCCATGAATTGGACCAAATAGAATTCCACAGGAGCAATATAGAGATGTTGTATTCCAAAATAGTCAATAAGACTATGAATTCTATCAGGCTAAAGAAAACACTGATAAACCTTCAAAATCAAATGAAATTGGATAAAGCCTCATTATATGCTAATAACTTAAGAATCAAAGCATTGGAGGACATAGTAATTGAAGCAGGAGATGACCCAGCAAACATTGAAGGGGAAAAAGTTATAATCAAACAGAAAAATGAAGACATAGATGCCCTCAGAAAACAGCTAAAATTGCCTCAAAGTGAAAATCCCCAGGCAAAAGAAATCCTTCAGTAGAAGACAAAAAATGATGAATTAAAAAAACTTGTTCTAAAAATGACAGCCCAGATAAAAGAAATGGAAAGCCAAATAGAAGCTTTCATGTAAGAAAATGAAAATCTGAAGAAAGCTCAACAGGTTTTCATTCCTACAGTGATCCCAACTGTAAGTACAACTGTTCTATCTACATTGGCAAAGAACTTGGCACCGCAAGGAGTATTGGCAACTGCAGTGCCAATCACTTCTCATGACATCTCTGCCTCTTTTCCTCAACCTCACAGATAAACACAGTAGAGGACAAAGCTGCAATAATCAGAGCCATGGAAGATATGTCTATAAAAGATAAATAAATAATCAGTTGGAAAGGCATCATTAGAAATCTTAAAACTTCTAAAAAATATGCCTTAATTACTTCCAAAGGACATGAACTAAGAGCTGACAGATTACAGGAACAAGTGAAAATTCTTCAACAACAGGTGAATCTTACTGAGCAAGTTGCCTACATAAAAAAATCATTTATGGAAAAAAATCATTGAAGCCATTCACTCACAATGGCCTTCTATTCAGATAATATATGAGCAGAAAGAGTTTCTACAGGCTGCAAATGCAGAAATTGATAAAACCAAGAAAGAAATTGAAAATAAGCCACCACAAGAAGTTCAACTCATAGCATTTTTGAACAGAAAAAACAGGAAAGAATTAGAAGAGTTGAAAATTGCTGACAGAACAGAGGCCATCCTTCAAATTAAGAAAGTCATGAATAAGAGAAACATGATGAATAATTTGGAATACAGGTGTAAAGATATGAACTTGGCCATCACAAGATTTTGGGCCAAATACAAAGTATTACTAGAAGCAGGTTTACCAAATATTCATGCATTGAATGAGAATTTAATGCCACAAAAGGACTATGACCAAAAAATCAGAGCTCATGCTAAGGAGCAAGCTAAACAGCCTTTGTCACAAGGATCTCCAAGTGGCAAAGTACTACTTCAATATTTTGAAAATTTATTCTCTTTGGAAAATGAAATCAAGCATATGTTCATAGTAAAGCCAAAATTTGCTAAATATACAGAGGCTGATGAAAGCTACAAGAAACTAAAGAGTATAAAGATCCCAACAGCTCAATAATGGCAGGAATTCACAGATCTGATGTGAATTTGACAAATAAAAGATGCAGGAAAATCACATGAAAGATCATATTTTACTCTTACCTTAGGGTAAAAATTCTTGGTTAAAGTGTATCATATTGTTAAAGAGTATCAGTAAAAAGAATGTTACTGCTGGTTATTTTTCAATTACAGCAGTAAAATAGTGAAAATTAGATGATAAAGAGTATCAGAGTTGAAAGTCAAAGAAAGGAATGCTCTACAACCACCTTCCACGAGAAGATGCACCTAATGCCAGCAATTCTCACTACACATCAAAATTATTTTTAATTAGAATAATCAGTTCTATTTTTCCTTGTAAAAGAGAACAGCTTGCAAACTATTTTGCTACTGTCCCTCTTCTTATGTTATCTTTCCTATTTTTCCTTAAAACATTATCTCAAACTCTGAGATATTTTGTAAACAGTGTATGTGTATAAATACTTCATTATTCGAACTATTCAGGGTAGAATAAAATTTCTCAAGACTACTATAGTCATTTTTCTAGACATATTGAAGTTGGTGTGAGTCAATTAGCAAAGCAGCAGACTGGAAATGAGATTAGAGACATCATAACTAAGGATTCTCGTGGTGACAAGATAAGTCTCATATTTTTCCTATTTTCAGTGTTATTCTTTAAAAGTTTACATACATTCATTTGATGTGTTTATATTCTTAAATGATCAACTATGGAGAATTTAAACAAAATTAGTGATAATAAGCTCCCTGTTTTAAACTAGTTGGCATTTTTATGTTTTCTTCTTGATAACTGTTGGCCGGATAAATCGATCTTGTGGACAAGATCGATCTCCCTAGTGTCAGAAGACAATCTAGCAACAAACGAACAACTAAGTTTGTCTTTCTCTAAATATATTCATTTTACAAGTAAATGCTATGAAGGTGTCGATCCTACCTTAGATCCAAATGCTTATTTGCGGTCGTAGTGCTTCCATCGCAACAATAATCCTTCTGTCGCAACAAGAGTTCTTTCGTCGCAAGAAAGTGTCGTCTTTCGTCGCAACAAAGTGTCGTATTTTCGTTGCAACAAAGTGTCGTCTTTTGTCGACCTGCAATCACAAGCAAGAAAATATTAAATATCACCTATATAAAAAATAATTATAAAACATACCTATCATAGTGATCAAGGAAGCTATGAAATAAATGATCAAACGACAGCTTATTGAAATAAACAATCGAACGAAGATTTATTGAGAAAAACAAAACTTGATTGTATTAATCTTAAAAATAACAGAAGAACCTTACAACCTTAGCCTTGATGTTGAACAGGCCTTCTCAGGGTCCGAAGCAGGAGTCTCCTCTACTTTGATAAGTCTTGCACTCTTCCTCTAGGAGCACATAGAGGTATGTGATCTTTCCTCTTAAAAGCTTAGCAGAAATAAGTCTAAATCTCAACAGCCCTTCAACTCAATCACACATAAAGATTTAACTCCCTTTGAGGCTACCTAGTGCCTGTTTTATAGAGAAGATGAGGAGGTTAGGGTTCCACCTATGAAGGGATAGAATCCTCCTTCAAAGGGATAGGCTCCTCACATCAAGGTATTAGTTCCTTAAGGTGTGGGATACATGCACCTTATTAAAGCGTACTCATCCCCAAAAAATCTCATCTAGAACCTTCTAGAATTGACCAAAATTCAAAATTTTCACTTTAGTTTCTCGCTTTTTTTACTTTGGAGGGGGTACGCAGGCATTACAAGGAAAAACTGCATTCTGGAACACATGTAAGCAGTGTATTACTGTTGTGTAGATTAATCCGTCTTGCGGACAAGACCGATCTCTCTAGTACAAAAGGTAACTAGCAACAAACAACCAATTATACTAATCTCTCTCTAAGCATATAAGATTTATAAAAACACTATACGGGTGTAAAGCCTACCTTATGTCCAACGCTTGCTTGATTTTGTTGAAGTCCTTCCCGTGCACTGAAAGAACGTTCCTCGTATATCTGCAATCACAAACAAGCAAAAAGATTAAGCAACACCTGTATAGACATTATTGCAAATCATACTTATCATAATGATCAAGGAATTTATGAAATAAACCATGAATTGACAGTTTAATGAGAGAAATGAGTATATTTGTATTAACTTCAAAGATAGAAAACCTTTACAACATGTGCCTTGATGTTGTGCAGGTCCTCCCGGGGTCTGAAGCAGGAATCTCCTCTACTTTGACAAGCATTGCACTCTTTGAACTAAGACAAATGGAGATGAGTGATTTAACCTCACAGAAAGTCTTAGTTAACTAAATCTAAATCTCAACAGCATTTAACTTCAAATCTCATAAGCTTGAACTCCCTTTGAGGCTACCCAAGGCCTCTTTTTATAGTGGAAGAGAGGAGGTTTCTAGTTCCAAATATGAAGGGATAGATTCCTCCTTCAAAGGGATAAGCTCCTTATATCAAGGGGTTAGCTCCATCAAGTGAGGGATGCATGAACCTCTTCAAAGCGTATCCATTCCCGAAAATTCCCGTCTAGAATCTTCTAGAATTCACTTGGAATTCACTTTTTATCTTCATTTTCTCGCCTTTTTATGTTTTACAGAGGTCCGCACCCATTACACAAAGAACGTGCGGTATGGTTCCGCAGGCAGGCTGAGATTTAGGTGCGGGACCGCAGGGAATGCATAGAGAAAGTGCGATACCAATTCTTTAGGGGATTTTAGGGATTTTTCTCTGATTTTGAAGCTTGACATGAGGAGCTGATATATTGGACATGCAAAAGGAGGAAGTATGAGTAATGATGAGCTCATACTCATGGTAAAATGTCAAGGTGACAGTTTTCAGTGTAACAAATTGCCCCCTAAAGTGCAAAGTCTGGAATAGATGAAGTTGTAGTCTGTCATATATGAAGAGTGCAGTACTTTATCATTTCAAAGATCATCTTGTGGACACCCCAGTCGGTACCTGTAAAAACATTCAATGCAAAATATATACATGTATATGTCATCACTGAGGTAGGCATTCCCATACTCAGATAAAAACTAACTATGAACTAACTGAAATCGTTCTGATACAGGAATGATTTTGAATACATCATATGTAGACACAGTATGGACGCAGCCATCTGTTTATCAATAGTCTACTGTATAGATGATAACAAAATTCCTCACAGCCTGGATGGTGGAAACTAGATCTAGGGTCTTGATTTCCGCATCTCGAACCAGTACGATTCTATCCATGTGAATGAATGTGTCGAAGTCGAACATGGTAGAAACCACTTGATTACCAGTCAATGATGTGAACTGTTAACAAGTGTGAGAGAAACCACCAGTAATGTGAATGGCTCTCAAAGTACTCAGTACAATCCATGAAATGTGAATGAATGATCTGAAGTCGAACATGTCACAGAGTCATTCGATCGAAGGTCATTGATGGAACCTGTCGTCGAAAGCGAGAAACCTGCCATTGAGGCATACAGATTTCAAGGTACTGACGATTTCTGGATCAACTTCCTAGATAGTGTGCTGATGTCGATAGAAAGCGATCTGTCGTAGGAAAGCCCACAACACGAAATCATAGATCAAGTTTTGAAAATATATTGGCAAGGAATGACTCAGGGATGGTCAAAGATGGATGACAGATATTTTGCAAATGAATGGTTTTATTTGAACTGTTCTCTTGGACACATAATGACACTGCAGATGGCTTGGTGACAATTGACCCAAAGCTAATACCCAGAAACCGGCTGAAAATTTTCAATGTGGTTTGATTAACTGTTAGGCAAAGGATTTCCCAACCCAGGTGAATATAAGTGTCGTGTCCAAGAGTGGTCGACTGAGGTTTCGGACAATTTTAAAATACAACAAACATGCTCATTTTTCTCTCTTTTCCCCCACCATTTCTGGCAAGTACCTCTTTATTTTTGACAAGCTTGAGGAGGATAACATTTGCTTGGTTATAAGCTCATCCTTCGGATGAGTCCAACTTAGTTTAAAATTCGAACCCTAAGAAGGAGTGGTTCGTTCCTGTTGAAAATTAAACGGGTCCTTTACTGTTAAGTTTTAACGAGTCCAGTATAGGAGAAACTCGGTGTTTTTCAGTTTTAGGGAGTCAGAAGAAAAACTTAAGAAAACTCCATGGGTGTACTTTTTCGTAAATTTAGTCTCTCGAGCCCGAAAAAGGATAAAATAATGCGGGAGAGAACTCTGTTGACCGTATTTAGTCAACGTATACCTTTTTCGTAAATAGTCCATTTCAGTCCGTAAAAGGGGTAAACTTATACTGAAGGGACGATTGTTCATTTACTTTAACGAGTTCGAATAGTCAAGTACTCGGCAATCTTTTCATATTTAGAGAGTCTGAAAAGGGCTTAAAAGAGGACTCCAAGGTTTCGCTTTTTCGTAAAATTTTTGGAAGAGTCCGAAAAAGTGATAAAAGTATGCTCTTTGTTGAAAAATGATCATTTCACCTGAAAAATCCTGTTTCTGCACAAAAACTCAAAACATTACACATACCTGTTTAAGATAAGTAAAAATGCTTTCAAAAATATCCCTTTTAAAGTGAAAAATAAATAAATTAAAAACTCATTCATTCGAAAAAACTTATAAAAAAGACTTTTTCTATTTCATTTTTACCGTTCAGTTGCAGAGTGAAAAGTAAAAAGCTTTTGGATAAAAAAGTTCCCGTGAAGATTCTGGAAAATTCAACCGTTGGAATCGAAAATCGTCAGCCCCAGGTAATCCACGACCTCCTTATCTTGTTTTTCATCCGTTTGAAATTCATTTTTAGGCTTTAGTTTGATTTCTTAGGGCAAAAATTGGTTCAAAAATGCGCCCGCGGGGTCCGCAGGCGGGACACAAGTTACCTGCGGACTCCAATTTTTTCTGAACGGGAAAAAATCGAGGGTACCGCACCCGGCACACATCTTGCGTGCGGAGCTACGCTCTGTTTACAAAGAGCGGGTGCGGTACCCGCGCGGTCAAATTTAAAGCACGGTTTTCTCAAATTTCTGCCAAAATTTCTCAAATGAAATCATTCTAACTTGCCTTATTTTGTGTTGCAGGATTAACAAGATGCTTATTTGGCAAGAAAGGGAGCATGAGGAAGTGGATGAAGCTACAATACTTCATTTTCCCACACAAAGGGCATTAAAAACATGCTGCTTATACAAATTCTGGGCCATCTCTGGCATGAGGGCACAAGTGGAACTCTTAACATGGTTGGTAGACAGATGGCATGTGGAGGACCAGTGTTTCTTCATTGGTGGCCACCGGCTCGAAATTGAGCTGGAGGATATATACTTTTTTACTGGTTTGTCCAAGAGGGGTGAACATGTATCCTTGTTTGGGACTAGGCCAGGTGGCCAGACTGTCGCTAGTCTTCAACTCGAATTTTGCAATGATCAGGCAAATCCTCGGGACAAACGGATTGACATAAAACATATCATCCATCCTGAACTGAAAGTTATAGCATTCACTGTTACCAAACTATGTGGGAGCGCCGCGCTTCATGTAGCTACTGGTTCCCAAATGCGTGTTGCAGTGGACTATTTTCGCGGCACCATCTTCAACTGGTGCGAAGCCGTGTTGGCCAATATAAAAGGCCAACTTACCAGAGCAAAAACCGGGAAACTAAAAAACTTTGGATACGGATCCATCGTCGTTTCTTTTGCTTTGGAGAGGATTCCTCAATTAGCTCCACAGAGTATTGCAGTTGATGCCGGTCAACCTCGGGAACCAAGAATGGTTCACTGGTCCGCGCTGATGGCCCGTCATGCTATTGAGGGCACTGAGATTGTACGATTCCCTGCTTCATATTTTCGTTGGCTGGATCGCCAAGTTTTCATGATAGAAGATTTTCCGTATGCCGGGATGGATTTCCGCGGCGACAGAGAGATGTCTCTCCCTGCAGGGGAACAATGGGATGATTCAGGTAAAACATTTTTCAACGTTTGCTAAATTCTAATTTTTTTTAATTTTTTATCGTCTTAGAAAACTAATAACCAAAAGTTTTTTGAATACAGATGTGGGTCCACAACGACCAGCTCATCTCCAACCTTTCGAGAGGAGACAACCCGTTGCGCCCGCACCAGCCCCAGCAGGCCAATCAGTAGAGATTTTGACTGATTTGGAGCATCATCTAGAGCGCTTGACTCTAGATATACCAGAGACCAGCATAGATGACATCCCTCTCAGGCTACAAAGATATGTGATTGGAGTCCCAGGACCTTTCAGGAGGTTCCTATGCAGGGTGGCTCGAGCAGTTGTTTCCTATCGAGATCATCATCAGTGATGAGATGATCGTGTAGACTCATTTTTGTACTTTTTGCATTATCATTTTTGCCGATCATAAGGTGTTTCCAACCTCTGATCAAAGACGATGTATATTTTTTTAACACACTCCTATGATATATATCACTATTTTGATGGCTATCTATATACATATATGAATGTTGATTGTTTTACTGCTTTTAATTATTGCAAATGTCTATTTATCATACTAGAAGCAATTGAATCTGCTAATGTATTTAAATGTCTTGGAATATGCTGATATTCAATGTAATCAAACTCACGTTCCAAGAGACGAACTCTCAAAAATAACCGTAATAACACTGGATTTCTAATGGTATAAACCCTGTTAAGTTGTAATACAACAAGTTCAGAATCCAACCTTACAATCAAACTCCGAATTCCAAATGATATGGACTCAGACAATAACTCAATCATTGCACTATACTCGGCAATGTTATTTGTTGTTTGACCAAGGCTTACCCCATGCATGGATACTAACTCGTCAGAGGGTGAATAGATAACCCAAGCTGCGGAAGAAATGTTCCGTGTACTACGACAAGCACCATCAGCAAAACCAATGTAGCTTTGAAGAGACGTCGACATCTGCAATATCAAGAGTAAAACTCAGATAAGCAGTCATAGTGACAAAAACACACTTCTAAACTAGGCACACTTTTCTAATCTAAAACACACCAGCAGTAAAGAAATCTAAACTAATAAAAATCTCCACACCTCGTTTAAGCGTAATATCGCTTTAGATAAAGCCCATTTCTGGGTTTATCCAAAGGGACACCGTCAAAATCTACTAACTCATAGGCCCCTTTTGCTAACTTTCGTTTCACAATGTAAGGACCATACCACATAGGCACGAATTTTCCAGCTCCTAGCTTATCGTTAGCTTGATCATAAAGTAAAACTAGGTCTCCTTCTGAAAAATTTCGAGGGGTCACATTTCTATCATACTGAGCTTTTATCCTTTTAACATGAGCCTCGTTTGCTATTGCAGCACTTCATCGATTCTCATCTAATTGGGCCAAGTACAAGAAACGTTTTTCCTCTTCAGACGTAGCTGGAAGTAATTCTACGGCTAATTTTAGTGACGGTATTTCGCATTCAATCAGCAGCACAGCTTCTAAACCGTAGACCAGTTGAAAAGGAGTGAAACCTGTTGATTTTTTGACTGAGGTTCGATATGCCCAAAGCGCTGAAAATAACATGGAATGCCAATTCGTCTTGTGAATACCAATGATTCGTTTAATCATGGTGACTAAAACTTTATTAATGGCTTCAACGAGACCATTTGCTTGTGGATAGTACGGAGTGGAACTATCATGGCGTAGGCCAAGTTGTTCTGTTAGTTCAGTCATCATGATATTCCGAAAATGACTTCCATGATCCGTAATAATAGCTTGAGGAACACCAAACCTAGCAATTATATGATTAAATACGAATGTTGCAGCAGTCTTTCCGTCAGCTGAATATGTAGGCATCGCCTCGGCCCATTTCGTAAAATAATCTACTACGAGAATAATATAGGCATGCCCCCCGGCCGAGTGAGGGTTACATGTGATAAAATCGATACCCCATTTTGCGAAAGGACCAACAGCAATTATAGGGTGAAGAGGAGCGGGTGGCGCGCGCATTTTTCTATCAAAAATTTGACAGTTGTGGCATTTCCGAACCGCATAAATGGAATCTTTAAATAACGTTGGCCAGAAATAACCTGCACGCAATATCTTTTGGGCTGTGGCATACCCAGACATATGACCGCCACATGCTCCAGAATGACAGTCATTTAGCACCTTTTCAGCTTCTTCACGAGTTAGACAACGTCGGAAAACAGAATCCGCTCCACGTCGATAAAGAGTATCACCAATGATATTATATTGTTGGGATTGGAAACGTATTTTCCGTCGCTGAGTTCGTGAAATATCGGGCCGAAAAGATTGGGTTTGGAGATACACAATAATATCTCCATACCATGGATCAAGCGTACTGATAAGAAACAAAGATTCGTCCACAATGGACTCTTCTGCCACTGTTTCAGTATCAGTAGAGGGGAAATCACACATCAGTTCCGCAAAAACCAAAGATTTCTTTGCCTTGGATTTTTCAAATTCCAAGTCAAATTCTTGCAGGATAACTATCCATTTAGAATACTTGCCCCCTAGCAATTGTCTGGTCAAAATGTACATCATAGGGTTGCAATCAGAAATTACCGTGGTTTTACGTAACAAGATGTAATGTCTAAAACGTTGGACAGCTTGAACAGCTGCCAAGGCCAATTTCTCCACATGTGTGTATTTGATTTCAGTCGGATTCAAATTTCGACTAAGATAATAAATCACATGTTCGTTGTGAAATTCATCTTCCTGAACTAGTACCATCCCAATAGTGGAATGAGAAGCAGCGAGATACAAAATGTAATCTTGGTTGTAGTTGGGAGGATTCAATAACGGTGCATGGGTCAACGCGTGTTTAAGTGCATTAAAAGATCGATCAGCGACCTCGTCCCAAAAGAACGGAATGTCCTGTTTCAACAACCGGGTAAAACCCTTTGCAAGCTCAGCATAGTTCGGAATAAATCTACGTAAAAAGTTTGCTTTCCCCTGCAAACTTTGGAGTTGGCGCAATGTCGAAGGAGGAGGCAATTTAACAATAGCTTCGACCTCGAAGGATCGACACGAATGCCTGATTTCAAAACAACAAATCCCAGTAAACGACCCGATTCTACGCAGAAAACACATTTATGCGGATTCAACCTTATCCGATAATGCCGACATCTCATAAAAATTGCTCGTAAATGAGTGGGATGATCAGCCCTACGTAATGAATGAGCAGGTAAATCATCGAGATATGGCTGAACAATGTGTTTAATGTCATGAAATGCATAAGACATTGCCCGTTGAAAAGTTGCTCCAGCGTTCTTTAGTCCAAAAGGTAGTTTACAATAGGCAAACGTTCCCCATGGACAAATGAAAGCTGTTTTAGGTTGATCTGCAGGGAGTATGTTTATTTGATTGTAGCAGGAAAAACCATCCATAAAGGAGAATAGTTCACTACCAGCACAATCGTCGATTATTTGATCGATATAGGGAGTTGGATAATTGTCTTTTGGACACGCTCGATTAATATCCCTATAATCGATACATACTCTTATCGTTCCTTGTTTTTTAGTCACGGGAACAATATTCGATACCCAATCCGTTAAGGGAATTGGATAAATGAATCCTGCTCGAAGTAATTTTTCAACTTCAGTTTTTATAGCAGCAGCTTTTCTAGGATGTATTTGACGTAATCGTTGACGAACAGGTTTAGCATCCGGGTAAGTCTTAATTTCATGAACCACGATCGATGGATCGATTCCTGGCATTTCTTCATAAGACCAGGCAAACACGTCACGAAATTCTTGAAATAGGGCTTTATAAGTATGAATTTCTTCGTCTGAACAACAAGCACCTATATGAATTTTTTCAATTATTCCTGGTTTTACTGAAATGTCAATTGGAACCGTTCTAGATATATTTTCCAAATTTAACTCAGAATCAGGATTTTGCAATGGATTCTGAGGTTCCTTGGCATATTCAGCAGTAAAAATTGAAGCGAAATCATTTTCAAAATGATCTAATTCAGGTAAGAATGAAGACCGGTGATGGAGATCTTCCCATGGTAAATCATCAACAAACAAAAACTCACGAATTTGCTCATCTGTATGAACAATTTCAGAAATGTCGTTGCATCTGAACTAGAAATAGAAAGCGATTCCTCTTGGATCCCATTCATTGGATCGGTTTCGGTTGAAGAAGGGTTGGAAAAAGACTGTACTGTCTGGTACGCAATTTCAAATGGACTCAAAGGCATCGCGCCATCAAATGAATCTATCTCGGATTCTGAAGGAATAATCCAAGGATCATCAAACATAACTGTGTCTGACGAAATCATATGAATAGTTGCAGTAGAAGACGATACGTTAGGAGGAGGAAAGGAAAAAGTTCCTAGCAAACCAGAATCTTTAACCAAACCTACTCCAACATCCTTATAGGGGATAGCCGTTTTACCAACATGCTGGATTGTTTCTGTAGAGGCTGGGTCTGACGAAAAATAAGTTAACTGATCTATTGTCACGATCCTTCCTTGATATGGAAATTTTATAAGTCGAAAGACCGAAGAGACAACAACAGTCATAGAATAAGACCAACTACGACCCAGTAGAAGGTTGTAATCTAGAGGGGCATCAACCACTTCCACATCTAGATTAACGATTTTCCCTTCAACCCCTATGGGTAAATCCTGCAAAATACCATAAGGTTGAAAACCTTGACCATCAAAAGCTTTTAGAATCGTCGGAGATTGGTTAAGTGTAGGAGAACCAAGAGATTTCCAACACTGAAACGACATAATACACGTTGAAGCTCCCTCATCAATCACAGTCTGAAAAATAGGTCTGTTTTTTACTAACACTGGAATTTGGAAAGCCATTTGGTGAGGAAGACGCGGTGTACTAGTTTCTAAATCGAAGATTATAAGGTTAGAATCCTGAACATCAACAGCTCCTATGGCAGACAATAACAATTTACGTTGTGCTGGACACGATTGCAGCACTTCCAAAGCCGACATTGCTGAAGGAGAAACAGCTAAATCTTCAACAATGTTGTAATTCTGAGCAGCTCTCGCATGTGGATTGAAAGTTGATTTACGAAGAACACCTTTAGCAGGCGGTTTGATTATCAAGTCTGGATTTTGTTTCTCGATCTGTAGCGGACCGGAAACAGGAGGAGTTGTATTTGATGCGTTGGCATTAGAAGACTCTCCTTCCTTGCCATCAACGGGATTCTTAGAACCGTAATCTTGCGATTGCGTCGCAATCCTTACATGAGACATCATCATAATAGGCTGTTCTAAAGTAGTCGAGGAAGAACCAATTATCTTACTATCTTGAACTGGAAAAGGATCCTTCAAGACAGCAGGTTGTTGCGATCCTTTAACGAGTTTCGTAACTTCCTCTCGATATGGACATTCTTTCGTGAAGTGATCTTGTTCACAAATGAAGCAAGGATAGCGAGGTTTACGTTTCTCATCATTGGATTCTTCTCTATCTGTTTTCTCTTTCGAATTTTTCTTGTTTTTGTTCCTCCCCTTCTTTTTACCACCGGATTTTGATTTTGCCGTAGATGTTTCAACGACATGAATATCGGCAGAAACTTCTTGAGAGGATTCTCCTTTCGGGGAATCAAGTAAAGTTATAATTGGAGAAGAATTCTTTGAGGATTTCTTCTTACTTTTAGAACTAACTGTACCAATCATACCGTCAGCGGCATGAGACCCGGAAGGAGGAGCAGCTATTTGACCTTGTTTGGGTAAATCGGGAATTTTTTCATGTAAAGTACCTGACTGCGTATAGACGAGGTCAAGGTACTGAGCCTGAGAAATTACTTGCTCTTCAGTAACAACACCGGCCTTAGCTACATCTTCAGTGATCTTAGGTAGTAATGATTTCACAAACCATTCTGCCAAAATTTGATCCGGAATATAAACCTTCACCAAACGTCGTCTACGTCGCCACTCATGAATATGATCAGAAATATACGTGGACGTAGATTGTTTTAGCGAAGTTAATAATTCTGTGCCATTTTCGTATCTGACAGGCAACTGGAAATGAGTTAAGAAAGATGTTTCTAACTGACTGAAATTATGAAACGAGCCTCGTGGCAACTCAATGTACCATTTGGCTGCAAGACCTATGAGGGTTCTTTGGAAAAGACGTAAGCGAATCGAATCATCAATAATCGAATTAGATACACACCAAAGGTGATAAGTCATAACATGATTTGATGGATCCTCTCCTGACTTACCTTCAAATTTCGGTATATCACTGGGCAACTTATGAGGCATTGACGGCCAGTTCTGATAATAGAAAATAGGATCATTTGTAAGGCGCGTCAAATCAGGTAAGTCCAAAGTTGCGATGAACGGTAACTGACGGTTAGGGTCACGAAAACCTTGAGAAGCCAAAGCAGATCCAGGAGGCGGATACCTAGGATAACTAGGAATTAGATTAGCATTGGGTATTGTATAACCTCCTGGATAACCAGGATGAATCGGACCATACTGAGGTTGTTGATAAGTATAACCAGGGTATGGTTGATAGCTTGGATTCTGCACATAAGGACCGAATTGCGGCTGTCCCTGGTACGGTTGATAAGTAAATTGAGGTTGACTTGTAACAACTGTACTTGTACCGGCTTGTCCTGCAGGCATCTGAACTGTAGTCTGAACTGAGGGTCCTGACTGAGGTACAGAGACTTGAGGGATTTGCACAGATACAGGGATAGCCAAACTCGGGGCTACAGACACTCCAGAAACAGGTGTAACAAGTTGAACAGATGTTGCAGCAGTTGCAGTAGTTTGGGGCGGAGTCTGAGGTGTACTAGGCCGAGCCTGCTGAACTGAACTAGGTGCAGGAGTTTGAATAGCTGGTTGAACAGGTTGCTGAGTTGAACCAGAAACCAATGGCTGACCAGGTTGATAAGGTAACTGCACAGTAGGCTGCAAAGGCTGTTGATATTGGGACGGATCCCACACCATCATTCCGGGGTATTGTCCCGTAGAAGGTTGAACGTAAGGACCAAAACTTGGTTGAACGTAGGGTTGATAATAAGGTAAAGTTCTGACTCCTTGAACAGATGGTTGACCAGAAGGCTGTTGGTAACCTTGCATTGGGTACTGCCCTTGAGGTTGATAACCTTGAGGCACGTACTGAAGTTGGGGTTGTTGAGGACCCTGAGGGGCATATTGAGTTTGGGGTTGACCTTGAGGAATGTACTGTCCTTGAGGTTGGTAACCCTGAGGTATGTACTGTCCTTGGGGTTGTCCACCAAAATAATATGGATCCACAGTTTGTCCTGGGAAAAAGCTACCTTGAGGTTATGCCCCGGGTGGTAACTGACTACCCTGAGGTTGCCCCCCAGGCGGTAATTGACTACCCTGAGGTTGCCCCCCAGGCGGTAACTGAGTTCCCTGAGGTTGACCCCCAGAAGGAAACTGACTGCCTTGAGCTTGAGGATTAGGAATGTTACCAGACATCATATAAACTTGGTCTGCGTTCGACGTTTCAATTTTAAGTCCACCAAGACCAGATGATAACACATTTTTGATAGGTTGAGGAGCTGCTCCTGAGAAAGTACCAGACAAAGACTGATATCCCGCAGGAACAGAAGGACCACCATGTAAAAAAGATTCAGGCGTTTATGAAAACATGGATGACTCTCCAGCCATAATAGATGACGGATAATAACCTCTGGGTGTAGGATGAAATGGAACTCGAGGTGGATAAAAAGCAAGACCCGGATTCTCTAAAAAATCAGTTAAAGAGAGATACCAAGGATTAGTTCGAATGGGGCTGTAGAAAATAGATTCACGCTCCCTAAGATTTAACGATTGAGGGGAGTTGGGAAGAGATATGTCTTCGTCTGGATTAGTAAGTTCTTCTATAGAAATTAGTCCAGAGGGAAGATTTTCTGTAATGATATTTCTAACCCTAGGTGAACCTGGATCGCTAGAAGTTGGTGAGATAAATCCTGAGGATGTTTCTAACACAGAAGATTCAGTTTCAGGTTCAGAGATTTCAGGTTCGTCAGATAATTCACCAGAAGGAGAAATATTTTCAGTGACTTCAGAAACTGAAATTGGTTCTTGAATATATTCTGTTGTAGGAATTTGATGATCAGGATGTATCACAATAGCAGAGCTTTCAGCTTCTGTTGATCTAAGTCTACGGCTACTGTGTGGTACCAGAGCTCGAAGCCCTTCAAGATGACCTGGTGTAAATTCAGGGGGTTTCCCTTGTATTCTCCGGGATTGTCTCGGCAATTCCGCCACGATGAAAAATTTATCTAATCACGCGCAAACAAAGAAAAATTTCAATGAAAACACCTAAAGACTCTAAGAAACAAACAATTGAATCACTCGCTTAAAAAATCTAAGAGTTCAAACCACACACAAACAAGTAACTTTCCGTACTAAAATCACTAGTTGGTGATGAAATCCAACTTAGTAGAATTTTAACACGAAAAGAGCGGTTGGAACAGTTACCCCGACAACCTGCTTAATGAAACAGACTCGCACAAGTTTCTTCACATAACCATCTCGAGTGAAGAGAACCCCCGAGAGAGTCCAAGTGAGTCTAGTCGACGTCTGTTCCAGGTACAGTGGGATCTTCCCTCCACCGTCACCTTAGGAAAGAATCCTAAAGATTATGGCCTCTAAGGTTACCAACTGAAACAAATATACCTGGGGGAACAGTCTACGATCCGACATACACGCAAGGGCAGAGTAACAAAGCTCAATCCCCTTGAAGGCTCCTTGAACAGAATCCAAGGTTTACCGACAAGTGACCCCTGGCTCCTCGACAATGGTCTATCCGAGGTTTACCGTTTTTAATACGTGTATATCTTCTATCGTTCCCAATGAGGAAGGATTGATTACCCCACTGGTTCAGATATGATCTCGTGTTTAACTCCTTTAAGAGGAGCTTCCCAGAGCATACATGCAACAACTAGAATTCTTCCTACCGCAAGATATATCTACTTGTTTGTTTTATCTATCTTGGAGAGTTAATTACTCCCTACTCCAAGATACTAGCCTAAGCTATGTTGGTGATGAGAGCCCTAGAAATAAAAGATTACTAGATGAATTTTATTTAAGCGTTACTTTTAAGAGCTGTTTCTTAAGTCAATGGGTGCGGAAATGAAACTTTGTATGATGTGAAGACCCGACTTCCAAAAACACTAAAATGCACCTATGATGATATTCAATTCTTTTTTCTTTCAATGAACTTTCTATCTAAAGAAGATTTAGAGAATGCAACCTTTAAATTCCTTCTTCAAACATGAAAACTAATTGAAAGAAACTATTTTGTCTTTTCAATAAACTATCAAAGCTCACAAGAAAAACTCTTTTCTTTTCCAAACAAGAAGCTACAAAACAATTCTCTTTCGAAAGAAATCTACAAAAATTAAAACTATTCAAAACTACAAAAACTAATCTTGAGAACTAATCTAAATTGAGTAAAAGCTTTTTAGAGTTTTTTTATGAATGTTTCTCTTAGTTGTTCAGCAAACTAAGAATCTATTCGTTTAGATAACAAACAGATCAAAAACACTCAAAATATGTTTTTCAAAACACTCAAAGAATGAAATTCAAAACTTTAAAGCAAGTTCTTTCGAAGATTTGCAAAGAAATCAAAAGGCTTAATTTCTGAACATAGGATGTTTCCACAATCAGGTCGGATTCAAAAGACAAAAAGAGATCAATGTAATCTGAGATACTGCAAATTGTCAAAAGTTCGAATCACTACAAAGACCAAGCAGGAAAAATAATTCAATCGGCAAAATCTCCTAGAAAATCATTCAAAACACTAACACTGTTGGAGTTCATACACAATGAATTCTTGATAGACACAATAACCAGTCTGGGCAGAAACCAAAGATCTAAAAATTAACCAGAAAAAGAAACCTAGAAATTTTCTAAAATTTTTACAGGGTCCGCATGTAAGTAGTGTTGACAGGTGCGGTCCCGCACTGTATTCTATAGAGAATGTGCGAAACTGCCCGCACTGTCAAAGTTATGCAGAGTGCGGTCCTAGCAAAAATTATAGAAAAACTCAAAACACTTCTAATTTTTCAAAAACAGAAAAAATTTAAAGTACCCAGACAGATGTGAATCAATCAAAAACCAGAAAAAACGTTTTCTCAAGTCAAAAATCAAAGAGAACCAAGAACAAACAAGTTCTTCCCCAGTATGGTCGCCATTTTGTTGTGTAGATTAATCCGTCTTGCGGACAAGACCGATCTCTCTAGTACAAAAGGTAACTAGCAACAAACAGCCAATTATACTAATCTCTCTCTAAGCATATAAGATTTATAAAAACACTATACGGGTGTAAAGCCTACCTTATGTCCAACACTTGCTTGATTTTGTTGAAGTCCTTCCCGTGCACTGAAAGAACGTTCCTCGTATATCTGCAATCACAAACAAGCAAAAAGATTAAGCAGCACCTGTATAGACATTATTACAAATCATACTTATCATAATGATCAAGGAATTTATGAAATAAAACATAAATTGACAGTTTAATGAGAGAAATGAGTATATTTGTATTAACTTTAAAGATAGAAAACCTTTACAATCTGTGCCTTGATGTTGTGCAGGTCCTCCCGGGGTCCGAAGCAGGAATCTCCTCTACTTTGACAAGCATTGCACTCTTTGAACTAAGACAAATGGAGATGAGTGATTTAACCTCACAGAAAGTCTTAGTTAACTAAGTCTGAATCTCAACAGCATTTAACTTCAAATCTCATAAGCTTGAACTCCCTTTGAGGCTACACAAGGCCTCTTTTTATAATGGAAGAGAGGAGGTTTCTTGTTCCAAATATGAAGGGATAGAATCCTCCTTCAAAGGGATAAGCTCCTTACATCAAGGGGTTAGCTCCATCAAGTGAGGGATGCATGAACCTCTTCAAAGCGTATCCATTCCCGAAAATTCCCGTCTAGAATCTTCTAGAATTCACTTGGAATTCACTTTTTATCTTCATTTTCTTGCCTTTTTATGTTTTACAGAGGTTCGCACCCATTACACAAAGAACGTGCGGTATGGTTCCGCAGGCAGGCTGAGATTTAGGTGCGGGACCGCAGGGAATGCATAGAGAAAGTGCGATACCAATTCTTTAGGGGATTTTAGGGATTTTTCTTTGATTTTGAAGCTTGACATGAGGAGCTGGTATATTGGACTTGCAAAAGGAGGAAGTATGAGTAATGATAAGCTCATACTCATGGTAAAATGTCAAGGTGACAGTTTTCAGTGTAACAATTACCTGCGTACCCAAGCCAGGAACGTAGGCAGGTTTCATGTTACCTGCGTACCCAAATTTTCAGAGATTTTTAGGGTTTTTCCTCCTGTTTTAGGGCTTGACATGAGGAGTAAAGGTTTTAAGACTTGCAGAGGAGGCATGTATGAGTGTTAATGAGCTCATATAGTCAGCAGAATGTTAAGATGACAGTTTTTAAGCGCAACAGATTTCCCCCCTAAAGTACGAAGTCTAGAATAGATGAAGATGAAGTCTGTTATATATGAAGAGTGAAGTACTTTATCATTTCAAGGATCATACTGTGGACACCCCAGTCGGAACCTATAAAAAAATTCAATGCAAAATATATATATGTAATCATATCATCACTGAGGTAGGCATTCCCATACTCAGATCAAAACTAACTAGAAAACTGATTTAAACTGTTCTGATACAAGAATGATTTTCAATACATCAATAGTATAGATGTGTGTAGACACAGTATGGACACAGCCATCTGTTTATGAATATTCCACTATATAAATGAATAACAAAATTCCTCACAGCCTGGATGGTAGAAAATAGATCCAGGGTCTTGATTTCTGTTTCTTGAACCAGTACGATTCTATCCATGTGAATAAATGTGTCGAAGTCGAACATGGTAGAAACCACTTGATTACCAGTCAATAATGTAAATTGTTAAAAAGTGTGAGAGTAACAACCAGTCATTTCAATGGATCTCAAAGTACTCAGTACAATCCATGAAATGTGAATGAATGAGCTGAAGTCGAACATGTCACGGAATCATTCGATCGAATATCAATGATGCAACCTGTCATCGAAGGCAAGAAACCTGCCATTGAGGCATGCAGATTTCAAGGTACTGATGATTTCTGGATCAACTTCCTAGATAATGAGCTGTCATCGATAGAAAATGATCCGTCGTAGGCAAGCCCACAACACGAAATCATAGATCAAGTTTTGAAGAAATATATTGGCAAGGACTGACTCACGGATGGTCAAAATGGAAGACAAATATTTTGCAAATGAATGGTTTGTTTGAACTGTCCTCTTGAACACATAATGACACTGCAGATGGTTTGGTGACAATTGACCCAAAGCTAATACCCAGAAACCAGCTGAAGACTTTCAATATGGTTTGATTAACTGTTAGGCAAAGGATTTTCCCAACCCAGGTGAAAAAAAGTGTCGTGTTCAAGAGTGGTTAACGGTTTTCCGAATAATCAAAATGTAACAAACAGGTTCGTTTTTCTCTCTTTTCCCCCACCATTTCTGGCAAGTACCTCTTTATTTTTGACAAGCTTGAGGAGGATAACATTTGCTTGTTTATAATCTCATCCTTCGGATGAGTCCAACTTAGTTTAAGATTCAAACCCTAAGAAGGAGTGGTTCGTTCCTATTTAAAATTGAATAGGTCCTTTACTGTTAAGTTTTAACGAGTCCAGTATAGGAGAAACTCGGTGTTTTTCAATTTTAGGGAGTTAGAAGAAAAACTTAAGAAAACTCCGTGGGTGTACTTTTTCGTAAATTTAGTCTCTCGAGCCCGAAAAAGGATAAAATAATGCGGGAGAGAACTCTATTGACCATAATTAGTCAACGTATACCTTTTTCGTAAATAGTCCATTTCAGTCCGTAAAAGGGGTAAACTTATACTGAAGGGACGATCATTCATTTACTTTAACGAGTTCGAATAATCAAGTGCTCAGCAATCTTTTCATGTTTAGAGAGTCTGAAAAGGGCTTAAAAGAGGACTCCAGGGTTTCGCTTTTTCGTAAATTTTTGAAAGAGTCCGAAAAAGTTATAAAAGTATGCACTTCATTTTCACTTTTTCGTAAGTTTTAACGAGTTCAAAAAAGGGATAAAAATATACTCCTATGGCTGACTTTCAATTTAATTTACGAGCAGGAAAAGACAGAAAGAACTCGGCATTTTCATGTGTTTTACGAGAATGAAAGATAGCAAAATAATCTCGGGATTTTCATGAGTTTAACGAGTCTTGAAAATAACCGAAATTGACTCAAGATAGGTTTCATTTTTACAAAAGCTTGAAACAAAGAAAAACTATGCTTCAGAGTGGTTTCATTTTTACACAAGCTTGAAACAGAGATAAAACTGTGCTTGATTCCCCCTAAGCGTAACTACTAGAGCGCATGCCCCCCAACTTCATTTCATTCAACTAAGTACACTGCTGGTAATTAATAGTTGGATGGAATGAAGGTTCATTTTCGAGATCATGTGAAAGACCCGACCTAAAACTATAAGAAAATTATGCAAAAACTGAAATAACTAACCTAAATATATGACTTAACATTTACGAGATCTAGTCAAAGACTCGACTCAATTAGGGGAGGATTTGTTTCATTTTTTAATGAGCTTGACACAGGAAAAGAATTGACACAGTAAAAGGAACTTTCCTCTTGATATACTGATTAATTTTTAACGAGGTTGACACAGTAAAAGGAACTTTCCTCATACCTGATTCATTTTTTTACAAGGTTGAATCAGTATCAGGAACCATCCTCAGAAACTACTTATTTCTAATCTATTAATCTACTATCTACAATCTACCTACTAATTCATTTTTTAATGAGGTTGACACAGGAAAAGAACTGTCCTCATACTTGATTCATTTTTTAACGAGGTTGACTCAGTAACAGGAACTATCCTCTACCACTGATTCATTTTTTAACGAGGTTGACACAGTAAAAGGAACTATCCTCAGGCTCATTGATTCATTTTTTAATGAGGTTGACACAGTAAAAGGAACTCTCCTCGGACTCATTGATTCATTTTTTAACGAGGTTGACAGAGTAAAAGGAACTATCCTCGGATTCACTGATTCATTTTTTTAACGAGGTTGACACAGTAAAAGGAACTATCCTCGGAAATCACTGATTCATTTTTTAACGAGGTTGACACAGTAACAGGAACTATCCTCGCGGAAGCTTGTTTCATTTTTTAACGAGCTTGACACAAGAAAAGGAACTATGCTCTCGACTAACTGATTCATTTTTTAATGAGGTTGACACAATAAAAGTAACTATCCTCGGATCTTGATCATGGCTTCCAACTGGAAGAAACACATGTCAATGGACACACCTTGATCATGGCTTCCAAGAGGTCTTCATCAGAAGGAATAATATTTCTCTGGAAGGAACACATGTCAAGGGACTCAAAAGGGATAATAACATCGCGTTAAAATAATCCCATAGATTTTTCCATGTCAATTACTGGATCTAAGTCAAAGGAAGACGAGCAAACAGTGAGAGGCTCACTTACATCGGTAATTGAAAACATGGGACTAGTTGCCACATAATTAACCCGTGGCGGGGTAGATACCACTTTAGAATCAGGAACATTTAGGGGTGTTATATTATTGGTAGTCGAAACAAGACTAGGGAATGAAAGTTGGTCTACAGTCACAATATTTCCATTGTGAGGGAAAGACATCACGCGAAAGAGTGTCGATATTACAACTTTCATTGCATAGACATAGTCTCGCCCAATGAGTAAATTGAAATCCAAGGGGCCTCGAACTACCATAAGATCAATACAGACAGTTTTACCTTCCAAAGTAATAGAAAACTTAGGAAGGATCCCTAAAGGTTCACTAATGGTCCTATTAAAAGCTTTCAGATTCTGCGTAATAGGCACAAGCTGAGGGGAACCCAAAGCTTTCCAAGAAGTTGAGGATAAAATACTAACAGAAGCACCTTCATCCACATGTGTGCGGTGTATATCCCTATGACCAGCCTTCACAATGATTTTGAAAGGAATGGAAGAAGGAAGACGAGGTTATATCAGTCTATTCCAATCAAAGGAAAAGATCTCAGTACTTGGAGGGGGTTATGTAGAAACAGGTGAAATGCCCCCTAGCGTATAAGAATCTGATGTAACAAGAAGAACCTGAGCGGTATGAAGTTCACTCTCTTCAGGGAGAGTGAGATCGACCGAATGTGAAATCTAATCGACCACTTGATCAACTAATGGATCATCAACCTGAGTGATATGAGTTGCACTCTTCAATGGAAGAGTGGGATCGATTATACTTGGAATTGGATCAATCACTCTGTCAGTTGACGGTAGATTGGGAGAAAGTTTACAGTAACCAATTGGAAATTCTTGCTGTGGAATAGTACGGTTTTCTAATAATTTTTAGGCTTCATCAATGTGAGGGCAAATGTGAGTTTTATGACTCCCTTTGCATAACTTACAAGGAAACCTAACTTTACCCTTTTTCCCAGGAACCTGACTATCATTGGTTGATGGATCAACAGAAAGTTGATGAGATTTTTCTGACCATACTTCCAAGACCTTTGGAATACCGAGACAATTGATAAGGAAGTGGTCACCCTTACAAAGCCTGCAAGGGTATTTGGATTTACGATGCATGTTGGAGGTTTCCTCAACACAACTAACACTTACAGCCATGGTTGGTTGGTTGACTTCTTTCTTATCTTTCTTCTTCTTCTTCTTCTTCTCCTTCTTCTTCTTCGTAGCCACCTGGTTACTAGCGCCAAGGCTTTTACCAAGAGAAGAGGAAGAAATATTAGGCGAAGAAGATAAAGGGTCAACAGAAGGTTAGTGATGTTGAGATGGTGAAATCTGCTGAGGTGAAGCATCCAGTTGAGGTGGAACAATTGGAGTATTCAGGGCCAACGAAGTTGAAAATAACCATATCGGTAAACCTAATGTAAATCCAGGTAATGACAATGTAGCCATATAAGGAGGACCAACATTTCCAAAGCAAGGAAAAGTACTAGGATGCTCGTTAAGAGGGGTTCCTTGGTTGGTAAATTCCGGAACAGTTGCCATTATATTCAACTTCAGTGAATTTTATTAACAATTTAAAACTAAAATTAACAATTAACAATTCACACCTAACAATTAAAATTCACAATTCACACCTATGGTCTCTAAAAGTAAAAACAAACAAATTAACACGTGCTATCAAATCTAGGAGTCAAACCACACACAAATAGTAGATTCCTGCACTAAAAACACTAGTTGGTGATGAAATCCAACATCGTATAATTTTAATGCAGAAATGGCGGTTGGAACAGTTACCCCGACAACCTTCTTAATGAAACAGACCGGCACAAGTTTCTTCACAAAACCATCTCGAGTGAAGAGAACCCCCTAGAGAGTCCAAGTGAGTCTAGTCGATGTCTGCTCTAGGTATAGTGAGATATTTCCTTCACCGTCACCTTAGGAAATAATCTTAAGTTTATGGACACTAAGGTTACCAACAGTAAAAAATACAACTGGGGGAACAATCTACGATCAAATTCCATGCGCAAGGGTAGAGTAACAAAGCTCAATCCCCTTGAAGGCTCCTCGACATGGTCAATCCGAGGTTTACCAACAAGTGACCCCAAGCTCCTCGACAATGGTTAATCCGAGGTTTATCGTTTGTAATGCGCGCAGATCTTCTATATTTCCCAATGAAATAGAATTGATTGTCTCAAAGGTTCGGACATGATCTTGTGATTAACTCCTTTAAGAGAAGCTTCCCAGATTGTACCAATTACAATTGGATTTATTTCCTACCGCAAGATTTATCTACTTGTTTGTTTTAGTTTCTTTGGAAAGTTAACTACAACCTATTCCAAAGCACTAATCTTGAGCTAGATTGGTGGAAAGAGCCCTAAAAATGTAAAAATTACTAGATGAATTTTAATTAAGCGTTGTGTTATTTAGGCTGTTATTACTCAAAGGGTAAATGGATATGAAACCAATGGTGTTATGACCCAACCCAAAACTGAATGCAATAGAATATGATAATGTAACCTTTTCAATTCGATGAACCCTAACTAAAGTAAGGAGAGAGTTTCCATTCACTTCCAACAATGCAAAAAATTGATCACTAAGAGAAAATATAACAAATTCTCTAATGCACTAATTTCATCAAGAAAAACTAATGCAAATCAATCCCAAAACAATTTTTTATTTTTGTGTTTTTAAAACAAGCATAAAAACATCTAAATTCAAATCAAAGAAAACTGATCTAAATCTATGATTGATTTTTCAGAATGTAAACCATGTAGTTGTAATCTATGCACAATTCACTCATATTCTGAAAATGAGAATTCTAATTATGCAAATGTGATCTATGCAAGAGAATTCTCAAACACAAGATGATTCTTATGTAATCTAAGAACCAATCAAGTGAAAGTCAAGAAAATCGGGTGAGAGTTCCAAAGATCAAAAAACACTAGAAGGCAAAAACAAAAGCAAAAAGATGCAAAATTGTAAAAAGACTGAGACAAACCTCCAAGTAATGACCAAAGGAAATCAAATTATGAATTTCTCAAAAAAGAGACTCAAAACACCCAATTAACTTAATGGATATTGATGAGATGAAAAATTTTCTGAAAGAAACTCATAAACAAGAGATTTTCGACAGAAAACATACATATTTGGGTAGATACTAAGAATCCTAAATCAAATCTAAAGTAAACTGAAAAAAGAAATCTAAGTTTTTCAAGACTTTTAACAGGGTCTGCAACAATGTGCGGTCCCTAGAAAAATTCAAGAAAAACAAAAAATACTTCAAAACTTTGAAAGAAAAGTAAATCTAAGTTACCCAAGCCTTTACAAATCAATCAAAAATCATAAAAAAGCATTTTCCCAAATAAAAACAAAGGAAAATCAAAACAAGAATCTTTCCCCAGTGGAGTCGCCAATTTGTTGGCTGGATAAATTGATCTTGCAGACAAGATCGATCTCCCTAGTGTCAGAAGAAAATCTAGCAACAAACTAACAACTAAGTTTGTCTTTCTCTAAATATATTCGTTTTACAAGTAAATGCTATGAAGGTGTCGATCCTACCTTAGATCCAAATGCTTATTTGTAGTCGTAGTGCTTCCATCGCAACACTAATCCTTCCATCGCAACAAGAGTTCTTTCGTCGCAAGAAAGTGTCGTCTTTCGTCGCAACAAAGTGTCGTCTTTTCGTCGCAAAAAAGTGTCGTCTTTTGTCGACCTGCAATCACAAGCAAGAAAATATTAAATAGCACCTTTATAACAAATAATTATAAAACATACCTATCATAGTGATCAAGGAATCTATGAAATAAATGATCAAAAGACAGCTTATTGAAATAAACAATCGAACGAAAATTTATTGAGAAAAAAAAACTTGATTGTATTAATCTTAAAAATAACAGAAGAACCTTACAACCTTAGCCTTGATGTTGAACAGGCCTTCTCGGGGTCCGAAGCAGGAGTCTCCTCTACTTTGATAAGTCTTGCACTCTTCCTCCAGGAGCACATAGAGGTATGTGATATTTCCTCTTAAAAGCTTAGTAGAAAGAAGTCTAAATCTCAACAGCACTTCAACTCAATCACACATAAAGCTTTAACTCCCTTTGAGGCTACCTAATGCCTCTTTTATAGAGCATATGAGGAGATTAGGGTTCCACCTATGAAGGGATAGAATCCTCCTTCAAAGGGATAGACTCCTCACATCAAGGGATTAGTTCCTTAAGGTGTGGGATACATGCACCTTATTAAAGCATACTCATCCCCAAAAAATATCATCTAGAACCTTCTAGAATTGACCAAAATTCAACTTTTTCACTTTAGTTTCTCGCTTTTTTGACTTTGGAGGGGGTACGCAGGCATTACAAGGAAAAAATGTGTTCTGGAACACAGGTAAGCAGTGTATTACCTGTGTACCCACGCCAGGAACGCAGGCAGGCTTCATGTTACCTGCGTACCCAAAGTTTCAGAGATTTTTAGGGTTTTTCCTCCTATTTTAGGGCTTGACATGAGGAGTAAAGGTTGTAAGACTTGCAGAGGAGGCATGTATCAGTGTTAATGAGCTCATACAGTTAGCAGAATGTCAAGGTGACAGTTTTTAAGTGTTGTTCAATGTTGTTTAGGCTTATTTTCATGCTTATAATTCACAAAATCATCTATGTTTCATGCTTAAAATTCTTAATCCTTAAGCAAACAAATGGAGATAAATATGTACATGTTTTGTAACTGAAAAGACACTTAGCACAACAAGGCAGCAAGGGAATGAATAGGGTGGATAGAATTCATTTTGGAAACAGAGGAGAAGGTTTCAATATAGTCAATGCCTTCAAATTTTGAAAATCCTTTAGAAACAAGAAGAGCTTTATGTTTATCCACTTTTACCTCTGGTCCAAACTTTCTTCTGTAAACCGATTTTCATCTGACAAGTTTTCTTCCCTTTGGAAGAGGAACAAGGTCCCAAGTATCGTTTTCCAATAAGGAACTATATTTCTTCATTCATAGATGCATCCCATTCTGGATGACCTGAAGCTTCTTCAAAGGTATCTGGATCATGATTTTCTAAAGCTTGAGCCAATAAGGAAGAGGCTATGTCGAACTGAGAATGTGTACGGCATTGATCTGCAAGATCACCTGCAAGAAAACTTGTTGCATCTCGAGTAGAGCGAACCCATTTTGGAAGTTGTGGAGCTGAAGGAAGATCCTGAGAAGGTGGAGGAGGATTTTCATCCTTGCTATCATCATCTGAAGTAGAAGGAATGTTGTCAGAATAGAAGAGATATAGAGAGGTGGCACATATGTCGAATCGGGCTCGCAAGCCAAAGGTGGCACACCTGCCGAACTAGGCTCGCAGGCTGATATATTTTCATCAAAATTTACTTCTCTTCTAATGATTACATTTTTGGATTTGGGTTGAAGAAGTCTATATCCTTTGAAATCTTCAGAATACCATACAAAAATGCATTTTTCACTCTTAGGTTCTAAGACTTTATGTTTCTTATATGGAATATGGGCCCAAGCTTCACTTCCAAAAACATGAATGTGACCTACATCAGGTTTTATTGAGCTCCAGGCTTCTTCTGGAGTGATATTCATTAAAACCTTAGTAGGAGTGTGATTTACTATGTAATTTGCACAATTAATTGATTCTACCCAAAACTTAAGACTAAGTCCTTTGGATTGAAGCATACAATTAGCCATTTCTTTTAGAGTGTGATTCTTCCTTTCATCTACACCATTTTGTTGTAGAGTATACAGAGCAATATGTTCCAATTGAATGCCATGTTCAGAGAAAAATTTAATAAATTTGTTGTTAACAAATTCTCCTCCATTGTTAGATCTTAACATAAGAATTTGATGTCCAGATTGTTTCTCAACAAAGGCCTTAAAGGCCAAGAACGTGTTAAAAAATTCACTCTTGAGTTTTAAGAAGTATACCTAAGTGCGTCTAGAAAAATCATCAATGAAAGTTAAGAATTATTTGTATCCAGAGAAAGAAACAACTGGAAGTGGACCATATAAATCACTATTCACAAGTTGTAAAGGGGTTGAAGTGTGTTAAGAGGCATGTTTTTCAAAACTATCCTAATGATGTTTTCCGAGTACACAACCAGAACAAACACCATCTTGGCAAGATACCATAGGAAGTCTTGTCACCATATTTTCTTTATATAGAGTTTGAAGAGAGCGATAGTTTAAGTTACCAAATCGCTCATGCCAAAATTTTCTCACTTCATCAGTATGAGCAACAAAAACGGAGGGAAGAGATGATGACCCAAATTTATCAAACTTATACATTCTTGTGGAGTCATCAGCAATGGAAGTAGCTAAAATATGTCTAGGATCTCTTAGGTCCTTAATTACAACATCATGAGGTGAGAAATCTACGGTTTTCCCTTCACTTGAATGAGTTATCTGATAAACAGATAGAAGGTTGCAGGACAAGGTAGGAACACATAACACATCATTAAATTGACCATTATCTAGATGAATGGTTCCAGACCCTACAACACTAAGAGATCTATCATCACCAAATTAAATAGTTTTGGTGTTAGTATCATTCAACGAAGAAAACATAGATTTATTTTTGGTCATGTGGTAAGAGGCTCTAGAATCAATGAGCCACTCATGAGAATGAGAAGAAGAAGATACATTCCATGCATAGCTAGATCTTGATGCTTAACAACCACATTTAGAAAGGGCCATTCCTGAAGATGAATTTGAATTGTTCTCCAAATGGATGTTGTTCCTCTTCATTGCTACTTCCAAGGCTTCTATCTTATTAAAACATTTTGACTCTGCGTGGTCATCATGATTACAAAAGATGCAATGTCTATCTGTCTTCTTCCCTTTGTTTTTATTTTCCTTATCATTTTGTTGAGTTGCTTTTTCAGTTTGCATCTGAGATTACTTAAGACCCTTGTTTGGTTTAGGACCATTTTTTTTATGATGTTGCTTCTTAGGATTCTTTGGATTTGGTTGATACTGAGCTACTAAGGCTTTCTTAGAAGAGTGTCCAGTATTAATAAGAGCAAGGTGTAAGGGTTTTTCTTGTTCTCTTATCAAAGAATCACAAAAGGCGTCAAAATAGGGGGACTTGTAGGGTGTTCCTTGAGAAATGAGGGCTTCTCTAGTGGAATGGAAGATGGAAACAAATATAGAGTGTGAAGGGCCTAACTTAGTAATAATGGAATAGATAAGACTACCATCTTCCTTTTTGACCGTACAACCTTCTAGGAGAAGTCTAAGGGTCTTGAATTTGGACAAAAAAACTTCAATAGAGGAGAAATTATTGCGGTCCAAAGTAAACAACTCATTTTCAAGATGGTGGGATCTGATTTCATTTTGAATGCCAAAAACAATATTTAGTTTTTTCATAGCTTCATTAGGGGAGTCAATTCCTTGGATATGAAATCTAAGATCTTGAGCAATGGACATTCCTATCAACCCTCGTGTTGCTTGATCTTGTTTATTTTCCCATTTAGCCTTTTTTATCTTCATCGATAGGTTTAGATTCTAGTACTGAGACTATTCTATAAATACATTTACTTCTAAGTAAGTCCACCATGTAGGATAGCCATTGGAAATAATTGGTGTTGTTAAGAATAACTAGTCACGCATTTTCAATTTTTAAAACTATGAAGGTTGGAACTAACTACTCCAATGGAAATATCTCCAAAAATTAGGTGAGTTAAAAAAAAAAGGCTCTGAAAAAAGCTTCTGGATGAAGAAGTTATGCATTTTTGAAGAAATGTTGAAGTAGATGTCAAGTAGTCATGTGATAGGTTGAAAATTGATGATGAAGTTGTAATTTTTAAACTTCTCCCACTCCCCCCTCCAAAATTTATATAATAAGCTCACCCTTTTTTTTAAATACTACTTTATGTGACCCACTTTCATAATAAGTGAGAGTCACTTTTACAATGTTATTTTATGAACTAATGACCAAGTAGAATTTAACTTAAATAAAAGATAAAGTGACTTTAGACTATAAGAGACTCACTTTTTATAATGGGTGAGAAACACTATTACATAAAGTAGCTTTAAAACATAAGTTACATGTGCTTTGAAAAAAAAACTTGACAAAAAGTTTTTAGAAAAGTAACTTGACAAAAAGATTTTTAGAAAAAGTAACTTGACAAAAAGAATTGAACCCAAAACCTCTATCCTCATAAAGCAACTTTACACCAAGTGAGCTAGTTAAAAGGTTTAGTAATTGTTGGAAAGGATGAAGGGTTTTTTTTTTTTGCTCTTGTGGTGCATGCTTTTCTCCTGCAAAAGATAACCACGTAAAATATATATATATATACAACCCTTTCGGCAAATGGTTAGATTTCTGATTAGTCCACCCGTAAACTAAATATTTTTATCACTATTTATGATTTCCCGAGATTGCACAAAGTCGTGGGGAAAGAGCATACGTAGGAGATAAATCTCGTCTTTTTGTTTCTAATTTTCCAGATTGCACAGAGCACAGAGCAAAGAGCATACGTAGAGAAGAGGGTATAGATCCGATAATAATAAAAAACTATAGACCGAAATAAACAAAGGGATAAATAAATATAAATGCAAATAAAATACTCTATACCTCCAGATCTAAAATGACATAACTAGGGCAACTGGAAACCTTTTCGCATGAAACGAAAGGGGTTCGTCACTAGAACAAAGGCTCTGGACACAACAGAGAAGTTCTCCTGGACCAAAAGTGGTCAAAAACAATATATCTGGAAATAGGCAATCACATGCAGTCAAACTGGCTTCAGATTTGGATCAACAACAAATGTGACCATCAAACAACTCTGATACCATGTAGGAATTTATAGTGTAAGTTCCTTAGATCAAACACCAAAGGTCGCCGCTCACAAACAAATCACAGATCGAGACAACAATATTTGATGTGGTTAAAACCCTTGAAGAGGGAAACAGTCCATGGTCTGAGCCAGCGTGGTCACTTCAAGCAATTTATTAATATAAAGAAAGAAAATTTACATAGCATTCTCTCATAAATAGTCTCCAGAAAAATGACCCTCCATGCTCTTTAAATAGAGATCATGGACCAATCAGGTGTTAAGCCACGGATCAAGTGTTGGTAATACCAAGGAGAGAATGAACCATCGGATCACTACATCTCGTGACCATCGGATTATAAGTTACAAAAGTACATACTAAAGAAACACACTTTACCTAACTCTACGCTAGACCAAGTTATACTTAACTATTTCTTATGTTTCGGAATATCCTAACACTTATCACAAAATTTAAACCCTTGTTAAATTATTTGTCACAATTATTTTTATTTTTTGCAAATGTATTTCTTAATTGAGTATCATAGTCTAACTTATAGACGAAATGAACTTTTTCACTACATTTTTTCTCATTAATTCTAACCAAAATCTGGTAGATATTTTTGAAACTTGAGTTTAAGTTGTTTAATATGTAGAATTTGACTGCCCCAAGGGATTTTTTAAGGGTCATAGTCTAACCAGCCTGTTTGTTTGCCCTGAAAATCATGGAAATTCAGGCAAGATTTTAATAAAATCCAATAGAGATTTTTGAAAATCCAGGTTGCAACTATCAAACTTCAAGATTTTGGGTGCTCTTGAGGTTTTTGATGGTGTTGAATCCATTTCTACCATCAAAAACATGATTTTTAAACACTATTACTACAAGATTTCTTAAAATTTGTTTACCCATATTCCAGCTACTTTTGTCCGTCCAGTAAATTCCTTCGCCTCCATAGACTTCTCCTTTTCAGGGTGCTAAATATATTTATGCATTCAAAAATTCATTTTAAAAAACAAAAAATCACATTCTTTCTTGAAATTGTTTTGCCAGATTCTCGTGAAAAAGTCCATTTAATCTATAAGTTAGACTATGCCTTTACTTTATATAGTTGAATTAATATTAAATATATTGATTAAAAGAAAATTCTATATTAAATATGATTTTTTAATATTTACTTTACACAAATATTATATTTTGTATCCATTTGTATTTTAGATTTTATTATTTGTAAAAATAAAAAAATAAAGAATATTAATAAGTCAGTATTTAAATTCTTCCTTTCCATAACCAAATCTAAGAAAGTGACTTAATTTTCTCTCCATATCCTATTTTCATAATCAAAATTCAATTAAAAAACAACAACAATATTAAATAATTGTTTATAAATAACCATATAAACCATAATAATAAGTAATTGTTTATAATTCAAATAAGAATTTATACAACATAATTTTTTTAAAATTAATAACATATATCTTGTAAATGAGTCAAAATAAGAGTTTCCTTCACAAATTTTCAAATTCAACTTTGTGAAGAATAACAATATTTTTAAATCTTAATAACATTAGGATTCCAACGGGGAGGCTGGAGCAGGAGGGGTGATTTTAAAACTAGAAGAAAATATTGAATTAAAGTTTTCATGGAGCCTCGGCAAAGCCACGAACAACCAAGTCGAAGTGCTCTCTCTCTCGCAAGTTTTGAAAATCAATGTCTCCAAGGGCATCAGGAATCTGATTATTGTTGGTGATTCAATGGTGGTTATCCAAAAATGTTTGATACTTACAAAACTTGAGAACCTCATTGAGTCTAAAACTTCTCCAATACTCATAAGGATAATGTATCTCCTTAGAAAAATTCAAAAATTCAAAAATTTTCATGTTAAAAGAGCCAACAATCATTTGGCGTATGCTCAAGCCAACATTGGAGCATAGTTAAAGCAAGGATCCGTAAGAATTAATAATATAGGTGATGTATGTCACACCCCATAATGTTGTTATATAACGCAATCCCTTTGGAGTATTGTTGGAGTACGGGACCTCAGAAGAGCATGCAAGCATTAAAGATTGACAACATACCGAGGACATGATGGAGAGCATCGGGAGAGGAGAAGGTTAGTTGGAATTTAATGCACAAGTGGGAATGAGGTAGAAAGGTGGCCATGAAAAACGATAGGTGGGCATTCAGACCTTGGTTATTCTCCTCGTTAATAAATATTACTTTAGTCGAAGACAGGTATGGTACCATTGCATTTCGAGTCAAGCAGGATTTGGCGGTGATGGAGAGGGAGGAAAATGGTGTCGCAATGTTGCAGAGACTATATTCATTTAAGGTTGACAAGATTGGAATGAATGTCACGAAGGACCGAGTGCTTATTTATAGTTGTTGGTTGAGGAAAATTAACCATCGTATATCTCTGATGCAGGGGAGAATAGCCAAGAAAATGGCCTCAGTGAGGAATGGAAGTGGCAACGACGTGATGGAGTTTGTGCATAGTGAGAGTATAGGGGATATAGTTGATAGTTCCTGTAAGCAAGTTGTCAATGAAATTGTGAAGGAAATTAATGAAAATATGGATGTCATGTATTCTCAACTTTTTGGTCTCGGAAAGGATGTGGTAGTGCTCCAAAAATCCATGGAACTCCTAACTACGAGTGTTATGAACTTAAGACACAATGTGGAGAATATTGAAGTGAACAATGGAGATAGCCATTGTGAGTGTGCTGAAAGAATTGTTCGGTTTCGGTGATGGCTATGTTCCTCCAATAGAGGGTAACACAAGCGCTTCAGTTCGTGGCTTGGATCCTGGGGTAGGAGGAGACGGGGATCTGGGTATGCCTCCTAAAGAGGCTCTGGGTGAAGTCGACCCTAGAAGTCGGGGGTAGCGGCTATCTTTTTTCCTTTTAAATCTATGTTTTGTTGAAAATTATCATATTGTGGAGTTTTTTGGAAGATATATGGTGTAAAATATGTAAAGAGTATATATGTGAATAATATAGGTAGAAATAGGGTCTCTCTGCTTGATAATCTGTTGAAAATTTCTGAGTCTAATCTCTCCATGACTGTAAAGGACCTCGCCCATTTCTAGCTTTATTAATGAAAATTACTACCCATTCTATTGAAAAAAAAAACACTAAAATTCCAACTTTTATCCAATTAAATGGAAGACATACAAATTAACAAAACAAATACATAAATAATTAATTATAAATAAGCATTTAAACCATAATAAAAAATAATTGTTTACAACTCAAATAAGAATTTATACAAATTGTTTTTTTAATTAATAGCATATCTTGTAAATGAGAGAGTTTCCTTCACAAATTTGGAAATTCTTATCTTTGCCTTATGCTTTGTCTGGTTGACGAGGAGGATTCTAATACAATTAAGGTATTTTAATATTTAGCAATTTTGGGTCAATTAATTGAAATATTAGTTTGTTCATGATTATGAAAGATATTTTTGTGTACGAAGATGTTTGTGAATGTATGTTTTTAATTCACATAATTGATATCCAACTTCTTGTTTGGATAGTCTTAGCTAAGACAACCACTCTTCCGGGGGGATTCTGAAATGACACAACTCCTTCACATATTCAGGTATGCTTAAAAAGTGGTTTGGAATACCTTTTAAAGTGATTACTCATTCAATCACAAAATGAACTTAATTGAATTTCATTTCTATCTGAAAGTTTGCTTGGAACTCCGATGGAGGAAATATTCAGGTATGCTTAAAAAGTGGTTTGGAATACCTTTTAAAGTGATTACTCATTCAATCACAAAATGAACTTAAATGAATTTCATTTCTATCTGAAAGTTTGCTTGGAACTCCAATGGAAGAAATGTGGCATGGTGTAAAAGGTCTATGTGACTGTCATGGATATCCTAAATGGAATATTTTTTTTAAATAGACAAAAAAAAGGCTGTTTCAATAAATTAAAAACAATCCATATGACAAAGTATAACAATATACACCAGATTAAAATATATACCGCTCTCATCAAGCAGATTCCTGATACTGAAGTTCCAAATATTTTTTCTAGTGGTCTCAATATTCTTAGTGTATGTTCTTCGTTTGTTGTCAAACCCATGAAATTTGTCATATTTTTAAAGTCTTGTTTCCCTTGAAGATATTAATATAATGACAAAGTTAGTCATGGTTTGCATAAAATGTTGTGGTAGAATTCCGCAAGCAAGATTTCAACAAAGGAGGGTTTAAACACCCTTTTTTTGATTATCTCGATGTGTCAATTCTGAGTTTTTATATACCAGTATGTATGCATCCTCAATATCGGAGGAACGTTAGGTGCAAATTCAAGGAACTGGTTTTTTCCGACATGGAAGCTTAAGCAGGAGTAGTAAAATATATATTTATTTTGTAACAGATTGGAAGTCTCATTAAAAGCGAACAATTGTTTTTTTATTTTTGTAGTTGATGTTGCTCAATATTTCATTCATTTTCTTGCTTAGTAGTGAATATAGAATTCATGGCACAAGGTTTACACAACTAATGGTTCTATTGCATGCGAAGAACAACTCTATGTATGATTCAAGTCAATTGTATGAAAATTATATATTCTTGGTAGTTTTCTCGTACATGGATATAATTTCAGTGAAACATTTTAAATCACAGATATGCAGTTTTCCCATTTCATATATCAATTTGCAATTTTTTGGAAATATAATTTTGAGTTAAATTTTAGGGACTACGCTACCCCGCAGCACTTTATATATATATATATATATATATATATATATATATATATATATATATATATATATATATATTTTGTTTTGGTCAAAAAGCCTTTACTTTCAATTAGTTTTGAATTTTTTAAACAAATTCTATGAAGTTTAATAAAGTTTTGAAACAAATAAATATTAAACTGAATATTTTAAAAACTAAAAAATAATTTTAATTTTTTTTAAATGTAAATTTATTTTTTCTAATAAGTTGATGCCTAATTTTATGTTGTTTTAAATTGATTGTGACATATAAAAATTATATTAGTCGCATAAAAAATAGATAGGAAGAAGATGCAAACAAGTGTAATATGAATTTTATTAAGTTTTTATTATGTTAAATTTTTATATTAGTTTAAAATTATATATATATATATATATATATATATATATATATATATATATATATATATATATATATATATATATATATATATATATATATAGAGAATTTTTAATTACTTTTTGTATAAGAGACAGGTACTAAACAACAACGCTGCATATTACATGTATTTTAATACTTAGGTATTGATATTAATCATCAGCTCAATTGGAATTACAGCACTAAGAAAAGGATTATTCATGGTTGGAAAGCTTATTATGAGCTTGAAAACAACTGTAAGATGACTGATCTCTAGGTTTGGAGTAAAAATAAATTCCTCTTTGAGACTCTCATCACCCCTGTGATTTTATACAGATGTGAAGTCTAGGGTTGCAGTATATCTAGATAATCATGGAGGACAATAGAGATGATCCAATAGCAATTTTTAACCTACAATCTCAAGATTAAATATAATACTCCATATCATATCCTCTTGACTTAAGTTATCCTTTCCCTCATTGAAAGCGTGGCTATGTTTTACTATTTTATGTATAAGAAGAAGCTATACAACATGGAAACCAAGAGGTTCCCAAAAATTGCTTCTCTCTCTAACCAAAACCCCCACATTTGGATCAAGCAAGGTTGGCACAAGGATGCCCAATCATGGCTCAACTATTAGTGGGTAAAGGAGGAGATCATCTTAGAGAATAGAGATAATATTAAAAATACTATCACTTCCAAATTTAAGTATAAATTGTGGGACGATAAGGAGATTGAGGGGAAAAGGAAGCTAAGCTACTATAAGGAGGTGATCAACCCCAATCTCGCTAACCAAAATTATCTCTCTATCTTGACTAGTGTTAAGAAGAAAATGAAAATTGCGAAGATAAGAACTAACTCCCATGAGCTTCGAAGTGAAACTGGATGTTGGTACATCCCTAAAACACCCTTGGAAGAAATAATCTGATGCATTAAAAACTCGTCTTGGTCCTTAAATTGGATTATTTCAACTCCCATCCTGCTATCAACATTGTTCTCGCCCCTACGCATCGTTCTTCTTGTTTGAATTGGAGGAACCCTCTTCCCTCTAGTGCAACCCCACCCAGGGTTTTTCAAGCATCCAGCGTATCTCCTGGCATTTGTTGCCTCCCCTCTCTCGCTTCGATCTGGTGTTTGGATCCTTCTCCTTCTTCCTGTAACCTACTCCTTCCCATAAAATTATCGATCCTTTCACCTCTATCCTTGTCGTTCCCTGTTGATGAAATATCTGGAAAATTATTTATCTCAGAGCCACCTGTTCCATCCTCCCTTTGTATTCTCGATCCCCAGATCCCATTCACCTCCATCGTGGATGGTCAACTAGATAGTTAACTCTCCATGGGAGGATCCCTTACCTCCAATTCTCATGTTCCCTTTGTCCTCGAACCTCTCCCTCCTTCTGATGCTGACCTAGCAGGTAAGGGCTCCAAATCGTACATCGATTTCAACCCCTCTTCCTTTCTCATGAGGCCTTCTGTTGTTTCCCTTAATAATTATAATATTTCCTTTAATGATAGTTATAATAACTTTAATAACTTTGAATATATAAATAACAATGTTATATTTTGTAATAATAATAATAATAGACCCGAAATGTAGATTGAAAAATGAGAACTGTGGAGATTTCGAGCTTTGAACCTAAAAAGCTACACTACAGAAATCTACAATCCATCAATAATAATAGAATTTCTTTCTCCTCGTCTGGTGATAGGGTTGTTAATCTTTCCAGTTTCTCCTTTAACCACCCAGTTTATAGTCTGTTGGAGAAAGGTTTAAATTTTTCCTTAGCTCCTAACAAATTCCCTATGAAATATATTATTTGTGACATTGAATTCAGGATTAGGTACTTGTAGGATGCTACAAAATATATCATTAGGCAAGACTATGTGGTTATCTTGAGGAAATTTAAGCCCCCTAATAACAGCGTTAGCAAACCTGAGTTTGAGGCTCTCAAAACCTTCAACAATAACAAGGATATAGTTGTTTTTAAATATGACAAAGGAGGCTTTTTTTATCTTAAACAAATATTATTACTGGATAAAAATGTTAAATCACTTATGTAGTAGTGGGAGCTACAAGAAACTAAATAAAAACCCCCTAAAAAAGGTTTCTAGAATTGTTGTTCTAGCCATAAAATCTAGCAGCCCAATTAGCTTCCTTAGTAAGAAGCTTATTGAGAATAACCCTCTCACTCCTAGGATCTATGGTCTTCCAAAGATACATACGGATGGGACCCCCATACGTTCCATAGTCAAAAAAATAGGTGGTTTGACTTATCTTCTCACTAATTTTTTAGCCAACAAGCTTAAATCTCTCATTGGTCGAACCGAATCTTTTGTCAAAGATTCGTCATCATTTTTTAATGGGTTAAAGGGCGTAAGAATGGATCCTGTTGATAATCTGGCTAGTTTTTATTTGGTCTCATTATACACTAATATCCCCATTAATGAGACTATTTATGTCATCAATTGCATTACCATTCCATATACTGTCCATTTAGTTGAAATCTTCCTCACCTCCACTTTCATTAGTTTTGAAGGGGAATTATTTGAACAAACCTGTGGTGTGGCCATGGGTTCCCCCCTGTCCCCTGTAGTGGCTAATATTTTCATGGAGGACTTTGAATCCAAGGTCCTATCCTCGGCTCTTTTCCAACCCAAAATTTGGAAAAGGTTTGTAGATGACACTTGCATCGTCTAGCCTCATGGCAAGGAAAAGTTGGAACTTTTTTTTGCAACATCTTAACAATCATTAGTGCTCCATGCTCCATATAATTCAATTTTATAAATGGTCTTATAGAGTTATTATCCTATATATAATATTAAAATAATTATAATTATGAAAACTTGGTTTCCTTAATTCACTTCCTTTTCACATTATGAATTCTTTAACTTTCTTAATTAATTTATTAATAAATAAAAACACATTTATTAAAAAAATAATATTAACAAATTATTTATTTAAAAGGATAATTAAACTATAGAAACACAATAATATTATAATCTCTTTATGACTACCTCTCATGCAAATGGTCATAGATGAATGACTTAACACAGTCAAATCCAAAAATATGATATCTAATATAATGCACTGTGAAAACCCCTCAATACTTAAATACAAAGAGTAAAGGGAGTTCTACTTGAATGGTTCATGAGGAGCGATACTTGCTAATTTTTTGCAAGCAGGGTAGAAAGCTAAGTGGGATTGATTGTGAGGAAAACTCCACAGTTAAGCGTGCTTGAGCCAAAGTGGATCTGGGATGAGTGACCTCTCGAGAAGTCTTGGTTACCGGGTGCAAGCCCCGAAAGTGATGATTGACACTATGTGATTAATTTCACTAGTTTCAATCCCACTTATTCACCCTTGTGGGCATCACCGAATGCAATGAGTGCTAAGTGGAAAATTAATAAATCATGAGAAATTTGTCAATTACGACTACCTATCATGAAAATGGTCATAGATGAATGACTTACTTAACGCAATTGAATCCCAAAAAATGATATCTAATATAGTGAACTGCAAAAACCCCTCAAAACTTAGATATACCAATATTTTATGATATAAAAAGAGTTAAGATATTCAAAGACACACCTGTTTTTTGGGAATATCACTCGCAAGGGGGTATCTACCTTTCTAGTCTTATCATAATAAACCAATTCTCATTGAAAATTTGAATCTAGGTGAAAAGAGCGCAAGACCTACTGATCCAGCACTTATACATATACACCTTGTCATATCCTCCTCATAAAAGTGGATTTTATGGAAAATAACCCTTTTGATATCTGTAAGCAACTAAGAATCCTCAAGGATTTTTTATCAAATACGTGTATGACTATTAACAAAGAAAGAAAAAAATCATGATTAATAAATCCAATAAGATCATATATGATCACAACTTGGAAAAAGTGTCTTCATATAGTTTTCTTAGAATCAAAACTCATCGCAAGCTCAAATGGAATTATGACATGGATAAAATGATAAATGAAGGGTGGAAAGCTTATTGTCGGCTAGAAAACAATTATAAAATAATGGAACTTTGGATTTGCGATGAGAAAAAAATCCTCTTTAATACTCTTTTTACTCCTATTTTTTTATGTGAATGTGAAGTCTGGGGATAAAGTATCTCTAGAGAGTCATAGATAAAGATAGAGTGGATAAATTTTTTTTATAAGATATAGTCTTAAAATTAAAAGTAATACACCTTATCCTATCCTTTTCATGGGAACAAGCCTTTCCCCCATTGAAAGCATAACTATGCAACATACCTCATTTACAAAAGAAACTTAAACAAAATGAAAAAAAGAGGTTTCCTAAAATTGCTTTAAACTCCAACTAAAATCAACTTTGGTTCAAGAAAAGATGGCATAAGAGATAAAAATCACACTGTGCAAACTCTATTCAAATTCTATATTCTGAATCAAGGAAATTACACACATATTTATACAAGCAATAGTCTCAAGATAGGAATTATATCTTCGACATACAGTAATTTGGTTGAGAGATTCTCTCAACCACACACTAAACTAGGAGAAACTATATTCTAGCTACTTCCTATTATGTAGGAACAAACTCCTCAAATGGAGAATTACAACCATAGACAAGTAGGAATTAATTATTTCTAATTCCCCCCCTTAATGACTACGTGTCATGATGTTAATTCACAAAGTCTTGTTGTGGTCAAACATAATAAAGAATATGTCGACGTCCATATAAAAGAGCAACCATCCACCGGAATGCATGGGTACGAACCGCTGCAACCGCTAGTCTTGTAGGATGTCCTTTGCATACATGATTCTGTCGGCCATTATCACTGCATATGTGTACCTACAAATCCACCACCATCGGGCGAATTGCATGTGCAGAATCTCCAAAACACAATCTGCCTCTCCCGGACAGATCCGCAACTTCCGATCTGCAACTCTCGCAGATCTTCCAACGAAGGTGAGGCTCCTGCGGATCTTCCACTGAAGGTGAGGTGGCGTCTTCCCGAACAAAAAATCTGCACCCAGAACAAAAACTTTGCAGGGTAAAATCCTGACACGGGTTTATCGTGTGCTTCCGTGCCAATCCCATGATTTTGTGCGTTAGCGCGAATACGTACTGAACAGTCGCGTCAATTGTGCTTCTCAGCGTGACTGTCAGTGAAGAAAGCACGCCAACTCCCTTCTGCTCAGAGATTAATGAATCATCTGAGACCGTGAGCCAGGCGTTACTGCAGTCCACCTGCTCTACCGAGCACAAAGCTCTCGTGTACATGCAGCCACAAGGCACTTTTTAGCCACAAAGGTGATCCAGACACAAAGGTTCTATAGGTGGTTTCTGGCTCACCACCAACCAACCACAAAGGCAATCTAGCCACAAAGGCTCTATATGTGTGGTTTCTGGCTCACCACCAACCATTACAAAATGGTTTTAAGATCACCACGAACTTTCAAATGCCTTTACAAGGCTTACATTTCATACTTCAACATTTGGAGTTTCTGGGTACATATAATGACCATAACAACCATCTAGACTTGTTTATAACATGCTAGGGAGTCTATTCCACAAATCCACACTAACTCAAACAAACATCTACTTTGTTGTCCACCATAAACGTTGTTGCTGCTTCATTGCCTCATCTTCTCCTACATCCTGGGCATCCTTGTCTTTGTCAAATAACTTCTTGGAACTCCATGCTTAACCTGTCATTCGTTAGAGTTGCAAATTCTAACAAAATAACTTTGCCTACATTGAGTTAGCTAGGCTCAATAAGGCTCAATAATATTTAAACATGATTCCAAGAAAATACAACATAAACTCTTCACATTAATTCCCTTTCTGCCCAAAGATGATTATTTTCCAAACATACGAGCAACCATTCCAACGATACCTGTGAGGGGTCCATTGATAAAGAAACCAGATTGACGAATTTTCAACTAGACTCAATGCAGTACATTCAAACATTGATGATCCAGACATAGGCACACACAGCCACACGAAGAGAACACAATTTTCCCCTCAAGAACAATAATCCAGGACTCCACGGTCCAATCCTCCATCGCGTTTCAGCATGCACTCCCCTGGCAGCATAATGCCACTTCCCCTACTCACAGTATCTAGGCTTGGTAATTGCTTCCAAGCATGCTGCCTCATGCTCGTTGACGTGCTGCAACAACTAAGACCCATTGCCCAGCTAATCTCCTCGCAATTGAACATGCAGATCTGTCTCCACAATCTGTTTTCGTCACACCGGGCACGCACAAACTTGATCATCCTCCAATCTTTGACGTAACTGTCATGTCTTCATCATATCCTGCAAATTTGTTTAGTGTTGGAATGACCAATTCCAACACACACTCAGAATTTTGACAATAGTTGGTCACACTAATGTCACTTAAATTACAACCAGTTTCATTGTCATGACAGTTAATCAATACAATACAAATTTAAAAACATCTTCAGAGAATTAAAAAAAACATTTGACAGTAGCATAAACTTTTCTTTCTGTGTATATCGACTGAGATGCAGCAAGGGGAGTAGCTCCAACACTCGAGCCATTTTTTTTAATGCCACACTTTCGCTAAAGAGGAGGATGGTACGATGGTTATGGCACATGCTTCTCAACGGTGCAAACTTCACCCAATCAGGATCACTGAGATCTATAGCGTATGCAAGTGCATGCAGTGTCGCACCGAGGAGTTCGGCCTTTCTGAGAAACCTCACCAAACAACAACTGTGCAGTCAAAAAATCAATGATCCAATCTGCAGCAAAAGAAAAAAACATACACACAAACATCTGCTGCGCACATCAAAAAAAATTTCCAACTGCATCAACACCATCTTTATCTGCTCAGAACTCAGACTTTGTAGTACGCGCTCCACCATCAACTCTACAGCATAAAGGTCTTCTACCTTCAAGCCAGAATGCTTAAGAATTTTCTTTACAGGCAAAAAACGCCTCCTCAAATAGATCTCCGCAAAGCTCTTCAAATTTCTGTCGAGTTATGGTACTCCTGAAATCACGATCCTCATAAACTGATTCAACTGATAGAGGGGCCTCGGTATTATCACTAAGAATTTCCTTTATGTGATTAATTTGTTTCTTCGACTTCGCCATTGCTTTAGGAGATTTCTGAACATCTATCCCATTCCCAACTTGCCTATTAAATTCATCTGCAAAATGCTCAACAGGACGCATTTCCAGAGTTTTCCTGCCAAGATTTTCCTTCCATCTTACATCTTTGACCTGGAATTGGTTAACCGAAACACTCTTCCCATACTCCTTTGTCGTATATGTAGAGAAATAACCCAGAGCAACATAAGCACTATTATAACCCATGTCATAAAACACAACATAAGCGTTGTATGTACTTGATTTCACTGTTGTATTTGGTTGGCTCAGCATTCACAGTTTACGGCTTTGTGTATTAGCGTTGACACAGCGGCTTACCAGCCACGGATCGGCTCCACCGGACAGTTGCCATTGCAGGCAACATATTGATGTAAGTGCACAATGCACATCAACGTCCTTCTAGGCAGGCGAACGCTACAATCAATAGAGTAAATCTCACGATGCGACCTCCGTTCGCAGCATCTCTCCTCTGCCTCCCCAATCCCTCTCCACGCAAAGCCCTTTCCTTCAACTCGTATTCAAGTTTGAAAGATGTAGATGTTGTTGAGCGCAGAGCCCAATCACCAATCAATCGTACCTCTTCACGCTGGTAACATTTATGAGCATCATCATCATCTGCACCACTTTTGTTTTCAGCTTTACTGGAATTTTTATTTTCTCCCTTTGCCTGAGATCGATCTTTTTTATTTGTAGTTTGTCCCTGTCTAAATGTTAAAACTTCAGGCAGCTCGTTAACAGAGGCGCATCATACTGACTATAAAAAAAAACTTTTTCGGAATGTTGTAATGAACTGGAATGACAAACCAACGCGACAAACGCCAGTTGCAGAATGTTGGCTCTACACGTAGATGGTTCTAAGCTCCACGGGCCTCATTCAACTCATCGCCCCAACTCAAAGATGATGAGTCCACACTCCGCAAAGCACACCAGTCGCTCGATGCACCAATCCGCCTATTTGTTGAAAGAAGACCTTTACAAGATGTCCATCTCATACAAACTGTCAAAGGCTGAGCAGATCAGCTTTCATTACGTCAAAGGATGGGCGAACCCCTGCTCCAACACATCCTCGCCAAACGAATGGACAACCGAAAAATAAGTCTGAAACACAATATACTTTCTTACTTTCCCTCAGCCCACGAGGGGCCGAGGCCCACGCTCTGATACCAAGATAAAAATCACACTGTGCAAACTCTATTCAAATTCTATATTTTGAATCAAGGAAATTACACACATATTTATACAAGCAATAGTCTCAAGATAGGAATTTTGTCTTCGATGTACAGTAATGTGGTTGAGAGATTCTCTCAACCACACACTAAACTAGGAGAAACTATATTCTAGCTACTTCCTATTATGTAGGAACAAACTCCTCAAATGGAGAATTACAACCATAGACAAGTAGGAATTAATTATTTCTAACTATAAGGATGCCCACTATTGGCTAAACCATTGGGGAATGAAGAGAGTGATCATTTTACAAAATAAGGATAATATTAAAAATAGTATAGCATCAAAAATTAAGGAGACAATGTGGTGTGATAAATAATTAAAAGGAAAAAGGAAATTAAGATATATAAGTAGGTTATCAACCTTATTATAGAAATCAACAATACCTCTCTCTTGTTCTTATGAGTGTAAAGAATAAAATAAATGTTGCTAAAATAAGAACTAATATTCATGTTCCTCATGGTGAAAGTGGGTGTTACTCAATTCCCAAAACACCATGTGATAGAATAATTTGTCACTTTTATGACACTAAGAGGGTTGAAGATGAAAATCACTTTCTTTTAAAATGCCCTGTGTATACTAAGATTAAATCTCAATTTCAAAAAAAAAAATCACATGATCAATCTTTATAACCTTTGAACTCAACAAAACTTTGTTGATCTTGGAACTTTTTTCTTCCCTTTTTTTGTTTGCTAGGCAATGTGAGTCCTGAGATGACTAGCATGCATAACATGTGGCTCGAGTAGCCACAACCCAAGGGCATTTAAGCCATCAAAATAACCCAAGGATCACACCTCGCCTAGGCCACACTAGCCCTTAGCATGGTTGTATTTTTTCCCATGAAGTTTCAAACAAGTGACTTTTACACCATGAAGTACCTTAACAAAATACCTTGTCATTGTCTACTCTATGCCTCGTGGGCCTTGAAACTATTCTCTTAATGCTCTCCAAACACATAAATAAAATTCAAAAAATTACAAGTAATCTTTTACTTTTTGAAAGTTCAATAAATCAATTTAATCTTAGTAAACATTATTTGTAAACATCACTATTATCTTTTAACATCATATATTATCTATTACAACCATATATAAAAAATAACAAACCTTTAAATTAAATTTAAATCACATAAAAATAAAAATAAAAAGAGAGAAAAAACAGCAACTTCAACAATATAATCGAAATCACTCATGATTTCCACAAAATTTTAATAATGTTGTGATATGTTAGACTAATCTACAAAATTTTAATAAACGTATGGTGTTTTACACTAATAGAAAACATAATTATAATTCAGGTTTCTTTTTCTCAATTATTTTAGAAATGTATTTTGTATATAAAATCATAATTATGATTGCATATTTATTATAAGCATTCAATTTTTTCTAATTTTACTGTCTATTAGTTTATTTTTGACTAAAACTTTATATCACTTATCCATATTTTAACTTTGGGAATTTATTTTTTGTTATTTTTTATTATTATTTAAATTGATTTATTTGTAAGATAATTGGTTGAGGTCTTATTATGCATTGTTTAGTAACTTTCATTTCTATAAGTTAGTATTTTTTTTTTCCTTTTTATTTAACCTATTAATTTATTTTTTAGTTCTTTATTATTTCTATTTTCATGAATTATAGATTTTTTTCCATATTTTCAATTTAAAATGACAAATTTTTAAAAGAAAAAAATAATTAAAAATAAAAAATCCAATAATATTTTTTTTAGTTATGTTTTTTTTTTTTTAATTGTATTTTTTTTTTTTTTTTTTTAGGTTTTATTACTTTTTAATTTGACTAATATTTTTTTTCCTAATTTCAATTCCAATTATATGAATCATAAATTGATTTATTGTTTACTTATAATTTTTATAATTAATAACTATTATGATAATTAGTTATTAATTTTTTGTTTTTAGTTTTATTTGTTTTACATTTAACTTTTTATTTTTATTTTTTTTCTATTTTTCTATTATTTCCATTTTCATGAATTTTAAGTTATAATTACTTTATTTTATGTCATCTTTCTTTTCTTGAAAATGAGTTTCCATGTTTAAAGCTGAACACATTGGGAAAATATGTATCATCTTAATTTGATTTTCTTATGGTTCATCATCTCGTACTCGGTTAAAACCACAAGTTTCTGTTTTTTTTAACAAGTTAAAATTCTACTTTATTTTATATCATATCTCTTCACAAGAATGCACGGTTGTGAAAACCTGGGAATCGATTTGCATGTTTAAAGTTGAAAATTCATAATCATTACTTTATTTTAAATCATATTTCTTCGCAAGAATGCACTGTTGTGAAAATTTGGGAATTGGTTTGCATGTTTACAGTTGAACGAGTTAGGAAAAGATGAAGCATTTTTTGTTCTCGTTCGCCATCTTGTGTTGTTATCACAACCACCAGCCAATAGATTCTACTTTTTAAAAATATTAAACAGTTACACTATTATACCAGTCATAGCATGGTATTCGACATTGGAATTTAGTTTGATTAAGTATTTTTACTAAAAAAAATTATGTTGTTTAACTATAGGTTAATATTGTGGATTAAATTTTGTTATTTTTCATCTTATCTATATTTTGATTGATTGAGATCTTATTATGTCATCACCCATTTTTTTAAACTTTTTTCTATTATATATTTGATTTATTATTTATGTTTTTTGGTAACATAGAAGGAGAGTGAATTCTCCAAATTAGCATCTCATTGCTGTTTCCATTTCTAGAGTCAATGATTTGAGAACTTCTAAGTTTATTTTTGGAAACTTATATCTTTGTTTCATCTACCATTAGTTCCTTGTTCTAAACCAATGAGTGTTGAGTGTGCATGGGAACGGGCATGGAAGACCTAGCAGTATTTTGCAACAAGGAAGAGTAACTAATTTTTTTTGTATGCAAGACAAAGCAGATTCATTTTGTTTGTGGGATGATATGTAGGTAAATGCACTTCAATTTAGTTAAAAGTTTTGCTAAAAAAAAATTGTTTAATAGTTCAATTTGTAAATTTTTTAAATTTTAGATATATTTCAAGTTGGCAATACTATCTATAATTCTCATTGTTAATTGGAAATTGGACACCTCACTTTGCAACAATTAGGAATCTAATGTGCATGTCCTTGAATTTGATTGTGAAACTCTTTTGAGATAGATTTCTTCACATAGTATGGAGGGGCTAGTTACTACAAGATTCATGAGGTGATTGGCAAAGGAAGATATGACGTTGTATTCTCAGCAATAGATTCAAATATGAGAAAGTCACTATTAAGAAGATAACCAATATTTTTGAGCAATTGTCTAATGCAACCCAGATATTATGTGAAATCAAACTTCTCTTCTCAAATTCATGAGACATCTGGACATCGTGGAAATCATGCATATATGCTACCTCCCTCACATAGAGAATTCAATGGAATTTATGTGGTATTTGAACTTATAGAGTCTGACCTATACTAGGTTATAAAGGATCATGATGATTTGACACCAGAATATTATCAATTCTTCTTGTACCAACTTCTTCTCACATTAAAATACATACATAGAGGTATTCTCTCTTGGTTAATGGTAGTCCCTTAATAATGTTGTTGTTGCTCTTGTGGTTTCCAATATGAGAAATGACAGCTTTTGTGAGCTTCTATTTTTTGAGTCCCTCTAGTATAAGATTAACTATAGTGCCACACATTTACAATATCCTAAGTCATGAACTTTTGCATGTGTTGTGGGTTTTGTAGATAAGTTTAGTTTGACTATGCTATATGCTATAGAACTTCTCACATACTTCAATTTAATTGTATTTAAACTAAGTGGCCGGTGCTAGCTACTACGTAGCACTTGTTACATACAAAATAATCAAATGCAAAGGAAGATTTGAGGTTTGTCTAAATTAAATTGTTATATTTTAATTATACAAAAAAAAATGGTCAAACAAAACCACAATATGTTATGTATTCTATATCTTTATTAAATTAATAAAAAATATATATTTATATAATAAAATAAAATAATTAAAAAAACAAAAAACTATCTACTTTTAAAATTAAAATTACCATAAAATAATGTATATGTTTTTTTTGTAAGTTTGGTAGGATTACATTTTCATCATGTTCAATATATTATCTCGATCAAAACAGGAAATTAAACCAGTAACTTCACATCAAAAAGTGCTTTAACAACAACACTCAATTATCTATCTAAAACCTTGTAGACAAAATAATTTGCCTATTGAAAAAATGAATTTTAAAAAATCCAGTATTTATAAATTATTTTAACATCTTTCACGGATAATCTTTTAGAAGTCATGGTCTTTGGTGAGTCATGATCTTCCTTTCTTAATGTGTTTTATTATTATATATTATATAATATATAAAATTAAAAGAAGAAAACGAAAAATAAGTGTTTTGTATATCATATGATATATAAAAGTAAAAGAAGAAAACGAAAAAAAGGTGGATGATAAATCAAAAGGGTTGCCACAATAGTGATCGGTGACTTATAACAACTGGTTTCTATTTCTAAGCCATTTGGGCATAAAATTTGGAGTTATTGGTAGGTTTGGTAAACCCCAAATCAATGGAGGGCATAAAATTTGGAGTTATGGGTAGGTTTGGTAAACCCCAAATCAATGGAGTTCTATCTCTCAAAATGCACCTGTGCGGTCTTTACACATTGTATAAGATTTAAATAAATTATACCCTCTTTATATCAATGGAGTTATATAATATCCATAAAAATAAAAACAGAAGGAATTATATCAAAATGCATATATGCGGTCTTTATACATGGTTAAAAGATTCAAATTGTAGATTAAACATATGGATTGTTTATATTTTGAGATTTGGTCTTCTTTGCTTCACATAATAGTTCAACTTTTTATTGACTCTACTCTCAATTGTTAGTTTTTTTTATTTATGTTGTTTTCTCTATCAACCTGGTTGTAATTTTGATTTGATTTTCTTGAAAACGATAATTCTAATTTCTATTTTTTATATGAAAATTGACCTTTCTTGATTTGTGAGTATATTGCAAAACATAGCAGGAAGTGGTGTTTGATGTCTATCTCCTCATTTCCACATATTTAATATACCATTTCATTTTATTACATCATGTCATTGTTCCCATCTTTTTATTATATATCTAATATATATGAGTTGGGTTTTAGGTTTGCGCTATTATTTATTTATTTTAGTATATGGATTAAGTTTCAAGTAGTTTTGCATGTTGATCAGTTTTTGTTTATTGAAATATTCTACGTAGTCTAATTATTTTATTTTGGTGTGTTTCTTCATTTTATATTCTTGTAGCTTTTGTCACATGTTTTTTTGAGACTTTTAATCATTTGTGCATATTTCTTATTTTATATACACTTTTTCAACCCATTTTTCACACAGCTAGGTCTATATTTTCTTCCACATTTTATTGAAGTTTGGTTGAATTTATATCCCTCTTACTTAGCCTCTTCCCACTATTTTGTGGGTTGTGTGATGTATGTGGTCATGTCAGGGTAAAACTTTGTGAGAGTGCGGATGTTTATGTATGCCACGAAGCTTACGCTAAGGGATATGGATCCATGATGGTCATGGTGCTTTGTACTAATGTATTATTAGATTTTTTGTAGGGTGTATATTCCTCTTGCTTGGAATCACTATGCTCATTTTTGGATCATATAATGTATGTGTACATGTGAGGTCAAAACTTTATGGGAATGTAAAAGTCCTTACATTGAATGAATCTTAGGGCCAATGAAGATGGATTCATAGTGGTTGTGGCCTTTCCCGCAAACATATTTCTTGATGAATAGAGAGATGATATTGCTTCTTACTTGACATCCTACCCTTCTTTGTAGGTTTTGTGATGCATGTGTCTGCTTCATTAAAAATTAGACATATTCATTATGTATATAGTTAAATTCTTTTTGTAATCATACAAACTTTATTTTCTTATGTATCTCACATTGGCTGGTGGAGCATGTCTATAAAGATGTAAAGTCCTTAGATATCGCAGAACTTATGCCAATGATTGTGTCTAGCATAATGATACATATAACTTTTCTTAATAGCCTATTGTTAATTTGGTTAAATTTCTACATCTCCTACTCAACTACCTTCTTATAAGGTATTTTCTTGTGGATGGTGGCAGATGCATTACCTAGGAGGGCATGGATGGTTGTCACATAAGGATGCAATGCCATACATTGCTTTCCTAATCAATGGATGGAGTGGTGAATCATTTCATGATGCCTTTATATGATTTGGTATGACTTGATTGCATGAGTTGGACATGCACATCTAAGGCACTAGGCATCCCTTATTTTATGAATGTACATTTGAGTACACTTGGGCACACTTGTCGAGTGCACCTAGATACACTTGTTAAGTGCACTTGGGCACACTTCCAAGTGCACCTAGATGCATTTTTTAAGTGCACTTTGTTGGGGGCATTGGGCACAATTAGGTGAACTTGTTGGGACATTGATGGTCAATGAACAAGGGATTGAAGAAAGTGTTTCTTCCTAGGTTCTCACTTAGTGTGAAAGTATCTTAAACAAAAATTGTGAAACCTAAAGGAAAAATTAAACAAACTACCCATCGACATTGGGTATACGTCGTTGGCTTCTGATTAGTCGAGTTCACTAGTTTTTGACGTCATCTCATTCATTCACACTTATTGGACTATGCTAGGTACCTTAGGGTCCATTTTCCTCATTGGTGGATTCCCTCGCGTTTGTTACTAGTATACCTCATTGACTGGTAATCAAGCAGTTTATACTATGCTCGACATCAACTCTCTTATTCGCATGTCATAGATTTTTACCATCGGGGTTATGTCGAAGACCCTAGTTTAGGGACATTTCACTCTTATATGACACCCTTCCCAAGTTGCATTGGATTTATGTATTCAATATTGATCCAAGAGGATCTTGCTTCAGTGCAGATTGGCAATGAAGTTTCATTCATCTCCAGTCATCTCCAGTTTGTCCGATGAGAAGTCCAGTCATCTTCAGTTTACATGATGAGGGTTACTTGTCGTGGTTATGATGTGGTTCGAATTTGATTTCATGGTAATTTCATGGTGTGGCAAAATGTAATGGTGATTAAGTGGACAAGATTTCATGGTTAATGTCATTCTGTAATGGTGAGTGGTAATACAAAGTGGTGCTAAACCTATGGTCAAACCCTAATCCTAAACTCATGTAATGATAAGGTGGAGAACCTATGCTATAATCCTAAGTGGTGAACCTAGCACAAAATACTATGTTTTAAAAACTATGTATTAAACCCATGTATAAGGTCTCGAACTATATTGTAAACCATATCATAAAACTATATAATATAACAGGCTTACCGCAGGACTAAGCCACGTCGGAGTAGTGCGTTACTACATGTGAACAATCGGGCTAACCGCATAGTTGTTACCACAGAGTTTCGGGACCACAACAGTTTGGAGGTTAAGCAAACCACAACCGCCGTAGGATGGTAGCTGTCACATGTAACAGCGAAGATCGGAACCATCGAGCTAGATCATCGTAATGGAAGACAACCACTTGACCGCAGCCCGGTCACATGCAGTTGGGTTATCCGCCCCACCGGTTGCTGACTGTCAGGGTTATTTTTATAACCAAAGCTTGTTTTTGGATTTTACATTTAAATGCCTAGTTGTGTAATCAAACCACCATGTAACCTAATGCAAGGTGTTTCACCTCCATTGCATTGAGAGGAGTTCTACTCACCTAGTCACATTAATTGCTAAACAACCATACCTTATTTGGCATAAAGGAGTTCAAATGACTTTATTTCAACTTAGCCATTTCACCATGGAGGAGGACAGAGTGATTTTGAAGGCTCATACGCAGATTATAAGAGAGAGATTCAGTTATTGTTTCAGGTGGAACTTGGTCGTCCGGAGGTGGCATTGAGCATATAGATAGGCATTGGAAAGCTAGGAGATAGAGCTTTATGTTGAAAGTGACTAGAGGTGTCAGTGAGCATGTTCAGTCTAGTGTTTTTTTGTGTAAATACTTCCTCAGATAAATCCTTAATAAAACGGATGCCCATATTGAAAGAGGACCCGAAGACGTAGTCCACCAGGGACGAAATCCATAATCAATGTTTATCGTCTCTTATCCTTGTTCTTTGCTGCAATTTTCATGTTTAATAAGATTCTTAAGTTATGGTTTAAGTTTTTAAATCATTTTCTTTCCTTCATTCTTCCACATTAAGAGATCAAGTTAACAATCAATTCACCATTGGCAAATAATCAGTTATGCTTCAGTATAGATCAGATCTATTTCAGATCATATATTTTTGTATCAGAGTAGGTTGTGTTGTAGGATTTTTTCTAGTGAATGTTAACCATGTCCATATTGCGACGTGGAGAAGGAACGCTTGATGATATAAAGTCATAAGTTGGAAAGCTGAAAGTCGCTCATCATTTAACAATGGGAGGAACCAATGTAGGTGAAACTCCTAAAGTGAAGGTCATGGGCGAAGAACAGATTCAGCAAATGTTTTTGAACATGCAACGGTTGTTGGGAGAACTCTACGAAGATAAGAAGGTGAGAGATGCAACTTATTCTTCAAAGGCATCGAACAAGGACAAGGGAAAGGAAAAGTTGATAAACCTCCTTCTCCTCCATCATCTTCATCATCATCATCATCTTCTTCTTCTAGTTCAAATTCTGAAACAGAAAAGAAACCTCATAAATCTCTTTTGAAACTTGATGTAAAATTTGAACTACCTATTTATGATGGAGAAATGAACCCAGAGAAACTAGATAACTTGATTAAGAAGTTAGAAGTGTATTGCAAAATTCAGAGCATTTCTGATGAAAAAACAAAAATTCAGTTAGCTACACTTAGAATGGAGGGAACAACTTTAATCTAGTGGGAAAGTAAAACATGAGCATATTTAAAGCGGAAAGGTAAATTCATTTCCTCATGTTCTAAGTTTTTAAAATCTCTCATAAAACAATTCTATCCTTTGGGATACACATAGAAAGATGTTATTGATTGGCAGCATATGAGGCAAGGTAAAGGGCATAATGTTCACGAGTTTACTCAGGAGCTCAGGAAGAAAGATTTGGCGCTTAGTATTCCATTGGAGACACATGAGAATTTATTGAATTACATTAGCATTTTACATTCATATTTACAACATACTTTATTGATGTTTAATCTTAATGACTTTGATGAAGTGTGTGTTCAATCCATACATATTGAATCAGGTGGTAGACCATTCGAGTTTTCACCAAAAGAATCCAAACAGTTGGAAATCAAGGATTCCAAAGATAGCAAGAGGAAGAGCAGTTTGACGGGAAATAAAACATCTATAGCTCAAAAGGAAAGTGAAAGACCTACCTGTACTCACTGCCAAAGGATCAGACATAATGAAGACAAATGTGCGGAACTTCACCTAGAACTTAGACTGAAGAAGTTCCAGAATAAGAAAGGTGAAAAGAAGGCTAATGTAGCAATCTAACAATATTTGGCTCCGATTTTGGTGATGAAAGGAAAATAACCGCAATGGTTTCGACAGGTAAAAATTCTGACGCTAGTTCAAGTTATAGTACTTTTGCATCTTCTTCAAACATAAATCATCTAGATGAAGATAAAAGAGTTTAATTATTTCACATAAGGGTAACTTCTAAGCACACAAAAAGAGACACTTTTTTTACAGTGGATCACAAGAAAATTTAATATCTGAAGAATTAATTAAGAAATTGGGTTTGGAGACATAGAATCATCCAATACCATACCCATTAGGTTGGGTAAAATAAAAGACTTTGATTAATGTCACAAAGTGTAGAAATTATACAAAATGCATGTATATCTTGGATTACCAGATCTAACAATGTAGTAAAGTTAAATACTGAATCGCTTCTACAAATATTTTGCAGAATTAAAAACAACACAATTGCCAATCACATGAAGCAAAGAAGAATAGATCAAAACCACAACACCATATATTCCCGGGGAAAGCTTGCTACTCAAAACCCCTCTACCATATATTGTATATTCCACAAGGAATCATGAAACAATTGTTGGGAAAAATACTGAGAGGGGGGGTGAATCAGTATTTAGGGCTGAAAACTTTTTATTTTGTTCTTTCTCTTAAAACCATATGTTGTTTTACAGAATCCAACGTGTATGTCCAGAGATCTTATTATGTCTTTACTTAGATCATTGCATCATTCATTCATCAGATGTTTAGTAAGCAGTAAGTATGAACAGAAATAACAGAACAAACCATCAAACATAAGCCACACATATGAACACCAGTATTTAAGGTGGAAACCCAATTTGGGAGAAAACCACAGCTGTTGTTATCTCAGTCTTCAATATTTATTATAAAGAAAACTTCTAACAATTTATGTTGGCGCAGACTTATACCAACACGCAGGCACCTACCTGCAGAAAGGCTACAACCTTCTCTCGTTTACCAGCTACCACTGGAAGGGAGCTACAACCCCCTCACTGAAGGCTTCGACCCTCATCACCACTGCGGACCACGTTCCATCAATTTTCATACTGGATCCACCAGTTTCCACACAACATACCTTGCAGGCCACCAGATTTATTCATTTTCTTCAGTACACTCACACCAGTTCTTCATGATTTCATCAGTCAATCAAACCAGATATTCATCATCATCAGATCATTATATCCATGGGTGCATCGTAGACTCAGATTTATCAATTAAGAACAGAGTTCGTCCATGCAGATATTCCTTAGAGAAATTTATTCATTCACCACCCTTACGCATGCACCCCTTGTACAATAATCATCTTCTCCTTATATAGTTTTTTCCTTTAGTAAAACCATGAGTCAAAACCATCCAACTGCTGATGGTATTCCTTCTTTTATTGAAATTTTATTTATCAAATTCGTGGAATTTGATAAATAAACATTATCCACAACCTTTGGCAATTTAAAATATATAATAGAACTTTATATTAATAACTAGCGCTTTTAAATAGACCTTAATAATGAGCAATATAAATTAAATTGGGGCCCAGCACTAACAATCGACCCGATCGAAGGGCTCACGTTCCATCGCGCCGCAACATCCAAATCGACGGATATCGCTTGGGTAACTTGCACGGGAAATAACGCGCGATGGCACGCCGTACCTAGGTTATCCTTCATGCACCTTCCGAACATAGCCACCGTCTGATGTCATCTTCCCAGATCAACGGTATGTATCAATATCGCTGGGCATCCTAGGTTAAACAATAACACGCGATGGCGCATAGTGACAAGTGGTTTTCCGTGGGTCCTCCTTGCCACGTGTCGAATGATTTATGGAATCGCTCCCAACTCCTCAAATACCGCTTACTCCGCATAGGTGGTGTGATGAAAATCATAAACCGCCTTCACTGTTCACTCGGTCACGGTTCCGCTCTTCCACGCAGGGTTCCCTTCATGATTCCAAAGGGTTAGTCTCGGTTTTCTCTATCCTTCTTACTTAGTTAACTCTGGTCTATCTTCGACAAGATTTCCAATAAACAATGAACAAATGTAGTTCTCTTCTGACGGGATTTCCTTACAAACATCAACTCGAGACAATTTAATGTCATTCTGTCTTCAATTCTGCTATAATATATCAACCTTCCATTGCAATTTCAGAGTTCTATCCTGTCACAGTTCTGCTTCTAACTGTACATTCAAGTTCTTGATTCTACAAGCAAAACCATCATATCTCCGCAACCATTAATTCCTTCAATGGATTTCTTACTTATCACGGATTCCATCAGGGTGAATTACCATTTACTAGAATATTCATTTATTCTTTTCTATTCGATGGCCTTTTTCTCCTACTCTGTCTCTGGACAATTCTGCTTCAATTATGCACTCTTCTTCTGCTGCTACTTTTCTTTTCCTCTTTTCATGGTTACAGTTTCAGATGCTCCTTCTTTGCTAATTCTTTTGCCATCAATGACAACATTTCCAAAAACAATTACGTACAATTCTTCTAACAAGAATCCTCCTGTATTCAGCTAATTGTCTCACACTGTCTCAGATAAAATTGGGCCAATACTCAACCAATTTTACTGCCTCCAGATAGTCTGCCTTGTGTTTGTGTCCAATTGATGATGTCAATCAGAGTTAAATTTAATTTCAACTCGGGAAGGTAAACTTAGAAGTGCCACCTATAGGTCTAGAAATATTCCTAATTTGTCCGAGATTTATGGTTCTCTTACATGAACATATTCATCAAGATCTCTTCCAACAACTAAACAAACCTAGATCTAACATTCGTCAAGATCCTAAGGTTCTCTTACAAGAACACATGAATTTTAGGATGTCCTCCAATATTAGAACATCTAAACAAACCTAGATCTAACGTTCGTCAAGATCCTAAGGTTCTCTCACAAGAACACATGAATTTTAGGATCTCCTCCAATATTAGAACATCTAAACAAAAACTTAAAAGCTGAAATGAAATAAAAACATAAATCAAATTATACCTAAAATAAGCATGCAAGTGAGACCATGGGGGGCCTCCATAACTCCACAAGCACACCTCTTCAAAGGAGACTCAAATGTAGAAGCAACAAAATCAAAGTATGATTCTTTATTTCAAAATCTCCATCATGATGTACAAACCAACTCTAAGATTACAAATGGAGGAGATTATACTCCTATTTATACAATGGGATGAGATAACAAACTCATAATGATGATCCACTAATCTCTCTTTAGTTCCATACATCTCTCAACCATCTAGACACATAACCCACTTTTTTCCTTGATCTTCTCCATGAGATCATGATCTTTTCCATAAGGCTTATCTTATCAAATTCGAAATTGATCATTCAAGGCCACATAAAGGTGTCTTGGAAGCTTCCTTATAACCTACACATGTCACAAAAATAATCCACTTTCCATAGATGAAGTAAAATATATTATTTTCTAATATTTAATCAAGAATTTCTCTTAAAAATGCTTGAAAATAAATAATATTTGGAAGATATAAATGAGACCCATTAATGATGAACAATAGGGAAAATGAAGTGACATGGTAGTGAATAATGAGTGATATAATGGAAGCATAGGTGAAAAATGTATAGTAATGAGTGATATTTGTATGACATTTTGAAGCCCAACATACCCCCCAAATGAAGCTCTTGCATGTCCTCATGCAAGCTACTACAATGACTTATTTGATTTTATTCTTAGATGAGCTTCCTTTGATTGAATTACAAGATGTTTGGTTCTTGTGTAACAACCATCTTTCAATCATGGACTTCCTTTTAACTTTGCACATCTTTTGATAAATTTTATTTTTGCAAAGCATTTGCATCTTTTAATGATTGGTTCTTGTGTTACAATCATTATTTACTTTGTTGAGATCTCTTTTTAATGATTGGTTCTTGTGTTACAATCATTATTTACTTTGTTGAGATCAATCATTTTTAAGAAGTCATTTAATATGCTCATCATTTTGTAGTAGTTTTTATTGTGGGAAGACTATGTGGGTTAAGATGTAATATGAATGAGAGAAAAAATGAAGTGTGAAATTCCCCCCTCCCCAACTGATGGTTTTTGGCAATTTTTAATGAGAAAGGGAATAGTGAAATAGTGGAATATTTTCCAAATATCACCATTTTAGCATCTAAAAAGAATTTCAAGATTAAAGGTTAGAAAACATCATACCTTACTTACCTACAAAAGTGGATGAATCATGCATATTTAGCTGCTACAATTCTAATCTGAAGCTTCTTCTGAAAGTTGTGGATGAAAGATGGATCTGTATTGTCGTATCTGCTACTGGATAGTCTGATGAATCTGATGAGTCTGCTGAATATGGCTGAAAATCTATAAGGTTTGGAAGGTATACAAAATATATAAGTTACATTTCCCCCCCCCCCAACCTTATTTATGACTTGTCCTCAAGTCATGACAAACAGAAAAAAAAAATGAAAGGAAATCTGCTTCATTTGCTACAAAATATGGGTCTTCAAGTCTTCAATGGTCGATGGCACAAATCTTACTATGTGATTAAATGTGTTGGTGTCGAACATAGCAAGAATTTGTTGACTTAGTGGCCATTAATGAATGCCACTAGCCAACACGAGAGCTCCCACCATTGATTCCAATGGGAGTCAAGATGCCTAACACATCTTTGTAGGTACGAATAAGTTTGTTGTGGTCGAGTCACCTACAAGATCCAACGAACAAGGGATATTAATGTACTCCCATTGTTCATTGGCAAGAGTACTTGCCATTAAGGCATGCAAGCCTCTAGGTGTTTTTACAAAGATAATTAGACTCTAGGGCTTTGACTCAATGATATACATAGAAGCAGGGTTTTATTGGCAGAAATGAAAGGGAAAGGAAATGACAAGGAAAATTAGAATGACAATAAGCTTGTAAGTGAGCTTCTTGGTTTTATTTTGTGGGTTAGGAATGGATGAAAGGAAATGCATGGTGAATGAATAAGAACTCTTTCTGTGAAAAATGGATATGGAAATGGCATGCTTTATGGATTTACAATTGGTGGAATTCAAAATCTTTTTGAAAAAGGGAGGTGCAAGGTAGTGGTTGTGGACATGGATTTGTCTTTAGAAATTTTCATGAATTTAGTCTTTGGAAGACCAATTGTCGTCACAATGTAATCTCTTTAATGATCACTTGATTATCTTGAAACTTGTAAAAAAAACTTGGCTGAAAAAAAACATAAGTGTGTTCAAGAAGAAATGTGCATTTCCTTCATGATTCTTACGCAAAAATTTCATATCAAATAAAACAGATTTAATAAAAATCAAAGTGTTGAAATTAACTCAATTCATGATATTAGTATCAATCCATTCTTAAAAATAACCATGAAAAGTAATACTCCCTGTTTGTGTCAGATAACTCATGAAATGTGCTTGGCAAAAATATTGGCATTAGAAAGATATGTTGTGTTCTGCATATTAGTATGTCACATAAAAGCATTCAATAGAGAGATGTTATGAGTTTAATGCCAACTTGAAGCTATTGAAACAAGATAATCATCATCTATGGAATCCTCCAAATGTTTAATAAATCGATGCTCGAAATTTGTTTCCAAGTGTTCCATTATTTATTTTCAAATTTGGGTGAATTTTGTGGAAAGTGTTTTTTAGAAGCAACAAACAAAATAATTTTTATTTTTATTTTAATAACAAATAAAAAAAAACATTTTTTTTTTTAATTTATTATATATATATATATATAAAAAACAAAGAAAGTCAACAAACCCTAAGTAAAAATGTTTGGTTTTTAACTGCTACAATAGTGAAATTTTTTTTTTTTTAAGTGAAAACAATTTTTTTATTATGTTATTTTTCAAATAACAAAATTAAAATTATTTTGTCATTAATGATTGGTGTTGATTTTTTGTAAACAACAAATTTAAAAAAAAAAAAAACAAAGTTATTTTTTTTAATTTATTGTTTATGTTAATTTTTTTATTTTTTATTTTTTAAATAACAAAATTGAAATGAAAAATGTTATTTTCTTTTTTAAAGGATGAAAGTCTTTTTTATTATTTTTATTATTTCTTTCTTTTATATATATATATATATATATATATATATATATATATATATATATATGTATGAAAACTTAAAACGAAGATGCTTTAGGATAAACAAACCTCCATCATTCCAAAAACAAGATTAACTTACCTTGGCCTGAAAGTTCGTCCATGCCTTTTTTTTTTCATGGTAGCTGCATAATTCAACAAGAACCGTTCTCTGTCATGTGTCTTCCCACCAACATTCTGATGGTGGCACTGAGGGAATGCCCGAGGATCCATAGCTTATTGGCACCGTACTCGCAAACACACTTGTGGAGGAGATCGAGAGCCTCTTCGATGCGCAAATTGAGGTTCATTTCAACGATTCTATGCTGTCAGGGTGATGGACCTGCTCGCTCCATTTGAACACTGCACCCACGATGATCATTCCTCATGGTATCAAATATAGCCATTCAAGTAATAACTTCAGGGGACGGATTTCTGATGCATGCCAAATATTTGATGAAATGTTTGAAAGAAATGTTTGATGAAATTCAAACATCGTCTCCTCACGCATTCATTGTCTCATATCTTATCGAGAATCCACATATAACATGCAGTTAAGTACGCAGATTGTGGATGGATATGCTACTGACAGATGGGTACAAACGTAACACACACACTGAGTGTTCGAGCATACCACAAAAGAAATCCTTCTCGAGCCAAATAGAAGAAATGAAGAACTCGTTACGGATAGGGTAGAAGGAATATTGATGGAAATTAGTTTGATTTGAATTCGAAGTTCAGGGGAAAGCAGTGGCGCTCGCGGTTTGAAACACTCACCAGGATTCCACAAACAGAAATGAAGAACCAGCCAGCAACTCTGACTATCGACTCCGACGAAGAGGAGGACGATGACACTGAGGTGTTATGTGATTGGAGGGGTATACCTGCTTCCTCTTCTAAACGCAGCAACAAACGCAGCAACAAGAAGATGAAACGGATCTACCATGGAACTTCGCTCAACGATCTCACCAAATTCGACCATCAAGAAAATAATTCTACTCTCACTCTACTTGTGCTTTGCTTGGAAATGGCGTTGTCCACATATAGTGATCGGTCCCTCTTGAGCTCACGGCCAGCTGGTAAAATGATTTCCTTCTCCTTGTAATTTAATCTGGAAAATCCCAAATATCAGCAAGATTTCCATCGAAAATTGCTCCAAGAAATACAAGTGTGTGGATTGCACTAATATGGTGGCTGCAACTGCACTCCAGGAAGATAGAAATTCTGGACTCCTGCCACCTTGCTCAGTTTCGGATTCCTATATATTATATAGGAACAGTTTCAGGACTTTGCCAATTTCAGAGATTATATATTAGTCCAAAACATTAAGTGAGTTCCCCAAACAGTGTAATGACAATATGATTTGATCTGACGCAGAGGATGGATTGTTTATATAACAAGGCATATTTATCTTCTCCCTTTTTCGTCGATTCACTACAGAGGAAGGACCAGGTTCGAATCGTAGCCACCAAAAACAAAAAGATCGCCTCAGTGAATTGACAAAAGGTGAAATATGATACGGATCCGTACTGCCAAAATCGCAAAGCTTTAACTGATCTGTGTGTGGATTCACCAGGAGATTTTGTTGTTTTATATCACAATGACAAACGCAAATAGCCCCATGAATGTTTTATTTTTTGTTTTGTTGTGTCGTTTTAAAAAAAAAATTCGTTTGGTTGTGTTTTGTTATTTTATTTTTTATTTTTTTTATTATATTTTTTTAATTGTTTTGTTTTTAATGTTTTTGCATTTTTTATGGTTTGTATTTCATTTTAATATTTTATTATTATTATTATTATTATTTTTTAATAATGTTTTGTTTTATTGTGAAATTTTTTATTTAAATGACTTTGTTGGTTGGTTATTTTGATAAAAAAAATGAAATTGAACCTATCTCTGGTTAGTTTTCAAAAAGATTTTCTTTTAATAATATATATATGATATATATATTATTATTATGTGAGAATTTATTTATTTATTTATTTTAAACTAATTTTTTTTTTTTTAATTTTTTTAAGATGATCTTTTGCTCATTAACAAAAAATTTTATTGACATATGGCAGATCAATTTTCCAGAAAAAAGTATTTTTATTTGAAATAAATCAATAGATTTTCTGATGATCCTGATCGCACAAAGCATAGGAAGAGAGCATACTAATCTCTTGATTTGTTTTTATTTATGGAGGTTAGCGTGGATGGATAATAAACACAATCAAGATTTGTGACAAAACCTCGTATTGTCTATACCCTTTCTGCAATGTCACGGGGGCATTTAGACTCTCAGAAGACCAAGCTTTCCGATAATCAAGCTCCTGGCTTACCTGTGATACAGAAACAAGATATAGAAATGAGAAGATGAAGCAGCTCTTGGTGTGCCATTGAATTTATTCATTTATTCATGATAATTTTTTATTTTTGAAAATAAGACTAAAAACTTCTAATAATAACGACTTCTAATAACTTCTAATGAGATCTCATTTTTATTTTTCTAATCTATTCTACCTAACGTGCTTGAAAGATTTATTTATTTCCTAGGTAAAAGAATGCTTCCAATGAAGCCATCTACGGATTAAAAATTTGAACATGCTCACATCAAGATTTAAAATTTTTACGTTATATTTTACAAGTATGTGAGTGACCTACCTTAGAGTTGGCTCAAGGTTATTGTCCTTGCTCTCCAAGAAATACCTATTCAACATTTTCAAATTCCTCATCCGTAGATCGATTAGTGAGAAATGGGGGGTTTAAAATAAAAACTGAATTTAAATTAACTATGTGCGAAAATAAATAAATAAAAATGTTCCAAACCTTGAACTTCCTTTATGAACATGCTGTCACCAAGTTCCACAAATTAGTCCATAAAAATAAATGCATAAAATAATTACTAAATCCTTCTAGTTGCACTTCCCCGGCAACGGCGCCAAAATGTTTGTGTCCAATTGATGATGTCAATCAAAGTTCAATTTAATGTCAACCCGGGAAGTTAAACTTAGAAGTGCCACCTATAGGTCTAGAAAGATTCCTAATTTGTCCAAGATTGTAATGTCCCAAATTTTTTCAAATAAATTGGGACATTAATTTTTTCTCATATTATCTAGGAGATAAATAAAATGGGTGAGGAGACCCATTTGCCTAAATAAAATTCCACATGAAGTGGGAAGGGGATCCATGGAGTAGCCATTTTTGTACCTCTTAGTGTAAAAAGGGGGCAAACACATGAGGATGAAGTCATGTTGACCCAAGTCAACAGTGCAGCACAAGAGGGTGTAGCTTGCTTGGGAAGCCAGCGCAGTTAGAAAGGGACGAAAATTCTAGAGAAAGGAAACCCTAATAGGGTGGGGTCCATGGCATAGAGACATCATTTGCATATAAGGAGGATGAGGCAGCCATAGAGAGCATTATTGAATATTTGGATTTAGAGTCTATTTGCAATCTTCAGTTGTTCAGCTGAATTGCAGTGCCTTTGGCACGAGGGATTCCTGTTTAGGAGTTCCTCTCCTCTCTTGAGTAGCTCAAGGAGGATTGCTCTTCATTTCTCCATATCTAGGCATTTGGCCATAGCCACTTCTTCATCTATAGCGCATTCACTGGGTTGTGTTGCAGGTGTTTTTGTGGAGGATATTCCACAACACCATTCCTTGGATCATTTCTCATAGGAAGGAGTTCCTATTCTTTGGGAGGATCAGCAAGGAGGGTTTCTAGAGCTGATTTGCATATCTTGGCAGAAGGCCCAGCTTCTCCCACCTTCATCAGCGCAGTCCCTTCCATAGACTACGTTATCTCAGAGTTTGTCTAGAGTGGGGGTTTTCTCCACCATTTTGGAGGTAGATATTTCTTGTGCCGGGATCAGCCTTGCACTCAAGGAATCCATTGGAGGAGGTTATTTCAGTTTTCCGACCATATTCATTCTCCTCCTTCTATTGTATATTTTGAGTTGCTGCAGCTACCCAGCAACTCCGGCATTATTGTATTTTCATATTTTGTACATGTATTGAAGCCAATCCTTCTAAGGATTGTGTATTAGTGTTATAGTAGTGTTTTCAAGGGTTGAGAGCACCCCCTCATTTCTTGAGCTATTATTGTAATATCATTTTATTATCATTTTACATGTTGCAGTGTCTCCATGTTACTGCATAGTCATAGCTGGGTTCACTTGTGTAGCTTGTTTATCTCATGATTATTGTACTTCTGTCTTGAGGATTGCTATTGTTCATCTTTAGCATCATTTCCCTCAAGATTCTGTATACATTTGCAGCTGCTATTATTTCAATAAGATGGCTATGAGTTCTCCGGCATTTTCAGAAGTTTGAGCAAGTTCTCTTCATGCTTATGATTTTCATATTGTTGTAGCTCATTCTCTAGAGCAATATCTTCCAGAGGAAGAAATATTTGCATAGCTATAGGCAGAGCCTGAGCTAGGGCCAGATAGCCTCCGGTTCTCACCCTCCCTATAGAGGTGAAATAACTGGTAAAAGCCCTCTCACTCAATCTCTGACATAGCCTTGTTCATATTTCCGACAAAGGAACACTTCAGTGGAGAAAAATTCTGCTGATTTCCATTTTGGGACATTACAGTGGTATCAGAGCATCTTTCTTGGCTCAGCCTGTGGCCTTCAAGCCCAAGAAAGAAGAAATCAAGATGATGAAGAGGATGAGCTTGATCTCATCAGTTTTCAGATCTGGGAAGAACCTCTCCAAGGAGGTTGAGGAGAAAGAAGAAAGAGAGGAGGAAGGACCCTGCATTTCCTATTCTCATCAAGAAGGAGACAAAATTTTGAGCAGGAAGAAGACTCCATTTTCTGATGGAGAAAGGGGGATAAGCTTACAATGCTTCTTCCTAAATCTGCACCAAGCATTCATGAAAATCTCAAGGAGATTAGGAGGGAAACAGATGCAGAATCCCCGAGAGGGTTTGATCTTAAAGCAAAATCTAGATTTGTACATAGTGGGTGTGGGCATTTAGCCACACACTATGAGGGTCAGCGTAGCCATAGCCCCAGCAGTCCCATGAAGGAGATGGAAGAAGTAGAAAGAGTCACCAAGGAGAGAAGGCAGCATGGTAGATCCTATCTATCACATTTTGATGGTTCACTTGCCGGTTCAGCCAAAGCTTGGGTGGAGGAATTAGACACCTTCTTGCAACAGCACCAAATTCCGGAAAGTCAAGCTACCAGAGTTGCAGCGCTACATATGAGAGGTAAGGCCTATGATTGGTGGATCTTTGAATCTTTTCCTCTGAAGAATAATGGCATTACATCTTATGCAAATTTCACTAAGGCATTAGTGAAGAGATTTGATGGGAGGATTCTTGAGACACACATGATGGGTTTGCACAATGAAGGCCAAACAAAACCCTTGCATGAAAACGCAATGCCTCTTCATAAAACAATGGAGGAGGCCGAAAATCTGAACCAAAACTTGTTGAAGAAGGAACTTTCATCTCACATCTTGAAGCAAGGGAGTATGGGGATCTCTTTTCCAAAGGAGGATCCAAACATTGAGAGGTTGCCCACTCATGTTGCAGATATTGAGGGCAACAACGTTGTTAGATCTAGAGTTGATCTAGCACCTCATGCAGAGGGAAGAGTAGCTCTCGCTCCACATAGAGGGATGTTTTCATATTTGCAAGGGAGTCCCCAGGATCTCATATATAGAGATCAAGGCACATCTCATGTTTTACCAGTGCCATTGTTGAGGAGGTGTGGGACCTTGGAGGCAAAAGGAGGAAGTAGGGAGAAGACCCAGCATCATGAGATGAGGAGTACACATCCCTATCCATCTATAGAGGTTGATGCACCTAAGGAGATGATTGGATTACGCAGTGGAAGCATGGAGGGTTATCTCCATTCATCTATTCAGTCATCATTTGATAATGATGTCTCATTGCATGGAGACATTTTGCAGGAAGATCTCATGTGTGGAGATCAAGGGACAATTCATGTGCCATTATTGGAGAGGTGTGAAACCATGGAGTCACAAGTAGGAGTTGGGGAGAAGAACCAGCAGCATGAGTTGGGGAGTACTCACCCATATCCATTTTTGGAGGTTATTGCACCAAGGAGGGAAGCTGGATTGCGCAGTTAGGGCATGGACATTAGTGTTCATCCATATGTTCAGTCTTCTCTTGATGGAGATGTCTCACCACATGGAGGCATTTCACCCAGGGGGCCACTAGCTCAGCAGAGGAGGATGGTTGCTTCACACTCGGAGGCACCACTCATTGATTCTATAGAGGTGGGAAACTTGGGAGAGCTTGAGACCGCAGTGGGAGTTTTGGATGGATTCATGAAGGAGGGATACATTTCCTCAACCACCTCTACACCTACTCTCATTGCAGATTCTGCGTTGTGGCAGAAGCAGCATTGGAAGGATAGCAACCTTCCAATTTGTGACTTGGGCATAAGAGATTTCAAGGAGGAGGACAGCAATATGACAAATGTTCTTCATGAGGAACTACTAGCACTGTCATTATGGAGGCTAGATCTGCATTGGAACTCCCGGCTATTGATGGGATATTCCAATGATTCTTTCACCTGCAGGACATCTGATGATCATCATATGAGGAGATGCACCAGCCATATAGAGATGGGGGAATCAGCACAACTACCCCTTTTTCCTTTATGGATGAGAGGAGATTCATCTATGAGTCCATCACTTGATATGAGCAGAGAACATGGTAAGGGTGTACATTGATTTTCACATGATCATTTGTATGATATATGTATGCATCCCTTAACCATACATATGCAGGAGAATGCTCCAAGGAGGAGCCTACATTTTGCTAGACCTCATGGTTTAGTAAGGGCCATAATCATGGCTAATGGCCATTATCTTGGAGGATTTGGGGAGGATAGAAATTAGGGAGGACATGCTTAACTTTCAGCAGACATCATTTACCTTCCCCAAGATTGTGAGGAGATTGATGCAACACACTGGTGGTTGAGCAGCCACAATTTTTATCAGTCTCTATGGCAGTGGAGCACTAAGCTACGTTGATTACACTTGAGGGACCATTTTCCTTCTCATTTGTTACACATGGCAGCGAGCATGATGCTCCTATTTACTCCCTATGATTCTATTGTTCATGCTTTTATGAGGAGTAGGATTGAGTAGAAGACACATAGGATGGATGTGTCCATTGAGGGAGTAGTCCCTCACATCTTCTGCATTGCATGTTCTAATGGGAACATGAGAAATGGTATGGCCACTACAACAGCAACAATGTTTTATTATGAGGTGAGCCATATGATGGGTATGAGACCATATGAGGATGATTCCCGACTCATCACATATGGAGATGTTTGGGCCAGCATGTCTTGTAGTGTTGGGGGAGAGACCTTGAGAAGTCCAGCCTTCTTCCTGCCACTTTATGGCAACATTATTGCAGCCCAGGATCATCACACACTCTACACTTATCTTAAGTGGAGAGATGGAAAGCGTGGGGTAGACTGTGTGGTCTACCATGTACAGATTTTTAGCCCACCTTCCTTGCCGAAGCCAAAGGTGGATGACATTTCTCCTGAGTTGCCTAGTTGGGAGGTGACTCAATTTGCATGGCACATAGCTTGGGGATGGATGGATCATATGGGGGAGACAATTCTTATTAGATTTCAGACTTCATTCCTCAAGGAGGGACCTCTAGACACCACTTGCTATCTTCTTGAGCATTACACCTTACATGATGATGGCTTGAAAACTACTTGCATGCTAAGGAGGAGCATTGTGGAGGATTGGATTGATGAGATAGCATCACTGCATTTGGAGGAGATCATCATACAGGGATGCTACAAGCAGAGGAGAAGAAGACATAGTCTATCCTTTCACTTGCTTGAGGGCAAGCAATCTTTGGGAGGGGAGGACTGTAATGTCCCAAATTTTTGCAAATAAATTGGGACATTAATTTTTTCTCATATTATTTAGGAGATAAATAAAATGGGTGAGGAGACCCATTTTCCTAAATAAAATTCCACATGAAGTGGGAAGGGGATCCATGGAGTAGCCATTTTTGCACCTCCTAGTGTAAAAAGGCAGCAAACACATGAGGATGAAGTCATGTTGACCCAAGTCAATAGCGCAGCACAAGAGGGTGTAGCTTGCTTGGGAAGCCAATGTAGTTAGAAAGGGAGGAAACTTCTAGAGAAAGGAAACCCTAATAGGGTGGGGTCCATGGCATAGAGACATCATTTGCATATAAGGAGGATGAAGCAGCCATAGAGAGCATTATTGAATATTTGGACTTAGAGTCTATTTGCAATCTCCAGCTGTTCAGCTGAATTGCAGTGCCTTTGGCACAAGGGATTTTTAGGAGTTCCTCTCCTCTCTTGAGTAGCTCAAGGATGATTGCTCTTCATTTATCCATATCCAGGCATTTGGCCATACCCACTTCTTCATCTATAGCGCAGTCACTGGGTTGTGTTGCAGGTGTTGTTGTGGAGGAGATTCCACAACACCATTCCTTGGATCATTTCTCTTAGGAAGGAGTTCCTATTCTTTGGGAGGATCAACAAGGAGGGTTTCTAGAGCTGATTTGCATATCTTGGTAGAAGGCCCAGCTTCTCCCACCTTCATCAGCGCAGTCCCTTCCATAGACTGCGTTATCTCAGAGTTTGTCTGTAGTGGGGGTTTGCTCCACCATTTTGGAGGTAGAGATTTCTTGTTCCGGGATCAGCCTTGCACTCAAGGAATCCATTGGAGGAGGTTATTTCATTTTTCCGGCCATATTCATTCTCCTCCTTCTATTGTATATTTTGAGTTGCTGCAACTACCCAGCAACTCCGACATTATTTTATTTTCATATTTTGTACATGTATTGCAACCAATCCTTCTAAGGATTGTGTATTAGTGTTATAGTAGTGTTTTCAAGGGTTGAGAGCATGCTCCCCCTCATTTCTTGAGCTATTATTGTAATATCATTTTATTATCATTTTACATGTTGCAGTGTCTCCATGTTACTGCGCAGTCATAGCTGGGTTCACTTGTGTAGCTGTGTTTATCTCATGATTATTTTACTTCTGTCTTGAGGATTGCTATTATTCATCTTAAGCATCATTTCCCTCAAGATTCTGTATACATTTGCTGCTGCTATTATTTCAATAATATGGCTATGAGTTCTCCGGAATTTTCAGAAGTTTGAGCAAGTTCTCTTCATGCTTATATTTGCATATTGCTATAGCTCATTCCCTAGAGCAATATCTTCCTGAGGAAGAAATATTTGCATAGCTATAGGCAGAGCCTGAGCTAGGGCCAGATAGCCTCCGGTTCTCACCCTCCCTTTAGAGGTGAAATAACTGGTAAAATCCCTCTCAGTCAGTCTCTAACATAGCCTTGTTCATATTTTCGACAAAGGAACACTTCAACGGAGAAACATTTTGCTGATTTCCATTTCAGGACATTACAAAGATCTATGGTTCTCTTACAAGAACATATTCGTCAAGATCTCTTCCAACAACTAAACAAACCTAGATCTAACATTCGTCAAGATCCTAAGGTTCTCTTACAAGAACACATGAATTTTAGGATCTTCTCCAATATTAGAACATGTAAACAAACCTAGATCTAACATTCATCAAGATCCTAAGGTTCTCTTACAAGAACACGTGAATTTTAAGATCTCCTCCAATATTAGAACATCTAAACAAAAATTTAAAAGCTGAAATGAAATAAAAAACATAAATTAAATTATACCTAAAATAAGCATGCAAGTGAGACCATGGGGGCCCTCCATAACTCCACAAGCACACCTCTTCAAAGGAGACTCAAATTTAGAAGCAACAAAATCAAAGTATGATTCTTTATTTCAAAATCTCCATCATGATGTAAAAACCACTCTAAGATTACAAATGGAGGAGATTGTACTCCTATTTATACAATGGGATGAGATAAAAAACTCATAATGATGATCCACTAATCTCTCTTTAGTTCCATACATCTCTCAACCATCTAGACACATAACCCCCTTTTGTCCTTGATCTTCTCCATGAGATCATGATCTTCTCCATAAGGCTTATCTTATCAAATTCGAAATTGATCATTCAAGGCCACATAAAGGTGTCTTGGAAGCTTCCTTGGAACCTACACATGTCACAAAAACAATCCACTTTCCATATACTAAGTAAAATATATTATTTTCTAATATTTAATCAAGAATTTCTCTTAAAAATATTTGAAAATAAATAATATTTGGAAGATATAAATGAGACCCATTAATGATGAACAATAGGGAAAATGAAGTGACATGGTAGTGAATAATGGGTGATATAATGGAAGCATAGGTGAAAAATGTATGGTAATGAGTGATATTTGTATGTCATTTTGAATCCCAACACCTTGCTAATGTAGTTCCTGATGAGTGCAATCCTTATTCACAAGGAATTCCAACCTTCCTACACTGTGCTATCCCTGATGGTAAAGAACCCTAAATAATTGATGCCTTGCCTACCTTGACTGCGTAAATATCATGGGCTCATCCAATGTGTGTGTGCTTGCATGTGTGCAAGTGGATAATGTCACAACTTATAGTTATCTTCCCTTTCACCTAGACCTCAACTGGGTCACCACTGGATCTAACATGCATGCAGTTAATAATAGTAAAAACATAAGTTGTGTCGGTGCTGGAATCAACACTTGGACTGCAGTGAGCGCCTGAACAGACATATCTTAAAATATAAATAAATTTAATGATTTTTTTTATGAGATTTGTAGGTGGTATAAACTCTCTTTCACTGAAAATAGATTTTAGTCAAATCCATAGTTCTACTAAGGAGGGTATTGTAACTTGATGTGGTAGCAGAGTGCAAGTTTGTACCTTATGAGGAGAGGGAACTGTAAGATCAGAGCAGAAACAGTAGGTCTGTAAAACATAAATCTATTGTATTTGGTAGAAATTCACAAAAGTAGCAGTTTGACAATATTCCACTAAGAGAAAGATATTTCTAGTCTAACAAGATTCTCACTGAAATATCATGAAGAATAACTATCATGAGTGATGCTATTCCATTGTTATCACATTTATTTTACCAGGGATTCTCACTGTGTGAGACTAAAAGAAACTAATAAAACACATAACATGCTTAAGGGACTAATAGGAACACATAATTTCATAATGGTTTGCAAACTGTAACTAAAAGAAAGGAGATATGGAAACACAAGTAAAGTAGGCAATACACACAACAAATTGGTAATATGTCCTTAGTAGTATCATTCCATTTCATTCAAAAAAGAGATTACAGATCATATGAGTAAAAAATTCTAAAACCACTAACCAACTTGACTTCATATCAGTTTGGCATATATATACCAAATATGATACTGTCATCTTCCATGGAAAAAGGTAAATCTGTTTCAAAAGTCATTACAACCTCGTGCAAGAGGTGAGGCTTATCCCTTAATCTTAATTAAAAAGTGCTATATTAAAAACAAGATAAAAATCATGAAGGCATCATGAAGGTTGTCACTCCGAAATGGTTGTGTGAGGTGGTAGCCTATTTGAATACCACTCTCCTTTTTTGGTCCAACCAATCTTCAGCAAAAAGTGTAAAAATAGTGGGAGTGACAAATGGTTGTCTCCTTTTAAATGTGAAAAATGGAACCATGGTATTTTGGAGAAGACTGGATATAAGACACCTGGCAACATCGTTTGCAACTGAAAAAACCCCTCCACTTCACCTATTTAATGTCACCATCATGATTCAATCCAAAAAGTAGCCCATTTCCATCACATGCTAATATTTCAAAATAATTTCTACCTTCGCAGAAAAGGTAGCTTTATCTGGAAAACATGGAAAATTTACCCAAAAAGTTTCTCCAAGTAAGTCATGTTCTTCATCCATCAAAGGTCCAGAATAGAGGCAAAGATTCTAATTACTTCTGCTTTAGTCACCCTTTTATCATACCTCTTTCTTCCATGTATAAATCTTTATGCAACACGAAACTGCATTTTAACATATATACTGTGGACATGTGGGTCAATGTTAATGGTGTAACTGCCATTGTGGCTCCTATTACACCATTAACATTAACCCATAGGTCCACGGTATATATGTTAAAATGCAGTTTCGTGCTGCATCAAGATTTATACATGGAAGAAAGAGGTCCGATAAAAGGGTGACTAAAGCAAAGGTCATTAGGATCTTTGCCTCTATTCTGGACCTTTGATGAATGAAGAACATGGCTTACTTGGAGAAACGTTTTGGGTAAATGGTCAATTTTTTTTCGGATATAGCTACCTTTTTTGTGAAGGTAGCAATTATTTTTAAATATTAGCATGTGATGGAAATGGGATACATTTTGGTTTGAATCATGATGGTGACATTAAACAGGTGAAGTCGAGGGGTTTTTTCAGTTGCAATGGATGCTTCCAGGTGTCTTATATCCAGTCTTCTCTAAAATACCACGGTTCTGTTTTGCACATTTAAAAGGAGACAACCACTTGTCACTCCCATTGTTTCTACACATTTTGCTGAAGATTGTTGCACCAAAACAACAGAGTGGTCTTCGAATAGGCTTCCACCTCACACAACCATTTCAGAGTGACAACCTTCATGATGTTTATCTTGTTTTTAATATAGCTTTTTTTAATTAAGATTAAGGGATAAGCCTCACCTCTTGCACGAGGTTGTAATGACTTTTGAAATAGATTTACCTTTTTCTGTGGAAGATGACAGTATCATATTTTTTATATATATGCCAAACTGATATGAAGTCAGGGTGGGTGGATGGTTTTAGAATTTGACTCATATGATCTGTAATATTTTTTGTGAATGAAATGGAATGATACTACTGAGGACTTATTACCAATTTTTTGTGTGTATTGTCTACTTTACTTGTGTTTCCATATCTCCTTTCTTTCAGTTACAGTTTGCAAACTATTATGCTATTATGGGTTCCTATCAATCTCTTAAACATGTTATGTGGTTTATCAGTTTTTTTTAGTCTCACACAGTGAGAATTCCTGGTGAAATGAATGTTATAACAATGGAAGAGCATCATTCATGATACTTATTCTTCATGATATTTCAATGAGAATCTTGTCATACCAGAAATAGTTTTCTTTCAATGGAATTTTGTCAAACTTCTACTTTTGTTAATTTCTACTAAATGCAGTAGATTTATGTTTCACATACCTGCTATTTCCTTTCATATCTCATAGTTTCCTCTCCTCATAGGCTATAAACTTTCACTTTTCTACCACCTCAGATTCCAATACCCTCATTAATAGAACTATGGATTTGACTAAAATCTCTTTTCAGTGAACCATAGTTTATACCATCTACCAACCCCATAAAGCAAATCATTAAAATTGCCTTAGAGTTTAGGATGTGTCTGGTCAGGCGCTTGCTTCATTCCAAGTGTTGTTTCTAGTGCCATCATATTTTGGTGCGTCTGTTAGGAAACGAAGGCCTTGAAAAAAAGTATTCTCTCAAGTCTCTTGTTTTGAATTTCTGACAAGCAATTCTTGATGGTGAACAAGAATTGGTGATCTGAAGAAGACTACAAATTTGTTCACCTGGCGACTCCACAAAGAGGAAGAGGGGTTTCAAGACCTACTTCTACAAGGAGGAATCATAGATCACTTACTGTGAGTCTAGTTGTTGACCCAGAGAAGATCATTAAATATGCAAAAGGAATACAAATATTAGATCTAGTTTTTGATGGTGAACAAAGACTAGACACTAAAGAATATTTTGAACTTTCACCTGGTGACTCCATGACAAAAAATCCAGAGGCGAATCCACTATTTTTAGATCCAACACTCTGATGGAAGCGATCCTCGCTAAAATATATGCTTTCTGCAATTTTTCAAAGGCATATGGTTTTCCTAATCCTCTACCAGATAGAAGTGAATGGGAATTTTCTCTTCCAAGGTTTAGTGGACATGATTGGGAAGTACCAGTTGAGTTTTCATGGGATTTTCATGACTGGTTCATAGGCTGCATTTTGTTCATGAAGACGTAAATATTAAGTTGTTTAGATATTATTTGGAGGGTGCAACCCTTGATTGGTGTAGAAATATTCCTAAAAATAGCATCACTTGTTTGAAAGAGTATCATGATGCTTTTAATGCATTTTATAAAGATATATATCCAGTCGAATGTTTCGCTCCAGAATGTTTCTATCAGTTTGATAAGAAAGTTGAAAGTGATAATGAACAACATAAATGTAAAGAAAACATGGTTATACAGGAAGTTTATAGTGATGATCCAATCTATGACAGTTATGAATCTGAATCCGAAGAAGAATATGATGCTCAACTCATACAAATTGCCAAGGAATTATCACCTTTGCTGAGAATTGATGATAAGAAAAAAAGTTATGAGCTTATGTTTGAAATATATAAATCCAAGTTGCAGGGATATAGTGCCGAAGTAGAAATTTGTGAAAAAAATTAAGAACAAACTCTTCATCAAATAATTGTTCTATCAGAGGAAAGTATGTGTCAGCCTATCCTTTAACTCAAAGTTTTTTTGAGTAAGTATCCTTGTCGATTTTCTGATCCTATTGCTGATTATATGGAGTTTAGTTTTCTGAAAGTATCCCTTGTTATTAGTCTTGGAGTAATTCTCGTCCATAGAAACAAGTATGAGTCACATTTAGAGATTATGCTTCATACTTTTCAGCCTTTCAGTAGTGGATGTGAAGACATGTCAGGAAATCAGTTGTTAAAAAATTTCTTTTGGAAGTTTGTATATGCTTGATCAAGTGAATTTCTGACTAATTAGACGTATGGATGTACATAAATAAGCTTGCCACTCGAGCATTTGTTTCAATTTTAGATTACAGTTTGATTTAGTTTTCAGTTGTGTTGAAATAATTTGAAGAAGATCGAAATCTAGCTTATGAATCCATTACCCAATGGCTAGGCATGGTGGTCTTTTTTGAGTTAATAAGCATAATTGTTGGTTGGAGAAATAAGGGTTGGACAAGGCACTGGAACTACAGTCCTTGAAACCTCACATGGAGGACTTCATCCCCAAAGGAGCCATTGTTAGCACTAAAAATGTTAATGGTGTAATCGCCATTGTGTCATTTTTTCCAAATTTTTCTAATGTCCTAGTTCATGTCCAAGTTTGGGTCGTTTCCACAAAGGTGAAAAAGAGTCCCAAAATCAAGGAAGGCAATAAAGGGCAGCTATTTATCAGAAGTGAAAGTCATAAATTCCACACAGTGAGAAGCGCAAATGTTTCACTGAGATTTTGGTTATCTCAATACAGAGGTAAAGACAATTGTTCATCAAGTATATAGGAGCAGCAGAGATTGTTTAAAGGAAAGGATCATGAATATTTGAATATCATTTGAAGACCCCTATGTTATGAATATAATTATTCTTTTAATTAAGATTAATTATTATTCGATCCAAGGGGATTATTATTAAAGAATGGTTAGTTTACCTAGGCTGCTAACCTGTATCTATTTCAGCTAAGACAAGCAGGAAGCTCGACAGAAACTAGAGTAAGGAATGAAGCGATGGGGAAGAACCGCGTGCAGGATGAGCAGACAGTCATGATCCATTCGCAGATCTGAAGGGGAAGAGATTGACAGCTAAAATTAAATCGCAAACTAAAAAATATAAGTTGCAACATGATTAAGGATGACCAGTGAGGACCATTAGATCTGGGTGCAGATCAACGGTGGAGGTTAAATCGCAAATAGAGTGATTTCGCAAATCACAGATTTTAGAGTTTATTGTTAAGGCAATCGCGCGGTATGTTATTTGGATTGCGGTGCGATGAGAAGGACCACGTGTCAGCGTATAAAAATAGTGAATATCGCACATTGCATAATTGATGGTTTAACCATTATCAGTATAGAGTTAAACTTGCGGGCAACCGATTTGTGATATGTAATATTCCTAATCTGGAATTTTCTGCAACAAATAGAATACCTTAAGGTATTATAGAGTTGGAGAGGCAGATATATGTCTGATAACAGATTTAAAACCACTTAGCCTTCAATATTATGTGCAACAGAAACTTTATACAGTGATTTATAAGCCAGAAAGTGAGGAAAAGCATCTATTTCAGCCCTAAAACGCTTAATTTCAGGGATGTGCGTAAAAATAATCAGGGGAGATGGCTGGATCTGATAGCTTAGTCTAAGAGGAGTCTACATACCGAATTTCAGCTCAAAAAAATTCTCCTAGCTAAGTTAAACAGTTCCTCGATTCCCGACTAGGCTCGAAAACCCTAATTTCCCATGACTTAATGTATGCAGAAATTTACTGAAGCTCAGGAAACGTGATTTTCTGAAGTTATTAGTTGTAATAGGTTAATAAAATCACGAAATCAGTTACACAACACTACTCATACAGTAGAAGAGATAAAATGAAGACTTTTATGAGAAAATCCCTCTAAAAAGAGGTGCTTCAACAATTGTATTTCACTGTAAAACCTTGACAGCGTTATTTTCTGAAGCATACAACAGTTTTAGGTTAAAAATAAGATCTAGGAAATATCAGTGTACAAATTATTAAATCTATATGATATATATACACTAGATTGTCCCTATTTTACATACCCCTTGGGGTTTTCAACAAATCAAGAAGCATATGGAGTAGATCTGAAATCTTATGCAGCAGATCTGCAATTTTTTGTAGAATTTATGAAGTAAATACCTATATGAACAGATCATATCTGGAAGGTACATGGATTGGTTAGCAAATCCATGGATCACCACAGTGAAAGAAGATTCCCAACACCGGAGATCTCTCTCCCAAGAGATAGCTGAATCATCTTGCAACTTCTTCCTTGCAGATTGCGCAGTTCAAAAAGGGTAACTGCGTAGTAGGCTCTGGAATATGATATGGCCTGATGCAAAGATCTGAAATTATGCTCCAACAAGAGAGGCACTCTTCCAGGAGGTTAAAAGACACACTCCATGAGAAGAGACTCCCCAAAAAAATCTAGATCTAAATAGATCTAGAGCTCCACTTTCTAAAGCTTACAAAAGAAATCAAACCCTCAACAGGATCTGCATTACAGTTGGAAGTAGAAGCTTGGCCAATTGCCGGATAGTGGATGAGAAATTCAAAACTCTTCCAAGAGCTACTCTAGGGAAAGAGGTGGGATTCCCACCCAGGAACACCCAGTGCTAAGCAGCACTATTCTCAGGCTAAACAGCCTAGAGAATTCGAATTATTCTAAGGAGACTAATTTATGAATATCTTGAACAACCTTTTCTTGTTGCTCTCCTCTTTCTTTTATAGGATGAAAGTCTTGCAAAACCATAAACCATCCCAAAGGTTTAGCTCCTTTCACATGTGCATCCTCCTTCTATATCTACGCTAAGTATTTAGGAGGTACATTGCACTTAGAAAGCGTTGTAGATAAGGTCTTGTTGACCTAGTCAATTGTCACAAACCCTTTTCACACATAGGGGGTTTCATCAAAGCAACCCTGATTTAGCCTTGTTCACATTAGGCATTGATTTATTACATAGTTTTTAAGAGTTTATTGATCCTCCCTTACAATTTTATTCATGAACATGAAAATAAAAATGAAATTGAATATTCCTATTAGCTTGGGCTAATTAGGAATATTACAGTCCTCCCCCTTCAAAATGTTGCTTGTCCTCAAGCAACTGCAAGGTAGAGAAAAACTTCTCCTTTACTCTTCTTGTGGCCTCATCAATGGATCCCACCATGGCTGAAAATGATATGCAATGAATCTTTCCTCCAATGACTCCCTCCAAGTGCAAGATAGCAAAGTGTACATCATGAGAAAATGGAAGGTACAAGTGGTGATATCTTTGTTGCTCAATGGCCTCCTCAAGGTAGGAGTGATGATGAACAAGGGGAATATTATTCCCAATGAGTGACTTCAATACCCATGCTATCATCCAAATGAAGTGAGCCAATATAGTTAGCTCAAAAATATCCTCAACCCCTGGTTCATACAATGTGTTGGGGCTACATGGAGAGATTGGATCCTCCCACCCCAATGGTTTCTCTCTCCATTTATGATAAGTATGGGGTTGTTGCTGCACTTGGGCTGAAGTATTATGACCTTCAAGAGTGGCCCAAGCTACCCCACCAAACAAATGAACCATGAAGTGCCTCCTCCAAAAACTCAAGTTATCTAAATGGCTTCTCCCACATGAAGAAAAGAGATGTAGTTTGACAGTCATGGACTTCCCATTGCCTCTCCTAAAACATGCATCATGCAAAATAGGGAGAATCATACTCCCAATGGGCACCTTAAACTCATAGCCCACTCTCCAAACAAAACTTCCCATGAACATAAACATATCAGCAATATATGGATGTAGAATACAATGAAAGCAAGTTGCCAAATGACAATTGGAGAGTGAATCATAGTTCCTCTCATGGAACCAACACAGTGCATCCTTGGCCTGCATCAAATCAAACAAGAACAAGTTCTCTTCCATCCATTTGTTTGCTGCCACAATCATATTACAAAATATAAACATGAAAGTACAAAGTGGTGTCAATGGTGCACACCAAAAGTCATGTGGCTTCCCCCACAAACCACCATTAAGGTAGCCAAAATAAATGCTACAAGTAGTTTCAAGTACATCATCATACATCATACAAGAAGGAAAAATCCTCCTTGATACATCATGTTGCTCAAACAAGGAAAAGAAGTACAATACAAAATGTGAAATTATACCTCCTCCATCATGTACTTGAGACCTTGAGATGAAATGGCTCAACTGGAATTTCTCCCTCACCTCCAATGAGTAGGGAAGTGGTTGTGACCTATTCTTCATCATCATCCAGGATATGCATCTCTCCATATGCTGAAATATGTCATTCTGGATGCCCTCCCAAATGAACTCCTCTATCAAATGGAAATGTGCATCAAAGTGCATGGAAGAGAAGTTCTCATGTGCTGCATGTAGTAATTTCTTCTTGAGACTAGAAGTCCTAGTCAAGAAGATTCTGCCATAATAATAGATGACCACATCATCCACCATGTATCTGTCATCTCCATCTGGGTCATCAAGGATCATGCATGCACCTAGATCCTTGGAGTACTCTACCAAAATTTGAGATCTCCAATAGGGATCAATCCTCCTAAGAGACAGCGCTGGTGATCTAGCATATGAAGCTCTCCTCGTGTTGCTGCCTACTACTTTGACATCCCCCATGCCAAATTCATCCTCAAAACTCATCACCTCCTTGAAATCCAAGAATGGTGAGGCAAGAGGAAAGATGTCTCTCACCAAATCTAGATTTGGTGGCCTCCCAGGTGGAATGCCTCCATGTAATGAGACATCAAAATCTGAAGTGGACTAATTTGTCCCTCTCTTCTCTACGCAGTGCAGTCTCCTTCCTTTCTGCAAAAACTCTTTGAAATATATAAGAGTGAATTCTCATCATCCCCTCATGTTGATCCTTCTGCTCTTCTTCTTCTTCTAATGGTACAACGTTGGTATTCCTTCTCTGCTCATCCTCTTCATCAATATGTAAGAATGCCTCATCATCAATGAGAGACCCTAGATATTGGTCATCTCTTGAAGGAGGTACCTCCATGTCATCACAAGTGGAAGAGGGCCCTTCATAAGATGGGGATCTTGCCCTTAGAAAACCATCATACATGTTCTTATCCCCTTTAGAAATAAGGAGTGGAGTTGGTTGCATGGTCTCCTCCAATGCATGCAAAGTGTTTGATGTTTTGATACATGATGGTTCACATTGATTTTCATCAAATTTATTCATCAATCCCTTAGTGAATTCATCATATGCTATTAAATTTTCATGATAAAAAGAAATGGAATTTTGAAACCACCCATCGTGGGCCATACCTTTGAGTTGCAACACTGCTACTCCAATGGCCTCATCTTCTTCCTCCATTCTCCTTGCAATGAATGTGGGCAATGAACTGCGCTATGGATTTACATGTGTGGCTTAATTCTCACACACATTGTAATGAATTCTGGGGCTTTTAATATCAGAGGGATTTGCATGACCTCCCTTCTCCATTCCCCTGATTTCTTCTTTTAGTACATGAAGAGTTTCTGAAAACTCTTCTCTCTGCAGTCTTCCAGAAAATGGGTTCAGGCCCTTCTCCTCCATGTCTTCAGTGTAACCAGACTTCTCCATCAGATTTTTTTTACTTCTTCTCTCTATCTTCTTCAAATATTGATCTCACAGGCAGAGCCAGAGATCATGCTCTGATACCACTGTAATATTCCAAATCTAGAATTTTCTGCAACAAATAGAATACCTTAAAGTATTCCAGAGTTGGAGAGGAAGATATATGTCTGATAACAGATGTAAAACCACTTATCCTTCAATCTTATGTGCAACAGAAACTTTATACAGTGATTTACAAGCCAGAAAGTGAGGAAAAGCAGTTATTTCAGCCCTAAAACGCTTAATTTTAGAGATGTGCGTAAAAATAAGCAGGGGATACGGCTGGATATGATAGATTAGGCTAATAGGATTCTAAATACCGAATTTCAGCTCAAAAAAATTGATCCTAGATAAGTTAAACAGTTCCTCCATTCCCGACTAGGCTAGAAAACCCTGATTTCCCATGACTTAATGTATGCAGAAATTTACTGAAGCTCAGGCAGCGTGATTTTCTGAAGGTATTAGTTTTAATAGGTTAATAACATCATGAAATCAGTTACACAACACTACTCATATAGTAGAATAGATAAAATGAAGACTTTTATGAGAAAATCCCTCTAAAAAGAGGTGTTGCAACAATTGTATTTCACTGTAAAACCTTGACAGCATTATTTTCTGAAGAATACAACAGTTGTAGGTTAAAAATCAGATCTAGGACATATCAGTGTACAAATTATTAGATCTATATGAGATCTATACACTAGATTGTCCCTATTTTACATACCCCTTGGGGTTTTCAGCAAATCAGGAAGCATATGGAGTAGATCTAAAATCTTATGCAGCAGATCTGCAGTTTTATGCATAATTTCTGAAGTAAATACCTATATGAACAGATCATATCTAGAAGGTACATGTATTGGTTGTCCAATCCATGGATCACCACAGTGAAAGAATATTCCCAACACTAGATATATCTCTCCCAAGAGATAGCTAAATTACCCTGCAACTTCTTCCTTGCAGATTGTGTAGTTTAGGAAGGGTAACTGTGTATTAGGCTCTGGAATATGATATGGCCTGCTGCCAAGATCTGAAATTATTCTCCAATAGGAGAGGCACTCTTATATGAGGTTAAAAGACACACTCCATGAGAAGAGACTCCCCAAAACAATCTAGATCTGAATAGATCTAGAGCTTCACTTTTTGTAGCTTACAAAAGCAATCAAACCCTCAACAGGATCTGCATTGCAGTTGGAAGTAGAAGCTTGGCCAATTGCCAGATAATGGATGAGAAATGCAAAACTCTTCCAAGAGCTGCTCTATGGAAAGAGGTGGGATTCCCGCTCGGGAACACCCAATGCTAAGCAGCACTATTCTCAGGCTAAAAATCCTAGAGAATTCGAATTAATCTAAGTAGAATAATTTCTGAATATCTTGAACAACCTTTTTTTGCTGCTCTCCTATTTCTTTTATAGGATGAAAGTCTTGCAAAACCCTAAACCATCTCAAAGGTTTAGCTCCTTCCACATGTGCATCCTCCTGCTAGATCTGCGTTGAGTATTTAGGAGGTACATTGCACTTAGACAGTGCTGTAGATAAGGTCTTGTTGACCTATTCAATTGTCACAAACCCTTTTCACACATAAGGGGTTTCATCAAAGCAGCCCTGATTTAGCCTTGTTCACATTGGGAATTGATTTATTACATAGTTTTTAGGAGTTTATTGATCCTCCCTTACAGTTTTATTCATGAACATGAAAATAAAAATGAAATTGAATATTCCTATTAGCTTGGGCTAATTAGGAATATTACATGATAAGACAAGGAAGTTGCGATGTTGTGACGTGACATCTTCATCACAACTTTGCATCGACATTTTTATTGTTTACCATTTAAAGCTATTTGTTATATTTGTCGATCTGCAGTAACTTGTATAAGTTGCGAAGTGTTATTGATTCTGATTGGTCACCATGTTGTGGGACCCTAGAACCACAGTTTCGCGTGTATTCTTGTTGTTTGGGAGCAATTGCGATTTTGTTTAAAGTTCTGATAAAGTGATCGATGTTGATTGCACGTGTATATATGTTTATAAAACTCTGATATTGCAATCCACTGCAAGTAAAGGGAGTTTATGTAGGCCATAATCCACAGTTCCATGGTATATATGTTAAAATGCAGTTCCGTGCTACATCAAGGTTTATACATGGAAAAAAGAGGTTTAATAAAAGGGTGACTAAAGCAGAGGTCATTAGAATTTTGCCTCTATTCTGGACCTTTGATGAATGAAGAATGGGTCTAACTTGGGGAGTCTTTTTTGGTAAATGTTCCATGTTTTTTGGATATAGCTACCTTTTCTGCGAAGGTACCAATTATTTTGAAATATCAGCATGTGATGGAAGTGGGCTGCTTTTTGGTTTGAATCATGATGGTGACATTAAACAGGTGAAATGTAGGGGTTTTTTCAGGTGTAATGGATGCTCCCAAGTTTCTTATATCCAGACTTCTTCGAAATACCATGGTTTTTTTTTCACATTTAAAAGGAGAGAGCCACTTGTCACTCCCACTGTTTTTACACTTTTTGCTGAAGATTGGTTGCACCAAAATAGGAGAGTGGTATTCGAATAGGCTGCCACCTCACACAACCATTTCGGAGTGAGAGCCTTCATGATGCCTTCATAATGTTTATCTTGTTTTTAATATAGCACTTTGTAATTAAGATTAGGGGATAAGCCTCGCCTCTTGCACGAGGTAGTAATGAATTTTGAAATAGATTTACCTTTTTCTGTGGAAGATGATAATATCATATTTTTTATATATATGCCAAATTGATATGAATCTAGGGTGGGTGGATGGTTTTAGAATTTGACTCATATGATCTATAATATTTTTTGTGAATGAAATGGAATGATACTACTGAGGACTTATTACCAATTTGTTGTGTGTACTGTCTACTTTAGTTGTGTTTCCATATCTCCTTTATTTCAGTTACATTTTGCAAACTATTATGTTATTATGGGTTCCTATCAATATCTTAAACATGTTATGTGTTTTATCAGTTTTTGTTAGTCTCACACAGTGAGCATTCCTGGTGAAATGAATGTTATAACAGTGGAAGAGCATCATTCATGATAGTTATTCTTCATGATATTTCAATGAGAATCTTGTCCGACTAGAAATAGCTTGCTCTCAATGGAATTTTGTCAAACTGCTACTTTTGTTAATTTATACTAAAGGTAGTAGATTTTTGTTTCACGGACCTACTATTTCCTTTCATATCTCACAGTTTCCTCTCCTCATAGGCTACAAACTTGCACTTTGCTACCACATCAGATTCCAATACCCTCATTAGTAGAACTATGGATTTGACTAAAATCTCTTTTTAGTGAATCAAAGTTTATACCATCTACCAACCCCATAAAACAAATCATTAAAATTTCCTTAGAGTTTAGGATGTGTCTGGTCAGGCGCTTGCTGCAGTCCAAGTGTTGATTCCAGTGCCAACAAGTTTCATGTGAGATCACTACATGTGAATTAATTAATATTTAATTCACTTGATCTCTCACTAGTGTATCTGCAGGTACAACTAGCACAACTGACTAACTCACTTAACTAAGTTAAACTGATATACAACTTGCACAACTCATGCACCATTGCACTTCCAACCCTGTTACAACTAGAATCACTCAGTTAAAACTAAAGTCACTCTGCATGTCCCACCAACCAACCTCTTAACTCAAAATTCACTTAGCTAACTGATTTGCCACTTCAGTTAACTATTTTCAAGTCCACATTGAGAACATATTATAATTTAGTGTCCATCTATATTAAGGTATAATAAAAATAGATATCCACCTAAAAATAGCCTATGTGGGCCCTGTTGGGTCATAAAAAGGTATCTTTTGAACACCTAATTAGCCTACATTAATCATCAATCCGGGAGCGACTTTTTATTTCAAGAGTGTACTCTGTATGAGGCTGCAATTAACTAAGAGTAATGCTATGAAGATGTAGCACAGAATGTTAAATCCAAAAGTAAACAGATGCTTGTAAAGAAATCTAATTACAGTAACATAAATGTATGGCTCTAAAAGCTTAACTACATTAATCTGCAAACCATCGATTAGGGATACAGTAGCAATAACTCCTTCCCTTAGAAATCGATTCGACTAAAATCACACTGAGGCAAGATAACCAATCTGGGAACTTGGAAGCAATAACTAGTGTTCTCTACAGTTGGTGGTCTTGTACTTAAAGTAATAGAAATGAAATCAAGCTCAAACTATTTGCTAATAAAGATAACTGAAAGGAACTGCAAAGGCTAGAAAGGAACAACAACTTGTAATTCCTATGCATTCACAACAACTGTAATTAATCTATCTACTAATCTGAAGCTATAAACAATAAACAGAAATGGAACAACAACATGAATTGAACAGCAACTATAATTCTAATGCAATCAAGAAACTAATCTCAATACTCCAATCCTGTCGACAGCCAATACTACACAACAATCAATTATAACAAATCATAAACTAATAGAACAGCAACTAGAATCAGATATAGAACAGCAAAGCTTTTATAACAATAGCAAGATAACTGAACATCGAATGTACTTCTTGCAAAGGATAAAATAGCAATGCAATTCATTAATGAATCTGTATTCAATCTAACAACAGTCAAGCAACTCTGTAATTGAAATAAACATTAAACACAACTTCACACAACAGTAAGCAAAGATTAAGAATACAAACAGAAAGGTAATTTCACCAGAGTCGGGCCCTTAGTGCCAGTGAAATACTGCTGGGCTACTTCAGAATTTAATAAATGAAATGAAACGCGTTTTTGATATTAATCGAACATAAATTATTACAGAGACTGTTCTCTCAAAGCCGAGAGTCAATAAAACATACTATTACAAAGGAAATGTCTGAATATAAGAACTTTCGACCAACTGACCGACTCCTTCACCTCTAAAGGTCATTACTTTATATATTAGACCCTGACAGACAAGACAAGGAATAAGATGAGTTTGAACAGTGATCCCTCAGGATCGAAGGATCCTGAGGGATTCGCTTGCCTTCGTTTAGTTATCATCTTGTTTACTTTGACCGAGGTCGAGCTATCCCCTGCCTCTTTTTAGCAATTCGTTCAGATCTCCTTGTCTTTGGCTGGATGTGGTTCAAAGCTGATGGAGCAACAGTTACATTGATCTCAGCTTCATCTTTGGTACAGCTGTTCACTTCGTCTAATTTCTTTTTTATCAACAAAAAGAAACCTTTAGTCATATTTTTATAGTAAACATAAACCTCTCCAATTTTATCATAATTCTCGTAATAAATTACCTTCCCAAGGTAAAAAGGAGTATGTCTATAGTAAAAGAATGAGAAGATACATAGTAATTTCATACCTTGTTCACTGCCCAACAGGCCCCACCCTAGTGTAGGTGCTTAAATTTCACTAGGATCATGGATGTTGTTTCTGGATGCCAATTTCATTGTTTCTTGTTGCAAACTTCAACACTCCCTCTCAACAAGAAAGGAATGTCTTTCCATGCGACATGCAACTCCATTCATGCAACATGCAACTCCATGCATGTGACATGAAACCCTTGCATGCGACATGCAACTCCATGCATGCGACATGCAACTTCATGCATGCGACATGAAACTCATGCATGCAACACTTCTCTAGTGTTTCTCGCACATGTAACTCTTGCATGCAAAATTTCGTTGGTGTTTATCGCACATGCAACCTTTGCATGCAACACTTTCGAAACTGAATAGCCTCCAAACAACTGAATCAGTATAATGCATCTGTCATCAAAGTCTTCTGACTTGCTGCTAGCTACTCCACATGTCTGTTGGATCCTCTGCACTGCTGACATCTGCATCCATGCACTCTGCACTTGCTGCCAACTCTGATCTGTGCTCCAGTACCTGACACTGTCACTTTGATTCCATATTCTCACGACATGTGACTGCATCAATCCAACTGATCCTACTGCTACTACTTTGTGGGCTCCTCGTAGCCAGGTTTGATTCATGAGACCCACACCATCTCAATGAATCCTGCCCAAAATTTCTTCTTGGGATTATTCACGCATGTCACCCCACCTCTCACCTAGTGGTATAGCTGCATGCACTCCCTCTTCCCATATAGCTCGAAATTTCTCTGCATGAGTGGTTTCTCCCACTCCATGATCCTTCGCATGTGGCTACTCCACATCTTGAGGTTCACTCTTACCTGCATGCAAATCCAACTCCCTCTCAAGGGTCAATTGCATGACTTTCTCACACTTCCCAATGGTAGGAAGCTCTGTATAAATTTCATCTACATCAAGTCTATAGAGATTCTTAACTCAACTCCCAATCTTCTTGGCTTTCCATGTTGCTTTGTGTCACAAGAAAACTTTTCCTTCACTGAAAACAACATCATAGCCTCTATCCTCTAACATTGCAACTAAGACTAAATTTTTCTTCAAACCTGGTACATGCATTACATTTTTTAATTGAAAGAGTTTACCTGACACCCTCTGAAAGGTAATGGTACTAATCCCGGTAGCACTGTATCGTATGTCATCGCCCATTTCAATATGCACCTGGATATCCTTCTCCTCCAAGTCACTAAAAAGTTTCTTGTCTCCCGTCATGTGAAAGGAAGCACCACTATCCAAGTACCACCCCGATCCCAATGAACTTGACACCATGCATGCGATCGATGAGAAGTCAAGCTCAAATTGCGAGGCAAGGGCCTCACTAGCTGTAGATCCAGAAACCTTCTTGTTCTTCTTCTTTTGTGGACAGTTTGTGGCAATATGTCCATGCTCGTGACAGTGAAAAAAATTCACTTTGGACATGTTGTGCCCCTTGCCATCTTCATTAGCCTCAGAATTATAATGGAATTTCTTCCCCTTCCCTTTCTTCACCTTTGCAACCAAAGCACAATCCTCTTCATCATCATGCTTTGATCAAGGTCCATCTCTGGTGTTCCGCCTGAACTCCTCCTGCACTAGATCTGACCAGAGTCATTCACAATCTAGAAATGTTTCTCGTCTATTGACAAAGTCTTCATAACTATGCCAACTCTTAGGAAGTCCTAGGAGAGCCAAACTCACCAAATCATCATCAGTGACAGTTATTCCTAACCTCCCAAGTTCATCTTGACATTGGACAAAATTTGTTAAGTATACCAGAATAGTGTCGTTCTTTTCCATCTTGATCTTCCTAAGTTTATCTTTGAGTGCCAATTTCCTATGGTCTCATTTGCTTTGGAATAGATCCATCAATGCCTTCCACATAGAATATGGTGTGGTTTTCCCATGGAGGCTTGAGAAAATGTGGTCTTGTACTCCCTCCAACAAGATTCTCTTCACCCTTTCCACTTTCTTTTTCCATGCATCAATATTTGCAGCATCTGCAACATTTGGCTTAGGAAAATATTTGTCAATGAATTCCTTCAAGCCATTATCTGTGAGTAATTCCTTCATCATGTCCTTCAAATCAATGTATTTCAAGCTACCCTCAAGTGCATACTCTAACCTCAATCCATTGAAAGTAATTTCGATCTTAATTCAGTTGTAGCACCAAGAAAGTCTTTCTGCCAGTTCGAATTCTATCCAGTCATAAACTCAGCTCCTGCTTCACTTCTGCAATTTACTGTGCTCTGGTACCATGTAGAAATTATAAAACAGTTCTGATACCATGTATAAATTATACAACATGCATGTATATCTTGGATTCAGCCAATCTAACAATGTCTAAAGTTATATACTGAATCACTTCTACAAATATTTTGCAGAATTAAAAACAACACAATTGCCAGTCACATGAAGCAAAGAAGAATATATCAAAACCACAACACCAAATATTCCCAGGGAAAGTTTGCTGCTCAAAAACCCTCTATCATATATGGTATATTCCACAAGGAATCATGAAACAATTACATACAATTCTTCTCACAAGAATCCTCCTGTATTCAGCTAATTGTCTCACATTGTCTCAGATATAATTGGGCCAATAATCAACCATTTTTACTGCCTCTAGACAACCTACCTTGCTCACATAGTTCCTGATGAATGCAATCCTTGTTCACAAGGAATTCCAGCCTTCCTACACTGCGCTATCCTGATGGTAAAGAACCCTCAAAAATTGATGCCTTGTCTGCCTTGCCTGCGTAAATATCATGGGCTCATCCAATGTGTGTGTTCTTGCATGTGTGCAAGTGGATAATGTCACAACTGATAGTTATCTTCCCTTTCACTTAGAAATCAACTGGGTCTCCACTGGATCTAACATGCATGTAGTTAATAATAGTAAAAAAATCAGTTGCATGTGAGATCACTACATGTGAATTAATTAATATTTAATTCATTTGATCTCTCACTAGTGTATCTACAGTTACAACTAGCACAACTAACTTTAACTCACTTAACTGAGTTAAACTGATTCACAACTTGCACAACTCATGCACCCCTACCCTTCCAACTCTGTTACAACTAGAATCACTTAGTTACAACTCAAATCACATTGCATGTCCCACCAACCAACCCCTTAACTTGAAATTCACTTAGCTAACTGATTTTCAACTTCAATAACTATTTTCAAGTCCACATTGAGAATATATTATAGTTTAGTTTCCATCTATATTAAGGGATAACAAAAATAGACATTCACCTAAAAATAGCCTGTGTGGGCCCCACCCTAGTGTAGGTTCTTAATTTTCACTAGGATCAAGGATGTTGTTTCTGGATGCCAATTTCACTATTTCTTGTTGCAAACTTCAACACAAAGCAGTGTCGTTTAAAATTTCCATCACAACTAATTACATTGATGAAGTGGATTTAGATGTGATACCATTAGACATGTGTGGAATAGTGCTAGGAAGTCTATATCTCTATGATCATGGTGTAGTGTTTCATAGGAAAGAGCATAAATATCACCTTAAGAAATATGGAATTGAATACATTGTCTGGGCACATAAAATCAAAACTCACTTGATTTAGTTACTGCTAATCAGATGAAGAGACTAATAAGTCCAAGTAAGAGATATGTACTCATGGTTGTAAAAGAAAAACATAAGGATCAACATGATGCTTTTTCAGGTTGTGAATCTCAATTTAAAGATAGTTTGGTTAAAGTGGTAAATTCTTTTCAAAGTCTATTTAAAGAACCAAAACATTTGCCTCCTAAACGGGAATACAACATGAGATACAGTTGATGTTTGATTCCCCTCTTCCTAATATCGGAATGTAACACATTTCAGTTATAGAGAACGAAGAAATAAAGAAAAAAATCCAAGAATTGGTTGAAAAAGGTTTCATTCCACCCAGTTCATCTCCATGTGGTTCACCCATAATTTTAGTTCCTAAGAAAGATGGGACATGGAGAATGCGTGTCGACTTTAGGGCCTTAAATAAAATCACAATCAAGAACAGGTATCCTCTTCCCAGGATAGAGGATTTACTTGGTCAGTTGAAAAATGTTGTCTATTTCACTAAGTTGGATTTTCGTAGTGGGTATCATCAAATTCTCTTTGTAGAAAAAGACATCTGGAAAACTGCATTTAAAACTAGGTAGGGAATACTTGAATGGTTAGTGATTCCTTTTGGTTTGTGTAATGCTCCGGAAAATTTCATGCGGGTTATGAATGTTGTATTCCATCCATACATTGATCATTTTTTCATAATCTACTTAGATGGTATCCTCATTTTCAGTTCCAGTATGGAAGAGCATGTTAGGCATGTTAAGAAAGTCTTTGAAGTGTTGCAAAGAGAAAAATTGTACATTAAACTGTCCAAATGTGAGTTTGGGAAAACTTTATTGATTTATCTTGGTTACATAGTTGGAGGTGGTTATGCAATGGGTGCAGTTTTACTTCAAAATGGAAAACCAATTTTTTTTCATTCAGAAAAATTTTCTAAGGCAGTTATAAATTATCCGACAGATGATAAAGAACTATTTTCTTTGGTTGAAAGTGTAAATAAATGGAAACACTACTTAATGGGTAAGGAAACAGTGATTCACACAGAGCATCAGCCACTTCAGTACCTTCAGTCACAGACTAAGTTGCAACAATCTCACCATTATATATGGATGGGATGTCTTCAACAATTTCACTTAGTAATTTAGTACAAGAAAGGTGTAACAAACAAAGTAGTTGATGTGCTATCTAGACCATCTTTGAATTCTTCAATAGTGCTACAGAATAGTTATTTGAAACTTGAAATTTATTTAGAACAATATAGTACTGATGTTTATTTCAGATATATCTATGAATCACTAACTCATGGTACGCAGGTCGAAGAAGTCAATTTTCATGTTCATGGCAGGTTGTAATATCATCTAGGTAATTTGTGCATACCACGGATAAAAAGGGCGCATGTTATTCGAGAAGCACATTCTTCTCGCATTGCACGACATTTTTCCGTAAGCAAGACTATGGCACAAATTCAAAGGTACTGTTATTGGCCTCGCATGTATGAAAAATTTGTGAAGTACATTAAAGGATGTGTGATGTGTTCGGTAAGCAAGCCAAGCAATCAAAATATTGGTTTGTATATGCCACTTCCAGTTCCTTTGCGACCATGGGACAACATTTCCATGGATTTGTTGGAGGACTTCCTATGTCTAGGAGAGGGCATGATTACATGTATGTCATGGTTGATAGTTTCAATAAGATGTGCATTCTTGTTACGTGCAAAAATAAAGTGACTACAGAACAGACGCATAGATGTTCTTTCAATAGGTATGGGTTCATTTTGGGTTACCTACTTCCTTTATTTCTGATCAAGACACTTGCTTTGTAGGAGAGTTTTTGTCCACTTTGTGGGGACTCATGGACACAAAGCTGACGAAGAGCACAGCTTTTCATCCACAGACCGACGGGTAGACCAAAGTGGTGAACATGAAAATGATACATATTCTCTGAGGTTACTGCAGCAAGAATCCTAAGTTGTGGGATGAATCTTTACCTTATGTGAAACATGCTTACAATAGAGCCTTACATTCTTCGACTAATTGATCGCCATTTGAAACATGTTTTGGGTATCTATCAAAGTCACCGATGGACTTCATGTTTGGTGAAGAAGATAAAGTGGATGGACACGAAGATTGAAACAAAGTAGTTGAATTCATTTAATGGATACAACAGATACATGAAGCGGTGCAAGATCAGTTAGAGAAGAGTCAGGCCAAGTACAAAATTTTCCATGACAAGCATCGAGTCAATCATCATTTTCAGGCTGGTGATCAGGTATGGTCCTTTCAAGATTGTGGAAAATATTGGAAATAATGCATTCTGGTTAGATTTAACATCTTACATGCATATTTATTCAGTTGTAAATGTAGAAAATCTGAAGCTGTATGAACCTTCGATGATCATTGATCCAGAGGAAGATACACAGATTCCTACCATTAATTATTTGGCACCTGAATATATGAATGATTTGCAGGAAGATAACATCTTAGACAAGAAATTTCACACTTCTATGCAAGGAGATATTGAATATATTAGAGTGGGACTCAAGGGCATGAATTCGAGCAAGGCAAGGTGGATGGAGATTGGAAAAGTGAGGGAGTTGTACCCTCACCTGATGTCTACTTAAATAAAACTTATGTGGTCCAAAAGCTTTCAAGTGGAGAGGATTGATCCAGGAGGATCTTGCTTCAATGTAGATCGATAATGAATTTTCGATCATCTTCAGTCATCTCCAGTTTGTCCGATGCGAATTCTAGTCATATTCAGTTTTCTCAATGAGGGTTACTTCGTCTTGGTTATGATGTGGTTCGAATCTGATTTCATGGTAATTTCATGGTGTGGAAAAATTAAATGGTGATTAAGTGGACAAGATTTCATGGTTAATTTCATTATGTAATGGTGAGTGGTAATCCTAAGTGGTGCTAAACCTATGGTCAAATCCTAATCCTAAACCCATGTAATGATATGGTGGAGAACCTATGCTATAATCCTAAGTGGTAAACCTAGCACAAAAGACTATGTTTTAAAAACTATGTATTAAACCCATGTACAAGGTCTCAAACTATATTGTCAACCATATCATAAAATTGTATAATATAACAGGCTTAACCGCAGGACTAAGCCATGTCGGAGTAGTGCGCTACTACATGTTAATATTCAAGCTAACCACACAGTTGTTACCACAGAGTTTCGGGACTGCGACAGTTTGGAGGTTAAGTAGACCGCAACCGTTAGAGGATGGTAGCTGTCACATGTAACAGCAGAGACCGAAACCGCCAGGCCAGACCATTGCGGTGGAAAACAGCCACTTGACAGTAGCCCGGTCACATGTGGTTGGGTTATTCGCCCCAGTGGTTGCTGACTGTCAGGGTTATTTTTATAACCAAATCCTATTTTTGGGTTTTATATTTAAATGTGTAGTGTATAATCAAACCACCATGTAACCTAATGCAAGGTGTTTCACCTCCACTGCACCGAGAGGAGTTCTACTCACCTCATCACATTAATTGCTAAACAACCATACCTTATTTTGCCTAAAGGAGTTCTAATTAACTTATTTAAACTTATCCATTTCACCACGAAGGAGGACAGAGTGATTTTGAAGGCTTGTATGCACATTCTGAGAGAGAGAGGCAGTTATTGTTTCAGGTGTAACTTGGTCGTCCAAATGCATAATTGAGCGCAGAGATATGATGAAAGCTAGAAGAGAGAAGTTTTTGTTGACAGTGACCAGAGGTGCCTGCAAACATGTTCAGTGTGGTGTTTTTATGTGTAAATACTTCCTTGGATCAATCCTTAATAAAACAGATTCCCATATTGAAAGTGGACCCGGAGACGTAGTCCACCAGGGAAAAATTTTGTAATCAATAATTTTTGTCTCTTATTGATCTAAAAGGAATGTATTAGCTTTGTTGTGCTAAGTGTCTTTTCAGTTTATAAACATGTGCATACTTGTCTCATTAGTTTTCTTAAGGATTGGGGATTTTAACCATGAATTGTAGATTATTTTGGTGAATTAAAAGCATGAAATAAGCACAAATAACACTAAATAGAAGTGTAAAACAGAGAAATAAGTCACCACATAACATTTAAACAGCAAGCAGGAAGAATCAATTCACCCCTACTTAGCTACATCTGCTGGTCTAGCTCCCAATGGCATGTCCGTCTTTCATTATGCTCAGAATTTTGCAAATACATGTAGTTATGTTAGGTCCCTATATTACTAGTATAGTCCCTTATTGTTGTTAGTATAACCCCCTTATTGTTATTATTGTACCCTTGTAACCCCCACATTGTTATTATTGTGCCCTTAAATTATTATTGTTAGGTCGGCTAGGATTACATTGTGGCCGCACTAGGATTACATTGTGGCCCCATGGACTCCTTTATATAGAAAGGAGGTTTTGTAATTTGAATCATCCAAGAATTGTTCATTCATGTAATGTATTGGAGGTTTCCCCCTCAAAGTGGCTTATTGCTAAGGCATTGATATCTCTTTTCTTCTCTTTTTGGAGCTGATTTCACAACATTTGGTATCAGAGCTTTGAGATTCTAGGGTTTCGCTGCTCCAAACAGGTCATCGTGGAATTTTCACTATAATTTTTTTTCTACGAAGGTTCAGAAACTGAAATTTTTAGATTGCGAAGCCAAAATTCTGAGGAATATCGTCGCAAACTTTCAAAGATTGGTTCGCATTATTTTCGGAGATATGATCTATACAAGTTAGTTCATTTTGCAGGCTCCTGAATTTAACCTAAACAGGTCATCGTGGTATTTTCGTAATAACGTTTTTTCTACGAAGGTTCAGAAGCTGAAATTTTTAGATTGCGAAGCCGCAATCCTGAGGAACATCTTCGCAAAATTTCAGATATTGGTTCGTAATATTTTTGGAGATATGATCTGTGGAAGTTAGGGCTTTTTGAGGCTTCTGAATTTCATATCAAAGAGGTGATCGTGGGAAAATATTCATAGCTCTCTCTCTGAGCATTGGATTGGAATGCTGTAAAAAGTGGCCAAAAGTACACAGACTGTAGTTTTTGGTCCATCACTTTTAGATCCAAATGAGGAAACAATGACATGTGGCAAGCCGTACAAGTTCGCTCTACTGAACCATTCCATAATTAGGTCATTGTGGGAGATTGGAAATAACTTTACCTTAAAGAATCCAAATCAAGTTAGACCTGTTGTTGCACTTAAAAAATGTTATCCTGACATTCTGCTAACTGTATGAGCTCATTAACACTCATACATGCCTCCTCAGCAAGTCTTACAACCTTTGTTCCTCATTCCGAGCCCTAAAACTGGAGGAAAAACCCTAAAAACTCAAAAAGCCTTGGGTACGCAGGTAACATGAAGCCTGCCTACGTTCCTAGCTTGGGTACGCAGGTAATAAACTGCTTACCTATGTTCCAGAACGCATTTTTCCCATGTAATTCCTGCATACCCTTCTCAAAGTCAAAAAAGCGAGAAAGTAAAGTTAAAAAGCTGATTTGAGGTCAATTCTAGAAGGTTCTAGATGAAAGTTTTTGGGGATGAGTACGCTTTAGTAAGGTTCATGCATCCCTCACCTTAAGGAACTAATCCCTTGATGTGAGGAGCCTATCCCTTTGAAAGAGGATTCTATCCCTTCAAAGGTGGAACCCTAACTTCCTCATCTGCTCTATAAAAAGAGGCATTGGGTAGCCTCAAGGGGAGTTCAAGCTTTTTGTGTGATTGAGTTAAAGTGCTATTGAGATTTAGACTTCTTTCTGCTGAGCTTTTGAGAGGAAAGATCACATACCTCTATGTGCTCCTGGAGGAAGAGTGTAAGACTTATGAAAGCTGCTTCAGACCCCGGGAAGGCCTTTTCAAATATCAAGGCTAATGTTGTAAGGTTCTTCTGTTATTTTAAGATTAATACAATCAAGTTTTGTTTTTCTCAATAAATTGTCGTTCGATTGTTTATTTCAATAAACTGTCATTTGGTCCTTTATTTCATAGACTCCTTGATCACTATGATAGGTATGTTTTATGATTATTTGTTATACAGGTGCTATTTAATATTTTCTTGTTTGTGATTGCAGGTCGACAAAAGACAACACTTTTTTGTGACAAAAGACGACACTTTGTTGCAATGAAAGACGACAATTTCTTGTGACGAAAGAACTCTTGTTGTGACGGAAGGATTATTGTTGCGACGAAAGAACTCTTGTTGCGACGGAATAATTCTTGTTGCGACGGAAGGATATTGATGCGACGGAAGCACTACGACCGCAAATAAGCATTTGGATCTAAGGTAGGATCAACACCTTCATAGAATTTATTTGTAAAATGAATATATTTAGAGAAAGACAAACTTAATTGTTCGTTTGTTTCTAGATTGTCTTTTGACACTAGGGAGATTGATCTTGTCCGCAAGATTGATTTGTCCGGCCAACAAATTGGCGACTCCACTGGGGAAAGAACTTGTTTTTATTTTCCTTTGTTTTGATTTGAGAAATGCTTTTTCCTTATTTTTGATTGATTTTTACAGGCTTGGGTAACTTAGATTTACTTTTATTTGGAAAGCTTTGAAATCTTCTTTGTTTCTCTTGAATTTTTCTGGGGACTGCACATTGTTGCAGACCCTATTAAAAGTCTTGAAAAACTTAGATTTCTTCTTTCAGTTTTATTCTAGATTTGATTTAGGATTCTTAATGTCTACCCAAATCTATATGTTTTCTGTCGAAAATCTCTTGTGAATGAGTCTCATAGCACTTTTGTTTTGAATGATTTTCTAGAAGTTTTGCATTTTTAGAGTGGTTTCCGCTTTGTTTCTGTAGTGACCGAAAGATTAGAAGCTTAAAAGTGCCATTAGATCACTTTGGTGTCCTTTATATTTTTTATGAGTCTGACTTGGTTGTGAAATTCATTCTTTTTTCAGAAATAGATCTAGTTTTCTCTTTGCAAATCTTCGAACCAACTTTGTTTTAAGTTCTGAATTTCATTTTTATAAAACATATCTAGATGTTTTTTGATTTATTTGTTATTCTGGGCAAATGAATCCTTAGTTTACTGAACAACTAAGCAAAACATTCTCAAAAAAAAAATTAAATCTTTCATTCAATCATATTTTTTTAAAGTTTGTAGATCTCAAAATTAGTTTGCATAGTTTTGAGTGCTTTTAAGAATTTGTAGATCTCTTTTGAAGAAAAAATGTTTTTTTAGTTTCGAGTTTTGAAAGGAAAAGGGATTTATTGTGAGCATTGATTATTTGTCTCGTTTTGAGTTCTTATTGAAAAAACAAAAATATTTTCTTCCATTTATTCTTCATGTTTAAAGAAAGAATTGTCTCTTAAAAGAATTGCATTCTCGAACTCTTTCTTTAGCTTGAATTTCATTGAAAGAAAAATGAATTGATTATCATTTTTAGGTGCATTTTTTAGTGTTTTTGGAAGTCGAGTCTTCACACCATCAAAGTTTCATTTCCATACCTATTGACTTAAAGAACAACCCATAAAAACAACGCTTGATTAAAATTAATCTAGTAATCTTTTTATTTCTAGGGCTCTTATCACCAATATAACTTAGGCTAGTATCTTGGAGTAGGGAGTAATTAACTCTCCAAGATAGTAAAAACAAAGAAGTAGATAAATCTTGCGGTAGGAAATAAATCCAATTGTAATTTGTACAATTTGGGAAGCTTCTCTTAAAGGAGTTAATCATGAGATCATGTCTAAACCTTTGAGACAATCAATTATGTTTCATTGGGAAAGATAGAAGATTTTGCGTGCATTAAAAACGGTAAACCTCGGATTAACCATTGTCGAGGAGCCTAGGGTCACTTGTCGGTAAACCTCAGATTCACCATGTCGAGGAGCCTTCAAGGGGATTGAGCTTTGTTACTCTGCCCTTGCGCGTGGAATCGGATCGTAGACTGTTCCCCCAATTGTATTTGTTACTATTGGTAACCTTAGTGTCCATAAGCTTAAGATTATTTCCTAAGGTGACGGTGAAGGAAAGATCTCACTGTACCTAGAGCAGACGTCGATTAGACTCACTTGGACTCTCTAGGGGGTTATCTTCACTCGAGATGGTTTTGTGAAGAAAATTGTGCCAGTCTGTTTCATTAAGCAGGTTGTCGGGGTAACTGTTCTAACCGTCCTTTCTGTATTAAATTTCTACTAAGTTGGATTTCATCACCAACTAGTGTTTTTAGTACGGGAAGTTACTGTTTGTGTGTGATTTGAACTCTTAGATTTTTTTAGGCGTGTGATTCAGCTGTTTGTTTCTTTAGAGACTTTAGGTTTTTTTTATTGATATTTTATTTGTTTGCGCGTGATTAATTAATATTTAATCGTGGCAGAATTACTGAGACAATCCCGGAGACTTCAGGGGAAGCCCCCTAAATATACACCAAGTCAGCTTGAAGGGCTGCGTGCTCTAGTATCATCTAGTAGCGGTAGAATTAGATCAACAGAAATTGGAAGTTCATTTATAGTTTCTCATCTTGATCATCAAATACCCACGACAAAACACATTCAAGAACCGATTTCAATTTCAGAAGTTACTGGTAGTATTTCTCCTTCCAGTGAACTAGTTGACGAACCTGAAATTTCTGAGCCTGAAACTGAACCTTCTGTTTTGGAAACATCCTCAGGATTTATTACACCAACTTCTAGCAATCCTAGTTCACCTAGGGTAAGAAATATTGTTACTGAAGATCTTCCATCTGGCCTCATTTCTATTGAAGAGCTTAGTAGTCCATACAAAGAGTTATCTCTTCCTGAATCCCCTCAGTCTTTAAATCTTAGGGAGCGTGAATCCATTTTCTACAGCCCTATTCGAACTTACGCTTGGTATCTATCTTTGAAAAAAAAATTAGAGAACCCATTAGGGGAATTTTGAGGTCTAAAATGGGCCTCCTAAGGAAATTATAAAATAATAGTGGAAAAAATCTAATAAGATTTGATGACATCATCAAATTTTAGAGGGAAAAATGAAAAAACTACTTTTTCAATTCATATTTTCAACTGATCTCCCAAATTTTTTACTCAAATTTCGAGCGGGAGTACTCGTTGGATGCGGAATTTAATTCCCCATCCAAGGAGTACCCATGTTGCATACTTTCGATGGGTCCTACTACACAAAAAATGAGAAATACATAAAAAAACGTGATTACAATCACGTTTTTATGTATTTCTCATTTTTCATTTTCGTGTAGAACATGTAGAAAATTCTGTCAAAGGACTTCTTTATGGTACTCCTTTGGATGAAATTAAATTCAGCATCCAACAGTACGCTCAATATTAGTTTAAAATACGAGTTGAAAAAGTAGTTTTATTAATTTATTATTTTTTAATATTTTTACTTTTTTACTCCAAAAATGGTGAATCATCCATTATGGATGACATCATCATCTTGAATCCTATTGGTTGTTATAAAGTTTATTTTTGTTGTACATTTTTCTTGTGAGGCCCATTTTAGACCTCAAAATTCCCCTAATGCCAGGTCCTGCTTTTTCTCCACCTCGAATTCCATTTCATCCTACAACCAGAGGTTATTATCCTTCATCTATCATGGTAGGAGAGTCATCTATGTTTTCCCAATTACTGGAAGCATTCTTACACGGTGGTCCTTCTGTTCCTTCGGGGTATCAGGCTCTTTCTGGTACTTTCTCAGGAGCAGCTCCTCGACTGATTGAACAAGGATTATCATCTGGTCTTAGTGGTATTAAAACTGAAACGTCGAACGTAGAGAAAATATTTATGATGTCTGGTAATGTTCCGAATCCTCAACCTCAAGGTAGTCAGTTACCACCTGGGGGACAATTTCAGGGAAATCAGTTACCGCCTTGGGGGCAACCTCAAGGTAGTCAATTACCGCCTGGCTGGCAACCTTCAGGGAGTCAGTTACTGCCTGGGGGGAAACCTCAAGGTAACTTTTTCCCAGGACAAACTGTGGCATCATATGATTTTTGAGAACAACCTCAAGGACAGTACATACCTCAAGGTTATCAACCTTCAGGACAGTACATACCCCAAGGTCAACCCCAAACTCAATATGCTCCTCAAGGTCCTTATCAACCCCAGCTTCAGTACGCGCCTCAGGGTTATCAACCTCAAGGTCAGTACCCATTTCAAGGTTTCCAACCACCTTCTGGTCAATCATCTGTACAAGGAGCTGGAAATTTACTACTTACTTATCAACCCTACGTTAAACTAGGCTATGGTCCTTACGTTCAACCTTCTACAGGACCATACCCCAGAACAAACATGGTGTGGGATCCGTCCCAATTACAATAGCCTATGCAACCTAATGTGCAGTTGTCTTCTCAATATGGCCAGCCTTTGGTTTCTGGTCCAACCCAGCAAGCTGTCCAGCCTACTATTCAAACCCCTGCACCTGGTTCTGTTCAGCAGTCTGGGCCTAGTACACCTCAGACTCTGCCTCAAACTGCTGCAACTGCTGCAACATCTGTTCAACCTATAACACCTATTTCTAGAGTATATGTAGCTCTGAGTTCTTCTATCCCTGCATCCGTGCAAATCCCTCAAGTCTCTGTACCCCAGTCATGACCTTCAGTTCAGACTTCGGCCTAGATACCTGTGGGACAAGCTGGTACAAGTACGATTTTCACAAGTCAACCGCAATTCACGTATCAACCGTACCAGGGACAGTCTCAATTCGGTCTCGTTTCACAAAACCCAGCTTATCAGTATCAACCGTACCCTGGCTATACTTATCAACAGCCTCAACAACCCCAGTTTGGTCCGGTTAATCCTGGTTTCCCGGGAGGTTACACAATTCCTAATGCAAATCCAATTCCTAGTTATCTTGGGTATCCTCCTCCCGGAACTGCTTTGGCTACTCAAGGTTTTCGCGACCCTAACCGTCAGTTACCATTTATTGCAACTTTGGATTTACCTGATTTGACACGCCTTACGAATGATCCAATTTTCTATTATTCGTACTAGCCGCCAATGCTGCATAAGTTGCCCAGTGATATACCGAAATTCGAGGGTAAGTCAGGAGAGGATCCGTCAAATCACATCATGACTTATCACCTCTGGTGTGCGTCTAATTCGATAATTGATGATTCAATTCGCTTACGTCTTTTTCAACGAACTCTTATTGGTCTTGCTGCCAAATGGTACATTGAGTTACCACAAGGCTCTTTTAATAATTTCAGTCAGTTAGCAACTGCTTTCTTAACTCATTTTCAGTTGCCTGTCAACTATGACAATGGCACGGAACTGTTGACTTCGCTAAAGCAATCCACGTCCATGTATATTTCTGATCATATTCACGAATGGCGACGTAGAAGGCGTTTAGTGAAAGTTTACATTCCGAATCAAATTTTGGCGGAATGGTTTGTTAAATCATTATTATCCAAAATCACTGAAGATGTAGCTAAGGCAGGAGTTGTTACTAAGGAGCAAGTCATTGCTCAAGCTCAGTATCTTGACCTCGTCTATACGCAGTCAAGTACTTTACATGAAAAAATCCCCGATCTTCCAAAACAAGGTCAAATAACTGCAGCTCCTTCAGGGTCTCATGCCGCTGATGGTATGATTGGTACAGTTAATACTAAAAGAAATAAGAAATCTTCAAAGAATTCTTCTCCTATAATAACTTTACCTGATTCCTCGAAAGGAGAGTCTTCCGCTGAAATTTCTGCCGACATTCATGTCATAGAGACATCTACAGAAAAATCTAAATACGGCGGTAAAAAGAAGGGGAAGAATAAAAAAAAAAGGAATTCAAAAGAAAAAATATATAAAACTGAATCTAATGACGAAAAACACAAACCTCGCTATCCTTGTTTCATTTGCGACGAGGATCATTTTACTAAGGAATGCCCACATCGAGCGGAGGTTGCGAAATTCGTTAAAGGTTCTCAACAACCTGCTGTCTTGAAGGATCCTTTTCCCATTCAAGATAGTAGATGATTGGTTCTACCTCGAATTCCTCGAAAGAACCTATTATGATGATGTCTCATGTCAGGATTGCGACGCGGTCGCAAGATTATGGTAGTAAGAATCCTGTTGCTGGTAAAGAAGCAGAATCTTCTAATTCAAATACATCAACTAAACCTCCCTCCATTTCTGATCCGCTACAGATCGAGAAACCCAATCCAGACTTAGTAATCAAACCGCCTGCTAAAGTTGTACTTCGTAAATTAGCTTTCAATCCACATGCAAGAGCTGCTCAGAATTACAACATTGTTGAAGACTTAGGTATTTCCCCTTTAGCAATGTCGACTTTGGAAGTGTTGCAATCGTGCCCAGCACAACGTAAATTACTTTTGTCTGCCATAGGAGCTATCGATATTCAGGATTCGAACCTTATAATCTTCTATTTAGAGAATATTACACCCCGTCTACCTCATCAAATGGCTTTCCAGATTCCAGTTTTAGTCAAAAATAGACCGATCTTTCAGACTGTGATTGATGAAGGGGCTTCTACGTGTATTATGTTGATTCAGTGTTGGAAATCGCTTGGTTCTCTTACACTCAATCAATCTCCGACGATTCTAAAGGCTTTTTATGGCCGAGGGTTCCATCCTTTTGGTATTTTGCAGGATTTACCTATAGGGGTCGAAGGGAAAACCGTAAATCTAGATGTGGAGGTGGTTGATGCCCCTCTAGATTACAATCCTGGGTTGCAGTTAGTCTTATGCTATGACTGTTGTTGTTTCATCGGTCTTTCGGCTTATCAAGTTTCCACATCAAGGAAAGATCGTTACAATAGACCAGTTAAATTATTTTTCATCTGATCCAGCCTCTACAGAAACTATCCAGCACATCGGTAAAACGGCTATCCCTTACAAGGATGTTGGGGTAGGTTTGATTAAAGATTCTGGTTTACTAGGAACTTTTTCCTTTCCTCCTCCTAACGTATCGCCTCCTATTGCAAACATTCATATGATTTCATCGAATACCATTACGTTTGATGATCCTTGGATCGTACCTTCCGATTTTGAGTTGGATTCATTTGATGGCACGATGCCTTTGAGTCCCTTTGAAATTGCATATCAGGCTGTACAATCACTTTCCGATCCCTCTTCAACCTAAATTGATCCAATGAATGGGATCCATGAAGAATCACTTTCAATATCTAGCTCAGCCACAACGAAATTTCCAGATCTTGTTCACACTGATGAGCAAATTCGTGAACTTTTGTCTGTTGACGATTTACCATGGGAAGATCTTCATCACCGATATTTGTTTTTACCTGAGCTGGATCATTTTGAAAGTGATTTCACTTCTATTTTTACTGCTGAATATGTCAAAGAACTGCAGAATCCATTGCACAATCCTGATTCTGAGTTAAATTTTGAAAATATCTCTCGAACGATTCCAATTGACATTTCAGTTAAACCAGGAATAATTGAAAACATTCATATAGGTGCTTGCTGTACAGACGATGAAATTCAAACTTATAAAGCAATATTTCAAGAATTCCGTGACGTGTTTGCCTGGTCATATGAGGAAATTCCAGGAATCGATCCATCAATTGTTTTACATGAAATCAAGACTTACCCGGATGCCAAACCTGTCCGTCAACGTTTACGTCAAATACATCCGAGAAAAGATGCTGCTATCAAAGCCGAGGTTGAAAAATTACTTCGTGCAGGTTTCATTTATCCAATTCCTTTAATAGATTAGGTATCGAATATTGTTCCTGTTAACAAAAAGCAAGGAACGATAAGAGTATGTATCGACTATAGGAATATTAATCGAGCTTGTCCTAAAGACAATTATCCAACCCCCTATATCGATCAAATAATTGATGATTGTGCCAGCAGTGAAATGTTCTCCTTTATGGATGGTTTTTCAGGTTACAATCAAATAAACATACTTCCTGCTGATCAGCCAAAAACAGCTTTCATTTGTCCATGGGGGACATTTGCTTATTGCAAACTACCCTTTGGATTGAAGAATGCTGGGGAAAATTTTCAAAGGGCTATGTCTTATGCATTTCATGACATTAAGCACATTGTGCAGCCTTATCTCGATGATTTACCTGCTCTTTCATCGCGTAGGGCTGACCATCTCACTCATTTACGAGCTATCTTTATGAGATGTAGGCATTATCAAATTTGGCTGAATCCACACAAATTTGTTTTCTGCGTAGAATTGGGTCGCTTACTGGGATTTCTTGTTTCGAAAGCAGGCATTCGCGTTGATCCATCGAAGGTCGAAGCTATTGTCAATCTACCTCCCCCTTCGACTCTACGCCAACTCCAAATTTTACAGGGGAAAAAAAACTTTTTACGTCGGTTCATTCCTAACTACGTCGAGCTAACAAAGGGTTTTACTAGGTTGTTAAAACACGATGTTCCATTCTTTTGGGATGAGATCGCTGACCGATCTTTTGATGCACTCAAACATGCGTTGACCCATGCACCGTTATTGCATCCTCCCAACTACAACCGGGACTATTTTTTGTACCTCGCCACCTCTCATTCCACCATTGGGATGGTTTTAGTTCAGGAAGATGAATTCAGAAATGAACATGTGATTTACTATCTTAGTCGAAATCTGCATTCGACTGAGCTAAAGTACACGCATGTGGAAAAATTGGCCTTGGCAGCTGTTCAAGCTGTCCAAATATTTCGACACTACATCTTATCACGCAAAACCATAGTAATTTCTGACTGTAACCCTATGATGTACATCTTGACCAAAAAATTTCTAGGGGGCAAGTATTCCAAATGGATAGTTATCCTGCAGGAATTTGACTTGGAATTTGAAAAATACAAGGCAAAGAAATCTTTGGTTTTTGCCGAACTGATGTGTGATTTCCCTTCTACTAATACTGAAACTGTGGCGGAGCAGCCCATTGCGGAGAAATCCTTGTTTCTTATCAATACTCTTGATCCATGGTATGGAGATATTATTTTTTATCTCCAAACCCAATCTTTTCGGCCTGAAATCTCATGATCTTAGCGACGGAAAATACGTTTCCAATCCCAACAATACAATATTATTGGTGATACACTCTATCGTCGTGGAGCGGATTCTATTTTTTGACGCTGTCTTACTCATGAAGAAGCTGAGAAGGTTCTAAATGATTGCCATTCTGGAGCATGTGGCGGTCATATGTCTGGGTATGCCACAGCCCAAAAGATATTGCGCGCTGGTTATTTCTGGTCGTCATTATTTAAAGATTGTATCTATGCAATCCGGAAATGCCACAATTGTCAAGTATTTGATCGTAAAATGTGTGCGCCACCTGCTCCTCTTCACCCTATAATTGTTGTCGGTCCTTTCACAAAGTGGGGTATTGATTTTATTACATGTAACCCTCACTCGGAGGGGGGGGCATGCGTATATTATCCTAGCGGTAGATTATTTTACTAAGTGGGCCGAGGCAATGCCTAAATTTTCGGCAAACGGCAAGACTGATGCAACTTTCGTGTTCAATCATATAATTTCTAGATTCGGTGTTCCTCAAGCCATTATTACAGATCATGGAAGTCATTTTCGGAATATCATGATGACTGAACTGATAGATCAACTTGGCCTGCGCCACGATAGTTCTACTCCATATTACCCGTAGGCTAATGGTCTGGTTGAAGCTATCAATAAAGTTTTAGTCACTATGATCAGATGAATTATTGGTATTCATAAGTCGAATTGGCATTCCATGTTATTTTCAGCACTTTGGGCATATCGGACCTTAAAAAAACGTCAACTGGTTTCACTCCCTTTCAACTGGTTTACGGTTTGGAAGCTGTGTTGCCTATTGAATGTGAAATTCCATCTTTGAAATTAGCCATAGAATTACTCCCAGCTACGTCTGAAGAGGAGAATAATTTTTTGTACTTGGCTCAGCTAGATGAGAATCGACGAAATGCTGCATTAGCCAATGAAGCTCATGTCAAACGAATAAAAGCTCAGTACGATAGAAATGTTACACCTCGTAATTTTTCAGAAGGAGACCTAGTTTTAGTGTACGATCAAGCCAACGATAAGCTAGGGGTTGGAAAATTCGTGCCTATGTGGCATGGTCCTATCATTGTTAAGCGAAAGCTGGCAAAAGGGGCCTATGAGCTGATAGATTTCTACGGTGTCTCTTTAGATAAACCCAGAAATGGGCTTTATTTGAAGAAGTATTATGCTTAAACTTAGTGTGGATATTTTTAGTTAGATTATATTCTTTACTACTGGTGTGTCTTAGATTAGAAAAGCGTGCCTATTTTAGAGTGTGTTCTTATCACTATTCCTGCTTATCTGAGTTTTACTCTTGATATTGTAGATTTCGACGTCTCTTCAAACCTACATTGGTTTTGCTGATGGTGCTTGTCGTAGTACACGGAACATTTCTTCCGCAGCTTGGGTTATCTATTCACCCTCTGACGAGTTAGTATCCATGCATGGGGTAAGGCTCGGTCAAATAACAAATAACATTGCAGAGTATAGTGCAGTGATTGAGTTATTATCTGAATCCATATCATTTGGGATTCGGAGTTTGATTGTTAGGTTGGATTCTGAACTCGTTGTATTACAGCTTAACAGGGTGTATGCCATTAGAAATCTAGTGTTGTTATGGTTATTATTAAGAGTTTGTCTCTTGGAACGTGAATTTGATTACATTGAATATCAACATATTCCAAGATATTTAAATACATTAGCAGATGCAGTTGCTTCTAGTATGATAAATAGACATTTGCAATAAACAAAGAAGTAAATCAAACAAAATTCAGTAACATGTACACAGATATCCAGTAAGAGTGATATATCATAGCATAGAAGTTTGTTTTCAAAATATACATCGTCTAGTGTTGGGCGGTTTAAAATACAAAAAAAATTAGGACTTAGAAAGTGTTGAAAATGATTTTTACTTGAATCATCCCATTACTCTCTTGGAAGAAAATAAATGTCTTTTTTGCCGCAGTAGTCTATCCCGGCGGATGAAAGTCCTTAACGACAAAGAGTTGGTTGTTCAACAAACGAAAATATGTCGACATAAATCTAACAATCTCAATGCCCTTAGCATGAGATTGGCAACACGTAATGCTGCATTCCTGTACAGTCTAGTAACAGTAAAGACAATAAATTTGAATTCAGGACGGATAATAGTTTTGATATGTATCCGTTTATCCTTGCGGTCTGCTAAACCATTGCAAAAGTCTGCTTTGAGACTAGCAACAGACTGGCCACCTGGCCTAGTCCCAAATAGAGATAAGTGTCCACCCCTCTTGGACAAACCAGTCAAAAAATATATGTCCTCCAGTTCAACTTCGAGCCTGTGGCCGAAAAACAAGAAATATTGGTCCTGTGTGTCCTACCTGTTCACTAGCCATATCAAGAAATCAACTTGGGCCCTCATATGGTCCAGAATTTATACAGATTACTTGGAGCTGATGGTTTCTGTTTCCAACAAATGGATTTTCCAGAATATTCCCAGGAAGTTTTTCTTATCCAAAATCTCTTACTTTTTCACTCTGAATTCAAATAGTAAAATGATGTTAGAAAAGTCCTTTTTATAAGTTTTTTCGAATAAGTGAATTTTTAATTTGTTTATTTTTTACTTTAAAAAGGTAATTTTTGAAAACATTTTTATTTATCTTAAACAGGTATGTGTAATTGTTTCGAGTTTTTGTGCAGAATATTGGATTTTTCGGTAAAACTGATCATTTTTCAACAAAGATCATACTTTTATCACTTTTTCGGACTCTTTCAAAAATTTACGAAAAAGCGAAATATTGGAGTCCTCTTTTAATCCCTTTTTAGACTCTCTAAACATGAAAAGATTATCGAGCACTTGATTATTAGAACTCGTTAAAGTAAATGAATGATCGTCCTTTCAGTATAAGTTTACCCCTTTTACGGACTGAAATGGACTATTTACGAAAAAGGTATACGTTGACTAATTACGGTCAATAGAGGTTTCTCCCGCATTATTTTATCCTTTTTCGGGCTCGAGAGACTAAATTTACGAAAAATTACCCCCATGGAGTCTTTTTAAGTTTTTTCTTCTGACTCTCTAAAATTGAAAAAACACCGAGTTTCTCCTATACTGGACTCGTTAAAATTTAACAGTAAAGGACCTGTTCAATATTAAACAGGAACGAACCACTCCTTCTTAGGGTTCGAATCTTAAACTAAGTTGGACTCATCCAAAGGATGAGCTTATAAACAAGAAAATTTTATCCTCCTCAAGCTTGTCAAAAATAAAGAGGTACTTGCCAGAAATGGTGGGGGAAAAGAGAGAAAAACGAACCTGTTTGTTGCATTTTGATTATTCAGAAAGCCATTAACCACTCTTGAACACGACACTTTTGTTCACCTGGGTTGGGAAATCCTTTGCCTAACAGTTAATCAAACCATATTGAATATCTTCAGCCGATTTCTGGGTATTAGCTTTGGGTCAATTGTCACCAAACCATCTGCAGTGTCGTTATGTGTTCAAGAGGATATTTCAAACAAACCATTCATTTGCAAAATATTTGTCTTGCATTTTGACCATCCCTGAGTCAGTCCTTGCCAATATGTTTCTTCAAAACTTGATCTATGATTCCGTGTTGTGGGCTTGCCTACGATGGATCGCTTTCTATCGACGACAGCTCATTATCTAGGAAGTTGATCTAGAAATCATCATTACCTTGAAATCTGCATGCCTCAATTGCAGGTTTCTTGCCTTCGACGACAGGTTGCATCATTGACCTTCAATCGAATGATTCCGTGACATGTTCGACTTCAGCTCATTCATTCACATTTCATGGATTGTACTAAGTACTTTGAGAGCCATTGACATTACTGGTGGTTACTCTCACACTTGTTAACTGTTTACATTATTGACTGGTAATCAAGTGGTTTCTACCATGTTCGACTTCGACACATTCATTCACATGGATAGAATCGTACTAGTTCGAGAATCGGAAATCAAGACCCTGGATCTAGTTTCCACCATCCAGGCTGCAAGGAATTTTTGTTATTCATTTATATAGTGGACTATTCATAAACAGATGGATGCATCCATGCTGCGTCTACATATGTCTATACTGTTGATGTATTGAAAATCATTCCTGTATCAGAACAGTTTAAATCAGTTTTCTAGTTAGTTTTGATCTGAGTATGGGAATGCCTACCTCAGCGATGATATGTTTAAATATATATATTTTGCATTGAATGTTTTTACAGGTTCCGACCGGGGTGTCCACAGGATGATCCTTGAAATAATAAAGTACTTCACTCTTCATATATGACAGACTTCATCTTCATCTATTCCAGACTTCGCACTTTAGGGGGAAATCTGTTGCACTTAAAAACTATCATCCTGACATTCTGCTGACTGTATGATCTCATTAACACTCATACATGCCTCCTCAGCAAGTCTTACAACCTTTGTTCCTCATTCCAAGCCCTAAAACTAGAGGAAAAACCCTAAAAACTCAAAAAGCCTTGGGTACGCAGGTAACATGAAGCCTGCCTGCATTCCTAGCTTGGGTACGCAGGTAATACACTGCTTACCTGCGTTCCAGAATGCATTTTTCCCATGTAATTCCTGCGTACCCTTCCAAATTCAAAAAAGTGAGAAAGTAAAGTTAAAAAGATGATTTGAGGTCAATTCTAGAAGGTTCTAGATGAGATTTTTTGGGGATGAGTACGCTTTAGTAGGGTTCATTCATCCCTCACCTTCAGGAACTAATCCCTTGATGTGAGGAGCCTATCCCTTTGAAGGAGGATTCTATCCCTTCAAAGGTGGAACCCTAACCTCCTCATCTGCTCTATAAAAAGAGGCATTGGGTAGCCTCAAGGGGAGTTCAAGCTTTGTGTGTGATTGCGTTGAAGTGCTGTTGAGATTTAGTCTTCTTTCTACTGAGCTTTTGAGAGGAAAGATCACATACCTCTATGTGCTCCTGGAGGAAGTGTGTAAGACTTATCAAAGTAGAGGAGACTTCTGCTTCGGACCCCGGGAAGGCATTTTCAAACATCAAGGCTAAGGTAGTAAGGTTATTCTGTTATTTTAAGATTAATACAATCAAGTTTTGTTTTCCTCAATAAATTGTCATTCAATTGTTTATTTCAATAAATTGTCATTTGTTCGTTTATTTCATAGATTCCTTGATCACTATGATAGGTATGTTTTATGATTATTTTTTATACATGTGCTATTTAATATTTGCTTGTTTGTGATTTTAGGTCGACAAAAGACGACACTTTGTTGCGACAAAAGACGACACTTTGTTGCGACAAAAGATGACACTTTGTTGTGACGAAAGACGACACTTTCTTGCGATGAAAGAACTCTTGTTGCGACGGAAGGATTATTGTTGCGACAAAAGAACTCTTGTTGTGACGAAAGAATTCTTGTTGCGACAGAAGGATATTGATGCGGCGGAAGCACTACGACCACAAATAGCATTTGGATCTAAGGTAGGATCGACACCTTCATAGCATTTATTTGTAAAACGAATATATTTAGAGAAAGACAAACTTAATTGTTCGTTTTTTGCTAGAATGTCTTCTGACACTAGGGAGATCGATCTTGTCCGCAAGATCGATTTATCCGGCCAACACTTGTGGCATTTGAAAGAAGCTTCAGAGGACTACTACAGGGCCAAATTTCAGATATTGAGGATCTGCAATTATAGAGATAATTCAATTTCAATATCAAGCTCCTCAAAAGCAAGTAAAAGGTGTGTATTTTTTTTCTGAATTGCATAAGTCTTGTTTGAAGAATCAAGTTGAATTGATTCCAAGGGCATATTGTAGAATAGATATCAGTATTAGATTCTAAAATTCCCCCTAAAAATAATTCAACACCCATTAAGCCTTTAGAAAGCTCTACTATGACTCATGAAGACGAAGAATGGAAACATGACATATCAAAATTACAAGAGCAAGTGCAACAAATTTCGCTCTCGCAAAGAGCAAGAAAAAATAGCATGGAAGTTTTAAAGAAAGGCGTGGAAACTAAGATGCATGGTTTGAAGAAAGGCATGGAAGCTATGATGGATGGTTTGAAGAATGGTATGGAAGAAAAAATGGAAGGTTTGAAGGAAGACATGGAAGGTTTGAAGGAAGTTTTGTCAAAGTTGGTACAAGAAATGATTCCTAATGGTGAAAAGATAGTAGAGAAAACTCATGATGAGAACAAAATAAATGTTAATCGTGATTTCATAAAATCTAATGTTGGCGGGAAGAACCACCATATTCCAAAAATGGATATGAGGAAGTTTGATGGAAAGGATCCTGTAACATGGATACTATAGATGGAGTAATATTTTGATCTCCATAATGTGCAAAACACACAAAAGGTACGCATTGCAACTTTACATTTAGAACAAAATACATTTGTATGGTATCGATGGCTTTGCTCCCGTAAAAAATTGTCACTTGGTCAATTTTTATGGAGGAAATGATAGCACATTATGAGGATACAAAGAGCAACACCTTCTTTAGCCAATTGATAAAACTCAAACAAAAGGGTTTAGTGGGGCAGCACATTGAGGACTTCCAAAAATTGAATATAAGGGTAACTGATATTCCAGAGGAACACAGGATTGATCTCTTCATAGGCACTTTAAAAGATAACATCCAACATGAAGTTCGCGTTTTGGAACCTGATTCATTGGAGAAGGCATTCAGGTTGGCAAGAAAAGTTGAATGTAAAATTATGGCGACAAGGAAGCCTACCACTCAATTCTATAAAGAAGGAAGTGTTGCTACGTCTAGATTTCCACAACCTACAAGGTTGACACCACAACAATCGGAAGAAAAAAGAGAAAAAGGGCTTTGCTACAGTTGTGATAGCAAATACACTAAAGGTCATAAGTGTGCTGAGAAGAAATTATTTTACATAGATTGTGAAGAGGAAGAAAATGAACAAGAAGAGGATATACACCAGGAACCAACCCTAGAAGAGGAAGAAATGAGTCCGAACATATCGTGTAATGCATTGGCAGGAATTACCACTCCTCAAACTCTCAAGATAGAAGGACATATCAAGAAGAAAAAGGTAATAGTGTTGATTGATTCAGGTAGTACCCATAATTTTATTCATTGTAAGGTAGCCAAGGAATTGAATTGTTTCCTATACCCAGCACCCGAATGTCAAGTGATGGTTGCAAATGGAGGAACTATAAATTGCTCTGGAAAATTCCATAATATCAAGCTAACCATGGGGGAATATGTATTGACTAGTCCAATGCTTTCCATTCCTATGGGAGGTGCTGATGTTGTACTAGGAGTACAATGGTTACAATCTCTGGGGACGGTAGCTTTTAATTTTCAAGAACTTTTCTTGAATTTTTTTTTTCAGAAGGAAAGGAAGTCGAATTACGGGGTATTGAAGGGAAGCCGAGAAGGATAATAAGCTCTAATGTCATGACAAAGCTTCTAAAGAAAGAACAACGAGACGTAATTGCACAATTATGCTCACTAGAAGTTCCGACATCAAAATCATCTATTTATGCAGATCTCCAACGAGTCTTGGACAATCATTCCAAGGTGTTTGAAACTCCCAAAGGACTCCCACCTATTCGTGATCATGATCATGCTATTCATTTGATTCCAGGAAGTGTTCCTCCAAACATCAGGCCTTATAGATATCCTTACTTCCAAAAGAGCGAAATTGAACGTATGATTGCAGAAATGTTAGAGGCGGGTATAATTCGACCTAGTCAAAGTTCTTTCTCTGCTCCTGTAGTATTGGTACACAAGAAGGATGGATCATCGCGCATGTGTCCGGATTATATGGAGCTCAATAAGCTCACCATTAAAGATAGATTTCCCATTCATGTGATTGATGAATTATTGGATGAATTACATGGAGAAATTTATTTTACCAAGTTGGATCTTCGTTCAGGATATCATCAAATTAGTATGAAGACTAAAGATATTCCGAAAATAGCATTTCGAACTCATGAGGGTCATTATGAATTTTTGGTCATGTCTTTTGGCCTTACCAATGCACCTTCTACATTTCAAGGGTTGATGAATTCCATTTTCAAACCCTTCCTTAGAAAATTTGTGCTAGTATTTTTTGATGATATACTAATCTACAGCAGGTCTTGGAAGGATCATGTTCAACATGTTGACAGGGTGACCCCTCAAAGTGGCTTATTTCTAAGGCGTTGATATCTCTTTTCTTCTCTTTTTGGAGCTGGTTTCACAACAAGTTGCAGACCTCTAATGGATATTTTCTCCGCACCAATGGCTCCATCATGCTCCAATTATTCTAGAATGACTCTTCATTCACTTTGAACAGGAGAAAATTGAGTCTCCTACTCATTTTCCCAGTTACACCTAGAAAAAATCCACTAAATGTGGAGGACTCCACTTAACTGAAGTCAAAATAGTGGAATCCGCCCAAAAATAGGTGTGCTCTAAAATTCCTGCCAGAACTAACCACAATATCAAATTTTATGGTTAGGGGTGGTCATATGAGCACCCCAAACCCCGCCCTGACCATAACGGTCGGCGGAACCCACAATTGAATTGGGTCGAAACTCCGGTTAGAAGTGGTGTTAGCTGACCACACGGAGAAACTGTCGGAGTTAACGGTTACATGTGATATGGTTTGCAGAGAATTTGGTGAACTGAACGATTAGAGTTTGCATTTGTCGTTGGAGTTTAATGTTACGTTTATATGCCATGTGAATTCTCCACAGGGACCGCTAGCGATCCCCGCCCCCAAATGCCAACACATTACACTTTGTCAATAAGCTGACTCCAATGTTATTTAAGAACTAACGTGCAGCTTGGGCGGTGGAGTCGTGTGGTTGCAAGTTGGGAGACACATGGCAGCCTCAGGGCTGGCCATGTGTCACCCCCTGATTGGCCCAAAAAATAAACATACAACCTGATTCAATTAATAGAATGGTGCCACTTGTCATCCACTGATTGGACCGGAGAAAAGGAATATTATTCATAATATTCCTTTTTGCTGCATGGGCATCCTAGTCAACCCTGTCACAAAATTTACGTGTTTTGGATTTCGATCAAAACGCGATATATCCCTCATACGACATCGGTTTTTTGAACCGTTCGTAGCACCGGAATCAGGAAAACGATATCTATGCAACCATCTTAGTTTTAACCTAGTCCTGTAAATTTCAATTTTGAGCAAAATTTATGAACTCCTGATCATTCCTCCCCATTGGGAATCTTTTGGACCCCAAAAGACTTGATTACCTGTTCAGTAGATGAGGGTACATCTCCCTCGCCTTTCCAACCTCCATCCACTTCACCTTTCTTGGTTTATTTCCTTTGAGCCCAACTCATAGGTAGTCAACACTTCCCCTCTTGGATGCTCTTGTCCTCCTGTCAAGAATTGTATCTTCTTTGAGATCATCCAGAAATTCTAGTGATAAATCTTCAATAGAAGGCAGTTGAACATCATTTCCTTGATCATCAATCAAAGTTGGTTCACATAAACATAATTTTTCAACATTAACAACTTAATACATTTTCATAGATGAAGGCAAGTCAAGTTGAAATGCATTACTCCAACTTGATTTATGATCTTGAATGGGCCATAGCGAATGGGTTTGAGCTTTTTACCTTCCCCTTGCATCCTTTCTTTGCTAATGTGCAACCATAACTCATATCCCTCTTAAAACATGCGATCAACTCTATGTTTGTCATGCCTCTCTTTGTATTTTCTTTGAATTTTCTCAAGATGTTCTTGAACTTGTTGATGTATAATCTGAATTTTCTCAATGAAATTTCGAGCCTTGTCAATATCACTATGGCCTTCTATTGCAACATAATTTCCAAATATGAAGTCTAATGGCGATTTTGGAAAATACCCAAAGCATACTTCAAAAGGTGATGTTTGAGTTGAAGAGTGCTTTGACCGGTTGTAAGCATGCTGAATGTAATGTAGTTTCTCATCCCACAACTTAGGATGTTTGATGCAATATCCTCTCAATAGATGCACAACATTTCCGTTCACCACCTTAGTTTGTCCATCAGTTTGAAGATGAAAAGAAATACTCTTTTTCAACTTTGTGCCCATCATACTCCATATATTGGACCAAAAATTCCCAATGAACCTGGAATCCCTGTCACTAACAATAGAAGTTGGAAATCCAAAATGAACCCATACATGTTGAAAATAAAGTTCAACAGTTTGTTCAGCAGTAATGGTTTTCTTACGGTCATTGCCATAGAAGACTAAACTCCAAGAGAGGCAAAAGCATGGAGATCAAGGAAACATCTAAGCCTTTTCCATTCCAAACTAGTGGAAAGAGAAGGGCAACAATGGCCTTCTCCCTCATCTATAAGAAGGAGCTTAAGGCTCTTAATTGAAGGTCGAAGGATTGCTCAAAAGTTCTTGTATACTTGTGGAATAGAGAATAGTGTGACATTGTGAAGGCCAAGAGTCAAAGAGGCTCCTAGAGAGCTTGTTGGCTTGGACTTCTTCACTTGATAGAGAAGAGAGATTGGGAGACTGAGGAGGGCTTGGTACAACTGATGGTTGTAATCCTCCTTCTTTCAAAATCAATAGAACTATGTTTGTTTTGTCCATTCGATGCTTAATGTTATATTGTTGTTTCAATATTTGCTTAGTATGATATGAATGGCTCAGATGTGTATAATATAGATGTTTATTATTGATTTAATTGATAGAATACTTGTTATATTAGAAATTACGCGGGTGCTTTGACTGATTGCAGGACTCAGATTTGGAGCCGGTGAAGAAGGACTCTTGCTTTGCTGCGTAGCGCTCTCCAAAGGATTCTAAAGATGTCAAAGAGGTAATTCTCTATTGTATTCCTTCAAATTATTTCAAGATAATATGAACATGCTCATGCCATCTTTGTGAACAGCATAGCTAATCTTACTGTCTGCCTCGGGCATCGGAAAGCCCTGAGAGGGATATACGAAAACCAACCACCCAAGAAGTTTACCCTATAGCAGAATTTGCGACTCCGCTGGGGAGTGTCCCCATAGTTTCCGGACTATTTTTCCCTTCATTTCTTCTCTCCTCTGTTCAGTATCCTTCTGACCATTTTTTTATGCCCAGTAGACATAGCAAACGCTTGCAGAGTTCAATCCTGTTCCTGTCTGGCCAACTGAAGAGCTTTTCCCTGGTTAACGCGACCTATGCAGTTCATCCAGTGCATTATAACGCGGTCTAGGCTTAAATACAGTGCGTTATAACGCTGTATTTTCTCACAGACAGAGCGTTACTCAGCCAAAAACCCTGATGTTCACTACTGTGACTGTGTTTTAGCTGTAGAGTTTTTTGGCCACCAGTACCTTTCACAGACTGAATCCCTGTGCTTGTCTGCTAAAGCTGGCATTGATTATTTGTTTCTCTTATTAGTTAGTGTGCAAAGCATTTACTTTTTAAAGAGATTTTTTTTTTTTTTTCTACATTTGGCTGAGTTTATTCTGAAAGTTTAGTTCACAGACTGTTAAAGAGGTAGATAGAAGTCTGAATCTTGAAAGTTGAGCTGTGTTATTTACATGTTGGTGCATGGATGATTGATAAAGAAACACTCTTCATTGAAGTTAATATTTAGAGCATGTTTTGCATGGTTTCTTGAGTCAGAGTCTCACTATACTTCATACGTCCATTCCCCCTCCGCAAGACTAATAACAAAGTACACTAAAAACAAAGCGATAATAAAATCAATCTAATAACTCTTTTTGAGCTCACACAAACAGTAGTTCAGGCTAGGATCTTGGGTTAGGAAAGTGAGAAAACTACCCAAGATTTCAAAACTTGAAAACTAGAGTCATTAACGAGTGAAATCCTGCTACACTCACATTATTGGGACCGTTCCTTTACCGGAGCTCAGCGCGAGACAACACTTGGGTGCACTAGAAGGTAGCCCGCCTTCGACTGCATCCTGTGGGTGTGTTATATATTGAGGTTCCCTTCGGGGATGTCGAAACTAGATCGGGGATCTAGGTATTCTGCCCATATAGCACACTGTCCTTGACCGTGGACCCCCCTGATGATGTCTGTGATTTGAGGTATCCTTAGTGGCCATACTTTTAGGGACTTACACAAGGTGACTGGGACGGGCTGTCCTGGTACCTAAAACAGACGGACCTACTCTGTCTTCAGTCTTTAGGAGGGTACTCGTCTTCACGAGAGTGCTTACACCTATCGTCTGGGGTTCGGGCGAAGCTCTAGAGTAACCATAACTGTACTTTCGACCAACCCTCTCTGTATGCTATTGTGAAACTGGATTTCATCACCAGTGAATGGTAGTACTCAGACAGGGTACCCTATACTGGTTGCTTGCTGATTGATTTTAGAGAGTCTTTTCTTTTTTAGTAGTTGTGTGGATACTGTCATTTGAGACTTCATAATACATCACATTTTAAAAATTTGTTAAAATTAAACCGGTCACCGTGGCGTCCCCTGACCCACGCCGTCTGTCTCGACGACAACAAGGTCTACCTCCTCTCACCCTAGAGGAAAGATTGAACCTTGGTGAACCCGGGCCTTCTACGGAAGAGCAGTCTCCTCTGACTAATCTGGATTATCACATAGACCCTTATCAGCCGGAACTCCCGGAGGACCCTTTCACTAAAGGCGTTGTACCTAACTACAATCCTCCGCTCACTGATCCGTTAGGACCTGTGATAGTCCAGATTCCACCACGCCCAGATATGTTTGCGGCCACACCAACATCTATTTCACCACCGGCATCCACAGGGACGATGCCAATGGAAACCATCCTTGGTTCGCCACCATCCTCCCCGCCAGTGGTCAGTTCCATGCCATTACTGGGTAACCCCAGTAGTCAACATATGCCTACCCCCAACCCTATGGTCAACACAACTGTCAGTAGTTTACCGAACACTTCGGCATCTACTCCTACCGTGACCACGTTGGGGACCATGGTAGCTCCTCCCACGAGCACGACTACTTCGATGCCCTTTAGCAACCCTTTCGGTTGGAACCCTCTGTTGAGTTCAAACCCCCTGGCCACTACACCAGGGGGCAGTGTTATCAGTACACAGGTAGCAGGGAATATTTCTCTTCCTATGCAATCCTTAGGACAAATGGGACAACCCATTGTAAATACTATCCCCTTAAGTGGTTCAAACATAGGTGTAGGATCTATACCATTGCCAAATTATGCAAATACTAGTATGCCTCTGGGAAAATCTATTGCATCCATTTGGACTAACCAACCCCAACCTCCGTCTGGAGTGGGAGGGCACTTTTACGCTGGGGGCAACCAACCATTTTCCCCTCAATACACTATGCCCTATGGACAACAACCGTATGTTCCTACTCCTCCACCTATGGGAGGTTTTTATCAAAGTCCCACTTACCCTTCTGGTAACACATGGATGGGAGGACCCTATGGTCCCAATAGTCAGCCCATACTGCCTTGGTTAGACTCGGGGGAAAATCCACAATTGCCATTCTTAGCAGCTTTGGACATACTCGACATCCATAAGCTGACGAACGACCCCATCAACCACAACTCGCTTTGGCCTCCAATTCCTCATAAGATTCCGTCCGATATCCCGAAGTTCGACGGGAAGCATGGGGACGACCCGGCCGCACACATCACTACCTTCCATTTGTGGTCCATATCCAATTCCATGGTAGATGATAGTGTCCGACTTCGACTGTTTTCCCGCACCCTTACAGGCAATGCCGCCAAGTGGTACATTGAATTACCACGAGCCGCCATCAATACGTTTGGCGCTTTAGCGACGGAGTTCTTAAAGAACTTTCAACTACCAATTAGAGTGGAAACCGGCACAGAATTGTTAACATCACTGCGCCAAGACACCGCCACCCACATCTCTGACCATATTCATGAATGGAGACGTAGGAGGAGGCTCGTCAAAGCGCCAATACTGGACCATCTCTTGGCCAATTGGTTTTGCAAGTCTCTTTTACCCCACATCTCTAAAGACATTGGCCTTTCTGGTGCGGTGACAGAAGATCAATGTATTCGTCGTGCCCAACACCTGGATTTAATCTATTCACAATCTGGCACGCTTTACGATCTGCTCCCCCATGCCCCTGGTAACCCGAACCCTCCGGCTACTAAGAAAACCGGAGCTCATGCCGATGGTCTCGTTGGCGCGATCTCTCGTGTAGCCACCAATCAGTCTCAGGGGAAAACCTCCCAGCCATCCTTAGCTGCCACCGCCCCCCATCAAATGACTCCTCTCCCTTTCGCTGAGGTAAATTCGGTGCAAACCTCACAAAAACCCAACGGGAAAAATAGGAAGAATAAGAAGAAAACATCTTCTTCGGAAGAACAGTCAAATAATCAGAATAACTCTAATCAGAAAAATGTTGCTAATGAAAAAGGAAAGGATAAACCCATGAGATTTCCTTGTAAAATCTGTGCGGAGGACCACTTGACATACAAATGTCCTCGGTTGCAGGAATGCACCGATTTTATTGCTAACAAGGATTCTGGGAGAACACCTGTCGTTCTTCACAATCCTTTCCCCAATCAACAGCAGCAACATCAACATATGGTTGACAACCCGCCACAACCCCATCAACGGGGCAATGGTGGTTCGTATCCTTCCGGTGAAGGACCATCTGCCATTTATGGCATCGAGAGTATTGACCTTCAAACTCGCGCCAAGCTTTATGGAACTCCTACCATAGATGCTCAGGAACCTGGAACTAGTTCCAATCCGCCGCCGCCCAACGATTTGCATATCGAAAGGCCTACTGTTGAACCTGTAATTCGTCCCCCTAAAGGGACACTTCGATGCACGACTCATAATACCTCTTCATGTGCAGCCCAAAACTACAATATTGTAGAAGATTTGGCGCAGGCACCGTCAGCTATGTCTGCACTTGAAGTATTACAAACCTGTCCAACACAAAGGAAAGCCTTGCTTTCGGCCATTGGTGGAATAGATCCCCAGGATTCCATGCTAGCAGTCTTTGATATGGAAAAGGCTAAACCTCGCCTCTCGCATCAACTCGCATTCCAGGTGCAGGTTGTGTCGAAAGGGAGACACATCCATCGCACTGTCATAGACGAAGGTGCTTCGACCTGCGTTATGTCACAAGCTTGCTGGCTGAATTTAGGTTCTCCTACTCTAACCCCGCCATCGAATTCTCTCAAAGCTTTCGATGGCCACACGTTCCTACCCAAAGGATACCTTGCTAGCTTTCCCATCACTCTGAGTGGGAAAACGGTAAACGTGGACGTTGAAGTCGTAGAGCGTCATCTCGACTATAATCTATTGCTCGGTCGCAGTTGGTCTTATGCTATGACCGCCATCATGTCTTCGGTCTTCCGACTCATCCTATTTCCATTGGATGGGAGAATAGTCACGGTTGATCAGCTATCCTTCTGCACCCCTGATTATTCCACTTTACCAAGTAGCTCGATACCCCTAATAGGAGGTGTCCCTGACCCTTACGTCAGTATCAGTACCGGTCTTCTGAAGGCATCTTCCCTACTGGGTTGTTTTCCTCTACCGCCGCCGCAGATCCCAAACACGGTTGCAATGATATCCACCTCTTCGGATGGCTCTATCGACCCATGGATCATCCCGACACCTTCAGATATTGATTCCTATGGAGATCAGATGCCGCTTTCGCCGGTTGAGTTGGCTTACCAAGCCATCCAAACTGCATCTGAACCCTCCACTGATATGGTTTCGACCACAGGTACGACCCTCTCTCCCATAACAGTTCTCTCTAAGGATCTCCTCAATGAAGTCTGGCCTACAGACGAAGCTATTCGAGAGATCATGTCGTTAGAAGAACGACCTTGGGGAGAGTTCCACCATCGCGCTTCGACGATTGATTCGGAGGCGATAAAAACTGAAATCCCGTTCTTTGACCAACCTGAGATCGTTCCCTCCTCTTATACGACTGTCCACACTATCGATTCAGAGGGGAACATGGGTAATCTTTCCAAGACTCTACTCATCGATATCTCGGTCAAAACGGGTATCGTGGAAAATATTCAGATTGGAGCCGACTGCAATCCTGAGGAAATTGCGTCCTTCACATCTCTTTTTAAAGAATTCCGCGATGTCTTTGCTTGGTCTTATGAAGAAATGCCCGGCATAGATCCTTCTATTGTCGAGCACGAAATCAAGACTTATGACAATGCTAAACCTATCCGGCAACGACTCAGACCTGTCCACCCGCGCAAAGCAGCCGCCATCAAGGTCGAAGTAGAAAAACTTTTAAACGTTGGCTTCATTTACCCCGTTCCCTTAACTGAATGGGTTTCCAATCCAGTTCTCGTTGATAAAAAACAAGGCACTATTCGAGTTTGCGTCGATTATCGCGATCTGAACACCGCTTGTCCAAAAGACAACTATCCTACGCCGTTCATTGATCAAATTCTCGACGATTGTGCCAGATGCGAATCTTTTTCCTTCATGGATGGATTCTCGGGATACAACCAGATTGCCATAAAAAAAGACGACCAGCATAAAACTGCTTTCATCTGTCCTTGGGGCATCTTTGCGTATAAAAAACTCCCATTCGGCCTAAAGAATGCTGGAGCCCGGCATAGATCCTTCTATTGTTGAGCACGAAATCAAGACTTATGACAATGCTAAACCAATCCGGCAACGACTCAGACCTGTCCACCCGCGCAAAGCAGCCGCCATCAAGGTCGAAGTAGAAAAAATTTTAAACGCTGGCTTCATTTATCCCATTCCCTTAACTGAATGGGTTTCCAATCCGGTTCCCGTTGATAAAAAACAAGGCACTATTCGAGTTTGCGTCGATTATCGCGATCTGAACGCTGCTTGTCCCAAAGACAATTATGCTACACCGTTCATTGATCAAATTCTCGACGATTGTGCCGGATGCGAATCTTTTTCCTTCATGGATGGATTCTCGGGATACAACCAGATTGCCATAAAAAAAGACGACCAACATAAAACTGCTTTCATCTGTCCTTGGGGCATCTTTGCGTATAAAAAGCTCCCATTCGGCCTGAAGAATGCTAGAGCAACTTTTCAACGGGCTATGGACTATGCCTTTCATGACATTCGACATATTGTACAGGCGTACTTGGATGACCTCCCGGCTCATTCCAAGAAGCGACGAGACCACCTGACTCATTTAAGAGAAATTTTTGCTAGGTGCAGGTTCTACAATATACGCTTGAATCCTCATAAATGCGTATTTATGGTCGAGTCCGGACGATTGTTAGGGTTCATTGTTTCCAAGCACGGGATTAGGGTTGATCCCGATAAGGTAAAAGCAATTATTGAATTTCCGGCACCACAATCCATCCTTCAACTCCAAAGCTTGCAGGGGAAGGCAAACTTTTTGCGTCGTTTCATCGTTAACTATGCCGAGATGACGAAAGGATTCATGCGATTGTTGAAGAAAGGAACACTATACTTATGGGATGACCAAGCTCAATGGTCATTTGATGCTTTAAAACATGCACTTGTTTCAGCCCCACTCCTTAGTGCCCCCGATTATTCACGCGACTTTCTCCTTTATCTGGCAGCATCACCATCCTCACTTGGAATGGTTTTGGTTCAAGTACACGATGACGACAGCGAACATGTGATTTAATATTTATCTAAAGGTCTCATTGGACCTGAATTACGTTATTCACATGTGGAGAAACTCTCTCTGGCGGTAGTTTTCGCCGTCACCCGGCTCCGACATTATATATTGATGCGACAGACTACGATGATTGCTTTGGAGAATCCCATGCGACATATCTTGTCTAGACAAATTATTGGAGGGAAATATTCCAAATGGATCGTCATCCTCCAACAATTTGATTTGGTGTTCACGGCTGCCAAAGCAAAGAAATCCCTGGTTTTCGCCGAATTACTATCGGACCTTCCCAGAATCGACTCGGCAGAGGTAGCTCATGATCCATTCCCTGATGAATCTGTCTACTTGGTCGACTCTTCGGACCCCTGGTATGGAGACATCTTAGTCTACCTACAAACTCAACGCTTTTGCCCAGCTCTCACGTCTGATGACCGTCGCCGTATCCGCCACCAAGCAAAGCACTACCTCGTGCTAAACGATACACTATATCGTCGTGGTGTTGATACTATTCTCCGACGTTGTCTCACTATCGATGAGGCAGAACGCGTTTTGAATGACTGCCATGTAGGGGCATGTGGTGGTCATCTTTCGGGCATAGCTACTGCCCAAAAAATCTTGCGCGCTGGTTACTGGTGGCCCACTTTGTTTAAATATTGCATTGCAGCAGTCCAAAAATGCCATCCATGTCAAATTTTCACAAAGAAAATGCGCGCACATCCTGCCCCCCTTCACCCGGTTATCTCCGTCGGTCCTTTCGCTAAATGGGGAATTGACTTCGTCACCTACAATCCCGCTTCGGAAAACTGACACAACTACATCGTGGTTGCGGTCGATTATTTTACGAAATGGGCTGAAGCCCTTCCCACTTTTAAGGCCGATGGAAAAACCGCCGCTCTCTTCCTGTTTAATCAGGTTATCTGTCGGTTCGGCGTACCCCTATCGATTTTCACAGATCATGGATCTCATTTTCAAAATCATATGATGACCAAATTAACATCCATGCTAGGTTTCCGACAAGATCAATCTTCGTCTTATTATCCTCAAGCTAATGGTCAAGTAGAAGCCGTAAATGGCGTTCTCAAAACCATGATTCGTCGATTGGTCGGAAACCATAAAACCACATGGCATCGAAAGTTATATTCTGCGTTATGGGCATACCAAACGTCAGTAAAAACTGCCACAGGCTTCACACCTTTCCAACTTTCTTTCGGCCTGGAGGCAGTACTTCCGATTGAGTGTGAAATCCCATCGCTTAAACTAGCGGTTGAACTCCTGCCTGGCACCACCGCCACAGAAGAGCGCTTGCTCTCGCTCGATCATTTGGACGAAACTCATCGAGATGCTACACTAGCACTCGAAGCTCACCAGCGCCGAGTTAAAGCTCAATACGACAAATCTGTCAAGCCTCGTTCTTTCCAAGAGGGCGATCTTGTTCTACTTTATGATAAAAAACACGACCTCTTGGGGGCAGGAACACTCCAACCTTTATGGCTCGGTCCTTACATCGTTACTAAAGCCCTCTCAAAAGGAGCTTACGAACTACAGGACTGTAATGGAATTCCACTCGAGGAGCCCCGCAACGGGCTCTATCTGAAGAAGTATTTTTCCTAGTTTCACACTAAGCATATGCTTTGTAATTTTATGTATATAAGTTTTGCCTATTTTTATTTTGATGCTTCTTGATTATTTGTTTGGTTTAAAGTGTTTTTCTCATGTAATCTTTTTCTTTCGCACAGATGTCATCACATTCGTTATCATACGTCGGGTATGCAGACGGTGCTAGTCGTCACACTAGACACATTGCTTCAGTTGCTTGGGTTCTCTATACTCCTGAGTCGGACCTTCTTGGTTCCGGGGGGATCTTCCTGGGTAACGCCACCAACAATGTGGCCGAGTACATGTCAGTGATCCAACTCCTCACGGAAGCGGCATCTCGTGACATCTCCGATTTAGTGGTCAGGTTAGATTCCCAACTCATCATTATGCAGCTAAACAATCATTACCGCGTCCGCCACCCTGTATTGTTACGTTATTTTTTACGAGTGCGACTTTTAGAACGTCAATTTCAAACAATCACATTTGAGCACGTTCCTAGGAAATTTAATGCATTAGCTGATTCTTTGGCAAATTATGTGTTAGATTGGCATTTGTCACATTTATTGTAAAAGATTTACTCATGAGTACATATATTTTTATCACATCAAAAAATGCATAAAAATTTAAAAACACAAAATCACCAAAAAATATATATATATATAGATATATGTCGTGTCCAGTACATAGAAAACATCAAAAAGAAAAATCTCCCAAAACTTGGGGTGTTTTACAAAATTTGGCTCACTAAGCCATGCTCTGACACTAATACATCTACTCCAAACAGCTAAACCTGATGCTCATAATAGCATACAACTGCTCTAGCTATCCTCCTCAGAGGAACCAGGTATCTCTCTGGCACACCCACTGTATGCCGCTGCAGACGAACTGGAACCTCCCGCATAGGAAGCGGCGGTATACCCATACTCAGACCCTCCAAGTTCCTGGAGAGTTCATGTAAAATCTGGGTGTCATCGTCGTCGCCGGCTTCCGCCTCCTCTACAGGTGCGCCAGCCGCGGGTAGCTGCAATCCTCGCCATGCATAGCGAGGGGCCCCAGCTGGACGGACAGGTGCCACATCTGTGTCAAGCAAGAAAAAGTTTCATGTCAAAACTTAATTTTCACCCCTTTTCAACAAAAAAAAATTACATAAACATTCAAAAGCTAAAAAACAAAAAACTTCTTTGAAAACAACTGATCATTTTTTCTTACCATCGGGCCCCCACTGGGTGCCAGGGGGCAGGACTAGCTCGGGATCGCCTGTGAAGTTCATCCCTGCATAAGGATAATCCTCAATCATGATGATTTGAGAGTCCAGCCAATCAAAAAATCCCTCATCAAAACAGTGACGGACGGGACCCTCTCCAGTCCGTGGAAGCAAAGTGGCCCACCGAGCCTGCCTCGGCTCGCGTGGACCCAATGGCGCTGTAGGGATCCTGGGCCTCATCAGTGGTATCCGCTCTAGTATGAAAGAAACAATCAGTGTTCCGTACCCAAATTCTCTTTGAGTACGGGTCTTGCATGCAGTAAGCTCTGCTCGGACCCGACGGACTACACCGTCACACCAGTCGAAAACCTGAGGCTGCATACAATCCAAGGCTAGGAGCATCTGGGCCTTGGTAGCCACATGCTGACTCTTGGCGCCTACCAAGCGAACAATCATCCATAGAATAGACCGCAAGGGTCTCAAAGTCACCTGTGCAATAGGTATCCGGTTACTCACAGCCTGGGTGCCACGTATGCAGTGCGCATGGATCAAATCGGTAGTGGAACGAGGGTCAGCTCTGGACCCCGTCAAATTGGGCCTCGCCCCACAACATGACAAGCCGGTCAAAAAGTAAACATCATCTTTTTCGATGGCGAGCTCGTTGCCACCAATCCGAAAGACATGATGCCTCTCGTCCCACTGCTGGATCAGCCACCTCAGGAGGTCCTCTTGACCCCTCATCAGTTCTAAACGGGCATACTTAAGCAATCCGCACCTACGGAGAGCCATTAAACTTGCCGCATCCGTCACCATCTCTCGTTCTTCCTGCTCATGCTCTCTCTCTCGCCAGATACTCATGATTAACAGATGAACACCTGCAAATGAAACATTTCCAACCGATTAAAATTTTCCTGGACCACTTCAAAAATGAAAAAATTGAATTGCTAGAAATCATGTTGCGCCTAACACGGTCACTAATACAAAACAGAGCGTTCTAACGCTTACATCCCTCACGGGTTGTGCATTTAACGCGGTTGTTGTACTCCTGACCTGCGTTAGGCGCAAATATTTTTCTAGGGCCTCAAAATTTCCTAATTTTGAACCAGAAAAAACTAAAAAATTGGCAATTAAAAGATAACAGGAGGTTCTAGCTCTTACCTGGATCTCGCAGAATAGAAAACTGTTGCTCGGATTGACCATAATCGTTAGCTGAAATTTTCACCCCTTTTGCACTCCAGAGCTTCTTCACAGCACTCAAAATAGTGAAAATGAATGTCTTCTGACCTTCTTATAGCAAATTCTGGGGCATGACTCTCTTTCGTCAGTCGGAAAAGTCGTGATTCCTCGCTGTACACATGTCGCAACTCTCGAGATTTGGTACTGATGATTCTAATAAGGGATCAAGATTTATGAGCAGACATACTCATGTTTTATCGAGAATTATTTTTATGGTATTTTTCTTGCTCGTTAATCCGAAAAACCTCGAGTTCTCTTCTTCGGGCTCGTTAAACTTACACGAAGTTGGCATCGAGCGTTCTTTTTTGGTATTTCTTGCTCGTTAATCCGAAAAACCTAGAGTTTTCTTCTTCAGGCTCGTTAAAACTATGGAGAAGTACTGAGCATTCTTTTTAGGAATCTTTTTCTCGCTCATAAAACCGAAAAAATCCCGAGTCACCTTTGTCAGGCTCGTTAAACTACTAAGACAAAGAACAAGGAGCCATTATTTTCCTCTTTTTCAAAGCTCTTTAAACAGAAAAAGTAAATCGAGTTTTCTCCGCGTGACTCGTTAAAATTTCACGGAGGTATCGAGTTTTCTCCGCGTGACTCGTTAAAATTTCACGGAGGTACCGAGTTTTCTTTGTTGGACTCGTTAAAATTTCACAAAGAATATTGAGTTTACTTCGTCTCCTCGTACTCATAACAAAATGAGGTAGACGTCCATTGAACACAGATTTCTCACTTTTCCGGATTCAATGGACTAACTAACGGAAAATGAACTGTTTCAGGCTTACTATTACCCCTTTGCCGTGCCCGGTTATCAAGACATGACAAAGGTACCCCAATGGAGCCGTCTTTTACGACATTTTTCAGACTCCCTAAACATGAAAAATTCACCGAGTTTACTCGTCTGGACTCGTTAAACTTAATCAGACAGGACATGGAGTTGTCTTTTAAGACATTTTTCAGACTCTCTAAACATGAAAAATTCACCGAGTTTGCTCATATGGACTCGTTAAACCTAATCAGATGGGGCACAGAGTTGTCTTTCCTGACATTTTTCAGACTCTCTAAACATGAAAAATTCACCGAGTTTGCTCATCTGGACTCGTTAAACCTAATCATATGGGGCACAGAGTTGTCTTTCCTGACATTTTTCAGACTCTCTAAACATGAAAAATTCACCGAGTTTACTCGTCTGGACTCGTTAAACTTAATCAGACGGGGAAAAATTTGGAAAAAATGGATACTACCTCTGTTACATTTTCAAAAAGGTCGATTTGGCAGCAAAATTCTTGAACATGGCACTTCCCAGAAAACTCTTTCGCGGTTAGCCGAACCCTACCATCTATGAGTATTAGTCTTCATTTCCCAGTGTCCCTGCACCGGTAAAATCCTAACACACTCTTTGGTGTTCAACACGCTTCAGCTGCCTAGTACCCTGCTAGAGTGCCTTCTATTGTCCAAGCAGATCTCGCTATCTACTGCTCCTGTTATCAACCAAACCGTTCATTATGCCATAAATTATTTGTCGTCTGACGTTCCCATTTACTCTTCCTTATCTCAAATCAAAAACAAAATCGATTTGGTTTCCGTCTTCGTCTCTGACCTCACACTTTAGGGGGCATCTGTTACAGGTTAAAATACCTCCTCATCAGCTCAGAGGGGAAGACAAATATGGAAGAAGTACAAAGACCTAAATTAAACCTATTTCTGCCAGGGTAACGCATATATAGAACAGAACAAGGGCGTTATAACACAGGCAAGAAATATATTGGCCGCGTTAGTGGCTAGGGCAACGCTCTGTTTACACTTGATGGTCGCGTTACCCGTGTTTTAAGTTTGAATTGGGAAAAGAGCACGGAGAAAGATTTGAATCTCCGACTTTCCCTCACGAAGGAGTCAGTGCACAAAGGAAACTGCAGAAGCACCAGTTCATTATTGGTCATTGCCATAGAAGACTGAACTCCAAGAGAGGCAAAATCATGGAGATCAAAGAAACATCTAAGCCTTTTCCATTCCAAACTAGTGGAAAGAGAAGGGCAACAATGGCTTTCTCCCTCTCCTATAAGAAGGAGTTGAAGGCTCTTAATTGAAGGTCGAAGGATTGCTCAAAGGTTCTTGCATACTTGTGGAATAGAGAATAGTGTGACATTGTGAAGGCCAAGAGTCAAAGAGGCTCCTAGAGATCTTGTTGGCTTGGACTTCTTCACTTGGTAGAGAAGAGAGATTGGGAGACTGAGGAGGGCTTGGTACAACCGATGGTTGTAATCCTCCTTCTTTCAAAATCAATAGAACTATGTTCGTTTTGTCCATTCGATGCTTAATGTTATATTGTTGTTTCAATATTTGTTTAGTATGATATGAATGGCTCAGATGTGTATAATATAGATGTTTATCGTTGATTTAATTGATAGAATACTTGTTATATTAGAAGTTACGCGGGTGCTTTGACCGATTGCAGGTCTCAGATTTGGAGCCGGCGAAGAAGGACTCTTACTTTGCTGCTCTGCGTTCTCCAAGAGATTCCAAGACCGTCAAAGAGGTAATTCTCTATTGTATTCCTTCAAGTTATTTCAAGCTAATATGAACATGCTCATGCCATCTTTGAGAACAACATAGCTAATCTTACTGTCTGCCTCGGGCACCGGAAAGCCCTGAGAGAGATATACGAAAACCAACCACCCAAGCAGTTTACCCTAAAGCCTGCACCAATGTTGTTCATGAAGAAGAAGGAAGTTGAACAAAATGGCCATCAATAACAAGTACCCATTACCGAGGATTGATGATTTGTTCGATCAGTTGAAGGGAGCAACAATTTTCTCTAAGATCGACTTGAGATCGATATATCATCAGGTACACATCAAAGAGTAGGACATCTACAAGACCGCATTTAAGACCAAGTACGAGCATTATGAGTTTTCTGTAGTTCCATTTAGTTTGAATAATGCCCCAGCTACAATCACGTGTTTGATGAAAAATATTTTGCATCCTTATTTGGATAAGTTTTTTATTATGTTCATTGATGACATACTAGTATACTATAAAAATGAGGAAGATCATGCCAAGAATTTGGCAACATTGTTAAGTTTGTTGAGAGAGAATCAGTTGTATGCCAAGCTCAAAAAATGTAGTTTCTTCCTGACTGAGGTACACTACTTGGGACATGTTGCCTACAAGGAGGGAATTATAGTAAATCCAGAAAAGATAAGAACCATCATGCAGTGGGTAGCTCCTAAGAATGTAGATGAGGTGAGATCATGCATGGGATTGGCAAGTTATTATAGGAGGTTCATTAGGAAATTCTCACATATTGCTTATCCTATTACATCATTGTAGAGGAAAGGTAATAAGTTTGACTGGAAAAAGGAGTGTGAGGCTACTTTTGAGTAGCTTAAGAAGTTGTTGACACATGCTCGAGTGTTAAATATTGCAGATCCAAACAAGAATTTTTAGTGTGTACAACTACTTGCAAGGGAGGACGTGGTGGGGTCCCTATGCAGGATGGATAGGTGGTATCCTATGAGTCACAAAAAATAAATGAGCACGAGAAGAAATACCCAACACATGATCTTGAGCTAGCAACGATCATTCATGTACTGAATATGTGGAGGCACTATCTTATTGGAATAAGGTTTGTATTGATGAGTGATCAAATTGGGTTGAGGTACCTTTTTGACCAGCTGAATATAAATGCTAGGAAGGCTAGATGGCTGGCCACGATTAGTGAGTTTGACTTCGATATCAGGTACATCAAGGGAAAGGAGAACAAGGTTGCACATTCTCTTAGCAGGAGAGTACAAGTATATCACATAGCAGCTATGAGCTCCTATGGGAAATAATTACAAGATAGGATCTTGTAGGAAGGTCAGCTGAATCACAAGTATATGGATATTGTGCACAAGTTTCAGTAGAGAATAGGTACAAGTGTTAACAGGTGTTGCTATAGGTACATGTATGGGTATATGTGTTGGTACAGGTACAATTATGGGTGGTGGTACAAGTAGAAGTATAGGAATAGGTACAAGTACATGTACAGGTACAAGTATAAGTACACGTACATGTGTACAAGTTTTGGACTATCGTCTCACCAAAAATGGATTGGCTATATTTAGAGACATGATATATGTACTAGAAAATAGTGAGATCAAGAAGGTGATCTTGAGGGAGTTTCATGTGAAACCATATTTGGGTCACCTAACCTATCAGAAGACATTTATTGAAGTAAAGAGATTCTATTATTAGCAAAATATAAAGAGGGATGATGGCGGGGTAAACCCACAGTCCTGTTTTCTCCGACCTTTCAATCTCTAGCTGTGCATAATGCCTTCACATCTCATTGCCCAACCAGTTCCACCATTTGGAAAACTCACACTGTTCATGTTACTTGAACTGGAAATTTCAATAAATCTGTTACTTTTAATATCTCAATCTGAGATTGAGATATTAATTTAAATTTCCACCTTAGTTATGAACTCCTCAAAGCATAAAAAAATATCCCTTTTACAATAACCCCACAAAAATAACCGGTCTTGTATCCAAGACCCTCAGCACACTTTATAGACATACATATATCGACCACCAGGGTTTATGCGTTCGCAAGATCAACGCTCCTAAGGTTCAAGCCCTTACTCAACCCACATGTATGGCTACACTCATACCTTCGGTTATGACCTTACTCAACCCTCGGCAGACGCATATATTAAACCATCCTCTGTTAACCCCGCAAACCTTAGTTTGAAAAGTCCCAATCAATATAATTTAAAACTGGGGCCTAGCGCTGATGAGCCTTCCACATCCAACGGTGGATGATCGTCGTACCTTAATACGATCGGATGTCCCTAATCCGTCTTGCCGCGGCTCCTTGTACCGCAGGCGCTCATAATGGGGTGGTTTCAAAACTACTCGAGGGACACGCGTCACCAGTCTATGGGGATCACTCCGAATTCTTAAATAAAACTTTTCCTACAAAGGTGGTGCGATCAAAAACTACTCACGGTTTTACGGTTGACCGAGGCTAAAAACGAGGTTACCCAATTCCACAGTTCGCCTAACTTCGTTGTGGGACCTTCGGGACAATGGTTGTAATTAACAATAACGTGAAACCATTTCTCTTATAACCATGATTCATTCTACTCCAGACTTACAGCTGAGTGCTCCTTTACAAGGTGTAACCAATCCACAACTGAATCTTACACGTAGAACTCCGATCAATATCCGCCTTAATTGACAACGGAGGCCCCTCTAGGGTCATGCTCCACAGTCCTATGCCATCATCCTTTATTATGGGATCTCACCCAATTCCCAACGAACCCTTTCCTTAATGAGGAGTCAATACTTAGCACAGGCCCATTGCCAGAGTTCAACACACATAAATTAACTGGATTATCCTTTCGGTCTCGGTTGGTCTTCTACACAGTCTATGTCACTAATAACTAATCACGGGGTTCTTATTCGTCCTTCTACACAAGGATTCCTATTATATATTGTACAGAGTTCTATCACTCTTCTCATATCCTTACTTGTGGGATCCAAACTTCAATTACACAGAAATCAATCATCATTCATCAAGAGCTCATATATTCACACATGATTTAAATCGACAAAGGCACAATTATACTGAAACATTTCTTATTTATACAGTGACCAAACTTACAAGCTTTTAGCTAGCTAGATCTTCAATCGATTGGCCCTTCTCTTCTACCCTGTCTCCTCTATAGTTCTATGCAGCCTATGCAGTTCTCTACGTAGGTCTATCGACTCTGTCACAGAGGTTTACTTTTATATCAATTACATGAATCGATTCAAATTTCTCGATGACTCACGAACTCTTCAAGTTCCTACAGTTACAAACTAGACTAACGCTCTAACAGACAGAGACAGACTGTCTCTTCCTATGCCCACTAATCATCCGGGAAGCTACATTTTCCCTCTAATTAACTAAAATAACTCAATTATGAATATTTACATGGGGAAACAGAACATGAGACCCCCCTTTTACATTTATTTATGTACAAAAGTTGTCTTGGGCCTAATGCCCCTGCATCAGACTCCCCAGGTTATATAGTTCATGATCTCCTGATCATGTGCCTTCATTTTTATCTGCCTGGATCACATACTTTGTTCTGCAACTGACCATCCGTTGTAGTGTTCTTTCTTTGTATTCCTCCTGGCTTCCATACCTTGTGTTGCAGCTTTCCACTGGCTGTAATTTTATAGTCTCCTTCTGTTTTCCTTTTGCTGGTACTTCTTTGTTTCTTTGTTGTTGTCTTTTTCTCAGTCACCTTTATCATCAACTTTCTTATAAATTCAATTTCTCGATCTAATGTGTCCTTTGACTGCTGGACACCACTTTTCTTTGATTGTTTAACTTTAGCTGTGTCTGTAGCCCTTATTACTTCTCCAGTTCTTACTGCTGCCCTAGCTACCACCCAATCATCCATGCCCTCTCTACAACAGTAAAATTCTTGCTCCTCTGTTGGCAACACTTCAGCTTGTTGCTTCAACATTTCACTCTCTTCTCTGGATTTTTTCTGCAAACATTCTCACCATCTCCTTTGGCCAAACATAGCTTCACTATGCTGCAACTCAGTTTCAGCATCCTCTTCTTCTGTCTTGGCAATCTTCACCAATTGCCTTCCCTCTTCTTGATTGACTCCATCAATCAAATCAAGTTCTCTAGCCACTGTATCTTCATCTTCTGTCAGAGTGAAACTCTGGTTCTCCACTGCTGTAGCAGCTCCAACAGTCTGCCATATAGCCTTTTCCCCAATCTTCCCTTGGCTATTTGAATAAGCCAATTCTTCTCTGCTACCAATAGCAACCAATTTCTACCCATGAGACATGATTGTCTCATCTTCTTTCAGCTGCGCATCTTCATTCCGCAACAGCTCCTTTTCTTTATCATCTGTAGGAACAACAAGTTCCTTCACAGGAGGCATGATATGCCCACCTTCCTCCTTCTGCAACAGCCCATCACCTTTCAGAACAACTTCAAAAGATGGATTTTTTTCTGTCATTCCTATAAACACAGCCAATTTATCAGTTCCAAAACCCCAAGACCCAATGGTCCCAACTGATGATTCAATCATCAATCATTTTCTATCTTCATCCCATTGTGTCTTCACATTCTGCAATCCCCAATTCTGAAATTGAGGTTTTCTCTCTTGTATTGAATCCCGATGATTCAGCATACTCTCTAGCAGCTCAATTTCTCCATTCCATGGTTTAAAATCTTCCACAGAATTCTCCTTCTCTGTCAATTGACTACCCCATGCTGTCAATTCTCCTTTAACATTAGCAGAATCTACATTCACAAAGCAATTGTTAAAACAAAATACACAAGGCCTCAGAGCCTTTCCTTCTTCTGTCAGCATCTTAGTATGCTGTCCCAACTTCCTTTTCCTATCAATCAGCACATCAGAATGCTGATTCCAAATCTTCAAACATATCTTGATACTGTCAGCTAGTCTCTCTTCTGCATCATCCTCTGCAAATATGTCTTTCTACTCTAGTTCATAAAAATGAACTCTCTCATCTTCAATCATCTCTGCCCTTACCATTTGAACACTTTACTTATGTGGTTCTGTCCTCTGCTCCAGAACACTTAATTCATGCCACAATATTGGCATCTCATCTAAGGAAGCATATTCAACATCTTCACTATCTTCTGCTGTCACTATCTTCTCATTTTTCATCAGAATGGAATTTTGATTTCCCATCTCTGTAAAGACTTCAAATACCTTTCCATCCCTCCTTACTTGGCTATTTAACAAAAGAAAATTTCCATTATCAACATTAATGACAAACTCACCGTCACCAACTTCCTTGAAAAAATATATTTCATTATCAAACTTATTACCTTCGGACATAGCTGTCTTGTCCCCATTGAAGAAATCCCTTTTATAAAACAAGGAATTAATGAATTCCCTTTGCTGCAATAACAAAATCCGATCTTCATCAGAAATATACTCATCATATCTTTCTTGGCAATAGTTAGATTCATTCATCACAGTTCCATCATGTGAACCGTCTCCATCAATACCTGCATTCATACACAACTTGTTAGATGCAAAAACATAAGACCTCATGGTCTCAATTGATGATCTGATCATCAAATCTTCTTGTTGTTCCAAGTCTTCCATGCTCTTCAGAGATTCTTCAATAGTCTTCTCTTCTTCAATTTCTCCAAGCTGGTCAGCCTCCAGCTTCTGGCCATCATCATAAGCTAAAGCTCTTTTGCTTCCAACATGTTGGAAAGAAGAATATTCCTCCAACTATGCATGGACATCTTCAAAACGTGTAGCTGCTCCATTTTCTTCCACAGTGACAACATCAGCAATTTGTTCTCTCTCACCTGCTATTCCTGCAAACATACAAAACATGTCAGATGTAAGGCTCTTGGACCCCTTGGTCCCACTTGAAGCTTCAGTCTCCAAGTCCTTCTCCAAATACTCAATCATCCTGAGTATTTCCTTCGTCTTCTGAGCATTCATCATTTGATCCTTATTCCTTTGTAGCCTCTACCACTTTATCTTCTTCTTCATGAACCAACCAACTCTCTAGCTTTCTTCTATCCTCAGTTTCAATCTGTTGAACTACTCCCTGATCTCAGCTACTTCCTTTGAATACTCTTCATCAGTGAGTCTCTTTCTCATGCCAATTGCTTTGGCATCTTCACTCACTCTTCTACTGTGGCTTCTCTCAGAACCTCTGCAATCTCTGCTATGGCTCTCAATAGCCATTTTCTTCTCTAGGAGTTCTTCACTCACAAGCTGCACTAAGCCTCTGCAACAGTAAGCTCTCTTGCTGCAACTCACCTCAACAATCCCTTCTTCTGGATCCGACTTTTGGCAAGTACTGGTTCACTCTCTCTGGAACCTTCTGAGCACTCTCTTCTTCTCTCTAGGCTTCACTCTACAACTTCTCTCAAGAACACCTCTTTTCTTCTGTCATCCAACCTCTGTTGGGAATCTTCCAGGTTCTACCACACTCTTTCTACACTCAGAATACCTTAGTGGATTCTTCTGTCACTGCTCTCAAAGCTTGTGATCTTCCTCTTGCTGAGATTTCTTCCTCACTTTATTGCACTCTGTATTCTGCAAACAAATCCTTTCAACCAGAGTTCAAATAAGGCTCATCATCTTACCTCTCAAGATCCCTGAATGATCTTGCTTCTTTTCTCACTTGCACTGCATTTCTACCTGCTGCAATATTCAACACACTTTGTCTTCAACTCTAGATTCTGTAAATATGAGTTATCAACCTTCACTGCATATTCTGCAAATTTTCTGTTAAACAGGTTTAAACTTCAACTTTTCTTTCCTGTTCAGTACATGTGCATTTCAAAATAAACTTTTCAGAGAGCTAATTAAATTCTAGCTCTGATACCACTTGATGGCGGGGTAAACCCATAGTCCCATTTTTCTCTGACCTTTCAATCTCTAGCTGTGCATAATGCCTTCACATCTCATTGCCCAACCAGTTCCACCATTTTGAAAACTCACACTGTTCATGTTACTTGAACTGGAAATTTCAATAAATCTGTTGCTTTTAATATCTCAATCTGAGATTGAGATATTAATTTAAATTTCCCCCTTAGTTATGAACTCCTCAAAGCATAAAAAAATATCCATTTTACAATAACCCCCAAAAAATAACCGGTCTTGTATCCAAAACCCTCAGCACACTTTATAGACATACATATATCGACCACCAGGGTTTATGCGTTCGCAAGATCAACGCTCCTAAGGTTCAAGCTAAGCCCTTACTCAACCCACATGTATGGCTACACTCATACCTTCAGTTCCGACCTTACTCAACCCTCGGCAGATGCATATATTAAACCATCCTTTGTTAACCCCGCAAACATTATTTTGAAAATTTCCAATCAATATAATTTAAAAGCAGGCCAGTTAAGTTGTGAGCCTTCCACATCGCGGTGGATGATCGTTACGTTACCTTGTCGATCGGCGTCCCTAATCAAATCTTACTTAGCTCATATGCATGAGCTTTAACTGCCTGTGGTCGTTTTCAAAACTACTCGGGCACACGTGTCTTGAGTCTGTGGGATCCTTAATTCTTAAATACGACACCTCTGCACGTTGGCCAATCCATGCTCGAGTTTGTCTCCAAGTTGACCGAAGGCTAAACGAGGGTTATGCCATTCACAGTTTCGCTAACAAAGTTGTTGGCAGGATATTGTTTATGTTTAATAACGTGAAACCATTTCTCTTATAGCCATGATTCATTCTGCTCCGGACTTCTGGTGACGCTCCTTATCAGGTTCGGCCAATCACAATTGAATCTTACACCTGGAGAACTGATAAATCTCTGCCTTAATTAGGTAGCGCGAGGACCCCTCTGGGTCATGCTCCATGGTCCTCAACCATCATCCATTACTGAGATCTCTTATTCAGCTGAACCCTTTCATAATGAGAGTCAATACTTGTGGAGCCCATTGCGGGAAGTTCAACACACAATGAAGCTGGATTATCCTTTGATCTCACAGCGGTCTTCTGATGCCTTCTTAACCTTTAATCACGGGGTTCTTATTCATCCTTCTATACAAGGATTCCTATTATAGATTGTACAGAGTTCTATCACTCTGCTCATATCCTTACTTATGGGATCCGAACTTCAATTACACAAAAATCAATCATCATTCATCAAGAGCTCATATATTCACACAGGATTTAAAATGACAAAGGAAAAATTATACTGAAACATTTCTTATTTATATAGTGACCAAACTTACAAGATTTTAGCTGGTCAGATCTTCAATCGATTGGCCCTTCTCTTCTACCCTGTCTCCTCTATAGTTCTATGCAACCTATGCAGTTCTCTACGTAGGTATATCGACTCTGTCACAGAGGTTTACTTTTGTATCAATTACAATGAATCGATTCGAATTTCTCGATGACTCACAAACTCTTCAAATTCCTATAGTTCCAAATTAGACTAATGCTCTGACAGACAGAGACGGACTGTCTCTTCCTATGTCCACTAATCATCCGGGCAGTTACATTTTCCCTCTAATTAACTAAAATAACTCAATTATGAATATTTACATGGGGAAACAGAACATGAGACCCCCCTTTTACATTTATTTATGTACAAAATTTGTCTTGGGCCTAAAGCCCCTGCATCAAGGGATGTGGCAGAGTTTGCAGCCATATGTTTGGATTTTCAGATGGTTAAGGCCAAGTGTAAACATCTAGGTGGATTGCTACAACCGATTGCTATTATAGAGTGGAAATGGGAGGTAATTTCCATGGACTTCATCACAGTTTTGCCAAAGATATATATACAAAATGATTCCATCATGGTTTTTGTGGACAGGTTGACAAATGTTTCACATTTCATTCCGGCAAGGACTACACACTCAGCTATCGATGTAGCACAAGTGGTCATCAAAGACATAGACATATTGCATGGTGTTACAAAGAATATTATGTCGAAAATAGATGCAAAGTTAACTTCCAAGTTTTGAAATGAGTTGTTTGCAGGTTTTGGCACTGAATTGGCTTTTAACACAACTTATCATCCACAGCCAAATGGACAAACTGAGAGGGTCAATAGGGTATTGGAGGATATGTTGAGGATATATATGATGCATCATTAGCATAAGTGGCAAGAATACCTTCCACTAGTAGAGTTTTCCTACAACAATGAGTATCAAAATTCATTTAATATGAGTCCATTTGAGGCTATGTATGGGTGAATTTGCAAAACTCCTATCAGTTGGAGTGATCTGGTGAAAATGGTATTGATTGGACCAAAGATGTTGGAAGAAATGGAATAGGAAATGAATGTGATTAATAAGAACTTGAAGGAAAAAAAAGATAGGAAGAATATTTATGCAGATAGGAATAGGTTTTTTGAGGAGTTTCAGGTTGGGGATTAGGTGTACTTGCGTATGAAGCTCAAGAAGAGCTCCTTACGAATTGGATCATGTGCCAAGCTGGCACCACAGTTTTGTGGAATCGTCAGGATCATTGAGAGGATCGGACCAGTGGCCTATCGACTTGAACTGTCTTCCATAGTGAAAGTCCATGATGTTTTTCATATATCTTTTCTTAATAAGTACGTTAAATATGTTGATCATGTGATTGACTGGTCTGTATTACAGGTGAACCCAATAGAGATTCCAGTTGGAGCCTCATTTTATATTGCAGAAAAATGTGCTCATTCTCCAGAACCAAGCAATAGAGAAAGTTAAATTTAAATGGAAGCACTTTGGGCTTGATGAAGCTACATGGGAGATGGCGGATCAGATGCAGGTCATATATCCTTCCTTGTTTTCTAGTTGAGGTAAAGCATTTTTAGTGTGATGTTGGTATATTTTTTGGTGATGTTTTGATATATGTTTTGATGTGATGTTCGAGTTTATGCACATATGCATATGGATGTAAATACTGCCATGAGATATGTTATAAAGCTCCAATAAGTGGTATGGTGTCATATCATTATAGTTTTCATGATTTTATGATGTCATATTGGTTTTATTTTCAGCAGAGTGATCATTGTAAATACTGCATCAAGCTATGCTATAAAGCTCCATGGGTAGTAAGGTTGATTTTCAACAGTTTTGTTGAGGTATATGTGTGGTTGAATACTGAGGACGGTGTCCCCCAAGGGGGAGGGTTTTGTAATAGAACTAGTGAAAATTCCATGTAATTAAAGTTAAAGTTAATCACCACAATTGATGGGACACTTATTCCAAGCTAAATGTTGGGAAAAACATTCTAGTGGGTGTTAATTTGGTTTATTATGGCTAAGGAAATTAGAAAAGGAAATGGCTAAGGCTTTGGAAAGGGAAAATGGAATTTTTGGCACATTTATTTATGAAAATAATGGAAAGTATGAGAAAAGGGAGGTGAAAGGTCACATATTGCATGTGAGGAGGAAATTGAAGGAAAATAATGGAAAATGAAGAAAATAGAGGACTCTTATATAAAAAGGATTTTGAGGATGAGTTGGTACCTTTCATTAGTGAATTTTTTGGAGCTCTCTCATTATTCTCTCTCTCCCTCTCTCACTATTGGACACTTAAGAGTTTTTTGGACCACTTTGGCATTGGAGCAAGAAAGGAAATAAAGCGGGAAGAAGGAGGAAGAAAGTAAGGAGGAGTAGGAATCAAGCAGCTACAACATGATTCTTTGCAGGTATTGATTTTCATGTATGTTTTCCTTGCTATATTTGACATGCATGGTATTGCATGTGGTTCTTTGATGCCTTGGCATTGGAATTTTCCATGTGTGACAGTGTATTTAGCCTAGCCTTGCCATTTTTGGATAGTCATCGTGTGGTGGAGATCTCATGTTTGGTTTAGCTTGATTTATGGATGGATTCAAAGTTGAGGGAGGTGGATCTATAAATGATTATGGAACCAGTTCATGTGTTGAATTGTTTTAGGGCCTAGTAATCCAGGTTTTGATTGTAGTAAATCCTGAGAGGTTGTTTTCTCTCCATTCAGGCCTAGGAATCTTGGGTTTAGGATATACGGTAAAAACTAGACAGTATGTCTCGGTTTAGGGCTTAGTGAACCCTGATTCAGACTATGGGTTGTGGTAAAGCTGAAGAGACTAGGAGATAGGAGACCTAATTGTTATTGTATCAACTGTATTTCTATTGTTATTATGTTGGTTATAAGAATGCATTTTATTAGTGATGATGTATGGTTCTCTCTATTTTTTCACTTGTAAATGAATGCACAATTTATTTATTGTAGAGTATATTTTATTGTAGCTAATGATGTAAAGGATAAATTATTCTTTGTGATTCTCAGATAAGTATGAGACCCCTATGCTTAAATATGTTTTTTACACCTGTATATTCAATGTTTGTGACATGTTTGACAAAATTCCTATCATGGTTAGGAGGGGTCCAGACGAGTTCTTGTTGATGTGATTTCTTCCAGATCATTTTCCTATTGTTATTTATCATCCCTTAAATATTAATGAAGCTTTGGGTAGCGACCTGGGCTCTGGGTTTGAAAATATGGCTCAAATCCAGGAGTCACAGATATAGAACTGAGCATTTGGGGCCCTAGCCACTCGCATGCAGTGTTATGCCTATGGATATAGCCTCCTAGCCCCTGAAATAAATTTTTATTCTTACATCTATGGCTCGAAGGGAGTCAAAATGTTAGTGTGACCTAAGGGTAAGAGGTATGAATGGTCAGGTTACCTCCTAGGGGTCTTGTGGTTGCTATATAAGCTATGTAGGTTGTGTTTTCTATCGGTTCCACTTCCTTAAGGTTACATAGGAGGTTGAATCTCATTATAGTAGCCTCTCGTTGCGTGTTTACACTGGTTAGTTGATTACTCGGGTAGATGTGGGAAGGGGGTGTTACAAATGAGATATAGGGGCATCCATTATATATATCTAGACCGATTAGGGTTTATGACACACATGCCTAAAATCAAGGAAAAAGTGGCACTTGGCAGAAAGTTGCAAAAATAGTAAGTGTGCCACCTTTAAGAAACTGATTAATGAATCCCTATTTTCTAGGGATGCATTTTTTTTTTTTTCGAGAAACTTGCATGCACACTGCTAAGAAGGATTGTGCAATTCCCAAGGATTGGGCTACTTCCTTACTCAGTGCATTGTGTAGTTTCTGAGCTCAAGGGACGTTGTGCACAATTTCCATCAACAAGGCTAGGATGCCATCTAGAATTGCACAATTTTCATGCTTAAGGGTGTCTTGCCAAGAAGAATTATGAATTTTCTAGAGGCAAGGCTGACTTGCCTTCCAATATTGCGCAGTTTATGGAGGCAAGCCCAACAATGATGCAAGTTCAATTCAGAAGTTAGCTTGTGTTTGAAATATTTCTAGCCGAAATAAATACATTAAAATAAAAGCATGAAAATTTAAGTCTTTTATCATAGCGTAAATACTTGATGACAGTAAAAGATAAGCTCCTATGGACATAAGGGAGGCTCTTAAATCAAAGCATGGGAAAAATTTGGAGGGTGGTTGTAGTAGCTACAACAGAAGGAATCCATCCTTCCCATTGAATGGAAGGAATCCACAAGAACCCTTCCTAAATGACCTCCCAAAGTTCCAAAATTATCCTTGGTATCATGATATCATATTCTTCTTATAGAATTTCAAATGTCCGCCTAAACTACCTAAGGCCAAGTGAAAGTCTCTAAACTTGATTTCGATCAGGTATTGCATTTTGGATGTGGGTTTATATTGGAAGGATATTATTGGCATCATGCTTACTTGCATCATTGAATACCATGTACAAGATATCATCTCGTAGTTCCATGGAGCTGTGTGTGGAGGACATCAAGTCTGGAAGGTCACTACTTATAAAATTTTAAGAGTGAGATATTATTGGCCTTCATTGTTGAAATATATAAGTTTTTTTTTTTGATATTTCCCCGAATGTCAAATGTTTGTAGGGAAATATAAGCTTTAGTCTCTACTGTTGAAACCAATCAAACTTCAAGCCCCTTTTCAGCAGTGCGGATTATATTTCATTACAAAGATATATCTGAATTCAAGTGGGAAGCACAAATACATTTGCATGGCCACTGACTATTTCACTAAGTGGATAGAAGCCATTATGACCTACAAGGCTGATGAGAAGGTCATCATAGCTTTCCTCGAAGATACCGCTCTCTCTAGATTTAGATGCCTCAAAAGGATAGTAAAAGATAATGCTTAGGCATTCAAATATTTTAAGATGATGTAGTTATATCAAGATTACAATATAGAGTTGGTGGATTCCATGACATAATACCCTCAAGGAAATGGATTGGTAGAATCATAAAACAAGCCTTCTGATAAGGCTCATTGAGAGAATGTTATTAAGAATAAAAGGAGGTTGGATGAAAATATCAAATATTCGTTATGAGTAGATAGAATTAGCACAAAAAGAGCTATCAACACCTAATATTATCAGCTTGTGTATGGAACACATGTAATTTTTCTTGTCAACCTCACCTTTCTAGTGATTAAGCTGCTATAAGATGAGGGGTCGGATATCAACCCAATGCAAAAGAGAATTTATCAGATGGTAGAAGTTCATAAAAAACGGGAAGAAACCTTGAGTATTAAAGTTGAAGCCCACCAGTAGAGAATGCATGTTGTATTTTATAAAAGAAAAAAGAAGTATGACCTGTAAGATGGAGACTTGGTATTGAAATGGGATCCGATCACAATCAATAAAGGAAAGCATGGATAGTTTGATAACCTTTGGATTGGACCACTTCAAGTACAAGAAGTGTTGGATAACAATACCTATTAGCTGGAAACACTTGATGGATATTCCCCCAGAAAATATATCAATGGTAGGTTTTTGAAGAAGTTATTTACATGAATATTGAATTTTTATGGAAAAAAAATCAATCCCAGCTAATTTTCCGAAATAGTACCTCTTGAAATTTTATTTTTGATAATTATTTCAAGTTATACTTCTAATAAAGTCCTAAGGAGAGTCAGACACAATTTTCAAGAAGAATCCACAACCCAATGGATAAGGAAGAAGAAATTCAAGTTATCAATAGATGACAGGGGCCTCTCATGTGCCTTTCACGCCTCCATGAGTTTCTAATAATTCCCCCGCACACCACGTGAAACAGTTCCATTTGGTTTTCCACCCCATGTTATTCAAATATATCACCATGCCACATGTAATGCAACCTGTTGCACGGTCATTCACCACACATTCAGTCCACCTACCCAATTATCCCTGCCCATCTTCCAACTATTCATCACCGGGCTTTCCATTTCTACCTAAGAATCGTGCACAGTTAGTTCACCACATGGTTGTGCCCACATCTTATTAACATCATCATGACATCATTTGAACTTTCTTACCAAGGAAATCCTCACAAGTGCAATGTGTTGACTGGTATAAAGGACCTATAAGGACCCATTTTTGGCATTTTCCTACTATTGTAACATGTTCCAGATCCTGTCCACTCGTGGCCTTTAATTTTCTAAATTTGGTTAAATAAGAGCATAAGCCATGCAAATTTAATTTGTAAAATACCTATCTGATAATGAATTTTCCTTGCCAGGGTTTCTATTATGCATAATTTGCAAGAATTTAACTCAATTAAACCCCATACTTGTCTTTTAAGAGGAGCACACTTCATTTAAATAAAATTCATCTCCGAGGAGAAAGAACCCTATAAAATAGTGGAAATAGCCCGATAAGAACATTAGTAGGTCGAAATAACATTTTAGTTGCTAAATACATACTCAAAATCAGCAACACTAAGTCTAGTACTCATGGTTTCCTTGTGATAAGCAATCTATGTGTTAAAGATGAAGTGACAGATAGTTGATAAATGTAATATCTCACAATGTATACGCAGGTTTGAAGAATAGAATTCACGTATACACGTGGGTTTGAAGAAGAAAATTTGCGTATGCCTATTGCGCTCTAAAATTATGATACCAGGGGACACTACCATGGTATTAGCCCACAGTATTGAGCGTTGTATTATCTATTTGATTCTGTTCAAGAATACCATCGACAGTTGTGTGGTTTTGGCTCATGGTATTGACAAGGGCTAATCCTATATAAGGAGAGGAAGATCATAGTTCAAGGGTGTGCATGTATAAGGGTTGTTACTGAATACTTCTCTCTAAAGTGTATTTGCATGGGATGAACTTTGTTTTATTGGTAGATCTAAATCTATGATGCACCCTTGGATACAATGATGGATCAATATCTCTAGACCTAAAATGACTATGTACTTGATCTATTGAAGAGATGATTAGATCTGTGATCTGGTGCATGTTTGCTGAAGTGAAGAGAAGAAATATAGGTAAGTCTATAGATCTGAAACATTATGAAAAATTAATATTTACAGATCTATATGCTAGTTCATCTCTATAAAAGCGCGTATATACGCGGCTTTGTCTTAGAAAAAGCGCGTATGGAAGTCAGGTTTTTATGAAGCTTACTGTAGAGGTTATTTTTTTATTGCTCTTGTATTTATTCTGTCTGTTAATGAAGTCTTCATGTAGATCTGGATTGCTTGAATATTTTATATGCTGCTAAGTTGAATATGTACAAATCTGATCAATGAGTGAATAAATATGTTTAAGGATGACTAAATAATTAAGGGTTTTGCAATACTGAAAATATGTATGACTGAAAGCCTCAGATCTGGTTTTGTGACTGACCTTATTCTGGAAGATCAGTATTCTCAGATCTATACGCAGGTTGGTGTGAAGGAAAGCGCGTATACACGTGGGCTCAGTAAAGCAAAGTAGCGCATGCATTTTAATATAATGAATGGTCAGGGTTGACATTATTTCTACATGTTGATTCTGAAATATGGGTTTATGAATGTGTTATGCTTATAGTAATCTCACTGTTCTGGTTGAAGTTTGGGTTAAGTATATTATTGATTATATTTATGATGATTTGTGTTGAAGCTATGGGATCTAGTGTGAAAATTGATGAAACGTGGTCTGTAGTGGTTTTGAGGGTTGAAGCCTTCAATGTGGAAGTAGAAGCTTCCTGCCAGTAGAAGTTGGTGTTATGATCTGGGGGTTGAAGCTCCCTTCTAATAGTGGCTGGTAAACGAGATTAGGGGGTTGTAGCTCCCTTCCAGTAGAAACTGGAGAATGAGATAAGGTTGCAGCCTTCTGTAGGTAGATGCCTGCGTACTGATATGAGTCTGCATCAGTACAATATTGTAAGCAGTTTTCTTTATAATAAATATTGAAGATAGAGATGACAACATCGATGGTTTTCTCCCGAATTGGGTTTCAACCTTAAATCCTGGTGTTCATGTGTGTTGCTTATGTGTGATGATTTATTCTATTCTTACTGCACATATTTACTGCTTAACTATTTGATGCATAACAGATAAGTTGAATTAAAGATTTTTTCTGAAAGTTTATCTAATAATAAAGTTATCTAAGTATACGCAAGTTTCTGTTGGTATATCCGTGTGTATACGCTAGTTGGGTTCATTAAAGTCGCGTATGTAATTCATAGAAAAATTAAAAGTTTACAATGAGCTATAAATACTGATTCACCCCCCCCCCCCCTCTTAGTATTTTTCCCAACAGTGTACCACCATGATCAAGCTCAAAGTTAGAAAAAGCCTTGATGACAACCTGCCACTCACACTCTGTGACATGTGGCCTCTCCTTATTTTCTGCCTCAATTCCTAGAATTACTCTCTTTTTTCTTCAGTTTTTTGATTAATTTTTTTTCCTCAGCCTTCCACCCTATCAAATGGCCTCTTCATCTACAAGGAGTTATGTGGATATGAATGGAAAAGGTAATGAAGCATGTTGATATGATGATGAAATTAGAAATCATGATCCACTCATGGTCGAGTAGGTAGATTTCTTAACGTTTGACGAGTCATATTGTAAACATCCAAACCAGAGGCAAGAAATGTAATTGGCTAAAACAATCCTTCTATGGGAAAGGGAGCATAAAGAAGGGTGGAAACCCAACTAGAGCTATTGAAGAAAGAAGACTCTAACAAGCCTTCATTAAAAAAAATCAGAAAGGCATTATGGGGGTGCATAATAAAGAAACTCGATAGACACTAGAAGCATTTGGAGTTTATTCAAGATATGATAGAGTAAGGAGGGTGCATAAGGAGATAGAGACCATTGAGAAGACTAATGGAGATTCAAATTCCAAGGCTAAGGTCATTATATACTTCCTAAATCAGATGTCAAAGAAGGAGATCACAAAGGTAAACCTTGATAGGTCTGAATGGTGACTAGGGCCAACTAAATAATAAATAAATATAATATCCCAAAAGGGAGAATGCAAGAATAAAAAAACACAATAGCTGGAAATTGCGGCAATGAAAAAATAATATAAATACACCATAAAAATGTACAAATTAGCTGAGCCATTTTATTAATAGGAGGTGGAAAAACAAGTACAACAGTGCTCAAAATATGAGACACCCAAGCCAAAGAAGAAGGCTAGAATGACCCTGAAGTCCTCCCACTAGAGGGACTGCATAATTGTTGGACTACTGGAGGTTATACTCCACTATCCCTGCTACAAATGTTAGGACTGCAACTTCCGACTAAAAATAGAAGTGTAGATCTAGAAATTCTGAAGCTCATATGATGTCTAGATTTCAGATCCAGGCTCTATGATGAATACCCAATATAACCCAGAAAGGATTTCCAGATCTGACAATCTTGGAAAATCACCCTCTTTGGCCTTGCAACATATAACTGCTAGGTATGCAGATCTGAAGCATGAACTGAAGATATGATGGCTGAAATAATGTAAAAACATCTCAATTATTGAAGGGTTTATCCCTTCTCTATATCCTCAAGCTAGAAGCTGAAGATCTAGCTCCTCCTTCCTCCTCCATTGAATGTAGTTGTTAAATCCACAACAACTGAGTAAAACTACATTGTCAAGGATGGAGACTCTATATCCTGATGCTATATAATTCTAATCAGCTCAAAAATGATGGAAATAATGTGCCCAAAGTGAGGAGATGGTCCCTCATAGGATTCCCAACTGAAATACTGGAAACTTCCCTCCTCCAATAGATCTATAGGACTGGACTGCACAATCCCTTAGGGAATTGTTGCTGCATGGAGGCGTGAAATGTTGGCCTGAATTCTAGATATGAATTTTTTTCTCCTGGAAGACTAATATTGAATAACAAGGTGAAAGGATGAATCCTCCACTGGTTTCCTAGCTGAAATGCTAGAAACAACCTCCTCCTCTCAAACCCTCAAGCAGGAATGCATAATTCCTGAGATTGAATGTGTTGTAGAGAGGAGCTGAATGTGGAACCAATGCTTGATGATGTATGTCAGCTCAAAGAAACCTTCCCAAAGTAGGCACTTGAAGTCCCCTGTGGGTAAGGGTAGGATTTCTACTCGGAAACACCCGTGTGCTAAACAACACTCTAGACTTAGCTAAACATTTGAAGAATGCATAGAAAAGTCAAATGACAAATCTAGATCTAATAGATCAATAGTAAAAATCTAAATCCTTCCTTCTATTGCTTCCTTCATCTCCCTTTTATGCTTTGTGAGCCTTCCATAGCCTTGGCCCACCTCATAACTGCACTGCACATGTGGCCACTAGCCTCCATGAAGACCTCATTGTCTCTCCATGTTCTCCACCATCTTTGCATTTAATTCCCACTCTCTCCATCATGTGTGCATTAGATGCACAACTTCCTCCACTATTTCATCATTAGTGCTTTATGATCGTACTTTTAATGCACCATGATCTCATTTGACTTCCTCCATGATCTCCATGATCTTTTCATTAATGATCCATGTTCTCCACTCTTCCTTCATTAAGAAGTTGCTCCACTACTCCATAATGCAAATCTACTTCTAAATTATCCACATACACACATAAAAAGTGAATTTTATTCATCTATGGGGTTTATGGGTCCCTCCACCCTCTTATTTACTTAATTAATTAGAAAAGTTAAGAAATCTAATATTCCAATTAACTAGTGGAAAATTGGGAATATTACTGTCCTCTCCGCCAAAATGTTGCTTGTCCTCAAGCAACTGCAAAAGTGGATGCTACAGAAATCCATATCCCTCCAAATGGCATCCTCATATGGAAGGTCTGCCCATCTACTTCATTGTGTTATGCATGCCCAACTCCAAAGTTGCTTCTTTATAATGTCTAGAATAGCCTCCAACTGAAAGGCTAGATGCCTCTCCTCATCAATGAGTCTCCAAGTGGCAACCATATGCTGTCCAAGATCCTCCTCTATGCATGAGATACATAAAGTGAAGTGATCTCTTCCCAAAGTGGAAATTTCCCCATCATAAACTATCTCTCCATTGCATGCTACATGAAGTAGATTGTATCTGTCCATGCTTCCATCCTTGGCCCTCTTGGCCTTGTTGGATCCAAGCATCATCCCACCAATGTGCAAAATAAGAAGTAGAGACATATGGATGAACATGTACAATGTCAAACCATACTCTCCCAATAAGAACCACTGCAAAAAATCCTTCTACTACCATGCAAAATCATCATTAAACCAAGTAAGAGAGCCATACTCTCTCAATTGAAGCCTCCGTAGCAATGCCTCTTGCTTCCATACCACATCATCATCATACCAATTATAATGACCATAATCTCCCAATAGAAGCCAATAGAGTAAGGTCTCATGTTTCCAACCTCTACCATCATCATGCAATGTATGGGAGAAAGTTAACCCATACTCTCCCAAGAGTAACCAAAGAAACAAGGATTATTTATGCCACCTTACATCATCATGATGCAATTCATGGAGCCACAACATACTAATTGACATGTAGAATGTCACATCAGCCCAATACAAACAAGCTCCCTACTACCACATCATGTGAGAGTTATACCATGTCCCAAATGAAAGTACATACATGGACATAAGATATGTCATGTGATGGCCAAACCCTCTCAACAATAACCAGTGCGGCCATGCCTCCTGCTGTTGCATAACATCAGTGATATACATGGCATGGACCATACAAATGTGAGATGTTGGGTAGTAACCATACTCACCCAAAAGCAACCAGCACAACCATGATTTTTGCTGCCCTGTATCATAGATCTGCAAGTAGGTTGTCAACCCCTTGCTCATCCTCCTCATCCATCCATCCCACTGTGGATGATGAATCGTGTCATGCTCAAACTTGGTATCCACCCAAAGTAGAATACCACTCTCCTCCATTTGATAAGCTTTGAATTCCATTTGATGGAGCAATTACACTGTGAACCTCTATGACATTCTCCTGTATAGTGATATACATGTACCAGATCCATACAAATGTGAGATGTTGGGTAGTAACATACTCACCAAAAGCAACAGCCACAACCATGATTTTTACCCTTTTGTATCATAGATATAAATGGGTTTTCAACCTTATATCCTATCATCCATCCATCCTTGTGGATGATGAATGTCATCATACTCAGCTTTGGTATCACGAGGTGGGCATACCACTCTCCTCCATTTGATAAGCTTTTCACTCCATGTGATGTTGAAGTGCACCTCCCTTGAGGCCTCCTGCTGTTGCATAACATCAGTGATATACATGGCATGGACCATACAAATGTGAGATGTTGGGTAGTAACCATACTCACCCAAAAGCAACCAGCACAACCATGATTTTTGCTGCCCTGTATCATAGATCTGCAAGTAGGTTGTCAACCCCTTGCTCATCCTCCTCATCCATCCATCCCACTGTGGATGATGAATCGTGTCATGCTCAAACTTGGTATCCACCCAAAGTAGAATACCACTCTCCTCCATTTGATAAGCTTTGAATTCCATTTGATGTTGAAGTGAACCTCCCTTGAGGCCTCTCCATGAGATCCTCTCATCAATGGCCCAATAGAAACCATAAGGTTCCATACATATTGTAGGTAGAAATCTCTCTTTGAGCTGTGAGATGCTCATCAAGAAAACTCCATCTTGATAATGGAAAATAATCTCCATCATAAGATGTCTACCATCTATCATTTGTCCTTCCAGTTCTTCATGAGTTAATATGCCTTCAGAATGCTCCAAATCATTCTTTCTCAGTGACGGTGTTGTAGATCTACATGGGGATACATCTGTTGTCTCAGGGCCATACACAATTTTGAACTCATAGCCCGTCATTGTACTCAATAAGATTGTGCTCATCCCATCCTCTAAAACTCCACACTTGAACACAAAGTGTTGGGTGTAGCTCAACAATGATAAATTGGGATAGCTATACATATCCTTTGTGATCAAGTCAAGGGTCCTCTATGCAGTGATAATTTGCTGCTCCAAATCAGGAAGGTGTTCTAACCCTTGGTTATGAAATTTCCCTGATGGCATGTTATCATAAATATCAATATGAGGTACTGAAATAATATGAGATGAAAGTGTTTGCAAACCTTGGATAAGCTAAATCTTGGGAACATCTTGCACAGCTACAAGAGTTCCTCCAACCAGTGCAATGGCCTCTCCAACTACTGGTAATGGTGATGGCTGCTCCTCTTCTAATGTACCAGCATTGGTATCTGGCTCCTCCTCCTCATGAATATCATGAATCATGCATGGGGCTCCCAATGTCAAAATATCAATACCATCTTGTAAAGATTCAAGTGTTCCTTCTCCTGATGCAAGTACTTCTACAACTGGTGGTGGTGGTAGGGGCTCCTCTTCTAGAGTGATAATGATGAAATATTCCTTTGGCTTCTCATGTACTACATCAGTAATGATGGGAAGTTTATCTATGGGACATGTCTCTTTTTTCATTCTACCAAACTTCTTCTTCATTATTTGAATGAAATCTGCATAAGCAGTCACTTTGGCATGTGAAAAATGACTGGACCACCAATATTTTTCTTCACCCTCAAGGTGCAATGCTGCAATCTCAAAAGCCTCTCTTTCTACTACTGGGTATAGCTGAAAGAATGCAGCTAAATCTTCCCTCCAATCCTTCATTATTCTTGTGTATGATCCATCAAATGTGGGCAAGAATAATCTATGCCTCTTTCTTCTATTGCTACTGTGGGATCTCCTTTCTTCTTTGAGCTGTAAAAACTGTTGGAGAGTTGGATTCTCCTTGAGTGCACCAGGTTGTGATTTGTACTCGGAAAGATATTTACTTAGGGTCTCATACCCCAATTCTCCTCCATATTCACACCATTCACCTTCCTTCTCAAAGAAAGTGGATCTATTAGAATGTTGTGGAGCTCTTTGCCTCATCAGTTGTTTCTGCTGTTGATAGGGAGTGCTTGGACATCCTCATTCTGAAATATTCTTGGATCCTCCTTTTTCCTTTCCCTCTTCATTTTTTTGACCTCCTTGGAGAGATCTTGCATATATCTAAAGAGAAGAGTGGCAAAACTTAAACCCTCCGTCATTGTAGATCTCTACTTTCCGCTTCTTCTTTTGATGTTAAAGATGAAGTTCCCACAAGATGAGCCAAAGATCATGCTCTAACACCATTGTAATATCCCAAAAGGAAGAATGCAGTAATACAAAAACACAATAGCTAGAAATTGCAACAATGAAAAAATAATCAAAACACGCCATAAAAATGTACAAAATAGATGAGCCATTTTATTAATATGAGGTGGAAAAACAAATACAATAGTGCTCAAAATATGAGACACCCAAGCTAAAGAAGAAGGCTATAATGACCCTAAATTCCTCCCATAAGAGGGACCACGTAACTGTTGGAATGTTGGAGGTTATACTGCACTATCCCTACTGCAAATGTAGGGACTGCAACTGCTGGCTGAAAATATAAGTGTATATCTAACAATTCTGGAGCTCATATGATGTCGGGATTTCATATTCGGGCTCTATGATGAATACCCAAGATAAGCCAGAAAGGATTTATAGATCTGACAATATTGGAAAATCACCCTCTTAGGCCCTACAACATATAGCTACTGGGAATGCAGATATGAAGCATGAACTGAATATATCATGGCTGAAATAATGTAAAATCATCTCAATGCTTGAAGGGCTGATCCCTTCTCTAGATACTCAATATATAAGCTCAAGATCTAGCTCCTCCTTCCTCCTCCATTGAATGCAACTGCTGAATACACAATAACTAAGTAAAACTGTGCTATCAAGCATGGTGAATCTATAGACTAATGCTAGATAATTCCAACAAGCTAAATAATGATGGAAATAATGTGCCCAAAGTGAGGATATGGTCCCTCACAAGATTTATAGCTGAAATACTGGAAGCTTCCCTCTTCCAATAGATCTATAGGACTGGACTGCGCAATCCCTTGGGGAATTGCTATTGCATGGAGGTGAGAAATTTTTTCCTGAATTTCGGATATGAATATGCTTCTCATGGAATACTAATCTTCAAGAACAAGGTGAAAGGATGAATCCTCCACTGGTTTCCTAGCTGAAATGCTAGAAACAACCTCCTCCTCTCAAACCCTCAAGTAGGAATGTGTAATTCCTGAGGCTAAATGTGTTGTAGAGAGGAGATGAATGTGGCACCAATTCCTGATGATATATGGAAAATCAAAGAAACCTTCCCAGAGTAGGAACTCAACGTCCCCCATGGGTAAGGCTGGGATTTCCGCTTGGAAACACCCGTGTTCTAAACAACATTGTAGACTTAGCTAAACAACTGAAGCATGCATAGAAATGTCAAATGACAAATCCAGATCTAAACGGATCAATAATCAAAATATAAAGCCTTCCTTCTATTGTTTCATTCATCTTCATTTTATGCTTTGTGAGCCTTCCATAGCCCTGGCACACCCCATAATTGCATTGCACATGTGGCCACTAGCCTCCATGAATACTGCGCTATCTCTCCGTGTTCTCCATCATCTCTACATTTAATTACCACTCTCTCCATCATGTGTGCATTAGATGCACAACTTCCTCCACTATTTCATCATTAGTGCTTTATGATATTACTTTTAATACACCATGATCTCATTTGACCTCCTCCATGATATCCATGATATTTTCATTAATGATCCATGATCTCCACTCTTCCTTCATTAAAAGGCTGCTCCAGTACTCCATAATGCACATCTACTTCTAAATTATCCACATACACACATCAAAAGTGGATGTTATTCATCTATGGGGTTTATGGGTCACTCCACCCTCTTATTTACTTAATTAATGAGAAAAGGTAAGAACTCTAATTTTCCAATTAACTGGTGGAAAATTGGGAATATTACAATAAATGTGAACTAGTGATGATGGATAAAGAAGTGAAAGATTTAATAAATAAGGTAGAAGGATTTAAAAGAAGTGTGAGATGCTTCATCGTAAACATTTCCAACTTTATTTTATGAGGAGGGGAACTTTCTTCCCAAAGAGTCCTTCATGAGAATCTTTGTTGAAATCAAAGAAGACCGTAGAGGATTTAGAGAAGAAAATCATGTCCTTGAAGGAAAGGAGATCATGAAGTTATATAATTACCACTATGAATTTTTTTTTCTTGATCAAGAAAATTTTTAGGGAGTGGGGGAACTTGATTATGAAGACATTACTATCTCGGAGGGAGCCATCATAGAGGGATGGCCTTGTGAAATCCCATACAATAGAGAATGGGTAACCATGATGGATTTGTATAAATGGGATTCCTAACAAGGATCCACCCCAGAATCTCAAGAAACCTTAGCAGGAACTAGTTTCAATGCAAGTAATTTGTAGCACCATGAAAATATTTCACTAGTTGGCATTGGAATCGACACTCACTTCAATATTAGCACCACCACCAACATATTCAGCAATAATGACAAGATCATCATAAACATTGCTGCCACCATCAGTAGCACGCCCATGGTAGTTCCCGACCTAGGTAGGTTCCAACAAGGAGAGAGAAGTCCAAACGCACAACCAAGAGAGAGAATGAAGAGCTACTAAAGCTAAATATGAAGGGGACCACCCCAAAAACAGCTGATCCTTAAAGAAATTTCTAGAAGTTAGTTATAGTACAGTTGAAAATTTTGTAACAAATATTTGTGGTTTTTCAAATACCATTAGTGGTTCAGGGTGTGTTACACTAAAGTTTGTCACCATGACTATCAATTCAGATATCTCTCCATCTAATGGTGTGTCTCAAGTGAATCCCCTATAAATCTTGAAGTAAAATAATACCAAGGGCAAAAGGAAATTTGGTTTTCACTACTTAAAAACCATTTTTGAGCACCTTCTCAGTTTTCCTGAAAAAAACCTGCGCACCTGCGCGGTTTTCCTGAACAAAACCCATGCATGCATAGTTTTTCTGAACAAAACCTACGCACCTCCACATTTTTCCTGAAAAAAACGTGCGTAGGTCCCTTCACACACGTAAAAATAAAAATAAGGTAATTTCTAGAAGCTTTGTTTGAGGAATCTTATCCAAATTAGAAACCTCAAACCGCTACATTCCTGTGCCTCATCCCTTGGTATATGGAACTAAATTCCTTTTCTTAAGGATAATATCCATTGAGAAGTGGAACTAGAAACCTCCTCATCCTTCCTATAAATTCAGTATAAGAATGAGAGACTAGGAGAGACTTGGATTTATAAACTCATGCTCTTGGTTTTGGGTCTGAAGAGCTTGTCATCAAGGGAAGGAAAGGAGACCATTGGAAGAGGCTTGTGACATCAAGGCATTAGGTTGTAAGCTTCTTTTCCCTTTTTATTTTAATACAAAGTAATTATTCTTTCCTAATTGCATCTATTTCGATGTTATTTGTAGGATTCATTGATCACTCACATGGTTTATAACTGATTATTGATTCATTTATATGTTTGATGATAGAATAAATATTTCATTTACTTTTTCTTTTATATGAGAGATGCTTTGATCCCTTTGAATGTTTTTGTCTATGTAGATCTCTTTTGGCGCGTCATGGAGAAGTTGTGGAAAGCATTTAGAGAGACTTTAAAGCATTAAATAATATCTGGTTGTGGAAAGCCCTGCAAGGACTTCTACGAGCACTTTGTTAATAGGTAAGTGATATTTTGCATACTACATGTCTCATGTTTCAGTTATAGGCTAAGGAAAGCGCCATTGTTTTGAAAGTTTGTTTCTAGTTAATTGTTGGAGTACTAGGGAGATCACTCTTGTCCGAAAGAGGGATTAATCCTGGGAAGAGGGTGTGGTATAATTTCTTGAGTGCTTATATATAGGCCTCATTTTTGTAAAGTTGGGTAGGCAAATCTCGGGCTATAGAGAAATTCTATCAATTTTTTTGGTGAATTGTTGCGAGGTCTTTAAGCTATTATAAGGAATAATTATACAATAACTCTTGGGCCGGTTGTCCTTACTTATCATGTATTTTTTCATAGCCATTTCATATTTTGAAAGTTGCTACATATTAATACAGTTTTATGTAATTTTCATGGCACTTTGAGTTGTAAACCTGATATTTTATGTGAATTGTATGGAATTGTTTAACTTACTTTTTACAAGGGTTTTACAAGAAATGGAAAATTTCAAAATTCTGTGTATTCTAATGGTTGTATTCTTAATTTCCCAGCTACCCACCAAGTTTTGATTGAATTAAAGGAATTCTTAATTTCTCCTTTAAATATGTTAGAATATGTTCTTCATCTTTCATCCACATTCTGTATTTTAAACCTTTATGTCAAACCCAGGGTCATGAATGCTATAACTTAGGATCAATGGAAATGAAACCCAACTAATACATATAATCTCTGATAGTTTTTCCCTTAACCATGATTCCGAAACAAATGTCTAGTTTGATACAAATTAGAGTTGGATTTGAACATTATTCATGCATATTTTTGGTATTTCCTTTTAAGAACTCATGATGAATGTTAAATTTGAATAATGAATCAATTTTCAAGGTTATTTTAATATTAATTCTATTTTGATTCAATTTTTTTCATTGACACAAGAAAATATATACACAAACATAGATTTTGACATTAACTCAATGGTTGTTATGAATTTTGCATGTATTTTACTTTATTGTGACACTTTACAGGAGAAAATAAAGTACATCTATGTTGAAATTTAATTTAAAATTTGTAACAATACCTAAGTTCAAGATATAATTACATAGCCATTTCACGATAACACATTTACAAGAGAAAATCTAAACATATGGTCTTATTTGTTTTCATTTTGAGTCATATACACTTTTCTAATAAAATTTTAGGACGAAACTAGGATATTAATCCTAAAAGTCATAAAAATACATTGAGAAATGTTTGATAACAAGAGATGGAAATTCAGATTGATTTAAATAGAATATATTTAGCATAATAGAAAATAAATCACACTTGAATGTTCCCAGGCTTTGTGCTACAACACATTGTATTGACTCTGGGGCCCCAACACTTGCTACAAGATTTCAACTAAATGTTGGAAGAGTTCATATTCCTATAGTTATTTTCTAATTCTTTCCTTAATGCCTATCTCACATGTACTAATGGTTTCCATGTGTACCAGTTGCATGCTTCTATTAAGTGCATTGGCCACTCGATTTTCCTTGCCCTTCATTTCTTTTATCTCAAAATAAAACTTGCTAATAAATTCCATCCACTACTCTTCCTTGTCATTCAATTAGGGTTGATATAAAAAATACTTCAGCCCACTATGATCCATTATTAAGATGAATATCCTTCTGAGAAAGTTTTTTTTCCATATTTTTAAGGTGTGCACTATGGCTGCAAGCTCTAAATTGTGTGTTACATAATTCCTCTCATTTTCATTTAGTTTCTTGTAATCATAATCGATCATGTGTCCATTTTGCAAGACAATTCCATTGAGTCCCTCCTTGTAAGCATCTATGCAAATCAAGAAATATTTATCCAACTCCTATAATCTGTAGGATAGGGGTATGTTCATAAGGTGCTTCAACTATTCAAAACTACTACTCACTCTGGTGTCTATGAAACCTTACTCCCTCCTTTTGTAATGTTGTAGTTGGGTCTCCAATCTTCAATAATCCTTGAATGAATATCATATAATATCTCGCTAGACCCAAAAAACATCATATTATTATTATGTTATGGGAAATAGGTGACTCTAGTTTGGCGTTGATTTTTGTAGGATCAACTACTACTCTTTCTTTTGAGATAAAATGCATTAGAATAAATTTTAGCCTAAAAGTGCCCATGAAATTTTCACGTACTTTTCATGTCATAATATGTAAACTTACAAACTTAATATTCCCATGAAATTTTCATGTACAAACTTATGGTGTGGCCATGGGTTCCCCCCTTTCCCCTGTTGTGTCCAATATTTTCATGGAAGACTTCGAATCAAGGGCCCTTTCCTCCTCCCTTTTTCAACCTAGGCTTTGGAAAAGGTTTGTTGATGACACCTGTGTGTTTTGGCCCCATGGAAAAGAGAAATTGGACCTATTCTTCTAGCATCTTAATTATCAATCTGACTTCATTAAGCTCACCATGGAATTCGAAAGGGATGGTAGTCTTCCCTTTCTAGATGTCCTTATTTATAATATTCCATAATCGGGACAGTGAAATGATCACTTGGATCCCATATATACATCCATCTAGCATATAAATACAAGAGGATATCAGAAAGAAATGAAACTACATGGGTTAAACAGACCTCCCACACTAGTGTAGCTGAAAATGACTAAAAACCCCAAAAATGCACTTTACCGGAGTTGCTGCATCAAGGGACTGCGCAGTCTTATGAGGGTATTAACTCAGAAAATAATAAGACAAATATATCTACTCATGTATTAGATAATCATGCTCATAAACTGAGATCTAGTCTCCTTATACAAAACACAAGATAACCCAGCAAGGGTTTCTTGTCAAACACTCTACATACAAGAATGTGATATTTAGTAATTTACCGAATCACCACTACAGAAATGAATTAAATGAGTGTACAAGGATGAAAATATGTATGATATGATGTATATCCCTCAAATTATTCCTCCCATGAAAGGATGAACCTCTCAATCACAAGGAAACTCAGCAACGGAGCCACCAAACCATGCACTAAGCACTGCCTCCAAAATAATGCATCCCCTGGCAGAAAAAGCATTGGGAATGTATAAGAAATGTGTGGTCTAATACCACAGATCTGAAATAAGCTTTTTATCCCTCCAAACATATCTCTCAAGTGAAGGAAAGCTTCCTCCAAAGAGAAACTAGCTCAGAAGCCAGGATTCCAATCCCTTCCACTGTTGCACCCAGCAACACTGCAAAATCTCTGGAAAAGTTTTGCTGATAATGTAGGCTGAAGCTTGGCCTGAAACATGATGTGGAATGATTAATACAAACTCTCTCAATGAAGCTCCTCAAGGAGAGAGGTGGGATTCCCGCTCAGGAACACCCAGTGCTAAACAACACTACAACTTTGCTAAGCAGCAAAGCAACAACAAGTCTTGGCAGACTTGAATAATAATCTAAGACATGATCAATAATGCTGCCATCCTATTCCTTATATAAGACATTAGTTTTCTTGTCCTTTTCCCCACTCAATTAGGTCATCTCTATCCCAAGATACATCTCCCTCCAAAATTGCGTTATTCCTCCTTGGATTCCTCCTCCACTAAAATTGCACTATTGACTTGGTCAAAGAAGCTTGATTTTAACCCTGTTCACACATAGAGGCATTTTATTAGGCTTGAAAGAGTATCCCCTTTCACATTTGGAGTATTTTATTCCTCCTTAGGAGACTTATGGGCTTTTCTCCCCATTTATTCACTGGCTAGAGCTGCTGCTAACTCTAATGTTCCATTTAGCTTGGAGGCTAAAATTTTGGAACATTACAGTCCTCCCCTCCAAAATCTTTACTTGTCCTCAAGAAAATGCATATGGAGAAAAAAATTTCTCCCCTCTTCCTCATGTGGCCTCCCATCAATAGCCTCCATCACTGCATCAAGAGAATATGCTAGCTGTCTCATGGCCTCCACAAAGTAGGGGTGATGATCAACATGGTGAATGAGTGCCTCCCTCACCCATGCTATCATCCAAATGAAGTGAGTCACCCTCCAACATGGAAACTCATGAAAAGTATCCTCCACCTTGTGCTCCTGAAATATAGGTGGGTTGAATACATGAACATGATAGGCAATAGGGCCTATCACACACAGTCCTCCTCTCCACTGATGATAAGTGTAGAGGGTATGCTGATCCAGGGCTGCAACATGATTGCCCTCCAATGGAAAGAAGAATATTGAGTCACTAAGGACCCTCCCTACAAATACATGAGTCATGCCAACCCAAACCATTCCATACAAGATGAATGGCACATCATCACCACATGGCATCCAAATGAGAAAATGGCTGAAAGTTATGTGCAAGTTTGGATGATACATATGGTATTTCTGGTAGATGCAACGCAATCCTCTCAAATGTTGATTTAGAGCATCAAGTGGAAAGTTGTTCTTCAAATAATTTGCAGCCATACATGTTAGCTCACCTAATATAAGGTAGTGAGCTATAATATATACTAGTTGTGTGCAATCAAAGCAATACAATACTTTCCCAAAGTCATGTAGAGATGGGTTAACAACATTACAAGATTTGGCCCTACCCTAAAGTGACGAGGAAACCATAAATAATCTTGCTCTCTTGCGGAGCAATGCACTGTTTACATATGGTGAGAGAATAAAAATACTCAATAGAGAAATCACTAAGTACATAAATTTATTTCTTACCATGCATCATGTGTGAGCTGAAAGTGAGGCCCATGTATAAGTTCCCCCATGAGAATCCTCTCATAAAAATCTGCAAGAAGAAGGGATAAATATACTTCTTGGAAAACTCCATAAATAAAAACACACTCCCATGTGACAACGGTGTAGGCCTTAGAAATAAGTCTCCATGACTCCTCTCTTTGACATTCCATATGCCAAAGTCATCCACCATCATGCTGTTATGTGAGAAGATCTCCTTCCTACATGGAAGTCTCTCATGATCCTTCAATGATGAAGGGTAGCCTCCTTGCACCATGTATGTGCCTTCCTCCTTCCTGGAAATATCATGAAAAGTATGGGAAAATTTCTGCCCATACTCTCCTAAGTGCAACCACAGCAACAACAAATTTTGTTGCTGCCTCATCTCTCTCTCATACAAGCCATGAAGTGAGATCATAATGGTCAACTTGTATGATGCCCCATACAAACAAGTCTTCTGCTGCTCTAGCATATGGGTGCCATGCCATCCAATTGGTTCCTATCTCCATACAAATCTCTCCTTGAGAAAATATATATCAGTAATACATGAGAGCAAAGTACAATAAAAACAAGTTGCCAAATGACAACCAAAGAGTGAATCATAGTCCGACTCATGGAACCAGTGTAGTTCATCCTTTGTCTGCATCAAAATAAGAATTAACAAGTGATTTACCAGCCACTTGTTTGCTGCCATATTCATCTCATAAGATGAAAACATGGAGTTATAATATGGTGTCAATGGTGCACACCAAGAATCATGTGGCTTCCCCCACAAACCATCAAAAGGATAGCCAATATCAAAGCTACAAGTAGCCGCAAGTACATCATCATACAATATTCAAGAAGAGATAAATCTTCTTTTTACATCATGCTACTCAAATAAGGGAAATAAGTACAATACAAAATATGAAATGATACCTCCTCCATCAACTGGAAATATGCATCAAAGTGCATAGAAGAGAAGTCCTCATGTGCTACATGTAGCAATTTCTCCTTGATACTAGAAGCTCTAGTCAAGAAGACTCTGCCATGTAAATAGATGACCACATCATCCACCATGTATCTATCATCTCCATCTAGGTCATCAAGAATCATGCATGCACCAAGATCCTTGGAGTACTCTACCAAAAGATGAGACCTCTAATAAGGATCAATTCTCCTCAAAGACAACGCTGGTGATCTGACATGTGAAGCTCTCCTCATGCTGCTGCCTACTACTTTGACATCCCCCATGCCAAAGTCTTCCCCCAAACTCTTCACCTCTCCAAAATCCAAGAGTGGTGAGCCCAAAGACAAGATATCTCTCATCAATTGTAGATCAAGTGGCCTCCCAGGTGGAATGCCTCCATGTAGTGAGACATCAATGTCAAGGGTAGACTGCTCATGTGGTTGGGAAACCTTGCCCTTGCTCTCACAACACAATACAGTATGCCTCCTCTTTGCACTAGTTTTTGGAAATAGAGAAGGGTGTGTGCTCCTCATCAACTGATCCTACTCTTCCTCCCTACCTCCTCCTTCCAGCTGTAATGCTGCACAATCATGTTTCTCACTGATTGTGCTTGGAACTATATGTATGAGATCATGGGGACCTTCTTGTAAGGATACAAGAATCCCTCCTATTGGAGCATGTGCTCCTCCCTCATCTGCATGAGGCATTGGATGTGCTCTAGATGTGACAGCGTTGTTGCCCTCTTCTTGATCAATGTGTGTAGGAAATATCTCAACAATTGGATCCCTTTGTGAAAAAGTGATCCCCATGCCCTCTTGTTCAAGAATATGAACTGGAGGTTTTGCTTCTGGCAATGTGTAATGCAAGACATCAGCTCCTCCCATGGTTTTCTGAAATGGAGTTTCCTCCATCACATGTAAGGGTTTTGTTTTCTCAAGTTTTACTTGCTCATGTGTCTTAGGAAGTTTTTCACCAAACCTCTCCATCAATTTTTTTATGAATCTTGCATAAGAGAAAGTGTTGGCATTATTTAAGGAATAAGATTCAAAAATCCACCATGCATTAGCCTTACCTCTGAAATGCAGCGCTGCAACTCTGATGGCTTCATCTTCGGAAATGTGGTGCAGCTGCAATAGGAGTCTAGCTCCTTCACCCAAGCTCCAGCTAAGCATGTAGGTGACCTGAAAAAAGTAGATAGAATAAATCTATCTGCATCCTACTGCTTGCTCTTCTCCATCTGGATCTTGCAAAACTCCTGGAAATCAGTATGATCTCTAAACCTCTTAGTTTGAGATTCATACTCATGCAAAAAATCACTAAGAGTTCTCCTCTTAGGCATTTTTCCTCCTCCCATCCATCTCAAGATAGCTCTGGGCACTTGACTGCACTGTGAATCATGGGGTGTAGCTGCATGCTCACACTCACCATGTGCAAATCTAGATTTAGCTCTAGATTCAACCTCCTTTGGAGATCCCAACTCCAATCTCATTTTCTTCAGCTCTCCTTGAAAGCTCTGCATAGATTTTGGAAGAATATTTGTCAGCTTTTCTTCCTTTCTTCATTCACACACTGAAGCTTTCTAGCTTCTGTCCATATCTCCTTCCTTTGATAGCTGGATCTCACAGGCTGAGCCAGAGATCATGCTTTGATACCACTATAATATTCCACAATCGGGATAGCTCATGAATCATGCATGAAAAATGCATTTCCAGCAACATATGCAATAAAACAGTGAAATGATCACTTGGATCCCATAGATACATCCATCTATCCATCTATTATCTAAATACAAAAGGAGATCAGGAATAAATGAAACTAGGTGAGTTAAATAGACCTCCCACATTAGTGTAGCTGAAAATGACTAAAAACCCCAAAACTGCACTTTACTGGAGTTGCTACATCAAGGGATTGCATAGTCTTATGAGGGTATTAACTTAGAAAATAAGACGAAAAATATATCTACTCATGTATTAGATAATCATGCTCAAAAATTGAGATCTAGTCTCCTTATAAAAAACACAAGATAACCCGACAAGGATTTCTTGTCAAACACTCTACATACAAGAATGTGATATTCAGTAATTTACTGAATCACCACTGCAAAACTGAAGCACATGAGTGTACAAGGCTGAAAATATGGCTGATCTGATGTAGATCCCTCAAAGGCTTCCTCCCATGAAAGGATGAACCTCTCAATCACAAGGAAACTCAGCAACGAAGCCACCAAACCATGCACTAAGCATTGCCTCCAAAATAACGCATCCCCTGGCAGAAAAAACACTGGGAATGTATGGGAAATGTGTGGTCTAATACCACAGATCTGAAATAAGCTCTAGAGTCTTCCAAAAAGATCTCTCAAGTGAAGGAAAGATTCCTCCAATGAGAAACTAGCTCAGAAGCTGTGATTCCAATCCCTTCCACTGTTGTACCCAGCAACACTGCACAATCTTTGGAAAAGTTGTGCTGATGATGTAGGCTAAAGCTTGGCCTAAAAACCTGATGTGGAATGATGAATACAAACTATCTAAATGAAGCTCCTCAAGGAGAGAGGTGGGATTCCCTCTCGGGAACACCCAGTGCTAAACAACACTACAACTTTGCTAAGCAGCAAAGCAGCAACAAGTCTTGGAAGACCTGAATAATAATCTAAGACATGATCAATAATGTTTCCATCCTCTTCCTTATATAAGACATGAGTTTTCTTGCCCTTGGCCCCACTCAGTTAGGTCATCTCTATCCCAAGATACATCTCCCTCCAAAATTTCATTATTCCTCTTGGATTCCTCCTCCACTAAAACTGCGATGTTGACTTGGTCAAAGTAGCTTGAATTTAACCCTGTTCACACATGGAGGTGTTTTATTAGGCTTGAAAGAGTGTTCCCTTTAACATTTGGAGTATTTTATTCCTCCTTAGGAGACTTAAGGGCTTTTCTCCCCATTTATTCACTCGCTAGAGCTGCTACTAACTCGAATGTTCCATTTAGCTTGGAGGTTAAAATTTTCGAACATGACATTATTTCTAGGAATGGTGAAGGTTATTTCTCTCGTCAAGGCTTTAGAAAGAATATGCACACTGAGCAATATTTACATGCTTATTCTCATCATTTCCTTGCTCAGAAGCTAGGGGTTCTTAGTACCCTAGCGACTAGAGTCTTTAGAGTCTCCGATGAACTCCACTTGGAAGATGAAAAATCTCATCGCCTTAAAGTTTTCAATAAGAATGGTTATAGCAAGGTTCAATGTCTTAGAGATTTTCAAAAAGCATAAAAAGGTCCTGGGAATAAGAAATATCCTTGTGATCGGTTATCTAGAGTTCACCTTTCGTTTATTCAAGGTACTACTTATAAAATTGATAGGATCCTGAGGAGATAATATTTCCTCAACCTTCAAGCCCCTTTGCACCATTCAGAGTTCTCTTATATCGATTAAGGACCTGATTTTCCCTAAGGATGGTAAGGGTGTTTACTTGATTCCGTGCTCCTCTGGGACACCTTACATTCATGAAACTATTCGATCCATTAATTAAAAAATTCAAAACATGTCGCTGACCTTAAACATAGTATATCAGGCTCCTCTGCCTTAGCAGAGCATGCTGAAACGACGAAACATCACATTTGCATTGAATATGCCAAGGTTATTGCGAGGATTTACAATTTCCAGCACTATAAGTTGAGGGAAGCCTTAGAAATCGAAAAGAGGTTGGTTAACCTTAACAGGTATGATGGGTGGAGTGTTAGAAGATGTTGGATTCTTGGCCTTCACTCTTAGTAATTTTTTATTTTTCTTTTTTTTTTGGGCAGTCCGCCCCATTCTCCCTCTTTTCATTTCCCCTCCTCTTAGCCCCCCCCTTTTTTTAATTCTTGTTTATTTTTATTATAATATTTTATGGCTATCTCGATAAGCATTGTAGCTATTATATTATTTAACTTATTAAAATTACCTATTGAATAAAGACAATAAGAATATTAAATTATATAACACATAACTATTAATTACTTTTAATTATATAACATATAATTATTAATTCAAATTACACATCAAATAATATATTAATATATGAATATATATATATACATATATATATACACATAAATATACATATATATATATATATATATATATATATATATATATATATATATATATATATTTAACTGTTAATTACTTATTCTTTAGATTATTTAAATTTCTTATTCTAGTCAAACTAGTCGTTATTTACAACGACTAGTTGCAACTTTCCTCATCTATTTAAATTGGTTTCTAGATCAGATTTCTCATCTTGTCCTGATGATGAACCACATTGGTTGATTTGAAACATGTCACAAAATATACTTTGATGTGATTTTTACCGAAAGATTGTATACACTAATAAGTAAACCAATCAAAATCTTTTAAATTTAAAAATATGTACATGTCCTAAATAACTTTAAATTGTTTGATTTTGGTATCTATGAAATATTTTATTATTAATTTAGGTATCGATCAAATATTTTATTATTAATTTGGGGATTTGTGAAATATTTTATTAATGTTATTTACCTACCTTACCCATATGAATTAGAATATTGAAAAAAGTTATTAACACAATGTAAATCTTCATATTAGTGAAAAAATATACATTAAAATATGGGCCCATTTGACATGAAAAAAAACCCCCAAAAAAATTAGTTAAATATAAAATATATATAAATAGCTAAATATAAAATATATAGTTAAATACAAAATATTTAAAGAGTTAAATATAATTAAATATAAAGTAGTTAAAAAAAGGTATTCCAAAAAATACAAATTACCAGATTCCAGCCAAAAATATAAAATATATAGTTAAATACAAAATATTTAAAGAGTTAAATATAATTAAATATAAAGTAGTTAAAAAAAGGTATTCCAAAAAATACAAATTACCAGATTCCAGCCAAAAATATAAAATATATAGTTAAATATAAAATAGTTCAATAGTTAAATATAATTAAATATAAAATAGTTAAATATTTTAAAAAATTAAATAGTTAAAAAAACATATTCTAGAAAGGAAAAATTACCATTTTTTTGTTGCTGCCTACCCGCACTCTGCAGCCGCAACCGCCCTCGCTGCCTGGCCTTCTGCTACTTGCCGTGCGCATGGCCCCTCCGGAGTCCTCCCTGGAGGTGGCCTCTCATCTGGATTAGGCCCAAGACTTCTCGACTCTAATAAACTTCTTAACTCCTCCTCGCCCCAAGCCAGTGATTACCAAATTTTTTAAGAAGCTCGATGGCATTCAGGAGGTCGCCATTCCTCCGACTATTCTGCGCATGGCTACCCTCTCTCTAGCTGAGAAGGGTCTCATAGGTCAATTTACAAGGTTATGGCCCTCCCCGAAGACTATTCAAAAATGGGTTGAGCGTAACTGGTCAGACAAAATCAATGGCAAAATCTCTATTCGTTTTTGCGGCAGAGGCTACTTCACTTTTCACTTTGAAACGAAAGAGGACAAGGATTTCATCTTCAGGAATGACCCTTACTTCATGGACACCAGAGTTATTTATCTCAACAAATGGATGCTGGACTTTGATCCTGAACTTGATGTGCCAAGCATCATCCCAGTGTGGGTGCGCCTTCCTCACCTTCCTTTGAACTACTAGGGGGATGACTCTGTTCGAGCGATTGTAAATGTTGTAGGCAAGTTCATAGATCAGAGCGAACCTAAAAAAAAAATGCAAGCCTATGCCAGGATCTGCATCAAGGTGGATCTGGGTAAGGGCCTCCCTGAGGTGATCAAGCTAAAAGTTGATGAATGGACACACATCTAGCAGCTTGACTACGAGAAAATCCCATTTAAATGCAAGGTATGCCATGAATATGGCCATTTTGCTAACATATGTTCAAAATTTATTGATATTGAAAGCCAAGAGTTAGACACGAAATGGGAAACTATAAAATAAATAAGACCTCTTCTAACCCTAGAAGCACCAACACTCTGTGCGCCCCCCCCCCCCCAACCCAAAAAAAAAAAAAAAAACTAGCCCCTCCCTCCCCCATTAGGGGAATTTTGAGGTCTAAAATGGGATTCCTAAGAAAAATGTACAAAAAAAATAAACTTTATAAGAACCCACAGGATTCAAGATAACGATGTCAACCATGGGGGATGATTCACCATTTTTTAAGTAAAAGGGTAAAAAGATTAAAAAATAATAAAATAATAAAAATATTTTTTCAACTTGTATTTTCAACTTATCTCCGAAATTTTTTAGTAAAATGTCAAGCAGGAGTACTCGTTGGATGAAAAATTGAATTCCTTAACCAAGGAGTCCCAGGTTGCATACTTTCGATGGACCCTACTACACGAAAAATGAGAATTACATTAAAAAACATGATTGCAAACACATTTTTCATGTATTTTTCATTTTTCGCGTAGCATATTCCATCGAAAGTATTCAACATGGGTAATACTTGGATGAGGAATTAAATTTTGCATCCAACGAGTACTCCTGCTCGAAATTTGAGTAAAAAATTTGGGAGATGAGTTTAAAATACGAGTTGAAAAAGTAGTTTTTTTTTTTAAATTTTTTCCCTATAAAATTTGATGATGTAACCAACTCTTATTTTATTATTTCCATTATTATTTTATAATTTCCTTAGGAGGACCATTTTAGACCTCAAAATTTCCCTAATGACCTATTCCTCTCCACAGCGCTTCGACTCCTCCCATTAGCCTATTCATCCCCCTATCCCTCTGTCCAATGCCTCTCTAGCCTCCTCTAATCCCTTCTCCTTCCTTGGCCCCTCTGAAGATGATCCTCCCCTTCTCTCTATTCCCTCTCATCCTGCCTCCCCTCACCCCTCCCCCATCAATCCTGATCCCCCTTACTCCTCTTCAGACCCCTCCTCAACCCAAATCGCTAGGAACTGAGTAAAAGAACATGGAGTAACTTTGGAAAATACAAAGAAAACTGGTCCTGGAAGGAAGTCATCAAAGCAACACAGAAATGAAACTTCTCAAAAGGATATAGCCCTTGGAACTCAGAACCCTATTGAAACCTATATCTTAGGGAAAAATATTAAAGACTGAGGACAAAAGGATCAAGGAGGGAAGACATGTTCTCACTCTGCTTTCCTAAAATGATGAAAGCCCTCTCATGGAACTGCAGGGGTTTAGGGCACCCATAAAAAATTTCAGCCCTAAGAGATCTAATAAATTAGGAAAAGCCAGATATTATTCTACAGGAGGAAACTAAGCAAGGAGATCTTGACATGGAAGCAATAATAAATAGAATGAAGAATCATGTGGACACCCAATCTGAATCCAGGGGTGCCTCAGGTGGACTGGCCATTATTTGGAATCAAAGCATTTGAAAGCAAAAAAGCTCAGAAAAAATGCAGAACTGGATCAAAGTGGTGCTTCAAAACATAAAAGAGAGCATTTAGATCATCATTTACAATATCTATGGACCCAACCATTATAGGGATAAAGAGATCTACTAGGGCACTCTAAAAATAGACTTAGATAATGAAGACAACAAAAATCTCATCATCGTAGGTGACTTCAATTTAATCCTTCATGCAAATGAAAAAAGGGGTGGCTATTTTAAACTGGATCCCTCTAGAAATCAGCTAGAAACCATCATGCAAGACCATGATCTGGTTGATATTGCCCCAAAAAATTGTAGATATACTTGAAGCAATCGCAGGATAGGAAAGGGAAATATCATGGAGTGTCTTGACATATTTATTGTGGTTGTCCCTCTCCTTCATTTTTTCTCCATCGCCTCTTCCAATATCCTCTCCTCCTCACCTCTGATCACTATCCCATCACCCTCTCCCTTGGTGATCATCACTCCCTCGATGCCCTCCCCTTCAAATATAGCCCTCTTTGGAATGATATTCCAGAAGCAAGACAACTAGTTCACAATATATGGTTTCAACATATAGAGGGATATCCTTCATTCATTTGGGAAACCAAAATAAAGAAGACCAAAATGGCCTTAAAGGATTGGGCCAAATTTCACTATAAGGAACTGGACAAGATCAAAATTGAACTCAAAGAAAAGTTGTACGTTGTCCATAACACCATTGATTCCCAAGGGACAAATCAGGAAAATTCCAATCATGAAAAATGCCTCTATTGGAAATTATACAGAATCAACAGAAGAGAAGAGGAGAAGTGGAGAATAAAATACAAAAATTTGTGGCTTCAAGCAGGTGACAAGAACACCTCCTTCTTCCACAAATAATCTATTTTCCGCAAGAATAGAAACAACATATCCTCCATCATTGACACTGAAGGAAAAATTTAGATAGATCAAGAACTAATTAAAGCTGCTGCCACCGTTCACTATAGAGATCTTCTCACTAAAACAAAAGAGACAGAAGACTACTCTGGTCTCTTAAGAAATCTTCCAAATATGATCACAGAGGAGATGAACAACACTTTAAATAAAGATATTGAAGAGGCATAAATTCAGTGCGCCATTTGGTCCTTGCATCCTGACAAGGCTCCGGGTCTAGATGGCTTTTCCATCAGCTTCTACAGGACATATTGGGACTTAATAAAAAAGGACTTGACCAAAATGATACAGTGGGCTCTGTTGGTACTCCTAGAGACAGCCTCAACTTGCCAAAGACCAGTGCCTAGGACATCTTAAGGCAGGAGGTTGTTTAGGTTATTATGTATACTTGTGAAAGGGAACCTCCTATTCGCAAGTGGAATGAAATATTTTAAAAGGTGGTCCTGGATCTCTGAGAGAGAAGAGTAGCAGCTGGGAGCTTTAGTTGTAGAGAGAAAGGCCTGCTCAGAGTGGGCCTGAAGCAATAATGAAATAAAAATGTTTCAAACAGAGCCGAATGTGAAACTAGTGAACAATTATCAAATTTAATCAGGATGAAAAACTATGTGGAATGATTAGAGAAAGTCAAGGTGAGGTGGGCTTAAACAAGTATAATAATCCACCCTTTAAAGACCTTAGAAGAAAACGATATGTAAAAGGGAACTTGGAACAGAAATCATGCCTCAAGCTATATTTAAGGTGCTACTCTAAATTATGATATGAGTACGATTGGAAGATAAATTCATATCTAACTTATAGAATTCCCGCATTCTGAAAGCAACAATAACAAGAAGGAACATATGAGTGAAATGAACATTAAACTGAACAAACATATATATAATATACATACTTTTAATCCACTTCAGTAGGAATCCATTATCGCAACATATAGACTTTACATTATTCTTCAAAATGGCTCTTCAGATATACATTAAGAGAAAAACCTCAAAATTACAAAATATGATACGTAGACTACACACTTCTTCTGCTAGAAAATTCAGAACCTTTTCTTAGTCTACGATTTGGTCTTTTATAGTGTTTTACATGGACTTTCAGACTAGGTCTTTTCGAGACAAAATATTCTTTGGTGATATGGTAGTTTCCAATCCTAATAAAAAATGATGAGGCATAACGACATCTCATCTCAAACAGTATGGTCCGACACAAACTGTAACAAGAATAACACAAAACATAGAAAATATAGAGAGTGCGTAGGGTGAAATCAATATTTCACCCATTTTTACATTACACATATGGTGAGAAAACAAAAATTAAAGAGCAAGCTGCGTGGTCCAAGTCATGATATCCATCATTTGATTCATCGGGGATTGCCCGACCCTTCTGCATGGTGAGAGCGAACCAAAGATGAAGAGGATCCGAGTGGAGGAGGTGGAAGATGCTGTGAAGTAGAAGAGACTAGCGGATTCACATACTCACAACACTTTTGCCACAAAGTTTCCCCAGTTGACGACGTTGTGTTGTAGGTATCAAACAGAGTCTAAATTTGAGTCAGCTATGTATAATCCACGCGGATGGCCAATAATTTCTTAACCTGACAGAGAAGGACAAATTCCTTGCGTAGCGCAGCTATTATGGTTTGCCTTTAGTTAGGTTGTTCTCTCCAACAATATGTCTGCATTGCACATGATTTTTGACATTTTCTCATCATAGGCCGTTAGCAGAAATAGTGTGCCTGACTGTGGATCCCAGCATGGTGGGAGGCCAACTTCTACCAGCTTGCCCCACTCTTGGACGAACTTCTCCACTCCCTTTTCTACTAGCGCTAAGCACCCTAGCGCATTCGCACATTCGTTTTCTTTTTCAATTACTCTATTGACCTCCATAACTATCCTAAAATGGTCAAGCATTCCTTGTGCCCTCAACTCTTTAGGGGAGAGTTCATTGAGATACATGATGTACTTCTTTGCTATTGTTTCCTTTTCTTCCCATTCCCTATGTCGAGCCTGCAATTGAGTTTTGAACTCATGAATAAGCATATTCCAAAGCTCTGTATTGTGCTCTAGAACTGGAGGGTTGCAACGCTGAGTGATGAATGGCTAATATAAGTTGCTCCTTATCCATATCTAGTGCTTAAGAAAGCCTACAATGGTGCTTCTCCATGAACTGTGCTAGTTCGGCCCTTAGTTTTTCCCTGGCGAACTTGTTTCTGGTATTGATCTCATCTCTTGCCTCCTACTTGTCCACTGTGATTTCCTTCGAAATTTCTGAGGGGGCTAATGAGGAGGTAGTGTCAAAAGAAAATAGAAAACCTGGCATGTCCTTGTCAGGACCCTTTAACTCAAGAATCTCATCATCAGATAGCTCAACCTCTATGTCATATGGCCCTTGAGTCCTCTGTTTTTTTATTAGGGTGAGCTTTTTCATCAACATCCATAACCTCCTAGCTTCCCAAGGGGTCCTCCTGTCCCTGTTCTTCTGTCTCAACCGACACATTATCTCCTTTCCCTTCGACAGCTGTGGACTTGACCTCCATCTATCCATCCAAAGGCCACACATCAAGGTTATATTTCCATTCAATGAAGGGCCCAGGTTAATGCGTATAAGATAATGATTTTATTTTCTTCTTCCTACTGGTGAGGAATCCCTTAGGGTCATAGTGCCAAACGTCTCCTTGAGGGAGGTTCATCTCTCGCAGCATTTTCTCCACGATTGAGAGGGAATGTCTTGAGGTAATGGTGAAAGGGCCAATTGAAGCTAGGAGTTTGAGGATGTATCCCTTCTTTGCAGGTATGAAGTAGACCTGGTCAGCCTTCAAGACCTTTCAGATGAATTTGAGGGAAAAAATAGCATAGTTGGAAACACCGAAAGGTGGTAGGGAGGCACCTCTGCACCCTAGACTCTAATCTCGGTATGGTCATCAAATAGATACCAGTCACCTATGCAATTCGCTCATTGAACTGTAGCCATTCTTTCTACTCAGGAAAAATTATAGGCAGAGGGTTGTCATGTATAATGGCATAGGCTATAGACATGAACTCATTAACAAACTTTGCATACCCCTTGCCCTCTAGCTGCTGGCGAACTACCATAGTCCTTCGAAAATGGATCTGGGTTGGGAATTTTTCCTTGAGAATCTGTTCAGGCCTAGATTTTCAAATCTATCCACGTGCTCAAATAGGAATAGGTAAAACACAATGGAACAATACTTAAAAGAACTAGCAGAGGAAATTTCTTGAAATTGTCCCTTGATAGCCGAAGCTAAGAAAGAGGGGATATCCAAAAGGATGTTCGCTTGCATCATGATCCATAGGAAAGCTATGCCCGTTTTAGTCACCTGATCAACTTCCTAAGACCCTAATAGCCCCAATATGACCACTAAGATGGGTTGTACATTGGTTCAAAAATTCGACAGGGGATAGAGTCTATGAGCAGGAAAGACGACAAGCGGGAACCAGAGAGGAGGCTGAGGAAACCGCTTTGTTTCTCCCAGGGCAGCTTTGAAAAATGACAGGAGAGGCAGATGTCGGAGAATTCAACATAATCCTAGCTGGGAGGGTAGAAAAGGGCTTTCCGTATGAGTTGGGGCATAATGCGCAAAATCTTGTTGCCCTAGGTAGAAAGGAAAATGTCTCTGCGCTTGTCATAGACCTCCCTAAGCCAGCTAATAAATTCGGGAAAAGGGTGTGGTTGGGGAAATTTGGTAATAAAAATCCGACTAGATGACCCTAAATATGTCCTTGCCTCTTCACTGGTAGTCGAAGAGATTGGCTCTGGTGCGGGCTACACTAAAGCGGTAGACTAGGTCACAAATTCGTGCATGAGCATCAGTGAAAGGGTTGGGTCCAGGAGCAATCCTGACCTCGCGGGTTTGTGGGGTTTCGGGCACAAACCTCTTCATTTTCTCCATGACAATTCGAAAGTAAAAATAGAAGGGAAATAGTGAAACGTGAAAAATGATGAAATACCTGAAAGCGGTGAGGTAGCTAAGAGGGAAACGATGTGGATTTGAAAGAAACCTTGCACTTGAGTTTTAACATGTTCTGCATAAAAATCCAGTTAATAACCAATAATTTACACAGTCGAGGGTAAAACATGCTTTTATCAGACCAGGTTTTATGGAGTACGAGACAGGGAAAAATTTGTAGGGCTGGCGTCATAACAATGCCGACAATAGGACACGTGGTGATGGGTGATTAGATGGCAGCAACCGAGTAGGTAGGGGCCACATTCTGAACAGAGAAGGTACCGAACTTCGTACTGCCATCCTAGACTTACCCTAACTTTTGATTTACTGACGACAACTCTCATCCTTGGTGGGCACCAACTGTAATTCTTGGTGGACCCCTCTCAAGTTTCAGCGGGGTGCATAGGAGTCATCGTGCCCATTTCTAACCCCGCAGAACACTTGTGATTGGTCTAGAGGAAGGTGACATCACCTTTTCTGGGGGCCCGACTTCGGATGTCGCAAGGCTCGTTTGGGGCAGATGGAAAGGCATTTTCCGTGAGTTCTTTGGCTCATGGTTCTGCCACGGACACATGAGCACTGCCTTATTGTTTTGTAGTAGTCCTAGTATATGGAGTCTCTACGCTTGTTCTTTAGGGACCCTCTCTCCACGATCTTCACCATTGTTATTTTCCACCATTCTTCTCAGTTTCTCGATTCTTTTACTTGGTCACTCCTTTTTTATTTGATATGTGAGGTGAATAAACAAAATTGGCTCCACTTGGGGATGGCACGCTTGCTCCTGAGGGTTTTGAGAACTTTGTAGACCATCTTCCTGTGCATTAGTAAGTATATCTGGGGCTTCTTCAAAATTTCACATGTTTTCGTGATGAGTTAAACAAAAACATATGATGAAATATAAAACAGAATATATATACAATATGGATGATATATACAACGGGCCATGGAGGCCACTGTTAGTATTGGAAGTAAGGCTTAATAAATTTCCCATTCACGGGCACTTCGATCAGATCACCTTCCAACTTCTCTAGTATGAAAGTGTTGTTGCCTTTGACCTCAGCAACTTTGAATTGTCTTAACCACAGTGGGTCGAATTTTCCATGTTTGCCTTTGTTTGCCCTTTTGACATCCCACCTCAGCACTAGGGCTCCTGCTTGTATTTTCTTATCCTTTGCTCGTTGACCAAATAAGAATTTTATTTTCTCTTGGTAGTCAGACAACCTGTTATTTACTTGGGCTCAGGTTTCTTCTAGCTCAACCAGCTGATTCATCCTCCTAATGAGATCATTCGGCTCCTCCTCACTATCTTGTAGGAACCTGGCAACAGGTAAGGCAAGTTGGATGGGAAACACAGCTGCTCGGCCATATACTAGTTCATAGGGGGACTTGCCTGTGGACCTCTTGCTGGTAATATGGTTTTCCTAGAGTGAAAATTTAAGTTGGGAGTCCCAATTCTTCTGGTTCTCGCTTATGGCCTTCTTCAGAGTCTTCATCAAAGTTTTATTTGACTACTCGGCCAAACTTCTTCCCTGGGAATAGTAGGCCATAGAGTGTCCCAAAGTGATGTTATACTGTTGAAAGAAATTAATAAACTTGGCATACTTAAAGGCTTGAGCGTTGTCAGTGACGATCTTGACCGGGCACTTGAACCTTGCTATTATATTTTCTTCCATGAATTTAATCACCACTGCATCTGTGGCATTTCTAGCAGGTATTGCGTCAACCCATTTGGTGAAGTAGTCAGTGGCGGTGAGGATCCATTTGTGTTGATTTCTGGATGTGGGATGGATTTCCCCAATAAAATCAATGCCCCACTATCGAAATGGATTTTCAATATGCACTAGTATCAGTGGCATAGGAGAAAAATTTTTCTTTTCTGCGAACATCTATAATTTTTGACATGCCTAGACATGAGCATGAACATCTGCAAATAATTGGGGCTAGAAAAAACCAGCCTTCAGAATTTTATGAGTTGTGGACTGCCAGCTATAATGTCCGCTGCATACACCCTTGTGAAATTCAACCATCACTTCATCCACCTCCTGCTCTGTAAGACATAGTAGCAGAATTCCTGAAGGATCCCTCCAACAAAATCGCCCATTAGCTACAACATACTTCTGGGATTTTAGTCTCAAGTATGATACTTTTCTTTGTCAAAATTTATGGGACATCTTAGCATAAGGAGGTATTCCACGACATCTTTATACCAGGCACTGAGGAGTTATTTCATATGTGGCTTCTGCGCTGTGGTTTCTACTTTGGGCTTCACTTCCGTACCCTCTGGTACTTCTCCCTCTCCCATGGACAAATTTATACCCAATGCCTAGAAATTGGACTTTGATAATATTTTGGCCAACCTCTACCCTTTAATGAGCTTCATAGGTTTGATATCCAGTTCATACTCTTGAATTTTGGCAATCCATTTGCCCCTCTTACCTTCACTATCTCCCTGTATTAAAATATCCTTTACTGCTGCTTTAGGGACGAACGCAGTTATGACCGACTGAAGCACATAAATCCGGAAGGATTTTAAGGATTTGACCAGGGCGTAAGCCTGATTCTCTAGAATGGTGTATTTTAGTTTTTCATCCCGCAACACCTAGCTAAAGAAGGCAATCAGTTGTTCATGCCCATCTTCATTCTTCTGCAGCAACACTGTGACTATCGTATGAGGTGAAGCAAAAGAGTATATCATGAAAGGCTTACTGTAGTCAGGGCCTGCCAATACTGGTGCCTCAGCGAAAGCTTGTTTAATTTTGTTGAAAGCAGACCTCTTCTGAGAGGTCCATTTTACTTCATTATTTTTCTTAAGAATCTCAGTTATATGTCGGACTATCTTTGCATAGTTTGGGATAAAAATTCTTAATAATTTTATTCTGCCCAGAAATACCTGAACTTCTTTCTTATTTTGGGGTAGTGAGGTGTCATTGATCACTTCTACTCTTTTCTGGTCAATTTTTATTCTCTCTTTAGTTACTATGTGTCCAAGTAACTTCCCTTCCTCCAAAGAAAACATGGACTTTTGAAGGTTTAATGAAAAACCATACCTGTGACACTTTTCAAAAGTGTGGCGAAGGTGGTCGATATGCTTTGCATCACTTTTTGAGAACACCGTGATATTATCCAAGTAGATTACCAAAAATTTATCCTGTTCCCCCACAAAAGTGATATCCATTGCTCGTTAAAAGGTGGCATCTGCGTTGATCTGAAAGCCAAAGGGCATCTAGGTGTACATGAAAGTCCCCAATGGCGTGGTGAATGTTGTTTTATTCTTATCCTTGGGGATGAATAACACTTGATTGTATCCCGAGAAGTCGTCCATCATGGACATCAGGGAGGATCCCACCACCTTCTGTAGAATGTGGTCCATCTTAGGAAGGGGGTAATTATCATTGAGGAAGCCCCGTTTAGATTTCAAAAATCCACACACAACCTTATTTCTCTGTTCTTCTTCCTGACCGGAACCAGGTTGGCTACCCACTCTGAGTATCTCAGGGGGACTATAATTTTAGCTCGCAACAACTTTTTGATTTCTTTTTCAATTTCCGAGAGCAGCAATGGATTGATTTGCCTCAGTTTCTATTTATGAGGCTTGACATCTCCCTTGAGAGGGATTTTGTGTTGTATAACCTCTAGGTCGAAATTTTTCAAATATTGATACGACCACGCAAAAAAATCTTTATAAGCCTAAAATGACCGAAAATATTTGTCTCGATATTCCTTTGGAACTGCTTTAGAAAAATTCACTACTTTCGTGTCTCCCTCTGTCCCAATGTTTATATAATTCACCTGATCATATTGTGCTAGTTTTCCGGGATTAATTGGGATATCATTTTTTTCGAACAACCTCTCCAATGGCACAAGGCCTCTGGGGATGATATTCCCTTTTATTTGCAGTACGCAATTTCCTGCCACTGTTTCTTCCCACTTGGTCTAGGGCTACTCATCGGGATCTTCATCCACAACATCTATGACTAGTTTAGAGAATTCACCAACTGTATCTATGAAAAGTTTAAATTTTTCTTCATCTTCAAACACCTGCTAGTGTTTGAAATTATCTGGGATGGAAGGACGATAGCGTACCTAAATTTCATACCTGAGAAATTGGTTCTGCGGCGAGTAGAAATTTCTAGCTGCAACAATGAGCGAATCAATCATCTGGTTTTTATCTCTCGGCATAAACTATATATTAAAGGCTAAGAAGAAATTCTCCACCAGGTCCCATATTTAATTTCGATAAGCTCTGAGCCATGGATGCTTAGTCTGACACTGATTTTTGACTTGCCTTACTACGTGCTTGGAATCCCCGAAGACTTTCAGGCTCTGGATATTCATGTTTTTTTCTATCTACAATCCCAAGAGTAGCGCTTCGTATTCGGCCACGTTGTTGGTGGCTTCGTACTCCATCTTGAATGAGAAATGGACCAACTATTTAGTGGGTGAAATTAAAAGCACCCCAACTTTGTTCTCTTCTCTTGAATTGGCCCCATCGAAGTGCAAAGTCCATATCTCATTCTCTTCTTTTCCTATGGTTTGTTTCTATTTTAGAGGGCGAATGAATTCCTCCTGTAAGAAATCCTCATCCTCCTCAAAGATGAGGCAAGAAAACTCACCTTCTCTTCTATATACGAGGGAGTTCACTGAACCTTCAACTTTAGGAACCATTTTTATGAATCTAGGCTCCCGGTACAACCTCCTTTCCTCTCCTCCAAAAACTGGGATAGTAGCATAAGTGAGGTCGAGTTTAATTGACCCATCGATATTTGAACCCCATGATCTAGACAATAACATCCCAAAATGACTTGGGATATCGGCAGCCACAATATCCATTACCACACTTTTGGCTGGGATCTGGGCCAAATTCACCACTAAATATTTAATCATTCTCAGGCACTTAACCCTCTTGGAGTCGAATGAATACATATATTTATATGGACGAGTGATTTGCAGCCCTAATTGCTCCATAATAGACAATGGAAGAAGGTTAAGTGAAGCTTCAGAATCCAGCATGTAGTTATGTAGTAGCATATTGTGGATGACCAAAGATACATAGAATGGAGGGGTCGCTGAGTCCAACTCTTCTACGTGAGGGCCAAAGAATACCATTGGCCTCTCTTCTTGGAGGTTAAGAATGTCAGGGAGAGGAACCACTCCATTAGGGAGCATAAATTGAGATACCTGGGCTTTATAGGAAGGCTACTTCAAAATCTCGACTAGGGGGACCTGAATCTTAACCTTTTCTAATTATTTTTTAAGGTTAAAAATAGCAGGGTTATTTTCTGTGATGGCCTCTTTTGGTTGTTATTTAGGAGGAACTGGTGGTTTTATGACCGCAGTGGTAGCCTTGGGATTTACAGGGGAATCAGGGATTGACCTCGAGGAGGAAAAGGGGATATTTAAGCACTCAGGTTGTGGAACCCAGGCCGTGGACTTGAGCCTTCTAAGATGAGGACGAGGAATTTTCTAATGAGAATGTGGGTATGTCAGTCTGAACTGATTGCTTTTCTTTCCAAATTCTCTTGAATATATTTTTTTTAGGGTCAGATACTGATGGTGTTCTCAATTGAGAGGTGTTTTACCTAAGGTGTCACTTAGTGTAAGCCAAGATTGCATCTGATTTAGCTTTAGATAACAGTGGAGTCGCCAAGGTGAGGGTTTTGCAACTCTCAACCCTTCATGCTCACCTGATTGAAGGGTGGATATAATGTCGTATTCTAGGGAAAGGATTATCGACTTCGTTCCCCAGCAACGGCGCCAAAAAGATGTTGGTACTCCTAGAGATAGCCTTGAGTTGCCAAATACCAGTGCCTAGGACATCTTAGGGCAGGAGGTTGTTTAGGTTATTCTGAATACTTGTAAAAGGGAGCCTCCTGGTAGAAAATGGACTGAAATATTTTGAAAGGTGGTCCTGGATCTCAGAGAGAGAAGAGTAGCAGCTGGGAGCATTAGTTGTAGAGAGAAAGGCCTACTCAGAGTGAGCCTAAAGCAGTCATGAAATATAGCTCTTACAAAGAGGGATGAATGTGAAACTAGTGAACAGTTATCAAAGTTAATCAGGATGAAAAACTATGTGGAATGATTAGAGAAAGTCAAAGTGAGGTGGGATTAAACAAGTATATGAATCCACCCTTTAAAGACCTTAGAAGAAAACGATATGGAAAAGGGAACTTGGAACAAAAATCGTGCCTCGAGCTATATTTAAGGTGCTATTGTAAATTATGATATGAGTACCATTGGAAGATAAATTTATATCTAACTTATAGAATTCCCGCATTCCGAAAGCAAAAATAACGAGAAGGAAAATATGAGTGCAATGAACATTAAACTAAAAAAACATATCAATAATATACATATTGTTCATCCATTTCAGTAGGAATCCATTATTGCAATAGATAGACTTTATACTATTCTTCAAAATTTCTCTTCAGATATAAATTAAGAGAAAACCCTCAAAATTACAATATATGATACGCAGAATACACACTTCTTCTGCCAGAAAATTTAGAACCTTTTCTTAGTCTGCGATTTGGTCTTTTATAGTGTTTTACATGGACTTTCAGACCAGATATTTTCGAGGCAAAATATTCTCTGGTGATATGGTAGTTTCCAATCCTAATAAAAAATGATGAGGAATAATGACATCTCATCTTAAACAGTATGGTCCGAGACAAAATTTAACAAGAAACATAGAAAATATGGAGAGTGCGTAGGGTGAAATCAAGATTTCACCCATTTTTACATTACACAGATGGTGAGAAAACAAAAGTTAAAAAACAGGCCGTGTGGGCCAAGTAAGGATATCCATCATTTGATTCATCAGGGATTGCCCGACCCTTCTGCATGCCGAGAGCGAACCTAAGATGAAAAGGATCCGATTGGAGGAGGTGGAAGCTGCTGTGAAGTAGAAGAACTGGTAGATTCACATACTCACAACACTTTTGCCACAAATTTTCCATAGTTGACAACGTTGTGTTGTAGGTCTCAAACAGAGTCTGCATCTGAGTCAGCTCTGTATAATCCATGCAGACGGCTAAGAATTTATTAATCTAACAGAGAAGGAAAAATTACTTGCGTAGCACAGCTATTATGGTCTCTGACTTTTGTCAGGTTTTTCTCTACAATGATATGTCTGCATTGGACATGATTTCTGACATTTTCTCATCATAGGCCGTTAGTGAAAATAGTGCACCTGACTATGGATCCCAACATTGTGGGAGGCTAGCTTCTACCAGCTTGCCCCACTCTTGGTCAAACTTCTCCACTCCCTTTGATACCAGCGCTAAGCACCCCAGCACATTCACGCATGCATTTTCTTTTTCAATTACTCTGCCGACCTCCATAACTATCCTAAAATGGTCAAGCATTCCCTATGCCCTCAATTCTTTAGGGGAGAGTTCATTGAGATACCTGATGTACTTATTTTCCATTGTTACCTTTTCTTCCCCTTCCCTACGTCCAACCTGCAATTGAGTTTTTAACTCGTGAATAGAAATTTTCTTGTCATTTAACAATACGAGGACCAATGTAGCTTAACCTCTGCTATGATCTTTGCCCAAACTAGTTGCCTTGTTTCCATGATTGACATGTTACCCTTGATCTGCCCCTTTAAGTCTTTGATGGACTTATCCCTGCTTCGGGTTTCCATGGAGATTTTCCACTTCTTTTTGTAGAGATGCAATCGTCTTTTGGTTTTCTTCTTGGGCGACCTCAGACTCCATAAGGAGCCGACGAATTGTGCAGGTCTCGTATTTTGACACCCTTAAATCAGATAGGGCCTTGGTGAGCTATTCAGGGACAGTCTCGAGATCACTTGTTATAGGAACCATGCATGTATGCCCATCCCATTTGACTTGCCATTCTGACAGTCTCTCTTTAAGTCTGGAAATCTCCTTGTCCTTCTAGACATTCTCTTCCTATTGTTGGGCAAGTGAGTCAATGAGAACCGCTTTCTCCTTCTCTACCTGGACGAGTTCCTCTTTCTGTACATTTTCCTCACAAGAAATGTTTAGCTTTTATTTCAGCTCCTGGTTTTCCACTTCTACTTTGGTAATAATATTATGCAGTGCAACGTTATTATCAGCCCCCTTTCCTCTTATCAATTTCTTGAGGTTCTCCAGCTGGGCAGTGGTGGCTCTGGTGCTAACCTTTTCTCTTTTATCAATTTTTCTCTTTTTTCAAGCTTCTTTAATGCCACTGCATGTTTCACCACCTTGGTCCGTAGCATATCCCCGATACACTGGTGTAAATCTAGCTTTTCTAGTAGAGGAATGTTTCTTAGGTTAAATATTATTTCCAAAGCTCTATATTGTGATCCAGAACCAGAGGGATGCAACGATGAGTGCTGAATGGATAATATAAGCTGCTCCTTATTCATATTTAGTACTGAATAAAGCCTAGAATGGTGCTTCTCCACGAACTGTGCCAGTTCGGCCCTTAGTTTTTCCCTGGAGAACCTGTTTCTGGTATTGATCTCATCTCTTGCCTCCTACTTGTCCACTGTGACTGCCTATGAAAGTTCTGAGGGGGCTGATGAGGAGGCAGTGTCAAAAGAAACTAGAAAACCTGGCATGTCCTTGCCAGGACCCTTTAACTTAGGAATCTCATCATCAGATAGCTCGACCTCTATGTCATCTGGCCCTTGAGTCCTCTGTTTTTTTATTAGGGTGAGCTTAATAATCAATATCCATAACCTCTTGGATTCCCTAGGGGTCCTCCTATCCCTATTCTTCTGTCTCAACTGACACATTATCTCCTTTCCCTTCGGTAGCTAAGGACTCAGTCTCCATCTGTGCCTCCAAAGGCTATACATCAAGGTTAGCTTTCCATTCAATGAAGGTCCTAGGTTCATGCATATAAGTTGTTGATTTTATTTTCTTCTTCCTACTGGTGAGAAATCCCTTAGGGTCATAGTGCCAGACGTCTCCCTGAGGGAGGTTCATCTCTCACAACATTTTCTCCACGATTGAGAGGGAATTTCTTGAACTAATGGTGAAAGGGCCAATTGAAGCTGGGAGTTTGAGGATGTATCCCTTCTTCACAGGTACAAAGTGGACCTGGTCGGCCTTCAAGACCTATCGGATGAATTCGAGGGAAAAAAATCGCATAGTTGGAAATACCGGCAGGTGGTAGGGAGGCACCTTTGCACTGTAGACTCTGATCTCGGTATGGTCATCAAACAGATACCAGTCACCTGTGCAATCTGCCTCATTGAATTGTAGCCAGTCCTTCTGCTCATGAAAAATTCTAGGCGAAGGGATGTCATGTATAATGACATAGGCTATAGACATGAACTCATTAAAAAACTTTGCATACTCCTTCCCCTCTGACTGCTGGCGAACTGCCATAGTCCACTCGAAAATGGATCTGGGTTAGGCATTTCTCCTCGAGAATCTGTTCAGGCCTAGATTTTCAAATCTATCTATGTGCTTGAATAAGAATTGGTAAAACACAAGGGAACAATACTTAAAATAACCAGTAGAGGAAATTTATTGAAATTGAGCCTTGATAGCTGAAGCTAAGAAAGAGGGGATGTCTGCCTGCATCATGAGCCATAGGAAACATATGCCTATTTTAGTCACCTAATCAACCTCCTCAAACCCTAACAACCCCAATATGACTGCTAAGATGGGTTGTATATTGGTTCGAAAGGTCAATAGGGGGATAGAGTCTGTGAGCGGGAAATATGACAAGTGGGAATCAGAGAGGAGGCTGAGGAAACTGCTTTGTTTCTCCCAGGGAAACTTTGAAAAATGACAGGAGAGGGAGACCTCATAGAATTCAACATAATCCTGGCTGGGAGGGTAGAAAAGGGCTTTCTGTATGATTGGGGGCGTAATGCGAAAAATCTTGTTGCCCTGGATATAAAGGAAAATTTCTCTGCACTTGTCATAGGCCTCCCCAAGCCAGATAATAAATTCAGGAAAAGGGTGTGTGGTTGGGGAAATTTGGTATACAAACCCGACTAGACAACCCTAAAATTGTGCTCGCCTCTTTGCTAGTAGTCGAAGAGATCGGCTCTAGTGTGGGATACAATAAAGGGGTAGACTCGGTCACAAATTTGTGCATGAGCATCAGTGAAAGGCTTGGGTCCAGGAGCAGTCCCGACCTCGCTGGTTTGTGGGGTTTCAGGCACAGACCTCTTCATTTTCTCCATGACAATTCGAAAGTAAATACAGAAGGGAGATAGTGAAACAGGAAAACGATGAAATACCTGAAATCAGTGGGGTAGCCAAGAGGGAAACGACGTGGGTTTGAAAGTGACCTTGCTCTTGAGTTTTAACTTGTACTGCGTGAAAAGTCGATTAATAACTAGTAATTTACACAGTCGAGGGTAAAACATGCTTATATCAGATTGGGTTTTATAGAGTGCAAGAAAGGGTGACATTTGTAGGGTTGCCATCATAAGGAGGCCGATAATGGGACACGTGGTGATGGGTGATTAGCTGGCAGCAGCCGGGTAGGTAGGGGCCACGTGCTGAACAGAGCATGTACCAGCCTTCATATCACCATCTTAGACTTACCTTACCTTTTGATTTACCAATGCCAACTGTCATCCTCGGTGGGCACCAACTGCCATTCTTGGTGGACCCCTCTCGAGTTTCGGCGAGGTGCATAGGAGTCACCGTGCCCATTTTCTAACCCTGTGGAACGCTCGTGATTGGCCCAAAGGAAGGTGATGTCACCTTTTCCGGGGGCCTGACTTCGGTTGTTGCAAGGCTCGTTTGGGGCAGACAGAAAGGCATTATCCATGAGCTCTTTGGCTCATGGTTTTGCCACAAACACATGAGCGCTTCCTTCTTGCTGTTTAGTAGTCCCAATATATGAAGTCTTTGTGCCTATTCTTTAGGAACCCTCTCTCCACGATCTTCACCATTGTTACTATCCACCATCCTTCTCAGTTTCTCAGTTCTTTTACTTGGTAACTCATTTTTTATTTGATAGGTGAGGTGAATAAACAACAGGCTCAAAGAAAGAATAAAATTGGGGGCTTCACCAACTCAACCTACCTCACCCTTATCCCCAAAGAAAACCACCCCTCCTCCTTCTCTAGGTTTAGACCAATCTCCCTCTACAACTCTTCTTACAAAATTATTACCAAAATCCTTGCCATGCGCCTCAAGCCCTTTCTCCCTAGCCTCATCTAGGATAATCAAGGAGGCTTCATCTCCCAAAGGCAAATTTCTGACTCTATCCTCCTTGTACAAGAAGCTATCAACTCAAGTATGACTCGCAAAGGGAAATATTTCATTCTCAAACTCGATCTAACCAATGCTTTTGATAGGGTCAAACACTTCTTTCTCTTTTTGTTCCTTTAGAAAGTGTGCTTTGACTCAGATTTCTTCACCCTAATAAAATCTTGCATCAAAAACCCTTGGATCTCCCCCTCATTAATGGTAGGCCAGCATCCTTCTTTCACTCTTCCTATGGTCTTAGACAGGATTTTCCTTTCTCTCCCTTACTCTTTTTCGTCATGGCCGAATCCTTCAGCAGGGCCTTGGATCATATGCAAAGAGTAGGCCTCATCACTGGGATTAAATTTGGAAATAGTGTCAAAAACATGAATCATTCACAATTTGTAAATGACACTCTCTTGATGGGTGGTGCAACCAACATAATTGCTCATAGGTTTAAATATCTCCTTGAAAAATTCATTCTTTACTCTTGAGGGCTGATCAATTTACAAAAGAGTTGCATCTATGGATGGAATTCAACCAGCCAAACCATTCAAATAATTGCACAAATATTTGGAGTTTCCTATAAACTGAACTGGGATCACTTCAATTATTTAGGCATGCCTATCAGTGCTTGCCCTTTAAAGTCTGAAGTATGGAACATTACTATAGAAAAAATGAAGAGAAAAGTACAGCAGTGGGGTTCTTATTGGTTAAACATTGCAGGGCGAGTAGTCTTACTCAAATTTGCCCTCTCCTCTCTGCCCCTATACCATTTCACTCTCCTTCAAGCCCCTGCCAACATTCATCACAAATTTGAAGCAATCCTAAGGCACTTTCTCTAGTAGGGAGGAAAAAACGAGAAGAAAAAATATAATCTTGTTAAGTGGAGACAGGTCACTCAAGACTATGAACATGGAGGGCTTGGAATTCGCTCACCCAAGATTATGAACAATGCCTTTGGTGGGAAGATCATGTGGAGGTTAATCATTGGAAAGAAAGCATGGTGGAAAAGAGTTATGGAATAAAAATATCTTAACTCTCCCCGAAAGCATCTCCTTGATCAAGACATCCCAAATAGACCCTGCTCCAAAATCTGGGCCCTTTGTAAGAAATCCATTCCTTTATTAACTCACAATCTCTCCAAAGTCCCACTTGGGGGAAAAATTTTCAATATTGGGAAAGACAAAATTATGGGGCAAAATCCACTCTTTGACAAGCCTGGCACTCAAGGCATCCTCTCCCATTTTTAGAATCTCAATCTAAATCTCTTAAGTCAATTTTCTAAGTGGAAAGACCAAACTCAAAATTGGATTGGATGGCTCTTTCCCCCTGTTGCTTCTTATTTGGAAGAAAACCTATCCAAACTCCAAGTTCTGCTACATGGCACTGCTCCCTTGAGAAAATACAGTATGGATAAATTTTGTTGGGATCCCATAGGCTCTGCATACACCATCAAAGCTGCTTATTGTCAACTCTGTAACGTCCCAAATTTTATGGGACATTAAATTTTGTTAAAGAGATGAATAAAATGGGTATGGGACCCATTATTTGAATGATTAGAGAATAAAAATCCTCGAAGTATGAAAGAGGATCACTTTAGAGCTGGATTTCACACCTCCATGTGTGAAAAGAGGTTTCTACATACATGCTTGGCCAAGGTTGACCAAGTCAAACTACGTTTGCATGAGTTGGAAAGCACTATGTGGGAAAAAGTAGGAGGGAAGATTCTAGAGAAGATGAAACCCTAATTCGAAATAGGGTCCATGGAGGGAAAGGTCATTGTATAAAAGAGGAGCAAGGCAGCGACTGTGGACATCTTTTGATCATTTTACGTTTGAGTCTTGGAGACTTGTTGCTACCTCTTGCTGTTCAGCAGAGCTGTAGTGCCTTCGGGCACGAGGAAGTCCTATTTAGGAATTTCTCTCCTTCTTGAGTATCTCATGAAGGATTGCACTCATCCTCCATATTCAAGCATTCAGGCCATGAGCTTCAGTCATCTACATCAGCATAGTTTCTGCAGCAGAGATTGTGCAGTGTTGCTGGGTGTTGCCGGGGAGGTTTCCATACACCATTCAGAGCTTGTTTTTCAGTGGAGAGATGTTCTATTCATTGGGAGATCATAAAATGAGGTTCTAGAGCATATCCCATCATCTTTGGCATCAGGCCAACCACATCCCATCATTGGCAGCGCAGTCCCTCTCTTAGACAACATTTTTCTGAGTGAGTATTTGTTGTGAGGGATTGGACATCCATTTTGGAGGAGAAATCTTGAGTGAAAGGATCAAACTTTCACTTTAGATTTCTATTGGAGGAGGATTATTCATTTATTGGAGCTATTTCAGCCTTCTCCATGCATTTCCAGTTCTTGAGTAGCTGCTACCCAGCTACTCCGACATTTCTGCAAAATGCCATTTTTGTATAGATTTCAGCCAATCCTTTTAGAGGATTGATGTATTATGTTTTCAGGGGTTGAGAACTTTCTCCCCCAATTTATTTGAGCTCATCATTGCTATATCTTTGTATTTCTATATTTTATGTAGCAGTTCCTCCTATAACTGCATAGTCATGGCCTAGGGCTTGATATATTCAGCAGTGTTCTTCATATTTGTATGTACAGATTTCTTGAGGCTTATTGTGCCTTTCTTGAGTGATCCTTTCCTCAAGATGATGTATTTTATTGCTGCTATGATGTAATATGATGGCCATTGAGTTCTCTAGCATTTCATGTATATATGATTCACTACTATTTACCATTTGATGTATTTTCTTATTGCTATAGCTCTATCCTGAGGTATTCTCAATAGAGTAGCTTTTCCTAATAGGAAATATCACATAGCTATAGATATAGTTTGTGAAGGGTGAAGTAGCCTCTGGATATCACCCTCTCTTTAGAAGTGACATATCAGGAAAATGCCCCCACAGTCTATCTCTGGAATAGACTTGTGACATTTCTGAAAAAGGGACATTACAGTGGTATCAGAGCATCGAACTGGCACAGCCTATGAGTTTGATTTCAGAGGAGAGTAATGAAGAAGCTGAGCTTGAGCTCATCTATTTTTGAAATGAAGAAGAGCCTCCTTGAGGAGGAGGAGAAGAAAAAGGAGAAGAGGAAGGTCCATGCACTTCCTATTCTCTTGAAGACCAGCATGGCAGATACTTGGATTTCCAGATCTTAAGCAAGTATCGAGGTGAATATAAACCCATTCTGCAGCATTCCGGAGAGCTACAATGTTCTCACAGTCTATGTAGAATATGGAGGAGAGAAGGCCCTATGGAAAAGAATAAATCAGAGGCAATGGTTTCAATTTTCTACATTTTATGGGGTTACTTCAGCTAGAGCTTGGGAGAAGAAACTGGAGGCAATTTTATTGCTGCATCCAGTGGTAAAGACATAAGCAGTGGAGATGGTAGCGCAACACATGGAGGATAAAACCTCTGTTTGGTGGTACAAACCCTTGGTTAATTCAAGGGTGAGTTCTTTGGATACTTTTCTCAAGGGTTGATCCAAACCTTTGATGGAGGAAGGACAAAGGAAGAGAAAACCATTCCACCATGGGAGGAGAATTGCACTAATGCTGCTACAGCTTTGGAGGAGTAGCCTTCTACATCTATGAATGAGGAATAAATTGGAGGGAAAGCCATTGTAGCCACACAAGAAGGTCCCAAGTTCCACCAAGGTATGAGTAAAGTTCCACTTTCTATTTCAGTAAATAATCTTAAGGATGGTGGAATTTCATATGGGGAGGTCCCAGGATCGAATCACATGGCCACTTTAGGGCCTCATGTTTGCACTACGCTATGCAAAGGGGTTCAAGGAGGAAAAGAACCCTCATCCTCATACATCTTTGATGATTTGCATTCGGCCTTCAAGGTGGGAGTGTAAAATTTTGGAGGATGAAGAAAACCATGACACCTCCATGGAAAATCATGAGACAATTTGTGTACCAAAGGAGGAGACAACTGCTATACCATTGGAGGAATCAACAACGTCGTTGAACATGGGTGGAGAGGAGACATCACCTCCATCACAATTGGATCTTCATAGGTCCAACATAGTCATGGGAGAGAGGCCTTTCCTAAGAGGTCTCCAAGGAGCTGCATTTCAAACTCTCATGAAATGCAAAGAGCAAGAATGGATGTTAGGCCTCATGGGAGGAGTACCAAAAGAATGGGAAAGATGGCATGATACTTACATCATTGAGAAACATAGAGTATGGATGCATGATGTTGATGTGATTCTCATATCATTCATTGTGTCTTCATCACATCGGTATTATGATGGAAATATGGGAGAGCAACAAAACACTTTGTTGCTTTGCTTGAGAGAGCAAGGGCAGAATTGCTCTCATACTTTGCATGATGTTGCCGAAGGAGGAGATGGCACTATCCCCTTGGTTTTTGATGATATAGAGGTACTTCCACCTTGGGAGGGGCTTCTTATATATTGCAGCATTATGTGAGATATCTTTGACAAGATGCATGTCAAAGAATGGAGCTGGATATTGATGGGAGCCTATGTGAATAGGCTAACAACGTTGTCTCTTTGGAGCAGTAACCAATGGATGAAGTGTGCCCAACGGAAGTGTGGTGGATCCATAACCCACAAGTCCCAGGATAATTTCATATTATTTGCACTTGATAGAAAAAAATGAGGAGAGATGGATGAGGTAGTAGATATGCTACATTCTTCTTGACTTGGATTCCCAAGCATAAGAAGAAGGATCTTCTTGCAGCACCTAGTTCATTCCTCTTCATGGGAGAATGAAAAGAAACTATGGAGGGTTCATTCATGGATCCATACATCATCTTACTCCCAGTATATGGTAAGAAATATGTTCTTACATTGGCTGATTTGTATACTCTTACCATTATTTTGCAGTGCATGGCTCTACAAGAGGGCAAGATTTTCATATTGCTCCATGGAAAAAAATTGGGCCAACTTGTACGATGGAGGCAGCCATATTTTATATGGCCTTGGGCAAGTGTTTCCTTTCATGTATGATCAGTGATATACTCATCCATTTGATATTTATCAGTAGCTATCATGAAATACATAGCTATTCATGTAACACAAAACAACTTGCCATGAGATTTTCTTAAGCAGCAGTTTGGGAAGGTTGTGCTGTCACTCTTGGGGAAACTGTTGGTACACTCTTGCAACACATGAAACCTTCAGAAATTTCCTCATTTTATTTCTGATCATGACTTACATGCTGATATGGACCAGATTTGTATAAGAAGCATGATTATGAGAAAGGCACATGAGTTGGGTGTGTCCTTGAGTGAGAAAAACTCTCACATTTTCTGCAGTGCGTGTTCTAAAGGGAACATGAAAGGAGGCATGGCTACAGCCACATATTTACTCATTTGTGGGGAGAGCCATGGGGTTGGTGATTTTATCCATCCATTTTATGTATATGGGCAGGTGTTTGACCTTATGTTGCTGATTCACTCATTTATTTTACTATTCAGTAGTAGAGGTGACATTCTTGTACAATACTTGCCGTGTTATTTTCTGCAGCTGCAGTGGGTGAGGTTGCATCGTAACCCTATGAGGCATTGTTTGCACTTGTTGTACATGGTATAACCTACAGCAAACATTTCATGGGGAAATTCTATGGTGATCTTGTCCTATTCATCATAGATGACATGTCTTGGGCCAGCTGATTTTTCATTGATAAAGGGGATATTCTTGGGGGAATTACTCTTCATTTTTCCATTTGAGGGCAATACATTTGCAACCCAGGATCAGCACACAATCCACACTTGTCATAAGTTGGGGATAGGAAATCATGGGGCAAGTTATAGTGCTTTCCATGATCAGATTTCAGCCCACCTTCATTTCCGGAGCTCAAGGTGGAAGGAGATTTTTCATGAGTTGTCTTGTTGGGAGGCAACTTATTTTTATGATTGATGACTTGGGGATGAGAGATTCCTATGGGGGATGATAAGTCCCATTATATATCAGATCTCATGCCTCAAGGAGACCCTTAGACAAATCTTTTTTCCTTCATGGATAGTTGCTTCTACATGATAGCTGTTTGGAAATGTTCACCCAAAGGCTAGATTGCATATGTTGGAGGGACAGTTTGGAGACTTGATTGTTGATATGGAATCCTTTTCTTGAGGATATCATCACACAAGGATGCTACAGGAGGAAAGGGCAGAAAGAAACTCAATTCATCCTTGCAATTGCTTGAGGGCAAGCAATATTTTGAGAGGGGAGGGCTGTAATGTCCCAAATTTTATGGGACATTAAATTTTGTTAAAGAGATGAATAAAATGGGTAGGGGACCCATTATTTGCATGATTCAAGAATAAAAATCCTCTAAGTATGAAAGAGGATCAATTTAGAGCTGGATTTCACACCTCCATGTGTGAAAAGAGGTTTTTTCATACATGCTTGGCCAAGGTTGACCAAGTCAAACTGTGTTGGCATGAGTTGGAAAGCACTATGTGGGACAACGTAGGAAGGAAGATTCTAGAGAAGAGGAAACCCTATTTCGAAATATGGTCCATGGAGGGAAATTTCATTGTATAAAAGAGGAGCAAGGCAGCCATTATGGACATCTTTTGATCATTTTACATTTGAGTCTTGGAGACTTGTTCTTCCTCTTTCTGTTCAACAGAGCTGCAGTGCCTTCGGGCATGAGGAAGTCCTGTTTAGGAATTCCTCTCCTTCTTGAGTAGCTCATGGAGGATTTCACTCATCCTCCATATTCAGGCATTCAGACCATGAGCTTCAGTCATCTACATCAGCGCAGTTTCTGCAGCAAAGATTGTGCAGTGTTGCTGGGTGTTGCCGGGGAGGTTTCCATACACCATCCAGAGCTTGTTTTTCAGTGGAGAGATGTTCTATTCATTGGGAGATAAGAAAAGGAGGTTCTAGAGTAGATCCCATGATATTTGGCATCAGGCCAACCACATCCCATCATTGGTAGCGCAATCCCTCTCTTAGACAACGTTTTTCTGAGTGAGTATTTGCTATGAGGGATTGACATCCTTTTGGAGGAGAAGTCTTGAGTGAAAGGATCAGCCTTTCACTTCAGATTTCTATTGGAGGAGGATTATTAATTTTTTGCAGCTATTTCAGCCTTCTCCATGTATTTCCAGTTCTTGAGTAGCTGCTACCCAGCTACTCCGGCATTTCTGCAAAATGCCATTTTTGTATAGATTTCAGCCAATCTTTTTAGAGGATTGACGTATTATGTTTTCAGGGGTTGAGAACTTGCTCCCCCACTTTATTTGAGCTCATCATTTCTATATATTTGTATTTCTATATTTTATGTAGTAGTTCCTCCTATAAATGCGCAGTCATGGCCTAGGGCTTGATATATTCAGCAATGTTCTTCATATTTGTATGTACAAATTTCTTGAGGCTTATTGTGCCTTTCTTGAGTGATCCTTTCCTCAAGATGATGTATATTTTATTACTGATACAATCTAATATGATGGCCATTGAGTTCTCCGGCATTTCATGTATATATGATTCACTGCTATTTACCATTTGATGTATTTTCTTATTTATGTAGATCTATCTTGAGGTATTCTCAATAGAGTAGCTGTTCCTAATAAGAAATCTCACATAGATATAGACAGAGTTTGTGAAGGGCCAGGTAGCCTCTAGATCTCACCCTCTCTTTAGATGTGACATATCCGGAAAATGCCCCAACAGTCTATCTCTGGAATAGACTTGTGACATTTTTGAAAAAGGGACATTACAAAATCAACCATGATCACTTCCCCTCTCCTCCTTGACCAACTTGGAAGCTGGTCAAGAATTCAGAAGCCATCCCAAAGATAAAGATCTTTATATGGACCCTCCTCAAAGGAAAAATCCTCACCTCAGAAAATATAAAAAAAAGGGGTGTGAATGGACCATCCAGGTGCCCCAACTATCAATGTGTAGAAGAGATTGCACATCATCTCTTCGTCATGTGTCCATTTGCTACTCAATGTTGGAAAAACCTCACTTCACCTGTAATATTCCCAACTAGCCATGAGCTATTTGGAATATTCAATTTTGTTTTATTTCTTTGTTTAAAGAATAAGAGGACAAAGGGAGTCCATAATTCACCTTAATAATGAATAAATCAATGCCAAATGTGAAAGAGACAAATCTTGGCAGCTTAATTAAGCACCCTTGCTGTGAAATGGGGCTGGATCACTTTGACTGGGTCAACCTTGACCAAATCAGCATCGCTGTCATGGAGGAGTGGTCATCAATGAGGGACAACACAATTTTAGATGGAGATTCTTTGGGTGAATGTAGTGATATTTTTGGATGGGGCTTAGGGTTTGCAAGCTCATATCTTATTTAAGGAAGAGAATGGCAGCCATTTTTCATTATGTTGATGTTTATTATATTTCTGAATATATGGTATGTTTAGACATATATCTTTCTCTTGCTGTTTAGCTGAGATAGAGTGTTGTTTAGCACAGGGTGTTCCTGACTGGGAATCCCACCTCTTTCCTTGAGAGGCCTCTTGGGAGAGTTTGTACTAAATTATCCACTATTAGGCTTAAGGCGAAGCTTCTTCTTTCAACTAAAACGTAGATCCTATTGAGGGTTTGGTTTTTTTTGCAGGTTGCAGCAAGTGGTGATTAGATCTCTAGATCTAGGCCTTCTCATTGCTTATTTTTAGTGGAGGAGGCTTCCTTTCCATTGGGAGGGCATTATTGAAGGCCATTGAGCATATTTTTAGATCTTGGCATCAACTGGTTATTTATCCCTACAACACAGTTTACTTCCAGATCTGTGTTATTTCTGTAGGAGGAGTTGTAGGGTAGTTCGGCACACCATTTGGACAGTTGATTTTCTAGTGAAGGGGATCTGCCTTTTACTTTGAGGATCTATTGGAGGAGGCTATTATATTGATAATATCAGATCAGCCACACTTTCCAGATCTGTATTTTCAGTAGATCTGTAGTCGTAGATCTTAGATCTACAACTTGTACTTGGTGTTTTGCTGAAAACCCTTAAGTGGTTCTTTATAGGAGCTTGTATAGTGCTCAGATCTAATATAGATCAATATTTTGAGGCACATATCAGCCCTAGATATGATGTATAATCATTTTTTGTAGAAGATATAATAAAATAATGATGTAAAGGTCTTCCAGTTTTTCTACATAATTGCAGCACCTCATATTGAGGGATTTTTTCAATTGGAAGCTTGTATTTCCTATTATGCATCTTATGGCCCATTTCTTATGTATATTTTGCCGCTGTAATAACATATAAAAGGTATCTATATTGGCCTCTTGCTTTTAAATGATGATTTTCAATATCGTTCCAACATTTTTCACTATATTCCTACTTTTCCCATTTTGGAATGTAACAGTGGTATCAGAGCATAATCTTGGCACAGCCTGTGCATCTTGAAAATTCAATATGTCATCTGAAGAAGGAGAGCCTCTCACTACTAGAGAGAGGAGGTAACAAATAAGAATACATAGAAAATGTGATTATACAAAAGAAAAATAAAACAAGGGTAAAACCCCATTATCTGGAGGAATGAAAGGGAAGGAGTTCTCAAGACTTATTTTCCAAACTATTCAGCGCATTAATAAAGACATCATTGAAATAAGGATGGAGAGATGTAGAAATTCTCCAAAGGAGATTGTACATGAAGGAAGCTCTATATTTTCATATTATGGGTGTAAGCATTCAGTTACATCATTAGATCTACAACGTTGTACCATGCCTACATTCTTGGCAAGAGAAGAAACAGAAGGAGAAACACCAAAGGAGGAGACTCTTGGTGACTATCTCCAAGAATATGAATCTTAGTCTAGAAGATTCATGGAGCATCTAAACTTCCAATGGTTTTGTCAACTTAAAGAAGAGAGAAGTCCCAACAACTATAATATAAGAAAAGGGTGGATGTAGCACACTTTGGGTAGATTCTTTCTACCTACTTTTAATGGGTCACCCAAGAGCACATCCAAGGCTTGGGTAAAGAAGCTAGACACATATTTCCAGTTGCATCAAGTTTCAGAAGATGAAGCCATTAGAGTAGAAGTGATGCATCTTGAAGGTAAGGCTTATGCCTAGTGCTTATTTGAATATTCTTCATTGAAAAATGTAAATATATCTACTTATGCAAATTTCACTAGGAGGTTAGTGAAAAGATTTGATTTGAAACAATCTAAAACTTTCTTGGGAGAGAAAACCAAACCCAAGGAATCAAAGCCTTCGCATAAGTTGGAAAGATCCATGAAACCAACTCCATTTCATAACATTGTTGAGGGGGTCAAAGATTTGCAACATATTTTTCCAAGGGTAAAAGCCCCACTTCAGCAAGAAATTTCTTCTCAAGAAGAAGACATGAGGATTCCTTTTTCAAAAGGATATCAAGTCAAAGGATCTCTTAATTATGAGTATTCTCCATTGATGAGGAGAAGGAAGAGGAAGAGCTGGAAAGATCCTCCAACAGTGTGAAAGCAGGAGGAGATCTACTTTTATTTGGAGATGGAGGTGAAGCAAATGTTTCAACTAGAGGAACTCTGGCATCTTTGCAAAAAGTTCCAAAGGATCTTAAATATGAATATCATGAGAAACATGTGTCTATGTTGATAGGCAACAAGACAAAAAAATGGAGGAAGTGTGTTACAACATTGAATGCAACGTTGGCGACACACACTATGGTAGATCATGCCTTTCTGATCAAGATTATTGACACCAAGGAAATGTTGGGTGTACATGGGTTGACTACATTTGAAGAAGAAACCTTAGACTGTGAGATCTTGCAAGAGGTAGGAGAAGATGAGAAGGAGGGCCAACATCAAGTGATTGGGAACATACGCACCCATCATTTTCAAGAGGTTTATGCACATAAGCAGGAGGATGCTTTGCACAGTGAAAGAAGGGACAAGTCAGTCCATTCACAGATACAGCCTGCTCTAAGCCTTAATGTTTCATTACATGGAGGCATTCCACCAGGGAGACCCCCTGATTGGGAAATGAACAAAGAGTTCTCTCAAAATGATGCAACATTGATATATTTGGCTCATGAAGGAGCATTGAGGGGCCATGATACAGTTCTGAGAGTCTTGGGTAGACTCAAGGAGGAGGGATACATTCTCCCAACATCTTCATCACCCACTCTCATTTCAGATTCTGTGCTATGGGAGGAGAAGCAAGGGAAGGATAAAAACCTTCCAACATATACCTTTTGCATGATATATGTCAAGGAGAAGGGCATCCATATGAAATTTTTTCTTTATGATAGATCATCATCACTGTCACTATGGAAGATTAATCCATATTGGAAATCCCAGTTTTTGGTGGATTATTCAAAGGATATTTTCACATGCATGATACTTGATGACTAGCTACATGAGGATGGCTATTCAGTCCAAGATGAAGTCATCTAATATCATGGTAGGAAATTCTTATCTAAAGCCTCCAAGCTCAAGGAGAAGTTTCTACAAAGGGCACATGAAGAATTCCTTTTCAACCATAATTATTCTATGAAGGCTTTCAACACTATCATGGAGTACTACACTTGGGAAGGCTTTGAAGAGAAATTCTATCAACATTTTCAGACATGCATGAAACATGTGGAGATGGGAGAGATACATGACTCTATGAAGGAGTTAATTCAGCCACCTCTTTCCACTTTTGGAATGAGAGGAGATAGATCTATGCACCACTCCAGTTGTATGAGGAGAAATTTTGGTGAAGAATATGCTTGTGTATCTAATGATTCATTTGATTATTACCTACATTATTTTACCGTGTATATGCGGGCCATAACTCTAAGAAGGAGTATTATTCCATATAAAATACATGGCCAACTTTGGGCCACAAACATTTCTAAACATGACCACTCCCTTGGTGGACAAAGGGAGATATTGTATCATTATGGGTGCATTCCGAAAGCACCAAATATATCTCACACTTTCATCCATGCTGAGATGACTTGGGCAGCAAGTAAGTGGTGGGGAAATGACTTACCATATCATTATCTGATGCAGTCACGAGATATACTGCGTTGGTTCCACATGTGGGACTATGACCCACCTCCATTTTTACATATTTATGTTTGTATGTACTTAGTTTTGATCCCATACATTGCTGATGTACTTATACTTTTTATGGGAATGTTTGAAGGGAGGATGGGAGGAATGTATGTGCCCTATGGGAGAGAGATTCTCCATGTTCATTATGCTACATGTTTCAGGGAGAACATTGGGAAAATCATGTTTGTTTCATTTGAACTATTGTCTCCTTATGGGATGGATTATTTTCATCTCATGATAACTTTGGAGGAGAAATTCATGGAGGGATGGATTGGTGAACACTTAGCTTATGAGGGAAGCTTATTGTTGGGTCAATTTACTGGGTAAATTAACAAAAGAATTTAATTATCAATCCAGGTTTTTAGAACTTAGAAGCATCTCCAAAATATATGTATTTCAACCACAGTCAATTTTAGAAGATGAATTCTTGATGATTAGGGAAATGCATATCTAACTTAATTAAGTTCTAAATTCTAAACAATAGATCAAGGTACATGAAGTAATAATTTAAGAGGCTCTTCACTAAAAGAGGTCCTAGTTGTCCTTCATCATTGATTTCATTTATCATTAATGCTATTGTGAAAACAGAAATTCAGAAAAGAAGGAAAAGATGAATCTTAGTTTTGAACTCTTGATCAGATAGAAGAAGTATTTAACTTAAATACTGGTTTGTCTCTTCGTATGCAGAAAGAAACAAGATTAAGATCCATCAGCAATCAAAGCATGTAAAGGCATGTAAAGATGAATTCTAACAGAAAATCTTGAGTTGATAGAAAGAGTGCTTAACTTAAACACTTGTTTGTCCTTTCATATGCAATTTAAGAATGATCATTAGATTCATCAATACTTAAAAATAAATAAATCAAACATAAGAAAACTAGTTCAGAAATTGTAGCTATGATGAATTCTAACTGAAAATCTTGAGTTGATAGAAAGAGTGCCTAACTTAAACACTTGTTTGTCCTTTCCTATGTAGTTTAAGAATGTTCATTAGATTCATCAATAAATAAATCAAACATAAGAAAACTAATTCAGAAATTGCAGCTACAAAATAAACTAAGAAGTGTACTTAGCTCAGTGTGGGGGTGCCTCCACCCTTACTTCGTACACTGAGATTACTTTCAGCTACTTAAACTTATTCAATGCACGAGAAAATGATAAATTCTGTCTTCAATTAACTTCAGAAAATACGAATCTCAAAGACTCAAGTTTCTCCTACTATCTTCTCTATTCTATATTCTATTACATATCTACCTGGAGAAAGAGCACTCCTATTTATACATGAGTGCTTTGAAAAAAAGATAAGCAACTCATAATTACAAATCCACTCTTCTCTCAACCAATATCCCAATAATTACAAGATATGATTGCTTTAAATTCTCACTCATCTCTCACAAATCTTGGATGAGATATGTTATCCAAATCTCCATGATCTTCTCCTTGGAATCTTCCATGCTCTTCTCCTTGAAATCTCCATGATCTTCTCCTTGGAATAATCTTGAACAATTATCCTTTGAATTATTGAAATGGTGGAGGAAATATTCAAGAGGATTTTGAATAATTCTTCCAAATAATCCTACACATTTACAAATCTCATCCACATTTAAGATATTAGTGAAATATGTCAATTTTCCAATAATTAATCATACATTCTTTAATAATATTATAAATAAATAAATTGGAAAATAATGAGGTGAACCCATTATGAATGGTTAAATGAGGTCATGGAATGTGAGAAATAGCGAGGATAAACATGATGAAAATGTGACAATTATGACACCCAACATACCCCCAAACTGAACTTGTGGCATGTCCTCATGCAACCTTGCATGAATAAAAACTTTTGGATTTGCATGATTATGGTTTCTAACAATGTATCATTCCAGGATGTAAAACACATGTACTACAACTAATATTTTCTATGGTTGGTTCTTGTGTTAACAACCATGAATATAACAAATGTTGGTTCTTGTGTTAACAACATTCATTTTTTTCTCTTTTTTAACGCATGTATTGCAAATGATAAGTCATGTACTGGAAATGATAAGTCATTAATATGCATAAGAAAACCTTTTCTCATATTTTTGAATCATGCCAAAATAGATATCATTGTATCAATTGCAACGAAGTGTAGTTTGGAAGAGTCATGTTGGTTGACAATAGGTGAGATGATGAATGGAATGAAATGGTTATGAATATCCCCCCCCCCAAACTGAAGATGTGTTATGTTTACGAAAAGGTGAAAGATAATGTAATATGGCGAGGGAATTTTCCAAGTTCATTTATTTCCAACATGTAAGAAATTTTTTGATTAAAAATTAGAAAATAACATACCTTCACTTACGCAAAAAGTTGATCAACTATGCAATATATATGTAGTTGCTGCTGCTACTTAAGGATATGGAAAATGTCATGCTGATTTGCATGAGAGAGTATGTCGTGAAAATATCGTGGTGTTGGATCATGTGAATATCATGATGCTGGATGAAGTGAAGGAATCTGAAGTGGTGCTACTAGATAAAGTGAAGGAATTTGTACTACTGCTTGGTTCTATGAATCTGAAGATGATGTCTGAAAGTGGAACTGTCCTACTCTCATATCGCTGAAGGAATGTTGTCACAACTGCTGATGGAGTCATGAAAAATATATAGTCTTCAACTGCTTCAAAAATCTGATGGTACAATTCTAGTCATGCGAATGAATGTGTCGGTGTCGAGCATGAAAAGAAGTCATTGGATTACCGATCATAAATGGATGTCATTAACCAATGCGAGGCAAACTCATCATTGATGTCAATGAGTGCCAAGGTACCCTAGTACATCTTGTAAAGTGCAAATAAATAATCTGATGTTGTGCCGCTTGCAAGATCCAACGATCAAGGGACATTGATGTATTCCCATGACTGTCGGCGAGAGAACCTGTCATTAGGGCATACAAGCCTCAAGGTACTAATGATGACTCTAGTCTCTATCCCAGATAAAGTGCTGATGTCGATGGGTCAAGACTTGTTGAAAGGTGGGCCTTAAGGAATCCCACATCAGTCAACGCGAGATTGTACAAAATGATTGGTGGGACTGTAGATGAAAAGATCTCAGAATCGAGTGTATATGGTAGGGTAAGGTAATCATGGAAAGAGAGCTTGGAATTTTTATTGACAAGGAAAAATGAACTAAAAAATAAGAAGGAAATGATGTATGCTGTTCAGAAAAATAGGCATGTATGAAGTCATGAAGGATAAGGAAATGGAAGATGGGCTGCAACATAAGGATGATTAAGACGCTCGGAAGGAAAAATGTGAGTAACCATGACACAAAATGATTTTTGTGTAGTGGTAAATGTCACGATATGTGCAGTGAAGAATTAGTTCCTTCAAGCGTCCAATGATGCATGTTTCATTGTGATTTCTAAAAATCACTTTTGCATTAGATCGTCTTCAACCCTGAAAAACTTAACACCATTCGTGCATAAAAATTGTAGCCTTTGTGTGCCATCTCTGTTGATCATTCTTGTATGAAGTGACTAAAAAACAAATTAGTTCATTTTCAAGAATTTATGAAATGTGCATTTATTATTTTTTAAGGTTACATCAATTATGGATGAAAAGGGTGTCGCATCGTAATGTTCAGGCTTTTTGCATAAGCTTCTCGTTGACCTACACAACACCAATCTAATTTCACTTGTTAGTATATGCATCCTAACTTTTGCTCACAAATTCACTTTAAAATGAATGACAATTCTAAAAACCCAACATACTTTTATTTCCCCCAACTAAAAGTATTGCATGTCTTCATGCAATTTAATCATTTGATTGCATAATTTTTTTCAATGTGTTTTTATTGTTTTGCAAGAGGGTTGATCCTCTTTGTTTTAACAATAATTAAAAAAACCATTTGAAAAGGCTTTTGTATCGTTTGGATAGGAAGTAATCGGTTTTATGAATTTTATGTAAATGAATGTGGGGCAAATTTTTGTTTTTTTATTTTATTTTATTATATATTATTATTTTATTTTATTTTATTTTATTTATTTATTATTTTTATTTTTAAATAACAAGTTTAAAAAAAAAAAAAAATTTATTATTTATTTTGAGTGTTTTTTTATTTTTTTAAATAAAGAAAAAAATGAGAAAAGCAATTTTTTTTTTTTTTTTGGAAAACTAATAAAAAAAAAAAAAAAAAAAACAACAACCCTAAGCGAAACCTGAAAGCGAGGACGCCAGAGAACAGTAGAGGTAATTTTCGCAGAAGCCACTTCTGCCATGGACGCAGGCTTTGCCAGGGAGTTGTGGTCTACGATCTCCGGCCTCCCTTGGAAAAGCGCGTTGTTGGTGCCTTCTAAGAGCCCAGAGAACAAAGCACGACCTGCGGTCAGCAGCGTTGTAGAACAGGCCACAGTGAGATTTTCTGAACGCAATAATACCAACAAGTGAACTCAAATGCCTGCGTCCTCTCACTTCTCACGTTTTTATGAGAGATCCGTAGCAGGTGCGATCCTCGAACAATTTCGGGAAACACATTTTGATTATTGTTCAATGCCCCAATCGGGAAAAAAAAAAGAATCAAAGGTCGAATGTTGAATGACCAAAAATTGAATGCAACCACGCACTCAATTTTGTTATTTGTGTTTGTTTTAATTTTTATGGTTTGTTTTAATTTTGTTGTTTTAAAAAAAAAATTATTATTTGTTTTATATGAATGAGTTTATTGTCGAAAGCTTTATTATATTTGGTTGTTTTTGTTTGTTTCAAAGTTTTTTAATTTGTTGATTTGTTTTACATGGCATTTGAAAAAAAAAAAAAAATTATATGTTTAATTATTTGGTTAATGTTTGTTTTTTCTTTTTGTTTTTTTTTTATTTTATTTTTTAAATATTTGTTTTATTTTATTTATTTTTTATTGTTTTTAAATTATTTCTTTAACTTGTTTCTAATTTTTAATTTTTTTTTATTCGAATGAGTTTTTTTAACTAAAATCTTAAAAGAAAATGAAATTGAATCCTAAAAAATGTTAGTTTTTAAAAACAATTTTTTTTTAATAATATACATACTATTATTATGTGAGACGGTTGATTTTTTTTTTTTTTTTTTAATTAATTTAAAAAAAAAACTAAAATTTTAGAAAGAAACTAAATTTTATCTAAATTAAAATTTTTTTTTATTGAAAAACGGACACAGTGATTTGTAGATTTAAATATATTTTTGATCAAGCATATTGCAAACCTTTAGTTTATTCATTCTTGAAAACGTTTATAGATATCTTACTTTATGATCCTCGAGATCGTGTGAAAATGCAGGAGGAGAGCATACTTATTTAAAACTGAAGAAAATAATATCCTACCTACTCTATTGCAAAAAAATAATTTTTTCTTTCAAGTATAGGAAAATTTCCAGTGCATCCATTTGCGTAACAAGATCAGAATTAAACTCACATCCAAGTTTGAAAAATGCATTTTAATAAATTCTTGGACATGAAAATTTATCTGCTCATAAGGATTTGATGGGAAAGAATATTGAAAAACGGAGTGGTATTGCAACCAAGTTTTAAGATGATCTTTGTTTACTTGGCCCTCATTAGTTGTCATGTCAAAAAATTCTTTGAGTGTCACTTGTTCAAAATGTGGAATGCAAGGGGGATCTTGTGATGCTAGAAGATCTTCAATTTCAGGTTCTAGTGTTTGATCATCATCGCATGTGATCCATGACTCATTCATCTCCTTACTAGAAGAAGATTCTAAGTCTTCCTCTTGTGGATCCTCTTCATCAACGCTTTGTTCCTCTTCCAACTTCTGATTTGAAGATTCATCCCTAGTGATCACTCTAGATTGTGGATAAGTATTTAAGAAGATCCTTGTCGTGAAATACCCTCTAAATGGCTTCCTTAACATCATGTCTTTTTAAATCTTGTTGGGCAAATGGATTTTTATTGTTTTTATTTTTATTTATTTTTATATTTTGATGGGGGTTTTGTTTAAAGATTATACTATTCTAATCTCTATCCTAGGCATAAGAAAACCTAACTAAAATAAATACTATGTTTTTGTCGTTGTTTTTTTTTATGTGCTTTCTAAACAATCTTCCTAATTGACTATGTTGAAGTATGCTTCCCCGGCAATGTTGCCAAAATGTTGGGTCAATTTACTGGATAAATTAACACGAGCATTTAATTATCAATCCAGGTTTGTAGAACTTAGAAGCATCTCCAAAATATATGGATTTCAACTACAGTCAAGTTTAGAAGATGAATTCCCTGGATGCGGGTGTTTAATCGGGCAAGTACGGAGAAAAGCTTGCAGTTTGGCGCATGGCAGGGCCACATGGCCACCCACAAGTTCTCTCCTTGGCATTCTCCAGCATTAATACTGCTTGGCCGCCACCCCAAGTGGCATTTACTCCTCTGCACAGGTCGAGGTCGCCTCCTCGGCAAGAAAGTGAAGTCCCCTGCATGCTCAAATGGTTATTTCCATCGGCCCCTTGGCTCTGCCTCTGGTTCGGCCTGTCGTCCTTCTGAGGATTTTCATTTCCTACTTTCCATTTCTATGCAGAGTCATTCTCTTCCCTTGTGGTGCCGCTGCTCTCCTGAGGCGGCAAAGCCTTACTCTCACACATCGACTGGAAGGAATTGCAATCTCAGAGGTTGCATTGAATTCCTTCCAGGGTACCATTACTCTTAGAGTCCTCACTATCAATTTCGCCTCTCGGCTACCTTCGGCTTCAATTTCTCCCTTGCTTCTCCGCTTTCGCCTGTTAACCCTGTTTCTTCCCTTGCTCTGCAAACTATCCACCCCCATAGTGCCATCATGCCTCGCCTCAGGCACCGCATGTGATGCTGGCGAGGCAATAGTAGAGGCCGCGTCTCTCGTCTGCCTTCTTCCTCCCATTCCAGCTCTTTGACCTCTTCTCTTGAGCATTCTTGGGGAAGATACCCCAATACGCGCAGTGGTAGAGGCCAACTGTTCAACTCCTCTGCTTACCCCCCCCCCCCTCGGCTCCTCTGACACACTCTCTGCCTCGCTCGTCTCCCCCCGCCTTTGCGCAGTCTCTCACCATTGCTCATTTTCAATTCCAATGCTCCTCTGATCACCCTCTTGTCCTTGCCACCATCTCTGTTTCTTTTCGTGAGGTGGCCAGTAATGACCCCTGTCACATTTCGCCCATCCAACCCAGGCACCCTTGTAGCGACCTCAACCCCTCTGTTTCGATGAAAGCTCATCAGGCTCCGGCTGGGCACAATCCAAATTCGCACAGTGGCAGTAGCTCAGACTATTACAAGGAGCAGAGCAAGCTGGATGGAGACAAAGGCGATGTAGGAGTTATGTAGCAACAGATGGCTCCAGGTTACCCGCATGCAGAAGATGATGAATACAAATGCCTTATCGTCGAGGAACCGCCTCCAGAATCTCATGACACATAGTTTTTCAGGTCTTACCATGCTTAAGGCCACTAGTTTTTTCGTTTTGCCTTATGTTTACTATCATGCTTGGTACATTTACTCAATTTTGTATAACTCTGGTTTCCTCTTTCGAGGTAGCGCTCCAAACTCATTATGGGATGGTTTCCCTACATGGGCAGCTCCATTTTTGGTTTTTCTAATACAAAATGCCACTGAAACAGGCTAGATCCGCAGAGGCCAGTGCCTCCATGTACGATATGTTTTGTTAATAGATCTTAATCTTAGAAAAAAAAATAAAAATTAGATGATGAATTATTGATGATTAGGGAAATGCATATCTAACTTAATTAATTTCTAAATTATAAACAATAGATCAAGACACATGAAGTAATAATTGAAGAGACTCTTCACTAAAACAGGTCCTGGTTGTTCTTTATCATTGCTTTCATTTATCATTAATGTTATTGTGAAAACAAGAATTCAAAAAAGCAGGAAAAGGTGAATCTTAGTTTTGAGTTCTCTTGATCAGATAGAAGAAGTATTTAACTTAAATACTAGTTTGTCTCTTCGTATGCAGAAAGAAAAAATATTAAGATCCATCAACAATCAAAGCATGTAAAGGCATGTAACGATTAATTCTAACTAAAAATATTTAGTCGATAGAAAGAGTGCTTAACTTAAACACTTGTTTGTCCTTTCATATGCAGTTTAAGAATGATCAATAGATTCATCAATACTTAAAAACAAATAAATCAATCATAAGAAAACTAGTTCAGAAATTGCAGCTACGATGAATTCTAACTGAAAATCTTGAGTGGATAGAAAGAGTGCTTAAATTAAATGCTTGTTTTTCCTTTCATATGTAGTTTAAGAATTATCATTAGATTCATCAATAAATAAATCAAACATAAGCAAACTAATTCAGAAATTACAGCTACGAAATAAACTAAGAAGTGTACTTAGTTCGGTGTGGGGGCACCCTTCACTTTTACCTCGTACACTGAGAGTACTTTTAGCTACTGAAACTTATTCAATGCACGAGAAAATGATAAATTTTGTCTTTAATTAACTTCAGAAAATAAGAATCTCAAAGTCTCAAGTTTCTCCTACTATCTTCTCTATTCTATATTCCATTACATACCTACTTGGAGAAAGAGCACTCCTATTTATACATGAGTGCTTTGAAAACAAGATAAGCAACTCATCATTAAAAATACACTCTTCTCTCAACCAATATCCCTATAATTACAAGATATGATCCCTTTAAATCCTTAATCATCTCTCACAAATCTTGGATGAGATATGTTATCCAAATCTCCATGATCTTCTCCTTGGAATAATCTTGAACAATTATCCTTTGAATTATTGAAATAGTGGAGGAAATATTCAAGGGGATTTTGAATAATTCTTCCAAATAATCTTACACATTTACAAAGCTCATCCACATTTAAGATGTTAGTGAAATATGTCAATTTTCCAATAATTAATCATACATTCTCTAATAATATTAAAAATAAATAAATTGGAAAATAATGAGGTGAACCCATGATGAATGGTTAAATGAGGTGATGGAATGTGAGAAATGGTGAGGATAAACATGCTGAAAATGTGACAATTACGAAACCCAACACTTATCACATGTTGGTGTCACCAATGAAGGAGGAGAAGAGTTGCAGCACTCACCTTGTCAGTTGCTTGAGGACAAGCAACCTTTGGGAAGGGAGGACTGTAATATTTCCAATTAGCCATGAGCTAGTTGGAATATTCAATTTCGTTTTATTGCTTTGTTTAATGAATAGGAGGACAAAGGGAGTCCATAATTCACCTTAATAATGAATAATTCATTGCCAAATGTGAAAGAGACAAATCTTGGTAGCTTAATTAAGCACCCTTGGTGTGAAAAGGGGTTGGATCACTTTGACTGGGTTAACCTTGACCAAATCAACAACACTGTCATGGAGGAGTGGTCATCAATGAGGCACAACACATTTTTAGCTGGAGATGTTTTGTGTGAATGTGGTGATATTTTTGGATGGGGCTTAGGGTTTGCAAGCTCATATGTTATTTAAGGAAGAGGATGTCAACCATTGTTCATTATGTTTATGTTTATTATATTTCTAAATATATGGTCTGTTTAGACATATATCTTTCTCTTGCTGTTTAGCTAAGATAGAGTGTTGTTTAGCATAGGGTGTTCCTGATCGGTAATCCCACATCTTTCCTTGAGAGGCCTCTTGGGAGAGTTTGTTCTACATTTTCCACTATCAAGCTTAAGGCCAAGTTTCTTCTTTCAACTACAACACATATCCTGTTGAGGGTTTGGTTGTTTTTGTAGGTTGCAACAAGTGGTGATTAGATCTCTAGATCTAGGCCATATCATTGCTTATTTTTAGTGGAGGAGGCTTGCTTTCCATTGGGAGGACAATATTGAAGGCCATTGAGCATATTTTCAGATCTTGGCATCAGGCCAATTGGTTATTTATCCCTACAGTGTAGTTTACTTCCAGATCTGCATTATTTCTGTAGGAGGAGTTGCAGGGTGGTTTGGCACACCATTTGGAGAGCTAATTTTCTAGTGAAGGGGATTTGCCTTTCACTTTGAGGATCTATTGGAGGAGGCTATTACATTTCTCATATTAGATCAACCACACTTTCCAAATCTATTTTTTTCAATAGATCTATAGTCTTAGATCTCAGATCTACAACTTGTACTTGGTGTTTTGCAGAAAACCCTTAAGGGGTTCTTTAGAGGAGCTTGTATAGTGCTCAGATTTGATATAGATCTATCTTTTGAGCCACATATCAGCCCTAGATCTAATGTATAATAATTTTCTATAGCAGAGCTAATAAAATAATGTTGTAAGGGTCTTCCAACTTTTCTACATAATTGCAGCACATCATATAGAGGGAATTTGTCCATTGGAGGCTTGTATTTCTTGTTATGCATATTATGGCCCATTTATTATGTATATTTTTTCTACTGTAATAACATATGAAAGGTCTCCATATTGGCCTCTTTATTTTAAATGATGATCTGCAATATTGTTCCAAAATTTTTCACTATATTCCTACTTTTCCCATTTGGGAATATTACATCACCCCACCAGCATCACTTGGATCCCAACAACACCATTTTTTATTTGATTAAAAACTGGAGGAAAAACTACCCATGGGGAAAAAAGAAAAGCAACTTGGCCAGAAGGGTCTAGGACACCCTTCCGTATGTGCTCTTATGGAACATATGGCTCACTAGAAACAAAAAGATCTTCAACGACAAAGAGCCCTCCTGTAGGAAGGTTTGTAGAAAAACATGGAGCCGCACTCTTGAAACAATAGCCTCTAAAAACACTAGAAAAATAAATATTAATGACCTCCAAGTGGAAGAAAGGAACTTCTTAGGAAATTTGTTGGACAACTCTGGCTTCCTCAAGCCTCCAGCTAATCATCCACACCAAAATGAAACATGGAAGGTTCGTCTAAAAGAAAATGAATTTATAGAATGGCTGGATAGTTTCTCAAGGCCCACCCTCTTCTTTGACATTGCATCTAAATCGAACCCAAGAATTGCTGGTGCTAGAGGCATTATAAAAAATGAAAGTGGCAGAACTCTTCTCTCCTTCGAGTGGGGTCTTGGATCCCTCTCCAATAATAAATCAGAAGCTTACACCCTCCTTCAAGGTATTCAATAGTTAAAAAAAAGCAACATCTCCAATGCAATGGTGTTCGGGGATTCCTTTATCATCATCAACATGATGATCCAAGATCAACTGGTCAACAGCATAGACCTCCATAGAATTTTTAGTAGATGTCATAGCATTTCAAAAGGCATGAAAGACATATCTTTTCATCATATCCTCTGAAGGAACAACATGACCCCAGAAGCTCTAGTAAACAAGGCATGTGCTCAAACAGCTGGGAAAATATTTTGCAATGATGAATTATCTATGATACCCCTGCCATGATCTTGTCTCAGCTGAAAAATATATCTACTTGGATTCTCCCCTCAGAATTATCTGAATTTCACAGCCCCTCCCGTACCTCCTCCCTTCTCTCTCCTGTGATCCTATCTCCTCGGGCCTACTCCCTTGCTACCTTCTTCCCTTCTCTCTGCGCTATATATCCCCTCGCCCTCCATGAATTTCCTCATTCTCTCACAACTTCCCTCGCTTCTACGCATCCTCACTCTGCTACTGGACTCCTGCTCCATGTGTCCTCCTCCCTTTGCTGGCCTCCTGCTCCATGTTTCCTCCTCCCTTTGCTAGCCTTCCTCCTTCCCTTCATCGTGCGCCCTCCCCTCATATACCCTCCGGTCTTAGCTCTCCTTCCCTTAATTATGGCATGCAATGAGGACTGCTTTCACTGTGCTGATCTCCAGGCAGAGTTGGAGAAAATTCTCTCACAACAAAAAATCCTTGACGAAAAACAGCAAGCAGATGTGAAAGTCTTCCAGCACAGGGTTACCTCTCTTAAAAAATAGTTCAATGATCTCTCCAACAGGTGTGCACATGTGGAAGAATCAGTCCAAATCCTCAAATATATCCTTGAGAAACGCTCATCTCCAAGCTCCAACTCCGACAATGTGAGAAATGCTGGCACTGAGGGCAACACGGATGCTTCGACCGGGCACCCAATAAGCATGGATTTTAAGTTTGCTCTTCTTCTTTCTTAGTTTGTCCGAATTTACTCATTATCTATATTTCAGTATTTTTTGAACAATAGACACAAATAAGGTGTAGCATTTTGTTGTAGCTACCTTCTCTGTTGCTCCTCAGAAACTCTTGCATGTAACAAGAAAATTTTTCCTCTTTTTTTTTGAAATATAAATTAGCACCCGACATTGTTAAAAAAAGAAGAAGAAGAAGGAAAAATTACCGGATTCCGACAAAAAAGTATATTTCAGGTGAAATTGTGGCTTCAGTAGGCAATATAGTTAAAAAAACATCAAAAAAATTGTTAAATATAAACTATATATACACAATTAAATATAAAATATAATTATAGATACCTATATTTAAATATAAAATATATATAGACAGTTATTTTAATAAAAGTGCCATATATCTAGGGATTTTGATAAAAGTAAAAAATTAGAAGTAATATATTAAAAAAGTTTATTGAACCTTGTGCTAATAAATATTGTGGAACATAGATAAAAGTAAATTAAAATTAAAAAAATGTCTACATGGCATTTTTATTAATTTCTTGATTTTTTCTTAGGAGGCCACTTTTATAGTAAAATTTCATCTAATGACCCAAGTAATGCACTTTTGATTGGATGAAGTCAGATTTAGTTATCTTAGTGCATAGTTGGTGCTCCTGTATCACTTATAACACAAACTTAAGGTGTTATATATGTTCCTTATTATTCTTTAAGCAGACTAGAATATCATTAATGAAAACCAATACAAACGTTTCCGTGTACTTGATGATAATGTTATTCATAAGACACATAAATGCGGTTGGTTCATTTTTTAACCCATATGGAACTACAAAAAACCTGCAATTTCCATATGTAGTCATAAATGTTGTCTTGTTAATGTCATCATCTTTGATCCAAACTTTATTATATCTTGATCTCAAATCTATTTTTGAAACATTGTGGCTCCTCTCAACTGGTTAAGGAGAACATCAATCATGTGCAATGGATATTTTTTTTTAATATTTGTCTTTTTCAACTTTCTATAATCAATACATAACCTAAGAATATGATCATTTTTATTACAAACAATATTGGAACTTGTAAAGGAGACACACTAGGTAAAATATACCCTTTGTCTAACATTTCTTTCAACTTTTTCTTTAGTTCCACTAGTTTAGGCATACTCTTCCTATATGGTGCCTAGATATGAGCATGGTTACTAGAGTGTTAGTGGTAAATTTTTGGGAAAGTGCGCCAAAAATATAATTTTTACCATATATGACTAAAGTGGCCTAACAGCATAAAAATGAATAAAACCTCCATATTGCAATTTTCAATGTATGTCTTCATATATGTACATAAAATTATAAAACCCTGCAATAAAAAAAGAAATTTGGAAAACATGTAAGAAACATGGAAATAACTCAATGGAAAAACTTAACTTAATTAAAACAACATATGGGATTTAGAAAATGTTGACATGGGTAAATACCATCCTCCTCTATGGGATGGTTTATTTCATCCCCTCGTTGCAAATGTTTCTTCTCTCTCTTTTTTGTGTAAGTGGGAAATGGAATTGTAAATGAGAAAATGGGAGAACTCAGATGGAGAGATCGAATGTTGTAGGATAAAAATTAGGACAATGATAGTGATCATGTGTAATGGTGAAGGAAAAACCTCTCTATTTATAATAAAATGCTATATTAGACTAGATCTAGTCAAATAATAAAATATTTGGTTTACAAGGTCAAGATCTAACTCTTGTGAGTATTTTACTATTTTTGGGAGATTTTTTTTTTAGAGAAATCGTCAATAATATTTATTTATGATATTTTGGAGGTTTATGTGGTGTAATTTTTGAGATAGAGAATTAAAAATCTCCACAATATTCATTTTTCTGTCTACATTTCGAGTCTAGAACAAGACTCATCTTCACGACTAAACCTACAAAGAAGAGAGGGAAACAAGGGCTATAAATAAAGAATGGAGAGAATGGAGTCAATGAGGGGAAGGGAGGAGTCAACCAACATAATACCTTAAATGATAATCATAAATTAATTAATATGTTTTATGAACTTGTTTCATTTATGTAATTTTTAATTTAATATGTAAATCTTTTATTTTAATTTAATTTGATTATAATTATGATAGTTAAAAAAAGTGTATTTGTTTTATAAACTTGTTTAATTTATTTAACTTGTAAATATTTTAATTTAATTTAACTTGAGTATAATTTATAAGTGTATTTGTTTTAATAAAAGAAACATTATTAATATTAATTATAATGAAATGTTTATTTAGTTAAGTAACTCAAAAAATGATTATTGGTTGAGTTAATTAAGGAAAATGGTTAAAATAATTAATAAATGAAAATGATTTATTAATTGTTTCTAGGTGATATGGTCATAATAAGTTAGAACCAATTATTTAATAATTATTTCATGGGATAAAAGTAAAATGATTAACAGATATAAATAAATAAATATTTATTTAATTATTCATATAGAAATGGCAAAAGTGTGTGGAAATAAATAAAATTAATTATTTTCTCCCCGTTGGGGGTGACAAACTTGGTAAGTACCATAGAGAGGGGCATTATTCACCCTTCCACGTAGCAGGAAATGAGGTTAAACATGTTCAGTATGAAGGGCCTGGTGGCCTGAAGGGGAATGTTATAAAAATAACCTATGTTATTATTGTAATGTTGATGGCACTTGCGAGTGGATGCAACAACCGAGAGATGAAAGTTTGGATTTTGGACAACATATCTTGCTTGGATCATTTGAGGGCCTCTCTAGAGAGCCAAGCTAGGGTCTCAAATGGTGGAGAAAATTATTGTGGTCATAGTATGGATTTATGAAGCCATTATACATTTAGTACTATCTCAAATTGAAATATGGTACCCTGGGTTGGCTCGTGCATTGGAGTTGGCTCCTTTAGGTAGTCGGCCTCTCTGATTTGGCTTGATTGACGAGAGCCTAAACTCGAGACCTAGGCATAATGGTTCCATGTGATCCAGGTGGATATTGGTGGTCCCCACTTATTCCACTAAAACCTCCATTCAGTTTCATTAGGTTCCTTGATTATAACATAATTTACTATTTTTAGCAAATTTTCAGGTCCTGAACTTCCAAAGCTGTTTTGACCCCCTAAATGGTGTTTTCTTGAGGTCTGTAGTAGGCCCATAGTTTTACAGTCCTGCCAACTATGGGCTTGTCACAAGTCCTATAGTAGTCAAATATATATTTCTAACAAGGTATCGTACGTGCCAAACGAAGATCATATGATCAAGTTACATCCGCAAGATGTTGGCTACCCAAATAACCCCAACGAGGCCCACAAAATCTTGTTGTTCCATCTCCCAGGGTTAGGTTTTTTTCTATTTAGGGTTTCCCCTTATTGTTTAATAATAAAATTTCCCTTGAGCCTCATTGTAATATATTTCAGAGGCATGTATCCACCACATCTCTTCTCAAAGATAAGATACCATCGCTCGATCTAGTTTATTTTCATGATGCTTGTAAGCATATTTAAGTTATTTAATATTAATGAAATGAATATTTATCTCTGCTACATATTTGAGTTCATGTTTATATCTGTATTCTATTGCATTCTTGCATAAGTCCAGATCAATGGTATCATAGCGTTATGCTCTTTCTCTATTTTTCCTTGCATGTCCCCAACGAGGTTAGGGTATAAGGAGATAGGGCTCGAACTGGTTGAAAATTTGCAAGCCTAGCCTTACAAACCCTAATGGCCTCCCATGGCGGAAGAAAATAAATATGAGGGAGCATGATATCCTTTCAAAATATTTCTTGAGAAATCCCCTGAGTGATAGAGGAACGTGATGATGGCTAAGTTTTCTCAGATCCTTCGACGACTACACACATGTGACACATCTTCATCCAACAAACACTCTGGAGGTGCCACTAACTTTAAGGTACAATTAAACTTTCACATTCCCATATTTGAAGGCCAGATAGTTTCATACACCATAGATAGATGGTTAAATCTATTGGAATGATATTTTTTGGTTCAATACTTTTCCAATTAGGAAATGATTGATTTTTCACTCCTGAAAGCTGCCCCTCATATCAAGGATTGGTGGGAAGCCTAATGTGAACAGAAGGATGAGAGGGAACCCTCACTATTTTCAGTTGCATCCACCTGGAATTATTTCCAAGACACCATCAAGGAACAATATTACCCTATCAGGATATATGAAGATAAATACATAAAGTGGACCACACTACGACAGGGAAGGGACTAAGATGTTCCGAAGTTCAAAAATATTTTTCATACCCTTTGCACAAAGTTGGATATCAACAATTTTGAGAATAATTTAGTACTCAAGTATCGCGACTATCTACAAAAGTACATCCAGGATGAGATGGAGTTCCTGGAAATCTCCTTGGTTGATGTCGCCTATCGATATGCTATCATGATCAAGTAAAAATTTAAATAGAAGAAGTGGGACTTTGGATATATGAATCTGAAGCAAGGGAAATGAGTCCTAAAACCATTAAAAAGGGACAAAGCCAAGGTAGGGTGACCCAGTACAACCCGCCGAAGCCGCAAGTAAATAAAAACAACATGAAGACAAAGAAGTACATATGGAAATGGTGTGATTTCCATAAGAACCCCACATACAACACAAGTGAGTGTCGATCCAAGCAGTCATTGGTGGCCAAGCTGAAGGCTTCTGAATTAGATGCATGTTTCGACTTTGAGTTAAAATCTTGATAAGGGGAATGAAAAAGGGAAGAAAATTATTTATGGGGAGCCTAGTTCCACCATTTCCACCACCAAGATCCAGAATTTTGAGCCCAAAGATCAAGAGGAAGGGGAGTAACTCTTCCAGTCACAAATGCAAACTTAATGTTTCTCTGCTACAGTTAATTGTCGATAGCAAAAGCCAAAAGAGCCTCGTTTTATCATAGGTTGTGAAGAACTTGTCGTACTCACTACACCACACCCACAATCATATGTCATCAGGTGGATTCATCAAGGATTAGATATTTTCATCAACCAACAATGTCACCTTCTCTATAACATCAATCCCTTCACCTATGAGGTATTGTACGATATCACTCCTCATGAAGTTTCTGATATATTATTAGGCCAAGCATACTTTTGGAAGAGTCATGTTGTGTATGAGTCTAGGCCTCACACTATTATTATTTCTTTGGGAAATAATTTATACAGGATAACAGAGGTAGCATCTCTTACAACCATGTTTTTGATCTATATGAAGCAATGCAGTTAGATAATTTCCTAGATCAGGAAATTTTTCTTCCTTATGATTCACCCTTAGGGAAAGAAGAAAAATGTGGCCACATCCACAACCTATATACATGGCTCCTCCGTTTTAGCTCCCCGTAATTTGCAAGATTCACAAATTCAAACTGCAGGGAGAAACACTATTTCAACCACTTTGGGATTCTAGGATCTAGCCCTCCTGAATCCGGAGAGGGATCTCTCCAATAACGTGCAAAGATGGATTTATCTTTAAATATTTTGGGTAATGATATTAGGCTAGTTATGAAGTCCAAGGGTTTTTGTTTGCTTTTGGATGGTTGAGCATGATTATTATTTGAGTGGAAAGTCCTCAATGGAGAGATTTTCAAAGGTGTGAAGTTGCAAGAAATTAGAACAAGCTTTAGCCAAAAAGATAGATATAATGCTGGTTTTTAGTCCATTGGGCTATGGAGTCACAACAGGGCTTTAATTGAGCAACAACATCAAGAGTGATCCAAGGGGCAAGTCATCTATATCACAAGATCATCTGAGATAAAAAGATGGAATGGAAAAAATAAAGTGTTGGAGGGGTGGAAACTGATAATAATTTCAACAAGGATTTATAGTCAGTCCAAACAAGAAAATCCTCTTAAGTAACTGTTTAAAACCAACCAAGGATAGGGCTAACCATAGAATTCTTGGGTAAGTTTGTATTAAAGCAACTCAATTGAGAAAAAATCCAGTAATCCACATAATTACCTTCAGAAAGTATGAAAACACATAAGAGAAACAAAGTTTAACTTAAGATCAAATAAGGTACTTTGAAACCTAGTCTGCTTTTAGCAAACACTTAGGGAAACTTTCAGAATTACCTTTGAAGAAAGAATTAGGAGACAGGGCAAACCATAAACTTTCCTAGTCTAACTCTAATAAGCAAATAATGAAAATCACATCCAAGAACAATGTTTAAAGAAAACAGTAGGACGAGGGAACTCCAGCATTCCTAATTGTTTAAACTGTATTGAACCATTCTTAAATAAACAATTTAGAAGAAAACATTGAGATAAAGCTTATCAGTCAGAGAAGGGTACTATAAACAGTAGGTCCTAACTCTATGCTTGCTGTTCTTTATCAGAGAATAAGTGGACAATATGGCATACAAAAAAGGAAAACAATTACAAAGAAAGGAGCACTTCACTAGTGATATAGAAGAAACAACTTGTTATTGGTGTCAAACCAGTTACAATCTTCAGGTCCAATGTTTTAGTTAAGCAATCATCTTCATTTCTCAGCCTAAATATTCTATCACAAACATAGCTTCAAGAGCCTTTGAACACTATTTACAATTAGGAGTTTCAAGCACAAGTATATTTCAAAGTTCTGACATTTTCTCATCTTCTACAGAAGTATTTATAGAAGAACTGAGGAGGTAGGAGGGGATAAAAGATCTCCCAGGTTCAATTAATACAAATTTAGTACTTCTCGGCCTTCGATGGGCTCGATGGAGAAGTTTACAAGTGTTTTTTCTGTATTAATTGTTTTACATTTAAGATTTAAGCTCGGTGGGAGATTTTGTTGACTTTAAGGCTCTGTTTCATATTATAATAACTTTGCTAATATTTTTGCATTAATTTCCTTGGCAGAATTAACTTATTCAGCTGCATTGAGGAAAATATCTTCTTTTCTGACCATAACTTGGCCTCTGTTGAATGCTCGAGGCTAGAGGTGGCAATGAGTAGCTGAGAGGAATCAATTAGCCTCTGATGTGGCGGTGGAGGCTCTTTCTGACTGATAAAACTTTGATTTGTCTTTAATTTTGTTTTAATTCAGAGGATTAGGCTTTTGATTTTTTATCTTAGCCATAATCCTCCAAAACTGTGAAAACTGTCTTCAATCCTTCATTTTTGTTGATTTAATCTTCGACACTGATACTCTTTAGCTTTGATTTAATTGTCTGTGTCTTGTTGATGTGTAGGGCTGCAAAGGGCTCATATGGCATCAATGCCCATGAAGCTTTGATGAAACGTGAAGTTTGAACCCCAAGGAATGATTTTTCTTTATGATATAATGGAAAAACCATTCAACACCTACAAAATACATAAAAAATATTAAAAAATCCTGCATCATTTTGTAAAAATTCTTAGGAGGCTACGGATAGGAGCATGGACGTTGGATGGCAGCATCCAACGGTGGAGATCGTGCGTAGAATTCAAAAAGGAAAGCGGGGGAAGAATTAAGTCAGATCCGTCGATCTGCAGAGATTGACGGTCAGGATTAATCGGGAGGAACATAATGCAAATGGTCACATTATTGGAAATTTGGAATAGAAACAAAGGAAATAGATGAAATTTCCTTCTGCGGAGGTAAAATGCATAAGAATTGAAATTGGGGTTTCGGGACGATTGGGGGCCGTCGGATGAGATCGGCCCACGAGATCAATGGTGGAGAATGCACGTTGAAAACCCTTGGAATATGGTGGAGGGCGATGGTGTAATGAGGAATTAGATCTAAACCGTTGATATGTAGAGATCAACAGTGGGGAGCGTGTGTGATAACACACAATGTAAAAGAAGGAAAGTGGTTTCGGGAGGGAGAACCACGAGTTTCGCGCAGAGAAGAGGCGGATAGGCATTTTTCACTTTTGGAACGCGATATGCACCAGGAGGTGAAATGTGGCATTAGAATACTTCCCAATTCACGTGATTTTGGAGAATTATCACCTGCGCTTAAAGTTACACGATATGGAACATTAGCCGTTAGATCTAGGGCCTCAGATCTAACGGTGGGGAGTGAGCACGATATGGATATGATGTGCGGGTCATAGCGGACAGGGTGTTTTTGTTCTGAGCCATTGGATGAAAGATTGGACGACTAAGATTAGATCTGGAGGGAGGCAGGACCCACAGGGGTCAGGTTTGTTGGATTTAATATGAGCCGTTAGATGGAACAGATCAATGGCTGAGGTGTGATCTGTGGGTTGAATGAAATAATACAAAGGTGGAGAAAGGGTTAATAAGGGTCGTTGATCTGAAAATATCGACAGCTGCGATTTGTTGGAAAAATTTTATAGAGCAGGGCTGCATGTTTTTAACGAAAGTGGGGAGATGCATTCTGGACCATTCGATCTGGACACGTGGACGGCCCAGATGCAATCAGAGCTTTGTGATCAGCGGGGGCAAAGGGAAAGGGGCGATGAAAACCTCCGATGCAATTTATTGTAGACCGTCGATCTGCAGATTATATCGATGGTGGGTAATGAATCGACAGGGGTCGAAAGGCGAAAGGAAGGTTTATGATTGGGGTGAATGAGGGCTGTTGGATCTAGATTTGGTGGGGATGATCGACGGCTGACAATCCATCGGGAGATCGTCGATCAGAAGAGGTAAACAAAATATAAAATGTGCCCTTTTGAATTTCACCAATGCGATACTGTGCGGGCTGTCGGATTGGCCCAATGATCAACAACGGAGAAGGGCTCCGACCAATGAACAACCAGGACCCTTTATATTATATGAAAACCAAAAAATTAACGAAAATACAAAGGTTTAATTACATCGGGCGGGTTATATATGAAATGGTTTGGCGCCCGTTTGCGGGGCTGTTGGTTTATATGGAAAGTAATAGGCCCAGGGATTTATATGTATAAGGGCCAATCGCATCCGAAGCACGGTCGGGCTTTTCAATCTACCCATTGCATAAATCTCTGATGCGATATAACAATGACCATTTGATCGGGAAAGATCAATGGTTCTTTTCATTGATAACATGGAATGGCAGGCTTTAGACCAAACTTAGGAAAAAGTGGGTTTTATGTATTCACAAAGGGAAATATGCATCGGAGATGGGTTTATACAAAAGGGGACTTGATCGCATCAGAGGTTTTATAAAAGCCAAATACTTGCGCGCTGTGTTTTGTTCCGACGCGATAAGCACTGGGGACCATTAGCGCTCGGTTCTAGCGCTGGGGAGCGCTGCGGCATATGTGGGGAAGTGGTTAGGACTTAGCCCAAAGGGGCTTAAGCCTATAGTCAAAACACTTATTTTTTATGAAATTTTTCAAAGTTTTTGATGGATTTGGGGGTTTTGGAAAAGTTTAAAATTGAGCTTTAAACTTTGTAAAGAGAATTTTATGAACGGGAAATGGGAAAAAAATGGAAAACAAAGGAGTTTTATGAGGAAAAGAGAAGGTAAAATGAAGGTTAGTTCTTGAGTGAAGGAAGGGAAAAATGGAGTTTTGTAGGAGTCTTTTCTCTATGGAATCAGCAGAATTTCAGAGTTTAAAATGGAAACAACAGTGAAGATTTGGGCATGATGTCTTCATGAGTCTTCAATAGATAAAATTTTTAGCAATAAAACTTGTTTCTTGAAGGCTCCAAAAATAATTTATCCACCAATTGATATAACAAATTTTATAGGTGGCTAACAGTGGCTCCACTTGGGGATGGTTCCTTCTTGAAGGCAACAAGAACTTCAGACTTGCATTCTCTGGGAGGCTGATCAGTGCCTTATCCATTGGGCTGGCTTTTCTTCATCTGGATGGTCTTCTTTTGCTCTGAAAAATGTTAGCAGCCATGAAAAACAATGGATTTTCATTAACACAAGCTTTCTACCTACCCAATCCTACTGATCTAAATTTTTTTCTTCTTTAGAGTGCACTTGGTTTGGAAAACTATTTTCACAACATTTTGTTATTTTGAAAGCATAAAACTAATCTAATTCTACTTCTTATTTCTCCAGGAACTCAGATTAAACGGTTGATTTCATATGCTTCTCTACCTAATCTAATAATCTGTTAGGATTAAACAGTTTAACAGATTTTCATTCTCTAATTTCTAAAACAGAAATTTAAAAGCATACAATTTAGGATTGAATAGTCTAACTTGTTTCCAATCTATGGCATAAAAAACAAGCTGCACAAAGAATTTATTTACAGAAATTTAAATCAAAATGGAAGGCTTAAGATCTGAAATTTCAAAGCACTTCCCTCATCTTTTTTAGCTTTGTTTTTTCTTCTGTTTGAGCTATTTTTTCCTTGTTGTCTGGTTAAGATTTTGAGCTGATTAGAGCTAGTTTTACCTCTGTTTTGACTCAGAATTTGAAACATATTGGAGTCATTCTTCCTTTGGACACTTAGGTTCATATTTTGAGCATGTTTGGACCTTTAATTTCTAGCTTAATCTACCTACTGATAAGCCAAGATTAAACTGTTTGGAAAATCGAACTCACTATCCTATTAGCAGTAAATCTAAAACTGATTAGTCAAGATTAGGAAGTATGAATAATTAGAAGTGTGTTTTTCAGGAGTGGCATTTAAGCTTGCACACTTTCAGATTTGTTTCTCTTTTTGTTTGTATGGGGCTGTACCTTTATTGTTTTTACAATCTGCCCTCTTTTCTTTCTTTCACTGTTTTTGTATTTTTGATTTTTCTAAATTTGAATGCAATGATGGGTGAAATATTTATAATGAGAAAAAAGATAAAAAGGCTTTCAGAACATGACATGGATCAAGAGAAGTAATGCTTAAGCATCCTGCCATTGTCAGGACCCCCAAACAATTCTACTCCATTCAACTCTTGTAAGAAAAAGGCATTATTACCAGCAGCTGAATGAATGAAGTAAGAGCCAAGCCATAAGTTGTCAAATTTTCCATGCTTGCCCTTGTCTTATCTCCTTGAGTCCCATTTAAAAACTTTGTCTCCAATGTTGAAATTGCTGGCCTTTGTTCTTCTGTCGAAAAGCTTTTTGATGCTGTCCTGCTTTTGCAATGCTTTGTTATAAACCTCCTCTCTGGTCTGCTGAAGGTGAATAGTCTAATTTATCCTTCTGATCATGTCATTGTCTTCAGACTGAACCTCTTGAATCAAATTCATAACTGGCACACCAAGGCTGGTTGGAAAAATTGCATCAGTTCCATACACAAGCTGGTAGGGTGACAAACCAATAGATTTCTTCAATGTCAATCTGTCAACCCAAAGTGCATGCACAAGCTTTTTGTGCCAAGACTTCTTGTTGTCCTCCAACAGCTTCTTGATTATGTTCACTAAACTCTTGTTTGAGGATTCTGCAGGTCCATTACCTTGAGGGTAATAGGCCATGGAATGACCCAATGTTATCTGTTATTTGTGACAGAACTCAACCATATTCTTGGATCCACATGCTGCTGCATTATCGGTGATGATCTTGGTAGGACAGCCAAATCTAGAGAGAATATTAGTCTCCATGAATTTTATAATGACATAATCATTGGCTTGCCTAAAAAGGGATGGCTTCTATCCATTTAGTGAAGTAGTCTGTGGCAGTGATAATCCATCTATGCTGGGCAGAGGATGATGGATGGATTTCTCCTATGAAGTCAAGTCCCCACTGTTGAAATGGAGCTTCAACAGTGGTTGGATGCAGAGGTAGGGGTATTAGCTTCCTTTTGCCTTCAAAAAGTTGACATTTATTATAGGAAATTATCATCTTGTGAACATCAAGAAAGAGAGTAGGCCAATAGTAACCAACCCTCAGAATTTTGTTGGCTATTGTCTTCCAGTATAGGTGGCCTCCACATTCTCCTTCATGGAACTCATGCTTAATATTCTCTGCATCATACTCAGGTAAACATTTAAGCAATATACCGCTTGCATTTTTCCAATAAAGACATTTATCTAAAATGCAATAGTTTACAGCTTTTAACTTTAAAAACCTTGCTTTTGTTTTTGTAAAACTAGGAGGTGTGTTCAAATTAAGAAAATCATAAAGAATATCAGCATACCAAGAGGAATTCATAAAATGTTCTTCAACAATGGGAGTTGAGATTTCCTCTTGATCATCCAAAGCATTTATCATCTTAATATCAAGAACTTCAAAATTTGATTCAACCATTAATCTAGCTAGACCTTGGCCTTTGATGAGTTTAGTGGGCTTTATCTCTAAATCATATTCAAGAATAACAAAAATCCACTTACCTCTCTTACCATCTGGGTGCTGTGTTAGAACATATTTCACAACTGAATTCGGGACAAAGGAAATGATGTGGGAGTGCAAGATGTATAATCTGAAGTCCTTTAAAGCTTTAACCAAAGCAAAAGCTTGCTTTTCCATAATTTTTTACTTCAGAGGTGCATCCCTCAAAGCCTTGCTAAAGAATGCAATAGGCTGTTCTTTTCCTTGTGGATTTTTCTGTAAAAGGACAGCAGCTATTGTATGTTCTGATGCAAATGAAAAAATATAAAAAATCTTTTGAAAAATTAGGACTTATTAGAACCGGTGTTTTGGTTAATGCTTGTTTCATCAACTCAAAGGACTTATTTGCTTCCAAGGTCCATTTTACCCCTTGCTCCTTCTTCAACATGTTTGTAATATTTATAAGGAGCTCAGCCAAGTTGGGGATGAACCTTCTCAAAAATTTAATCTTTCCAATGAAAGATTGCAACTCCTTGATGTTTCGAGGATGAGAGATTTGGAATATGGCCTCAATCCTCTTTGGATCTATCTTAATACCCTCTTTTGAAATAATGTGCCCAAGAAGTTTACCTTCTTGGAGACCGAAAAATGTCTTCTTAGGGTTCAAAGATATCCCAAACTTCCTACATCTCTCGAAGACTGTTCTTAAATGTTCTAAGTGCTCTTCATCTGTCTTTGAAAAAATAGTGACGTCATCGAGGTATATAATGATGAAGTACCCCAGTTATTACGAGAATGCTATGTCCATGGCTCTTTGGAATGTTTCACTAGCATTCATTAGACCAAAGGGAATTTTCACATACATGAAAGTGCCCCATGGTGTAGTAAAAGTTGTCTTTAATTGATCATCAGGGTGGACTAAAATCTGATTGTACCCTGAGTATCCATCAAGAAAATAAATTCTTTTAGACCCTACCACCCTTTGTAAAATATGATCCATCTTAGGTAAAGGGTAGTTGTATTTCAACGAAGCTTTTTTTAAGTTTCTAAAGTCTATACAAAGCCTGATCTCTCCTGTTTTCTTCCTAATTGACACTAGATTAGAAACCCACTCAGAATATCTAATAGGGACAATAATACTAGCTTCATACATTTTCTTGATTTCCCTCTCAACCAAAGGCAGATGTACAGGGTTTATTCTGCGCAGTTTCTGTTTGAATGGATTTTGGTTTTCCTTGAGAGGAATTTTGTGATGTATTATTTCAGTGTCATAGGATTTAATATCTTTGTAACTCCATGCAAAAACATCAGAAAAATATTTAAATAACTCTATGTATTTGAGTTTAATGTGAGCTGGTAAAGTCTTAGATAGTTTAATCATCATAGGTTTTAGTTCACTGCCTATATTGCACTCCTCAAATTTAGTCTCTACAGGCTCCAGTTTTGGCTTCTTGGCCACATCGTTAAAATCAAACAACTCTTCTAAAGGGGCCAGACCCTTTGGCAGACTCTGATCTTTAAACTGCAGGGTTTCTAACTCCTCTGTTTCTAACGCTGCAATCATTTTTGTTGTGTTTTCGAGTTCGCTAGACAACATATTTATATTGGAAACATCAGGAGACGGTTCTTCTTCACCAAGAAAATTTTATTCACTATTGTAGTCTGTTTCATAATCTGAATCTGAACTATGTAGTTCAAATTCATTTCTGAATTGCATGAAGTCTTCTATTTGTTTGTCCCCGTCGAACACTTTCCAATATTTTTCGTTATCAGGAATGGCTGGTCTGAATTTAATATGAGTTGTGCATTATTTGGTTTTATATGGCGTTAAGCATGTTCCACCTGCAAAATCTAAGTTGTGGGCCAAGATATTTCTTTTCCTTGGGACAAAAATCAATTGGGACTCCTCAAACGTTTTCAAAAGATCCACGACATCGTTTCGATAGGTCCTAAGTCTGGGGTGATTAGCATTATATTCGTTGTTGACCTGCCTAAAGATTAGTTCTGAATCCCCATGCACTTTAATTCTCTTGGCTCCTAAATTTTTCAACAAATGCAAGCCTAAAAGAAGGGATTCATATTATGCTATCTTATTCGAACACTGAAAGTTTAATCTACAGGAAATGTTATCTGTGTGGTTGTTTTCAGTGTTAAAAATCTAGACACCTGCACCAGCATTGGTTCTAGTGCATGACCCATCAAAGCCCATACTCCACAGAGGATTAGTTTTAGTTTCATATTGGTTACTGTCCCCTTAAGTTATCGTGCTTTCAGATTGTTGTGAAATATCATCACTTAGTTGAATTTGTTTTAATTCCTCTGGTTTTTCGTTTTGTTGAGGGTTACTTTCTTGACTTTCAAGGTTAAAAAGCGAAGGACACATGACTTGTAGCTCAAGACTCGTGTTTGGTTTGCTAAAGTTTTCAAATGCAGCAAACTGTTTTGACAGTTCTGTGGCGTTTACCTCCTCCTCTCTATCAGCCATTAATTCTGTTAAACTGACTTGATCACTGAATGATTCATCGTTAAACATGATAAAATAATTGAGGCCTATATTTACAGAATACAGAGGAGAGTTTTGTGGTCTATCTTGACTAGTAACCATGTACTGCATATGAGACTCCCTGTAAAGTCTTCTGGTCTGATTGAAAACATGGATGGTCACATATTTCATGTCCATCTGCATAGTCCCTTGTAACTTAGCCCCCCAAGATCATGATAACAACATTCCATACTTAGGGGGAACATCAGCCACAGCAATTTCCATTACTAAACATTTTGCTAGGATCTAGGCTAAGTTAACGCAGAGGTCTTTGATTAATCCTAAACATTTTACTCTGCTCAAGTCAAAGGAGTAAAGTTATTTATAAGGTCTGGTGATTTCTAGACCCAGGTTCTCCATTACAACTTTGGGCATTAAATTATGAGAGGCCTCGGAATCATGCATAGCGTTGTGCAAAATCTTGTCATGAATGTTTAAACTTACATAAAAAGGAGGAACAGGTCCCTCTTGATATTTACCTTCAATCTTTGGACCAAAAATAAGCTCAGGCTTGTCATCGCTAAGATTGACTGTGTCATTATTCTCTTCTATATTAAAAGCCTCCAAAATTTGAGACCTATATACATTCTGGGCAGCTAGCTCGGTCAGGGGAACAGAGATTTTAATTTTGGAAATTTCCTACTCCAAGCTAAAAGGAATTTGATTCTTTGAAGTACTTGTCTTAGCCTTATTAACTGCCACTCTATCAGCAAAATCTGTTTGTTGATTTTCTCTATTTACATTTGACAAAATTTTTTTAACAGGACTATTAGCTGAGGTGCTAACACTACTAAGGTCTGCACTCTGTTTTGTAGTGTTTTGAGTGCTTTTCTCTTTACCTTTATCAGAATTCACAGCTACTGTCTTGTCTTTCTGTTTAACAATTTTGGGTTCATTTAAAATGTTGTTTTGTGAAGATTTGTCAGAGATTTTAGTTTTGGGAGTTTCTTGATTGGTTTTACTTCGAAGGTCATATTCTTTTTGAGACTCTATGATGACATTCTCCATGTCTTGATAATAACTTTTATCCTCATCTCTTTTGTCATCATAAGGTGTTTAAAGACCTTGTTTTCTATCATAATGAACCTCAAATTCATCATTATCTACTCCCAGCATGTTGATATCATCTTCCTCTATTTTCTCATCTATTTCTTCAACCTTACTCACATAGTTTTGATGAAAGGGAGGGGTGATTTGTTGATCATCTTCCCTTGGTCTGTTTTGAGGCTGAGTCCCTCTAAAAATCTGATTCTGGTTCTGGTTTCTGTTTTGAGGAGCAGTTTGGTTTTGACTTGCTTGTGCTCTCTCAAGGATGCTCATTTTCTTCATCATATCCTCCATCATTATTTCCATCTTTGAGCTAGAAGTAGAAGGTGTAGATTCCTCTCTGAAGGACACTCTCTTCTCAATCTTTATTCTTGCTCTCTTCTCCATTAAGTTAACTTCCATAGCAAGAGATCCTTTTTGCATATCTTCAAGGGTTAAAGGATCTCTCTCTCTCATCTGATAGGCCATTTCAGGGTCAAACCCTTCAGGAAACTTGTTTAGAGCTGAGCCTTGTGGAGGTTTTAGATCCGGGGGAAGTGCATTATACACACTGTTAAATCTGGTACAATAAGCTTGTACACTTTCCCCAGTGTTTCTGTGGAGGTTCCTGTAATAAAAAAGTATTTGGAGAGGATTCTTCTTTACTTCCCATTTGTTTAAGAATGACTGATGGAAGGCTCGGAGATCTTTTATACTATGGGGGGCTAAGCCTTTAAACCATTTTCTTACTTCTCCCCCCAGACTCTGAGAAAAAAGTATTAGTTTGATAGATTCATCATCAATTTCATTTATGTCAAAGTATTCATTCATTTTATCCACATGTTGTGATGCAGTAATAACATTACTAGCATCATATAATGGTATTTTGGATTGATAGTCTCGTGGAGATTGACTAAGGGTACACGAAGGACTAAGGGAGCATACCATGCTTGCATGGTAGGAGGTGGAGGTGGATTTACAAGAGGTGGATTAATAAGAGGGAAAGTGGGCTGAAGTGGAGTGGTTTGAACAATGGATGTAGGATGAACAGAGGTGGATGGACCAGGGATAGATTGCTGAGCTGATCTTGGATGAGAGACACCTAAATTATGAAGGAAATGTAAATCAGGTGGTGTTGTTTCTCTACTACCAGGATGTTCACTTGTTTCAGGAGATGAAAGTGAAGACTCGAAATCTAGCTGATATAAATCATCAAGTGACATAGTTCTAAATGGATTTCTCAAGTCTACTTGTGATTTTTGTAGAGCTGCAAGATTTTCGGGAATTGGATTAGCTCTCAAGGGTGATCTAAAAATAGTTGAAGATTTAATCTTAGGAGACTTATTAAGGATACTTTCAGGGTTATCAACTATCTCAGGTGGGTCTGGGTCAGGATAGGCTCTAGTATGGATCTTTCTAGGAGCCACTATGCTGTATTTTTTGGACCCAACTAAACAAGAAAATTTCAACCAAATATGACAGTCTTTAGAAGGTTAACTAATATGTTTTACACAAATTTTAATCCTACAGTCCTCTAACTTAGTTAAAATGATGTTATAAATATTATGGGTCTTCCCAGTGGTGTCTTAAGGTCTGTTTAGGATTGTGGAGTCGCCAAGTGGAAGTTTTTAGCTCTTTTGGAGGTAAAAGGTTTTATGGTCCACCACCATGTTTGTTGAATACCAATCTGAAATATTTTTGGGTTTTCTGAGCTATTTTTCAATCCTATTGGTTCTTAAGAGTGTCCTAAACCTATTTCAAAACTTAGCTACGGTTATGAGACAAAGATAGTCTACTCTTATGGCTAAGCTAGCTGATCCTTCAAGGTTAGATAAGGTCTTGCGAGAATCCTATGGTTTTCCTAGTTTGTCACTGATTCGAACAAGTTTTAACATGATTACCATTACTTGGTAGTGCTTGAAAAGGGCTGCTTGTACTCACAAGGTTTTATGAAGTGTTTAAGGGAACGTAAGATGAAAATTCGACTCAAGTCCCTAGTGGAGTCGCCAGAGATGTTAGCTCCCCATAATTTGCAAGATTGGAAAAGTCAAACTACAGGGAGAAACACTATTTCAACCACTTTGTGATTCTAGGATCTAGCCCTCCTGAATCTAGAGAGAGATCTCTCCAATAAGGTGCAAAGATGGATTTATCTTTAAAGCTTTTGGGTAATGATATTAAGCTAGTTATGAAGTCCAAGGGTTTTTGTTTGTTTTTGGATGGTTAAGCATGATTATTATTTGAGTGGAAAGTCCTAAATGGGAAGAGTTTCAAAGATGTGAATTTGCAAGCAATTAGAACAAGCTTTAGCCAAAAACATAGATATAACGTTGGTTTTTAGTCCATTGGGCTATGGAGTCATAACAGGGCTTTAATTGAGCAACAACATCAAGAGTGATCCAAGGGGCAAGTCATATATATCACAAGATAATTTGAGATAAAAAGATGGAATGGAAACAATAAAGTATTGGAGGGGTGGAAACCGATAATAATTTCAACAAGGATTTATAGTCAGTCCAAACAAGAAAAGCCTCTTAAGTAACTATTTAAAACCAACCAACGACAGGGTTAGCCATAGACTTCTTGGTTAAGTTTGTATTAAAGCAACTCAATTGACAAAAAATCCAGTAATCCACATAATTACCTTCAGAAAGTATGAAAACACATAAGAGAAACAAAGTGTAACTTAAGATCAGATAAGGTACTTTGAAACCTAGTCTGCTTTTAGCAAACACTTAGGGAAACTTTCAGAATTACCTTTGAAGAAAGAACTAGGAGATAGGGGAAACCATAAACTTTCCTAGTCTAACTCTAATAAGAAAATAATTAAAATCACATCCAAGAACAATGTTTAAAGAAAACAGTAGGACGAGGGAACGCCAACATTCCTAACTTTTTAAACTGTATTGAATCATTCTTAAATAAACAATTTAGAAGAAAACATTGAGATAAAGCTTATCAGTCAGAGAAGGGTACTGTAAACAGTAGGTCCTAACTCTATGCTTGCTATTCTTTATCAGAGAATAAGTGGAAAATATGGCATACACAAAAGGAAAACAATTACAAAGAAAGGAGCACTTCACCAGTGATATAGACCAGGATCCCAAGAAATAGCATGTTATTGGTGTCAAACCAGTTACAATCTTCAGGTCTAATGTTTCAATTCAGAAATCATATTCACTTCTCAGCCTAAATATTCTATCACAAACAGAGCTTCAAGAGCCTTTGAACACTATTTACAATTAGAAGTTTCGAGCACAAGTATATTTCAAAGTTCTGCAACCAACATTTTCTCATCTTCTACAAAAGTATTTATAGAAGAAATGAGGAGGTGGGAGGGGATAAAATATCTCCCAAGTTCAATTAATACAGATTTAGTACTTCTCGGCCTTCGATGGACTCGATGGAGAAGTTTACAAGTGTTCTGTCTGTATTAATTGTTTTACATTTAAGATTTAATCTCGGTGGGAGATTTTTTTTACTTTAAGGCTTTGTTTCATGTTGTAATAACTCTGCTGATATTTTTGCATTAAATTCCTTGGCAGAATTAACTCATTCGGCTGCATTGAGGCAAATATCTTCTTTTATGATCATAACTTGGCCTCTGTTGAATGCTCGAGGCTACAGGTGGCAGTGAGTAGTTGAGAGGAATTAATTAGCCTCTGATGTGGTGGTGGAGGCTCTTTCTGACTGATAAAACTTTGATTTGTCTTTAATTTTGTTTTAATTCAGAGGATTGGGCTTCTGATTTTCGATCTTAGCCGTAATCCTCCAAAACTGTGAAAATAGTCTTTAATCCTTCATTTCTGCTGATTTAATCTTCAACACTAATACTCTTTAGCTTTGATTTAATTGTCTGTGTCTTGTTTATGTGCAGGGCCGTAAAGGGCTCATATGGCATCAATGCCCATGAAGCTTTGACGAAACGTGAAGTTTGAACCCCAAGGAATGATTTTTCTTTATGTACAAAGGCGCGGGAGATCGTCATCCCCGGCCTTTGGTTTTCCTTTGATATAATGGAAAAAACATTCAACACCTGCAAAATACATAAAAATTATTAAAAAATCCTGCGTCATTTGGTAAAATTGCTTAGGAGTCTGCAAATAGGAGCATGGCCGTTGGATGGCAGCATCCAACGGTGGAGATCGTGCGTAGAGGTCAAAAAGGAAAGCAGGGGAAGAATTAAGTCAGATCCGTTGATCTGCAGAGATTGATGGTCAGGATTAATCAGGAGGAACATGATGCAAATGGTCACATTATTGGAAATTCGGAAGAGAAACAAAGGAAATAGATGAAATTTCCTTCTGTGGAGGTAAAATGCATAAGAATTGAAATTGGGGTTTCGGGATGATCGGGGCCGTCAGATGAGATCGGCCCATGAGATCAATGGTCGAGAATGCACATTGAAAACCCTTGGAATATGGCAGAGGGCGATGGTGTAATGATAAATTAGATCAAAACCGTTGATCTGCAGAGATCAACAGTGGGGAGTGCGCGCGATAACACACAATGTAAAAGAAGGAAAGTGGTTTCGGGAGGGAGAACCATGGGTTTCATGCAGAGAAGAGGTGGATAGGTGGTTTTCACTTTTGGAACGTGATATGCACCAGGAGGTGACACGTGGCATTAGAATACCACCCAATTCGTGTGATTTTGGAGAATTATCACCCACGCTTAAAGTTACGCAATATGGAACATCAGCCATTAGATCTGGGGCCTCGGATCTAATGGTGGGGAGTGAGCACGATATGGATATGATGCACGGGTCATAACAGGTGGGGTGGTTTTGTTCTGAGCCGCTGGATGAAAGATTGGACGGCTAAGATTAGATCTGGAGGGAGGTAGGACCCACAGGGGTCGGGTTTATCGGAGTTAATATGAGCTCTTAGATGGAACAAATCAACGACTGAGGTGTGATCTATGGGTTGAATGAAATAATACAAAGGCAGAGAAAGGGTTAATAAGGGCCGTTAATCTGCAGAGATAAACGACTAATATTTTTTGGAAAAACGTTATAGAGTGGGGCTACATTTTTTTAACCAAAGTGGGGAAATGCATTCTGGATCATCCAATCTGGACACATGGACGACCCAGATGCAATCGGAGCTTCGCGATCGGCGGGGCCAAAGGGAAAGGGGCGATGAAAACTTTCGATGAAATTTATTGTAGACCGTCGATCTGCAGATTAGATCGAGAACGGGTAATGAATCGACAGGGGTCAAAATGCGGAAGGAAGGTTTATGATCGGGGCGAATGAGGGCCGTCGGATCTAGATCTGGTGGGGATGATCGATGACTGACAATCCATCAGGAGATCGCCGATCGGAAGAGGTAAACAAAATATGAAATGTGCCCTTTTGAATTTCACCGATGCGATACTGCACGGGCCGTCGGATTGGTCCAATGATCAATGGAAAAGAATGGCTCCGACCAATGAACAAGCGGGACCCTTTATATTATATGAAAACCAAAAAATTAATGTAAATACAAAGGTTTAATTACATCGGGCGGGTGATATATGAAATGGCTTGGTGCCCGTTTGCGGGGCCATTGGTTTATATGGAGAGTAATAGGCCCAGGGCTTTATATGTATAACGGCCAATCGCATCAGAAGCACAATCGGGCTTTTCAATCTACCCATTGCATAAATCGCCGATGTGATATAACAATGACCGTTTGATCGGGAAAGATCAATGGTTCTTTTCATTGATAACATGGAATGGTGTGCTTTAGACCAAACTTAGGAAAAAGTGGGTTTTATGTATTCACAAAGGGAAATATGCATCAGAGATGGGTTTATACAAAAGGGGACTTGATCGCATCAGAGGTTTTATAAAAGCCAAATATTTGCGCGCTGTGTTTTGTTCCGATGCAATAAGCGCTGGGGACCATTAGCACTCGGTTCTAGTGCTAGGGCATATGTGGGGAAGTGGTTAGGACTTAGCCCAAAGGGTCTTAAGCCTATAGTCAAAACACTTATTTTTTATGAAAATTTTCAAAGTTTTTGATGGATTTGGGGGTTTCGACAAAGTTTAAAAGTGAGTTTTAAACTTTGTAAAGAGAATTTTATGAAGGGGAAATGGGAAAAAAATGGAAAACAGAGGAGTTTTATGAGGAAAAGAGAAGGTAAAATGAAGGTTATTTCTTGAGTGAAGGAAGGGAAAAATGGAGTTTTGCAGCAGTCTTTTCTCTATGGAATCAGTAGAATTTCAGAGTTTAAAATGGAAACAACAGTGAAGATTTGAAAAAAGGGCATGATGTCTTCATAAGTCTTCAAGAGATAACATTTTTAGCAATAAAACTTATTTCTTGAAGGCTCAAAAAATGACTTAGCCACCTTTTGATATAACAAATTTTATAGGTGGCTAACACTTCACACGACAACAACAAATGGAAAAGGTGATGGAGGAGTGCAAGGACATCTTCACCTCACCAGTAGGGATACCCCTGCACTCTCAGGTCAATCACTCCATCGATATGACCTCGGGCATGAGACTACCCAACTGACCTATTTATCGATGATCTTTTCTATAGAACGATGAAATTAATAAAGAGCTATTGAACAAAGGGCACATCATGCCAAGTTCATCACCTCGTGGGAGCCATATCATGTTGGTACAAAAGAAAGAAAACACCTAGAGACATTTTTGGACTATCGAGTGCTGAATAAGATATTTTTTCGGAATAGGTATCCAATCCCATAGATTGATGACCTTATGGACCAGCTCAAGGGGGACAAATATTCCAGTAAGATTGGTTTGAAGTCCAATTTTCACTAGGTGCTAATCAAACCCTTCGAAGTGTAGAATACTTCCTTTAAAGCTAAGGAGAGCCTTTTAAAATGACTGTTCATGAATTTCAGGTTGAAAAATTCCCCTCCAACCTTCATGAGGTTGATGGATGAAATCTTGCGACCCTTCACCAACTCATTCATGTTAGTGTATTTGGAAAACATCTTGATTTTCAGCCAGAGTTGGGAAGAGCACCTACACCATATTTTTCAGGTCCTCCAAACCCTATGACAATGCAAGTTGTGTGCTGATTTGGAGAAATTCACCTTTGTTATGATCCAGGTTCAATATCTTGGGTACATCATCGATGAGATGGGTGTGTTTGTGTACCCAATTGTAATATTCCAAAATTTGCAAGCAGAGAATTGGAATATTAATTTTTTCTTATATCATCTAGGAGGTGAATAAAATGGGTAAAAGGCCCATGAATAGGAATAAAATCCCTCATAGTGTGAAAGGGATCTATGGAGTAGCTTAATTTTTCACCTTCCAGTGTGAAAAGGGGCAAATGCTTGAGGACAAGGTCAAGTTTGACCAAGTCAACAACACTGCCTAAGAGGGTGTGGCTTTCTTGGGAAGACAATGCAGTTTAAGAGGGAGAAAGATTATTTTCGGAAGAAACCCTAATGTGTGGGGTCCTGGGAAAAATGACATTCACTTGCATAAAAGGAGGAAGAGGAAGCCATAGTGAGATATGTTTTGAGTGTATGATTTTGGTCTGGAATACTATTTGCATTCTCCAGCTGTTTAGCTGAGTTGCAGTGCTGTTTAGCACGAGGGATTCCTGTTTAGGATTTCCTCTCCTTTTTGAGAGGCCTCTTGAAGGATTGCACTTCATTTCTCCACATCTACGCTCAAGGCCAAAGCCACTTCATTAGTCACAGCGTTATTTTTGCTGAAGTATAACGTAGTGTTGCTGGGTGTTTCAGTGGAGGGTTCCACAACACCATTCCTTGGCTCATCTTTCAGAGGAGGGAGCTTATAGTCCTTGGGAAGGTTAGTGAGGAAGGTTTCAGAGCTGATTTTCATATCTTGGCATCATGCCAAGCATCTCCCATCATAGATAGCGCAGTCCCTTCTCTAGATTGTGTTATTTCAATGAGTACCTGCAGGGGGGGTTTGCACCATCATCTTGGAGGAAGAGATCTTTAGGGATAGGATCAACCTATCACTGGAGAGATCTATTGGAGGAGGTTTATTTCAAATTTTCCATCATCTTCAGACATATCTAGTTATTTTCTGAGTTGCAGCTGCTGCCTAGCAACTCCAACATTTCTGCAGATTTGCCATTTCTACCTATATGCTAGCCAATGCTTCTAAGGATTGTTGTATTATAATTTTCAGGGGTTGAGAGCTTGCTTCCCCACCTTTCTTGAGATGATATTTCTATATCATTGTATTTTCATTTTATATGTTGCAATGTATCCTATATACTATGCTATTATAGCCATGGCTTCCTTCATGTAGCAGTATTTTCCCTTTATCATGTATATGTTCTATTGAGAGAGGCATTGCCTTACTTGAGTGATTGTTTCCTCAAGAATTTGTATAAATTATTGCTGCTATAACCTAATATGATGGCTATTTGTATCTTCGAGTGTTCATGGCTACAGAATAACACTTTTATTCCATTGTATGCTCATACATTGTTGCAGTCCCTCATCGGGCACTTTCTAAGGACAACTAGGTGTGGGAGATCTTTTTAACCCACCTAGAAGGATTTATTTGGAGCCTCCTCTTGGATTCAGGACTTAGAAATTTTTTTCTAAAGGATCCAGGTCCTAGTTTCAAATCCTGTAGTAGTCATTCCTGGGAAATGCATTTTATAGTCATGTCTTGCTAGCAGTTCCCATTTTGGAATATT